>JBBMKD010000145.1:6143914-6200208 GCA_037834095.1 Argya squamiceps | reverse complement strand
TGTACTACTACATGCTTATTTTTAATATTCCTAGTAAAGAACTGTTATTGCCGTATCTTTGCCTGAAAGCCGCTTAAGTGCAAAATTATAATAAGTTGGAGAGAGGGGGTTTACATTCTTCATTCCAAGGGAAACTCCAGCTTTCCCTGGCAGACACCTGTCTTTCCAAACCAAGACAAGCTCTGATGGGCTGACATCTGCCTGGTTTGTAAAGGAATCTCACTGACTAGATTAATCCTTCCAGAGGCTGAATTTCCTCCATGTTGTGCATCTTCAATAGAATTACAAGGGACTCCTCTGTGAGTGGAATGATGTTTGGATGGGTTTAACCACAGGGAAACAGGAGACTGAGCTGATCTCACTGCTCCAGACAGGGACCCCAGGCACCCCTACCAGTGTCTGGTGTGAAAGCAGAGAGAAAATAGCTCAGGGTTTCTCTTTGCTCCCACGCCACTGACCTCTGCTGGAGTCCAAAAAGCCACCCCTGCCTGCTCTGTTTATTTGTTTGTTCAGCCCTCGTACACCCCTGTTTACTCACCAGCACAAGGGACACTGGCTCATTTGGCAGCCTCTAATGACAGCTTAAGGCTCACCACCCTGCACTAATTCTGTGTTGTTAAAAATACACTTTTTTCCAAATGAGAAATGGCAGCAAGCAGACACAGGGAATGGCTCTTCTCTAGTTCACAGTGTGTTTGCTTTGTCCCACACCTTTGTTTTGGGAGATTCTGTTTTTGTGGAAAATGAGTCAAGAGCTGTGTAAGTCTAACTCAGCTCTTTCTAAGTATGTTTTCTGGGGATTATCATGCTGGCTGAAAAACAAGCTGCTTCTCACAGCCAAAAATGTGAACTGAAAATGAGCTCAAGAGCCATTGATTGCAAGATAAGCAGAAGCCTTTAAACTGAGATTGGCCACAGTGCTGTAGGATGACTATTACTGGTTGGACACTTCCCGAAATGCAGTGGTGTCAGGAGCTAAAATTACCAACATTTCTGTGGGGTTCCGAAAGTCATTCTTATTCTGTTCCATCAGCCACTGTAGGAGTGGTGACCAATATTTTTCCCTACATTGGTACAAGGGGAAATAACCAGAAGAATAGTCAACCAGTTATTTATAAAGATATAATGCAATGCACACTCATCTGCTTCTGATGAGTGGGTCTGGCCATCAGCAAAACCATGAGGGATTAGAGGAGAAAATGGCTTTGTGTTTCTTCCTGTACTTTTTACTGTTAGTCTACAGCATTTGATCTGATGTTGTTCCAGCATCTGAACCCCAAAGCATTTGTGAGGTGAGACTCTCCTTGGTTGCTCTCACCAGACTGCTGAGGTGGAATGAATGGATGGAAAGGTACTGCATGAGATGTACTGCAGGACATGTTGAATAATCACATTCCCCATGTCCACTCACAAGCAAAGTATTTTTATTTAAGAAGGGATTTTGTGAGCAATTCCCTTTAACATCCCTGCAACTGAACGGTGTGCATTATTCATTTTTCTGTGGGCTGCAGAAATTGTGATCATTAATCACTAATCTCACTTTTTCAGTCAATGTCTGCTCTATTGATTTGGTGATCTTTGTACACTTTGAGAAAACTTGGGAATATTTAGTAAGTTGGGTTATTTTAAATGGAAATAAGTATTGACTTAGTGGGAATAGACAGCCCTTTGTGTTGTCTGAAGTTGATAACCCTTTTCTGTGCTAAACTAACTCAAGAGTTTGAAGTATTCTCTCTGGTCTATCTAAGACAGTCATTTCATGCTGCATCCATCTTTAAAAGTAACTCTTTTATCCCTTCAGGTAGGAATTGGTTAAACCAGGTAGAGTTTGCTATTGTGGTGATAGAGAACTGGGGATTTGCCTAGTGAGGGCTCTGCTGTGCTTTTGTGTTTATGAACACTCGGATTTATCAAAGAGCAAATGAAAGTGCCTTTAGGTCTTCAGGCCATAGTATCTTCTCAAGTTGAGATGTGGAGGCTTGGATGGTTGCTGGAATTTTCCTCATGCCCATAACTGTGGCTGTACGAAGTACAAAGTGTCGTATGTCTAAAACTGGGACATAATTGGGGCATAATCAGGACTGCCTGTTATCTCTGTTATCTCTGTTCAGGATCAGCCAAAGCAGTTGTGACCAGCACCCCAAACCAGGTCCCTCTGTCTCACTCACCCTTCCTCAGATGGGATGTGGGGCTTTCCACCCCACAGTGTGAGCAGAAACTGAGGCCACAGAGCATGTGTGCACACATGTCGATTCTATGGTGATCCAGATGCCCTCCTCCAGACAGCTTTCTGAAAAAAATTACTTCATATAGGAAAGATGTGTTTTTCACGTCTGGCTCTTGAACATTGTTTTTAGGTTACATGGTATTTTCTGTAATTAGCAACAAAAAATTCAGGCACAGGAATATAGTGTGTGTTTGTTCCATGAAGAGCTGGGACCATTTTGATATTTTGCAGAAAAAAATGAAAATGAAAAGCTCATTTAATACCAGCCCAGCTATTTATACCTCTTGCACAAACTTAAACATAACAAAAAGTGCAACATAACTCATGAAGCAAAGGAGCGTCCCTGCCAAGTGTAATATTTGTATTTGGAAACATGGTCTATATTGTATGAAGCAGTAGCCTTCTGACTGCCTCCAAGGTTTCTTTTGGCTGATGTTTATCCAAACAGTCTTGCTCTTCATTCATTTTAATGGCTGAAAGGGAGCTGAGTGTTTTTTTCTTGGTGGGACTGGCACGGCTCAGCCTCTGCTCCTTCAGCTGCCCCGAGCCCGCGGCCCCTGTGCTGCCACTCCTCCTTCACACACCAGCACAGGCTCCTCTTCTGCCTCTGATTCTGCCCCTGCTTCCTGCAGATCTGTCACCATGGAATGAGCCACAGCACCCCCGTTTGAAGGAGACACTGCCCTTTGTGTCATGGCCATGGGGGGCTTGGGAAAACCTACTGGGTGTGGGAGAAGCTCTTGCACCAGTGCCATCAGGGAGTCTGGAATTGGGAAACATCCACGGGCTCCTGCTCTGAAGATGACAGTGCTCAGGTAGAAAGTAGGAATTGTGTTCTTGTGTTTTGAAGACCTGATTTTGTAAAATGTGGGTGCTGCCTTATCTCATATGTGAGGCTGATGTCCTTGTCATTCTTTCCCGTTTAGAAGAGCTTCACAGATTCACAAAATATTCTGAGGTGGAAGGGACCCACAAGGATCATGGAGTCCAACTCTTAAGTGGGATTGAACTCACAGCCATCATGCTACGAGCATCATGCTCCAACCAACTGAGCTAATGTTGAGTTAGGAAATATTCTCCAGCTCTTTATTCCCTTTTTCAAGTTCTCATTTAAAAATAAAAATAAAAGCAACAGCAACAACAATAGTAGTAATACTAATAACAACAACAATAACAATAATAATTTTTCATCATCATCATCATCACCATCACCATCATCATCATGATCATCATGATAACACAGTTGTCTGGACTACCAGGCTGCACTTAAGCCATACCCCTTGGGTAAGCTGAATTAATTTCGGGACAGACAGATTGAGTTTATACCTAAATGACTGAAGCACAAGCTTTGCAAATCCATGCCCTGAAGAGTCCAAGACACCAGGATTTATTTCAAGACGATCCTTAAACACAAAGTAATAAAACTTCAGAGAATGGTGAAGTTAGGAATAAGGTACAGTTGCTACACAAAGCAGCAGGAGCAGGAAGTGGAGAAGATGCAAGTCATTCAAATGTGAGTCAAAGGGACATATTAATAATGGAATATTAGGAATAAACAAAGGCCAAGCCTTGTTTTTTCCCTCTTCTTTTCCCATCTGTCAGTTATATAGCACGTTACCGTTGCCTCACTGTCCAGGACACTACCACAGCAGCCATTTTTTCTTGTGGATGAGTTGGTCCTGAAAAATGCAGTTGGCACAGACCACTCTTATTTTTCACACAAGGAATGTAGGTCTTCCTGTTCCACATATTTTTCTTCAATGAGTGTAGTTATTGTTGTCACTGGGAGGAAAATCCTCCGTCTGTCTGCTAAAACACTTGAGAGGGGGAGATAAAGCATGAAATCTTTTTGTTGTGGCTGAGGATTTCCTCTGCAAGGCTCCACTTCAGTGATTCACGGCCTTTCTCCAAAAGAAATGCAAAGCTGGGATGGGTATTAATGATGATTTGCAGTCTGGGGCTACATCCATGGCTGGTGTAACTCAAATATCCACCAGCACCTCTGGAGGTGATTTAGGCTGGATTGGTGATCAGAGCTGGATCAGAGCTAGTGCCACCTCCTCATTTTGCTCTGGGCTCAGGGATGTGTCCTCATCCTGCCTCAGGAGTGCTGCTGGGTGCCATTGGTGCCCAGGGGCATCGCCAGGTATGAGGCATAATTTGGGCCTTCCCTTTCAGGGTTTCCAGGGCAAAGCTCAAGCCATTACCCAGAAAAGTCTCTTCAAAAGTCACCTCCCAATCCATATCACTGCATGGAGTCTGCTTCTGTGTTTTAGTGCAAGAAAAGATGCACTTTTTCCACTGATGGAATAATAATTATAAATTCTGGCAGTCTTGAAACAAAAAAATTAGGGCAAGTGTTATGATTTTTCTCTAAAGTTAGAGCCATTGTTCATCTGGGCAATTTTTGTGTATGAAATGAAGGCAGAGATCTGTGTTTTGGGGGAGAGCCACACTGTGGATAAGTGCAAAGGAATTCTGCCACAGCTTTGCCTTGAATTATATGTTGTCTGAGGGATTTAACAATATCACAAAGTTCGTGGAGAACAGGAACACTCATTTTCCTATCTTTTCCTGCCAGCGAAACGAACAAGCAATTGAGCTTCCTTAAAGAAATTCCACCCAGTAGCTGTGCCAGCTCTCTCTTCCTCATGTTCGTGTGCATTTGCTTTGTTCCTGAGTCCCAGATGGATTTCTGAAAATGGCAAGGGGTTGCCAAAACGCATCTGAAGACACATATCATCAGTATGCACAAATTGTAAAGAATGCAGCCCCTGGAGCGATGGGTGATTTCATCAAAAGTGACTTTCCAGCTACGCTGAAACCTTTCATGTCTCTTGTGCAATCTGTAGTGCTAAAGCAAACAATTCCAGTGCCAGATTGTCATAAGGATATGAATGTTTCAGCTTATTAAAGGGCCACAATCTTATCAAATCAGAGAAAAAATGAAATATCAAAGAAGGTTAAGCTGCTATAAATACAACCAGGTAGATGTAATTGATTTCTCTCCCTACAGATAAATTCCCCAAACACTTTTAAACCTCTTAAGGATTTTCAGTCAAAGGGCCAAGATCTACTCGCCAAGCCTTTGGTTTTCTGGAGCCCTTGAGCCACATTTTTGGTGCTGTGCTTCTGGTGGTGTCAGGGGAGTTTTTCAGTGACTCACCTGGGAGAGAGTGGGGACATTTGGGATTTTGAAAGAGCTGTATGGTGTTTGATTTTTTTCTTTTTTGTTGTTTTGGATATGGAAGTTTGTATAGTCTTAGGTTAAGACAATAATAACAGAAGCAAATGGATTCTGAGTGAGTTGTGGATACTTTTTCAAAGGGTGTGTTGATAGCATGGAGGGAGTGCACTGAACCCGAAACAAGTGCAGGAGTGTGTTGGAGCTGTGGTGCATTGGGACAAAAACACGTCCAAAAAAGTGACAGAGAAAGACCCATGGGTTTGGGCTCCACATTTTGTGGAAAGTGAATGAAAATGGGGAAGTGAGAAGAGAGCAAGAGATAAAGTGCAAGAAGCTGCAAGATTAAGGGTTTGGAATAGTGACAGCCTCCAGCTCCACCAGTGCATGGAGAGAGGGAGGGTGTTGCTCACTGTGTCTGTCACCTGTAGAAAAAGGTGACTTGGAAGCAGAATGGGAGGAGGCTTCTGCAAAAAACTTTGGGTAAAGAAGTTTACTCCACACTTTGCTCAGGTGTGGAGTAAAACCTCCAACAGTGGAAACTTCTCAAGATATGTGGAACAAATCTCTGCTAGAAACAGTATCTGGTCTGCTTTAAGGCAGGAGGATGGCTGGGCCTCCTTGTGAGGGTCACTGGAGCCCAGTTTTCCTTTCACTAGCAGTACTGCTGCAGCCACTGACTCCTGTAGTGTCTGGAAGAAAGCAGCATCTCAACACAGGGATTTGGATATGGTGCCTGCATTTTACCTCCTTCTCTCATTTTCCAGGCTTTAGGAACAAATCTTAAATGCTCATCAAGTTTCGAGACAACAAATTAAGTAGGTCATGTCACAACTTTGCCAGCTGATTTATTTTAAAAGAGTGAAGCAGTGATGAATTCCATACAGCCTCTTTTGGTAAAGGCACCATCTCCTCTACAACTCAATTTACGGTGTTAGGAGGTTGGTATTTTTATGGCATTTCTCTTCAACTTAAAAGGAAATTTTTATGAAGACAGTTCAATCACTTTCTTTCTTCTGTTTTGGTTTTTTTTTAAAACAAATTAGGAAGGGTTTTTTTGTGTGTGTGTTCAAAGACAGTGCTTATATTCTGGTTGGAAACTTCTTTTTTTTTCCCTTGCTGAGGATTTCAGCTGGATCAGCTTCCTGAATTGAATTGCTGAATGAACACCAGGGTGAACGCAAAGGCTGGCAGGAGAGAGGCAGTGAGCACATCTGGCTGGAGGCAGGGGGTAAGGAAAAGAGACAGTCTGAGTGAGGAGAACAAAGGGGATCCGACCCCTGGTTGCTTTTCTGAGGGTCTACCTACACCACCAAAGGCAGTCCCAGCGGTGGGATAGAAAATTGTGAGCTATGCTGATGTAAAGGCACAGCTGGCCCTGGAGCTGATTTTAAGTTGTAGCTTTTGTTTCCCTTCCAGACCCTGTGGGGATACAGCAGGTTCCTCTCTGAGGTCAAGGCATCTCTGCCACAGCAGCAGCAGCACCCGCAGGTGTTTGCTCCCCCTTTCCTCTCCCCTGGTGCTGCTCCATGGCCATCCTTGTTTTCCCAAGCAGGAGCCAGTGCAGAGGGGAGGCAGGAACCTGTTCTGGCCAGCAGCCCCCTGCCCCGCTGTGGCTCGCATGGTGGGGCAGGTGTTTAATCCCAGTGAAGGCTTTGCAGTCTGCTGAGCAGAGGGGTCAGGAAAGCACCGCCCAGCTGGAGCCAGGACGTGCTGCAGCCCTCGCTTCCGTGGGCTCTGCATCCCGCTGTCAGCGCTGTTTGCAGGCTGCAAAGGTGTCCTGTGCCGGCAGCTGCTCTTGGGGGAGCTACAGAAGCTCTCATCCCCCTTCCCCTCCCTTTCCCGTTTCCTAATTTATCTTTTAAAAGGGGTTGGAGGACACACTGTCTGCCTGAGCTGTCTGGCACCAGGTGGGAGGTGGTGGCCGGTGTTGTGTCCCAACCTGTGCCCAACCAAAGGGCTTTGCTGGACCCAAGCAATCCTCTGTGATGGAATACATGTCCTATGGGCTTCCATCGTATGTGTGCTCACACAACTGGCTTTGTGACTCACCCCTTTGGCTTCTGCAGTCGCATTTAATGAGCTGAAGGCTGAGGTTTCACCCCAGAGAGAACAAAGCCTTCCTGGATGCAGGACAATGTGTCATCTGTGAGTGGCACATTGCACAGAGGCACTGAGACCAAATCCTGCACAATGTGCACTGTCTGCATCCACCCATTCCTGGTTCTTTGGGGGATTTGTCTGTGTGCTCTTTTGAGGTGTGGACAGTGTTTAACATGGGCACAAACTTGTTCCTGCCTTGCACAGCCTGGTGGCTGCTCACTTTCTGTCTAAGCCACAGGTGGGTATGACACAAAATTACTGGAATCTTCAGAAATATCAGCATTAATAGCACCTGTGTTCCAGTGATCTTTCATAATAGTGCCTGCCCATGCTTTTAGAAGTAAGATGGAGCCCTAGGGGAAAAGGGGTTTGCAGCCAGGTCCCAGTTTTGCCACAGCCCTTCCTCTCTTATTTTAGCCAGGTTAATTATCTAGACACCATGAATTTTCCTAATATTACTATCATGCTTTAACAGCTATGGGGAAATTAGGTAATGAATGTTTGTTGACCTGAGATCCCCAGGAGGGACTTAGAGACGTTTTGTAATGTAGCATAGAAACATTCTGAGTATGGAGAACCACACCAAGGTATTGTTGTGATCCTGCTGCTTAAGCCTGTCCTGTCCCACTGTGTAGGGGATGACTATGGCTCACAAGAAGCCTCTGATTTTGGTTTTAACAGAATGAGAAAGCCTGTGTTAGTAGAAAGGCCTGAGCTCCTTCCCCATTTTGATTGGAAATCCTGCCCATGGTGGAGGATATGGAGGTATTTGGCTGAAGACTGGGCTTGATGGTCTTGGAGGTCTTTTCCAACCTTAATGA
This sequence comes from Argya squamiceps, assembly GCA_037834095.1. Classification (NCBI taxonomy): domain Eukaryota; kingdom Metazoa; phylum Chordata; class Aves; order Passeriformes; family Leiothrichidae; genus Argya; species Argya squamiceps. The sequence continues at coordinate 6,191,873 of JBBMKD010000145.1, read as the reverse complement.
TTCCAGGATTCTGCAAATGCTCTCAGGAAGGGATCTGCTCTAGAAGTGTAGTGAAGCTAATAGCTTAACCCTGAAACCGTTTGGTTACATGCCAATAAGCTAAGGAATTTCAGTTACCATGGCCTATGGTTACAGGCAAGTTCCTCTGCATGGAAATCCTAAAAACCTCACCCCTATGCATGTGGGATCCCCCAAAACCAGCACAGCCTCCTGTCTGCTCAGGCTTTGAGCCCTTTGTCTGCAGTGCTGGTTACAACTGGCTCCATGGGCACTGAACTGGGACCCTCAATTGGTCCCAGTTAGCTATGGTCTGCTCAGCAGTGGTGCCAGGACAGCTGACACTGTTTTCCTCCCAGGAAGAAATCTGGAATGCTGCAAAATGTGAAATGTTTCACTTCCTACGTTTTCCTCTCTCAGAGAATCCATCTTGTCTTTCTTTCTGCATTTCCCTCATGAAGTGTAGCGCAGCCAGGGTGTGCAGGTGAGGAGCTCCAGCTCCAGGTGAGGAGATCTGCTGGGCTGTCAGCAGACATCTGCCCAAGGAGGGCACAGGATCAGGGAGCCCAGATATTGGAATTCTGCTTTGGTTTTGTTATAGGCTCCTCTGTGGCCACCAACAGCTCTGGAAACTGCCCTCTCTTTCCAGTTCATTGCTTCCTAAACCATTGACTTTACAAAACTACTGCAGAGCTTGATTCACAAAAGTGCTCTGAGGCCTTGGGTGTGAAATATTGTGACAAAAGAAGGCATTCCAGCTCTTTATTGCATCACACATTTTAAATCATGGAAAATTGGACTAAAATACAGTAAATTTAGCATAAAAAGGACTCCTTTCCAGTTGCCTGTCAGGACCCCTTCAGCCTCCTAACTGTTTTCGTGTGAAGCAATGAGTGTAATGCCTGTTGATAGTTGTTTGTTCCCTTGTTGTCTGGAAGTTGCTGGAAGCAATTTACAAGTTACTCTTGCTTAACGTCTAGGAGGAGAAAAGGATGGAAAATTTTTGCTTGTTTCTTCTCAGTAAAGAGTCGAATCCCGAAACAACAGATTGGCCTACAGATGATTTGAGCCTTGCTATTGGGAGTCAAAGACTCTGGCCCTTTGAATCCCCAGTGCTTGTCATGGGTAGAAATTTGGGTGTCACTCTCAAGTTCCCTTTGCTGTGCCTGCGTGGTTCAATGCCATTTGTGCCACTCCCATTACAGAAAAGATTATTGTTGAAAGGAACATTACCTGAAGGACAGGATTATTTACTCTTTGATACCACGTGTTGGTAGAAAGTGTTTTCCCTCCAGTGTTTGGTACAGCCCCACTCACTGGATCTGCTCCCCTGCTGGCTGTGCCTCTGTCCCTTTACTGCCGAACGCAGTGTTTTGCTCACCTCATGCAAATTTGAAGGTAATGTTCAAATGGCTTTTGATCAGTCAGGGTTTGTTTTCACACCTTGGCCTCCTGCATCCATGTCTCTTCATTGACTGGCCAGGGTGGGTGGGGGCCTGAGCAACTTGTTCTGGGGGTGGCATCTCTGCCCATGGCAGGGGGAGTGGAACTAGATCATCTCTGAAGTCCCTTCCTATCCAAAACTCTCTGTGATTCTGTGACTGGGGAATGGCATTTGGAACTGCAAGGCAATGAAAGAGTTTCTGAGGGTTTTCTAAACCACAGTCTGCCTTCACAACCTGTTCAGGGGTGACAGCTAACGCTGTGGGGAAGATGTGATCATCTCCTGGGGACTGCCCAGCTCCCACAGCACTGAAAGCATCACAATTTGTTCTGTTTGATTTCCGGCAGACAGTCTAATTATATGAAAGAGCATTGCTCTCCATTTGGTCAGAAGATGTATTCTGAGCTAAGTTTACCTAATGTTTTCCTGATTTGTGTGGTTTTTGCTCTTTTTTCTCCCTTCCTCGAGCTGGACAACAATGTGGTCTTAGTCCAGCAATCAAACATGAAAGAGAGCCCATATGTATAAAGCACCCTCCTCATGCTGGAACTTATCCAGAAGAGACAAATTGCCTTCACACAGGAGGTCTGGATTTGTGTCTCTTCCCATTAAAAAAAGAAAAATCTGGCATGAGAAGTATCTTGGGATAGGGGCAATGCAGTGGCCATTGCCAGTGGTGCTGGGCTGTGCTGCCAGACCCGAGTGCTCAGGGATGCAGTGAGGCCTTTGCAAAGCCAACACAGGGCAAGTTCATGGCAGGAGAGGGGCTGTCACTTGTCCCCTGTGCCCCAAGGCTAGCAGCAAACATATTGGATTAGTCTCCTAGAAAAGGCTTTTAAGCCTTTTCATTGAAGTCCACACCTGGCTTGACCTGAAAAACTCAGCCAGTGGGCAGGAAAGCTGGGAGTGCTGGTTCAAAAGGGGTCTGGCAGCTCTTAGTATTTTTGGGGGTGCATTGACCTGGTGGTGACTGAGCTGTGGGGGGGTCATATTGCTGCTGTCTCCCTTCTAGGTTTTACTGCCATTGAACCTTTCAAGGTTGGGTGAGATGGAGCTCTGAGCAACCTGATGCAGTGGAAGTTGTCCCTGCCCATGACAAGATGTGTGGAACTAGATGAGCTTTGACCTCCCTTCCAACCCAAACCATGATTCTCTCTAGACGGCTCTGGATTTGAAAATGTTGGAGAGCAGCTCTACATCTGCTGAAAGCATCGGGAAGTTTTGCAGAAGGCAATCTTTGGGAGAAATAGGTGGAAATTCTTGGGAAGAAAAAAATCAGTTTCTATCAAATTTGCTCTACCCTATTCAAGCTCTGTTCAGAAAGACATGGTAGAATTGCCAGCCTGGAGGTGTCAGGTGAAGCAGATAGTCCTGTGGGATTCCCTGGCCTTGCAGATCTCCTCTTCTAAAGCTGGAATTATCTGGCCACACCTCCTTTCAAATCAAACACACGCTGACAGTGACTTAGACATCAAAGCTGGGCTCTCCTTCCATTGTGTTCCTTTGGCCCCTGCTCCCAGTATGGCTGCCTGGGTGCTGCTTCCATCTCAGGACTGAGATTCAGATTGGCAGTGCTGGCTCCTGGACACAGCTGGATCTAAAAGCACACAGCTCTCGGGGCTTCCCACCTTCCTCCTCCCCAGCAGTGCTGAGCAGTCAGACACGGAGCAGGGTCCTGCTTTCCCTCTGGCTCACAGACCGGGCAATCCCGCCGGCTGCACAAACAGCCCGGCCTTTCCCACCAGGCCACCCAACCTAGCAATGATGGATGCGGTTGTGTTTGAGGTTGAGTCAGCTTCCTCCCCCACCTCCAGCCGATGGCTTCATGCCTCCTGTCTGTGTGCTGGGAAGACCAGTCCAGGTCCCCCTTTCCTTGTGGGAAAAGGGACCCCAGGCAGTGCTGTCAGTGCTGCTGGGAGGGGGCAAACCCGGGTGGCTGATAAGGAGCTGAGAGGGAGGGGGTTGACCTTGTCAGCAAAAGCCGCACTAAATTACAGGAGTGTTGAGGGCTGTGTCACTATGGGCAAGGGCAGGACACAGTTATTTGTCAAGGTTAACCACTGCCATGGAGCTGTCGGGGTCAGCTGGGAGCTGTGGTGCAGCCGCCGCTGGGCCGCGGCCTCCCTGAGCACGTGGCCATGGGCGCTGTTAGTTGGGAAAACGGCTCAGGAATGTTTCCTCCCCTCACACCTGCCAGCTGAGGCTTTTAATTTGGCTTTTCTGGGATTGTGTACCTAGTGGTGATGTAACACGTGGTGGAATATTTAGGGAATGGCTCTGTCAGGACAGCCAGGCAAGGGAAGTCCTTAGCCTGTTTTGGATGTGGACACTGTGTTTTCTTTGCTCAGCTCCTTTTCAAGATTTGCTTTGCTCCTTCTGACTTGCCCCTTTCTGACACCACCCTCCTTCAGGATATCATTATCCACATGCTGATTTAAATTGGGATGACACTTAATGAGGCCACATTGTAATTGTAATTCAATGCACTGTTCTTTCCTCTCCACAGAGGTTCTCTCCATTCCTCTCTCTCCCTGGGCAGAGGTTCTTTCTATTCCTGTTACTGCATCCTCTCAACCCAAAGAGACTCCTCCTGTTTCCATACTTTTCTTGGTGCTTCCCAGGCAGGCTGTAAGATGAAGGATGTGTAGGAGAACTGATGCACTGAATTCAGGGTGCTCAGATGTGGTTATTGCTGCAGAGCAGTAGTGGCAGACGTTGCTGTATCTCCAAGTTGTCACTTGCTGGTTGTACTGGAATAGCTGGGACATTTGCTCATGAAATGGAGTTGTGCTTCTGCCTCCTGGTGGGAGCTGGCTCCTGGATGGAGATGTCATGCCGGGCTGGATCCCCTGTCCTTTTTGGGGTAACAGGAACTGCAGCAGTGCTGGAACGCTGGTTAAGATTTGCCATCATGATTTTTGGCAGGCAGGAGGTGTATGGAGCTGGGCTGCACCATGATTAGAAGGTGCTCCCCATGGACTGCTTGATGGTAAACACTGCCAGAGACAGTGGGACACAGGAATCCCTGTGTCTGAGTGGTCCAGTTCATTTGCACTTCTCCCATTTCCTTACCCAGCTCAGCAAGCCCTGCTCAGGCAGATGGGACTTTTCCAAGGCCAGCTGTGTCCTAGTTCTATGTTTCATGGCTGAGCAACATCGCCTTAAGAGCTGCCCTTGGGAAGTGTGGAAAGGGGAATGGCTGAAGCTTGGATTTGGGGACAAAGGAATGGGCTAAGCACAGTTGTGCAGAGGCAATAACCAGCCTGGAATATGGTGCCTGGAGTGGAAACTAGCTCCCAAGCCTTCTCTCCTCCCCAAACCTTCTGACTCACATCCTGTATCCACCACCATGGTGTGCACATGCTGTCCCTTGCTTCAGGCATGTTTCAGAGTCTTACCAGAGTTCTCCTGAAATCCATAAGTGAAGCCCTGTTCCACTTCAAGCAAAGCATTGGTCAGATCCATAATAAACAGCAAGCTCTGACATTTAACACATGTAATACTGTTTGCCCAGTTTTAAAAAGGAAATATTATCTAAGCACTCCTCTGAAGGCTAGAGCCACCCACACTTAGCTGTGTTAGGTTTGGCCAGTTTGACCTGTGCAATATTGCTATCACTTCCAGCATATAACATTCTGAATCCCTTATAAATTGTGCAATGTACTGAATGAAAAGTTTCTCTGTACATTTAAAAATCCCCCCTCCACTCCCAGATCCTTCTTGTGATAGAGAATGAATAAGGAAAAACTTTATAACTCCCTGAACTGATAGAAAATTAGCGCAGTCATAAAAGGCGTCTGTGGCTTTAGCAGCGCAGCTGAAAAGGAAAAATGCATAAACCTGCCACTCATAAAGTAAGAGGCAGAACTGAAGAATGACTGCTGCCATTTTAGCCTCCTGGCCCTTCTCCCCCCTGTGCAAGTGCAGAAATAGCCTCATGCCCTGTGCAGGAGGCAGGGAAGTGCTCTGTTGTGGGACCCTCCCTGCAGGCACCGCTGTACAGCACATGACTAGAGGATATCCTAAATTAATTTACATAGACATATAAATATATGCATGTGTGTGTTTTCTGTATGAAATATGAAACCAGCCATTTCTTAGCCAACCCCTTAATTTGTCTGAAACAGCACAGGCATAATGGAAACTGCCCACACATTTTTCCATTAAAAGTTACAAAGGGAGAGAAGCGGGGAATTGGTGATAGAAAAACACATGCTCTCTTCAGCTGGCACAGAAATGCCATGGAGCCAGGAGGCAACACACACTCACTCCAGTTTGCTGGGAAAAGTGTCATCTTTATTCTACTGATCTTCCTGCTGATGCTCTCCCTCCTCAGTGTGCTGGGTTCTGTGTGCAGGTGGATGCAGTGAACGTGAAGAAATCCGAGTTTGTCCATGTCTGTTTTGTAGGTTTCCTCCTCTGGGTAGAGAAAGACCCTGGCCATGTCACTGCCCCTTGTGTGGTGCTGCATGGTCCTGTGGGTGACAGTGGAGCTGCAGAGTAGCTGTGCCTGGTGTGGGGGATGAACAGGCTCCCTGCTCTTGCTAGGAAGAGCACGTGCCAGGTTTCTCTGTAGTCTGTCCAATCTGAATGTGACTTTCTCCAGGGATGGATGAGTATGTGACACTGCTGCTGAGTGTAAGCCAAAGCCAAGCTGCTGGGCTGTTCCAGGGCTGCCCTGATGGAGAATGAAAAAAGGAGAGAAAGGGAAGGCCTGGGGGAGCATCCTCAAAAGGGGCAGCTCCCTGGGCTATCACTCAGCTCTCCCTCACTATCTTCCCACCGCCAACCAGGGAGACACTGCAAGTACGACACTGTGGCATTAAGGCCCCACCATTCAGACAAGGCAGATTCTTCAACAGGAAAAGGCAAATTTCCCCCTTTCCTGCCTCCAGCTGGCCTGGCCCCACTCAGATGTGTCAGGTGCATCAGCAACTCATTGCAACCAGCCCCACGACCTCACCGTGATGGCTGTATCTGGAACAGCTCCTCACCAGCATTTTTCCAAAGAATGCCTTGTGTTGACAGTGCTAACCAGCCTGCACAGCGGGAGGGGGGAAAAGCAGCTGGTAACTAATGCAGGGCTGTGGGGATTCGTGGATGTGTGTATGGTTCTGGTTTTCCCTATATTGTCCTATAACCCATATGCATCACTGTGGGTTATATTAGTGGAATTTTGCTGCTCAGCAGCTGTCTGGGCAATGTGAAGCCAGGCCCACTCATCCTTTTAACCATCAAAGGTACGATTCAACCCATTTATGGCTGCCTCAGGGCACTGCTCCACACATCTTTCACAGCAGCTGTGCCAGCTTAAAGCATTCCCACCAACTTGACTCAGAAGCCGCGCTGCAATTTGTATCTGCTGATTGATTGGGGGTTAAAAATAAATTGGATGACTTGACTGGTTCCCTGTTTCAGTTTCCCTGTTCAGTTATTCCTGTTTCAACCCCCCATATCTTTGGTTGAGTGTTCCAATATGTCTCTTCTGTGGTAACATAAGAAACACACCAACAGCTTCTCCTAACCACCGACCTGTGCCTGGGAATGAGCTACAAATCCTTCCTTGGGTCTTGTTCTAATACGAGGAGTTCCATACTTAAAAAACAGAGCCAAATTTGGCCATGGTAAACTCCAGCACCTTGCGGAAGTCTACTACACAAAGTCATTTCATGTACAATTTTCGTCAATGGAAAGGAGATAAAGAAATTAGAAAATAAAATAAAATAAGCAGCCAGGCTCTGAATGGATCATAATTTATTATTAAGTAGGACAGACTTTGTTTTTAATAAAGACTGTTGCTTAGGAGAATAGACTATCTCAATCTGCCCTCCAGGACTCATCCTCTGAAACACCCAGTAGGTCCTATCAGAAGTTATTTGGTTCCCTCAGAGTTTCCAGCCTTGGCGAATTACAAGTGGTAAGACTTGAAACTTTGTGCGTCATTTCATTTATTAGAATAATTTTTCCTCTTCCCTGACACTTTATGTGCTATGTTCTGTATTAAAAGTGTAGTAGCATTTCTCAATAGCACCATAATTTACTAATCCACAAAGGGCAGGGATGTGTTTTATATTTCAAGAATTGTGACCAATGGCCCTCTCATCTCTCTCCCAGAGAAACCTGAGAATATTGTTCCCCCCCACATTGTTAAGTAAGATGCAGAGCTTTCTCCCTGAAAATACCTGTCATCCCTGTGAAGTGATCCTGGAGTTCCTTGTGCCTTTCATCCATCTGCTGTCAATTTAACTGGCTCCACGAGCTAGTGGCGCCTTCGTATGACCTTGCAAGAATTTACAAAATCTGGTTCCTATAAAAAAATAAGGGGTGATCCCCATGTTTACCCTCTTGCTCAACCAACCATGTTTTGTTACTACCAGCTTGTGCTAGAACACATCCATGTCTTCCCCACCAACTCAAGTCTGGATCTGGGATGCTCCTATGACTTGGCCAAGTTTTCCAGCTGCTGAGGTTACCTCAGCAGAGCAGTCACTGGTGCAGATGTGCGGTGCCTTTGCCCAGACCGCTGTGTTTTTGGAGACCGGGATGTTTTTGGAGACCGGGATGTTTTTGGAGACCTGGAGCACAGTGCTGGGGCTCTCCAGCACGGGTCAGACTGGGTGTGCAGGGCCCAGGCTGCCTTTGAACCCCTGCTTTGCACCACTTGGGCAGACCAACACAAGACCAACAAGGGGTTGTTGTGCCCCTGTTAATGCCAGGGGCACCACGCACATCATTCCATGAGCTCGCAATCTACTGGACCCAAGAGGCCAACAGAGACATGGAAAAGATTTGCAGGATGCCACAGAAGGGTTTGGGTTGGAAGGGGCCTTAAATATCATCTGTGTGTGTCTGTATATAGCAGAGGGATTTGTCTTTTGTGTCTGTCTTGAATCTTTGAGCTCAGACTGAGTGCAATGCCGGTCGGCTTCACCATTGTGTGAGGTTCCACATGTGTGTGTCAGGCCACATAACCCCAAAATAGGCTTTTCTCTAGTGACATTTAGCCTCAGTTTTCCAAATGAACTTGCAGCAAGGCAGTCTTTCACAGGATGGAACTGTTAAGTATTTATTTACCCAGGGTGTAACTATTACCTTTCATCAGAATGCAGATATGAGCCGCTTTATGACAGGATTATGTATGTAAACTTGCACTTTATAAAAATTTGGAAATAAAACCTTTTGCCTAACAACAGTTGTGTTCTTAGAAATCAAGTTCCATCTACAGAAGCCTTTCACGTTAGAGATATATCCCACATGTGAGTCATTGTTACAATTCAATAAATACTTTACAAAAATAATGCTAGCTTTTTAAAAAAATTAAGACATTTTAAGACACCCAGAAGTTCCTCCCAGAAAGCTTCCCTTAAAGAATAGCTACTTCTGCAGGACACTGTGCACTCAGCATGAGAAAAATGGGGGAAAAGGGCTGGCTGCATCTTTTATCCCACGAACTTGTGGATTCCACTTTTACTGTTCTCTAAAATAATAAACGTCTTCCTTTTCTTAAAAGAAAGAAACATACAGATCCAAACATTCTTCATATTAAAAACTGGGAAGGAACTGTGATTTTTTTGGTCCTTTGGCATGGATTCCTTCTCTGCCCTCACTCCTCCAAAGACTTGCAGCATGCTCAGTTCACAGGTAGCTGCTCTGGAGATGCAAGCCCCAACAGCTGCAGCTTCTCTGTATCAGAGATGTCTCCAGGAGGGGGCTGTTTGTAACTCTTACAGAACCAATGCACCAGGGCATTTTCTGGCCCATAGGAAAACCACAGCTACATCTTCCTGCAAGCCTACCCCAGGTGGACTGCAAAGACCTGAGCTAGAAGGTAACAGGAAGAATTCCAAGAGGAAAAAATGCTAGGGATTTTCTATATTCACTTTTGACTATTGCCCTTCCAAAAAAAAAAATTCTTCCCTCCTTAGATATGACTAGTCATGAAACCAATTATGGAGAAAACTGATGCTGTAGGTGCATTAATCTTGTAAACCATTCCCATATGGAAGAGTACATTCTTCAATCCTATTGTTTATAACAACTTTTAAATATATGCCTTCTCAGCTGGGGCCTTGGGGCCTGATGGTGATGGCAGCTACCCCCCACCCCCTTCATTATGTTACAGATGGGAAATAAAATGAAATGCACATTATTACATGAACGTTATTGCAGTATAAAATCCTATCAGGACGAGACTTATGTATGTCTGTATGCAAAAATAGGTGTGTGTGAGACAGAGAGATACGTGTTTATAAATTACACACACTGTGAAAAATACTTATGTATTATATTACAAATATATACATTCATTAGAAAGGAACTGATCAACCCCTGTCGAGGAGCCGATGCAGCAGCCATCACCAGTCCTTTGGCATTCAGGAAACGAACGCTATTTTACATCTGAAGAAAAGGAAAAATCTCCTCAGTATTCCCTTGCTTCTTGAAACTGCTTGTAGTAGTCTTCATCTGAGGGGTTTTCCGTGCACTTCTGCCCGTTGTTGGGAGGCCGGGCCTCATTGTAGCGGCTCCAGTCACCTTTGCATATGATCCAGGGCAGGATGTCCACCTTGTAGTGGAGCTCTGCTGAGAATTCGATGCTGATCAGGTTGGGTGTCCCGGCCCCTTTGCCCCTGGTGATCAGCTGCATGTTGTCGTCGTAGCAGCAGTGCTGTGCTGCGAGCGTGGTGCTCTCCAGGGACAGCATGGAGCGGATGCAGTACCGCGCCGTGGGCTTGTAGATCTCCAGCTTTTCCTTCGGGCCACTCGCGTCCTTCCAGCGGAAGCTTTTCCTCTTCAGTCGGTCGTAGATCTCAGCAGTGCTGTAGGCAACTTCTCTGGGGTAGGAGCAGGGGCAGCTGGGGAGATCATTGACCACCTTGTGCATGTATTTCTTCAGGAACTCGCTCTTGCAGCTCATCCATCTCTCACAGCTGTCGGTATCTGTTTCAGGGCAGGAAACGGAAACTTAAGATACATTAAGCAGCATCCCAGTGGGTGTGATCAGTGATAACAAATGAGGGAAGTGGAGCTGTTCAGCACCAGTGCTCTGCTGCAGAAAGAAAGGGCAGTCACAGTTTGCTGCCCTGCCTACTCTGCTGTCTTGTCAGATAAAGAAATCATGTGTGACTGACTTCAGTGCCTCAGGCAGTGCTAGTCTGAGTTACAGTGCAGAACCAGCCCCGTAGGAATCTGTGATATTTCTTCTACCTGGTAAATTCTAATTAGGCTACTGATATCCCCATGTGGCACGAGAGACACTACCATGGGTTGACAAGCAACAGAAAAAGAGAAATCACAGTGATTTGGTGCCAGCCTCCAGTTGGAACCCTTAGTCAGAACACACTCAACAGGAAAAATAGCAGTCAGATGTTGAAGGATTAAGTTTCATATGATGCTAGAGATTCCAATATGACAAGCAAGGCCTGGATTACTCTTTCTGAAGTTCATTTTAGGCCTAATTCAGTCTTTCTTTTAAAAAAGAAATACTTTTTTCTATCTGATATCCACTTTCCAAAGGGGTATTTCAAGCATCTGTAGTTCAAACATGGAGACTGACATCTGAGCTGGCAAATGTAGCCAAAAGTGATTCAGGTTATAAAAGGGCCTATGTGACATAACATCAGAGTGGCTGTACATCAGCAGGAGTTTGTGGCACCAGAGCCATGATGTATAGCTGGGATGAAAGAGATTTGTAGACCAGTAGCATATTTAATACCAGCACTTTTATTATTTTGCAAGACTCTTGGGAGAATCCAGGTAAACATCTCCTACCTAAAACATTATTTAAGCTGTCTGCATCATCCTATGGGCTGTTAAAAACCCTCTGGTTATCTTGTTCCACACTTAATTGAGAGGACTCTGCAGGAGAGTAACTAACTGGGGCCTAAAACTCTTACAGCACACATGGTTGCAAAATATTTACTTAGTGATCAGTGTTCTGTTTTTCTATCTCCTTAAAGAGTCTCATCCTGGCTGTCATTAACTACTGTGCTCTGCCACCATAGGAGGGAGGTGCTGGGTTACACTATTTATTCAATTAATCCTGCATCCAGTGTCTCTGAGTGGCCACACTATGGTTTCATTGAAGGGATGAAATCAGGACATTGCAGATGTTGCAGGACAATTAGATGTTGGATTGAGTTTTAGAAAGTTCAGAATCAAACCATGCCCCATAAAATTGCTTTGGCTGCCCCCACTGCAGCACACAGGGCTATAAAAGCAATTCATGCTCATAAAAGTCATTGCCCTTTTATTTTTTTTTAATGTGACAGCTGTATTTAAAATGCTTTTATAGAGTCTTCCATTTGAGGCTATTTCAGCAAAATAATAAAGAGTGTTTGATTTTTTCCCCCCTCCATTACTGTGGAGTCTTACAGCTCTTTTTTGAATTAGGACAACAAATAACCCTTTTATGATGAAACAAGCGCAGGACTTAAGGGGAGAAAGATATTATGACCAAAGCAAAATTTCAGACCACAAACATAAGCAAGATAATAAATGGCCATTACTATTGGCATTTTTAAGGCTAAACTCAGTATCTTGATCCCACAGGACTAAGAAAATCCTATGGAAGTTCTCTTATCTGTTACTGAAGGATTGACTAGGCTGCTTACCAACTTCAAACAGTTTGGTTGCGTTGAAGTCTTCACTCCCTGCGAGTAAACTCACTTCTGTGGCAGCTGTCCGGAAGGTATCTTCAATCCCTACAACAAACTTGTGTTAGTGGTGCTGCTGTTTTCCCATTAAAACACAATGAAACCAGCCTTCCCCCCTGCCACCCCTCCTTCCCCAGCCTCTGCAAGGTGCTCTGTTTTGTCAGGGAAGCATTCTGAACTTGCTGCTGGACTGTTCCTTTAAAATGGAATGATGGTCATTCATAATGGCCAAGGAATCTGTGCTGTTAATAAAGTAAAACAGAGTGGCAGGCCTGAGGAAGGTGAGGAAGTTAATCTCTGATTGTGGGCAACCATTTTTCTCAAAGAGGAATGATGCTCTTTGAGAAGACTGGTGATTGTTGGTCTCTCCCAGTGCCAGGGAGTTAAAAAGTATGACTAGGCAGGAGATAACCAACCTCTCCAAGAAATTCCATCCCTATCACTTGTAGCTGTCAAATGAAATACCAGGATCTCAACATACCAGGATTTACCAGCAGCCTCCAGTTAATTGTTTGCTCTCAGTAGAGAGACACAGAGATTGCCAGAAAAATGATCTTGCTGAAGTAAACATCCTTTTGTTGCTGCTTTGGTTCAGCTTAATGACCCACCTAACATTTCTGTGCCATGTAGGCTTAACACAAATAGGTTTTAGGGGTTTTTTGTTCCTTTCCTCTACATTGAATTAAAGACCTCTAAAGAGAGCAGAAGGATCTTTAATATGTGATAACTATATGGTTAATAATGAAGTCTATTCACCATCCATCTTCTTGCCAATGAACTTTCTCCCGATCTCCTGAACTGGGGCATAATAGTGGCTTGCAAAGCTTCAAAACAGCCTCAGGCCAATTTTCAATAAAATTATCATAGGGTTTTGCCTCAACTCCAGTGCTAGATGTAGAATAATAGATACCCAAGAACCCATTACAAGGCAGTAATTCACTGCTGGAATTATAAACAGCAGAAGCTGAGCTTTGACCTTGTAATTTCAAAAATGTCAGCACAGCCTCAAAGAGTGAATATATTTTGCTTGCTGATCGTTGGAGGTCTGTTGTATGACATAATATATTCTTTCAAGTTTGCTACTTTTTGGTGCTAGCTGGTAATAAATACTAGAGAATATAACTGGGGATTAGCTGCTTTCTTCTGGAATTAACTCCTTATTATTGAGGTTTTAGGATGCATGAGAGCATGCAGAGACATTTTTCCCCTGAACTGCCTCACAGTTGTTGCTTTGTAATGAAGACATGAATCTATCTGCGAGTGAGCAACTTCTCTCCAACTCTCTCACCAAGACTTCTAAGCCTCCTCTCCAGCACTGCTGACATTTCACTTCCCATTAAAAAAAGCCTGACCTCCAGTTTAAGAATTCCTGCCTTTCTGAGTCATTAAGTAAACTGAGACTAATGCATACCACCACGATTTGTGTTTTTACTTCTCTCTGATCTTGGGAAGTAATGAACTTGCACCTATCCCCTGCATTGTGGCAGCTACTGCATGACAAATTGGTCTAAATTCAAACACATAGCAACATTTAAAGAACAGTTTTCCACAGCAGCTTCAAATTTTCATGATGTAGGCTTGAGTGCTCAGCCCTGATTTTGCCAAAGTGAAGACTGTGTGATGGTACGGACACTTCAAATGTCAAATCCTGTTAATGGCTAGGAGCTAAGGCAAGGCTCCTTGGCCGTATTTTCTGGATATATTCAAGCCAAAACTGTACATTCCTTCATGCCTGTTCACCATGCAGGCAATGCCATCCACTGCACAGTAAAACAGGAGCTCACTGAGGTAACAGCATAGCTGGTTCGAAATTCTCTAGCAGCTACAAATTTGTTTCGAGGGAGTAGATTACACCCTTTGGAACACAAAACCCCTGCGCACAAAAACGACTGCCACGACCTAAAGAAAGCCTGTACTTGTCTCTGAAGTCCCAGGGGATGGGGAACTGCATCTAGCAGTGTGTCTAGCAGTAATATGAATAAATGGCTTTGAAAATCAGTGTCTTTTTCCCGCTGGAACTCTCACCTTGCCTTGGGGCACCTTGCCCCAGGCTCTGTGTGCAGGAGGAGGGCTCTCCCTGCCCCTACCCACCTCTCCCTTCAGCAGCAGCTCCCACCCAAGGTTCTGTCCTAGGGTGACTTTATGATGTTTGTGTCCCCAGTTGTCTGTTCTGTGTGTGCTGTATATTGAGTTCTGTGCCTTTAAGGACTGGTTCAAACAAAAGAGTTTGTTTTGAAAAACAGTGTTTGTTTTTTGCTCAGGACGGTGTTGTTTGTGGGCAGCAGCTGGACAGATCTTTTTTTTTTGCTTTTAGTTAGTTTAGCTCTAGCAGAGGCAAAGAAGCTTCCTGGACTGTTTTTTTTTTTCCTTTTTCTTGGGACTGTTTAAATCTGCTCTGGACTGAAAAACCCAGAGGAGGACTGAGGGCTCACACCTGCAGCCCACCGGGGCCTGGACCTCTGGAGGGACTGGGACTGGTAGGAGATTGAGTGAGCTGAGCTACACCCACGGCAAGGACTTCCTCAGTTTTGACACCTCTCTTTGGAGTGGTGAGAGGTTTTGTTGTTTCATATTTTCCATTCTTTATGCTTGTGGGCATTTTGTTTGTTTAAATAAACAATTTTTTCCACTTTTCTCCAAGGATGTCTTTTTCCCAGACCGGCTGAGGGTGGGGAGGAGCCATTTGGGTTTGCTCTCCAGAGGAGAGGCTCCCAGAGGAGCCCCATTGGGAGGTTTCCTCCCAGATTTTCCCTAAGCCAGGGCAGGTTCCCACCTGGGCAGTTGGGCCTGTCGCAGGTCCGGGACTCGGTGGCAGTGCAGGCGTATCCACAGGCCCGCGTGCGCTTCTGGCTGCCGCTGCCGCAGGTGACACTGCACAGGGACCATGGGCTCCAGTCGCCCTCGCCGTCGATGTAATCTGTGTGGGGACAACACGTGAGGAAGGAAAGGAGGAAACGAAAACTCCTGCTACCCAAAAACTACTGTGTGGTGTTTTTTATTAAGAAGGCAAAACAAGAATGGGATCCAGATGTCTCTACCTGAAGCTTGGGCCGAGTGCCAGGCGCAAGCCTGCTGTTTAAATGGTTTTCGCACTTGATGCTCCTCAGGGAAATGCACGCAACATTATTTGAAAAAATATTTCCTTTCTCTTTTGACCTTTTGGCAGCTGAGGATCCTCAGCTGCAAAGCTGGGTCATGAACTAACAGTACACATCTATTCACGTCATTTCCCTGCGTATAGGAATGTGTTTGTGGACCACAGACTAACTAGGCAAAGGATAAACTGAGTCTTCTTTTTCATCTTTTCAAAACACACAACAATAGCAGAACAATACTCAATTTCTGGGCAAGATGCATGTTGTTGGGCTATGGGAAGCTAAAGGGTCATGAGTGAAAATCACAATTTTGTTTCTCAGTCCCTTGAACAGGAACAGATATTTCAGGAATACTGCTATGAGAACAGGCAATTGCATGCTCCTTTTGCACCAAGAACAACACGCAATTTTTAGTGTTTCATGTGAATGACTCAATAACATCAAATCTGGCTATTTGCTAGAAGGAACCTTCTGGAAAAGAAACATGATTTCATTCTCTTCTGATAAACAGCCAAAGGCACTGGACACCAGATCTGCACCACAGAAGCTGATGCTGCTGTGAGTACCTAAACTCTTCAGAACCAGCCTCCTTTGTGTGCTGTGGAAACTGCTGCACATCCCACCACGTGAAGGCCACCAAACCAAGCCCATGAACCCATCCCAGCTTTCTTGCCTTCCCACTGACACCCCACAGCTGAGGGAACATTTGGCTTGATGGTTTTGTCTGCAATCTATGGGACATATTTTACTGGCCCTCTGATGATACCTTGCAGCTGTAGCTCCTTTGGGTTACACCACCACTGGTAGCAAGGCAAAATCTGGTTTAGTGACTCTGAAGCAGCCCTGCTCTGTAGCTCTAGGTGAGATAGGGAGGATCCCTGCCTTCCCTGGCCTCTGTGCTACACACAATTCCTGCTCCCCCAGGGCCATGCTGTCTGTGGGCTTCCTGAGCTGCTTAGTAGAACACGTAACTTGATTTGTACCATATGTAATGATTGACGACAACTCTGTGGGGTGCTATTAAACATTTACTGCCAGGAGTACTGGAAGGTTATATATCTCACTGGGAGCAAGCTGCCTAGATGTGAGTTCCTCACAGAAGGCAAGGACCTTTTGTGTTTTTCCTCCTTTTCTGACACAGCTGATGATGGGGAAGCCACCACGCTGGAATCAGGGGGCTGTGGTGGGATGTGGGTGTGAACATGGCTAATGTCAGTGTGCAAGACCTGTGGTTCTGGGATTCGCCAGCAGGCAGGCACCACAGCAGTCCAAAAAGGCATCAGATGTCTCAGGAAAATGTGATCTGCCCTCTATGCCTGGCCCTGCTCTTCTTCCCAGCCCTTTTCCAACTCTTTTTTCTCTACGTGGTTGGCGAGGAGCAGGGCAGGACATCTACACCCCTCATGGGCAGGATCTGCTGCTACATCCTCCTGGACAAGGCCAGCGTTTTAGGTTAGACAGAAGGCCAGGAGCTGTTTCCAGTTAGTTGGATGCTCTGGTGTGCAGCAGGGAGCTCTAGGATAATTTTCAGACCTACCTACCTAGTGTTTACACCGCACTATGAAGCACAACACTGAATATACCATGTTAGATTTTCAGCTGCAGCTCAACCTGTTCTTCCCTATTTTCATATTTGTAATTCTTACATTTTTAAAATTACAATTATTTGTGAAAGCAATTTTATTTAACTTAAATGAATAACTACCTAAGATATTAATTCCTGGCAATAAACCCTGCCCACAAATAAATATAGGTGCAAAAAGAAGGGATAGACTTTAATCCTCTGGCCACAAAATTTAATACATATGTGTGTTTAAACACACCATTCCATAAAAAATCTCATGATTTTTAAGACTCTAGTACTTCAAGTTAGCCAAATCATGGGAAAAATAAGTTTGTTTTACCCAGGCACTCTGCAGCATCTGGGGAATAACATCAGAAACGCCAGGATAAAAGTGGCTTTGACACCTTGTTCTGACTAAAAGTTGTCTGTATTTAAATTAACCTAAATTCAAGTTAAATTCAAGGGGCTCTGAGCTTCCTGTGAGCACAGTTTACCTCCCTTGGGTCATTCCCATGTGGATAGTTGCAGCCTGTCAGGGCAGGGAATAGCTGTAACTCCTCTGTTTCTAGTTTCTGAAACTGTTTCATACAACAAGCTGAAAACAATTGTTTTCCCCGTGACACATCTGGAAGAATATTACACACGCAAATACACAATGTTCCTGCTGCACATGCCACTCCCCACACATGCACCAACATAACTCATCTTATTTGTGTATCCACCAAATACTACCACGTTTCAGATCTTGCTTATTTATCCAACAGTTATATTCTGGTTCCCAAACCACCGCACGATTCTAAATTTGTATTTACCCTCACTCTAAAAATAACTACGAAATCTTGTTTCCTCTACTTTCAAAAAAAGCACACGTCGGACTAAAAAAAGGCCCTCTTCTGGGACAACTGGTATGATTTTCAAGATTATAGACTTACTAGTGGAATGCAGCTACCACAGTACAGCCTGTGCATCTGCACAGATTTGTATTTGAAAGCTGATGAACAGAAGCCACATGTTGAAAAACCCTATTTTGCTTGGCCTGCTCTCAGCAATGCCTCACCATCCTCATTTCCCCCAGGCTTGTTTTCACAATCCCGAGGTGCCCACACGAGGCCTGGCACCCAAACCTACCATACTCAGGCTGCTCCTTGGACTCAAATGTCCGGTGACTGGGTGCATGGCCATCCCACCCACCCAGAGGGTTTAGGAAGTTGCTGTCCTCTGTGGTGCTGTCATACTTGTAGTCCTGGTCCCCGCTGCTCATGCGAGTCAAGGTGGAGGATCTCTGCCACCAGTTCCTCCAGCTGGGTGATGGGGCTGGCCAGCTGGGCTTGCTGCTCTCCTTCTGCAGGTCCTTGTCTGTCTCTGTCTCAGGGCCATCCACCACTTCAATGGTAACCTGTGGGGTTCAAAACAGACCAGCCTGACTGTCAGTGACTCCTCCTTGTCAGTGGGAAACTTCCCACCCAGCAAAGACAAGGTGCTGCCTGGCAAAGGGGCTGTGCAATGCCACAGGGTTTGCATGTTGTAAACCCATACGTGAACTACTGAGCCCAGAGACATGCAGAGGCTGAGTGATTCCTTCTGCTGAATCAGACCTTGGACCCACCCAAGGCTAGGAAAAATCCTGCACAACATTCTGCTGTGCCTAAAGTCTTCACAGCAGAACTTTCTGCTTTACAGGAAAATGTGTTTGGAGCCCAACATATATGACCAGGAAAAAGAAAACCAAACCTGTACTCTATCCTGAGGCTGTATTTGAGGCATGTATGAAGCACACCAGTGTGCAGAGCCTATTCTAAGGACTTGGCCTGACTCAAGAAAAGCAAGGCCATGTGTGTGAAGGTCAAGATGCAGAGCCCAGGTATCTCTGGGTTTCCATCTGTCTTGCCCCTCTGGCAGCTGCCCAGCTGTTACTGCTGCATGAAACCACACTTTGTGGCAGTGATGGGAGCCAGCAGCTCCTCTGACCATTGCTGAGTAAGCCACTTGCTGCAAAGCCCTCTGAAGTAGGTCCTTTTGTCATGCTGGAAGAGTATAATGACCTGTTATGGTCAACCTGTTTATGGTTTCTAACAGAAGCCCGGACCCAAAATACAAAGTTTGCTGCCCAATTCCCTCATAGACATCACAAATGTCAATATCATTCTGCTTAGGAGCAACCCTTGATTATTGCTTTCTGTGCTGAATGAAGTGTAATTGTAAAACTCTTGGATAAATACTGTGTGTGCATATAGGTGGCTATTTAGGTAGAAGCAGAAGCCTTGGCTCTGTGAGTCATGCTGGCATTGCCTGGCCACAGACAGATCATAAAATGCTCTGATGTTTCTTGCTAATGTGGTTTAGTGATTACACTGGACTGGCTAAGCAACCAGAAGTGACTGCCAGATAGATTTATGATAACAGGTATGGAGGCATTCCCAGCCTTTCAAGATGGTACACAATGAAAATCAGGTTGTATAAAACAGAAATAATGTACTATTATGCTAAAAGTCATTTACAAAGCTCTGTGGATGTGCATGGCACATGAAAGATTAGTTTTATACAATTGTTATTAGTAAAATCACAAGAAAAAATAGAAAAGGCCACAGCTACCTGTGATCCACAGAGTGTGACATAAGAAGCAAAGCAGAACTGTGGTATCTTCAGAGCTGCAAACACAAACAATGCCCACACATCCTTTCTTTGGAGAAAGATTTTGAACTTATTTCATGTTTTGCTACAGACCAGGCCATTGAAATGAAAAAAAAGCTTGCAGGCTACTATGAAGCTCCATTGGGAAAAAGAGCAAGAGCCAGGGAAAGTGCAGTTGTCAGCCTAATAGCATCTTTACACAAGAGGTATTTCACTCCCAGCCTAAATATGGAATTGGAATGACTACTTCATTAAACCTCAGTTTCTGCAGACCAAGAATTAAAATGGATTTCATAAGCTTGAAAACATCAGAGTCAGTTCAGGGATTCAAAACTGTTCCCTCTATCCAAGCAAAACAGAGTTTTCACAATAAATGAAAGGAAATCGCCTTACTGAGCGGCAAACACTGCCAGTGGTGGGGCTTTAGTACTCCCCACCTGGAAATCAATACAATTCTAGTACTTTAGCAGAAAGTATTTTTAGGACCACGCTAACTCTCTCAGCAATGACTCAGCAAAGTGGAAAAAACCAAACCCACTGATTTAAAAAAAAAAAAAAAGATAATTGCTCCATTTGCTTTGATATTCTGTAGCTGTGTGAAAGTCAATCAGCACGAAGTGGCATTATTTCAGCCAGGGACAATTTGAAGAACCACAGGAACTTGATTTTAAGTAATGATTGATGATGCCAAGTCAGCTTAAGGAAAAGAGGGTTTGCAGGGACAGAGAAACGTCTGCTGAGCGTGGTGCCACACTGGTGAGGAAAGGCAGGTGGAACACACACACTTCCAGGTCATCAGACCCCAACAGACCTCCAGCAGCACTGCCACTAACTTACTTCCAAGACATTATCTGTGCAATCAGCCACTTCAGTCTGTTTTTACCTCTGAACAAGCTTATTAGAAAGGCCTCTACAATGAGTTTTCCAACACACAGCCAATTTAAAAACCAAAAGCAGCAGAAGCAAAATCCAGTGTGGTAGTCTGACACATACCTATGTTCCCCTCTCCACTGCTTTAAGCTTTGATTACCAAGGTGCTGTTTATTGTGGCATAAAAATCATACAGTGAAAGAAATTCTGTAAAGAATCCTGGATTTGTCTGAACTACCACTCTTGGAAATTAGAAGCCAGCTTCAGTCGGCTCTGGTGTTTTCAGGGACTTGGCTTAATGGACTTTCCAGAGGCAGGGAGGAAACCAGTGGATAATCCCAGTAATCCCTCTTCCACTCTATGACCCAGAAGCTAGGGCAGAACTGTGAGAAGAGGCTGCTGTTTCAGGTGAGCAATTGGTCCCTTATCCCAGTCTAAAATTTTGAAAAATGAACTTTCACTGAGTTCTTCCCAGTACTCACAGATAGACTTACAGTGTTAGTCTGTGACTGCACTTACACACACACTTGTACACATACATGGCACTGAAACATGCAACTTGTTTCATCAGTTTCTATATTGGGGGCTGTTGATAAAAAGAAATAAAGAAATCAAGAACTAGAATAATAAAAACCAGGCATTTAGAGAAGCTCTGGAAAAGCTTTCATGCTGTATAAGTATTCCAATAAAAACATGTTCTCTTAAAATTTAAAAAATAGATCTGGTTTAGCAATTCTATCTTGGAGACCATTTTAGAGGCTGATTTCTTCTTCCAGCGATTATCAAAACTGTAAAGATTCTTTTTTTTCCTCAAGCTTCCCAAAATGTCTGTGGTAACACAGTTCTTGTATAAATCCACAATCATCCCCAGAAGTATCCAACCCTAAAATAAAGCCACTTCTTTTATGGTTGTACGAACTAGGAATAAGGACATTCCTCTGAAAACTGTTAAAAGCAATTGGCGTAGGCACATTAAAACAACAGATTTGCAGTCAATTTCTAATGAAACAAGTGTATCACGCACAGATGTCTCCAGACACCAACATCCAATTTTCTCCTGGCCAAAAATATACAGAAGATAAATATTATCCCAGCCTGCTGGAGCGCACAAAAAGTTCTGTGTTCTTTGTCCTGTTTACTGAGACAATGTTTCTGAACTCACTTTACTGGTGTAAACATTGCCCTAAGTGACTGGAAGATTATGTTTCAGGAAGGATTGTGTTTGTGATATTGTGCAAGCAGCAGATCCTACAACATTTTTATCCAGTTTCTTTTATGCAATCCATGCAAATTCTCAATACAGAACTTGCCATTCTGGTAAGATAGACGTGCAAGTCAGCAATGAGGTAAGTATAACAGGAGAACAGAAACAAGTTCAGTATAAGAAATTGAAATGGTAAATCTGGCTTTACGTCACATAATTTAAATTAAAATGCTATCAGCAGTGACATTAATTTACTGCTGGTTGTGTCAGGTCACTTAGAAAAGTTTTTAGGACTTGAAAAGTGAAGGTCCCTCAAACTTTGTTGGGAGCAAAGAAGACAATGTGAATTGAGACTTGAAATTTCTGCTTAATTTTGTCAATCCAATTTGCAACCTCTGATGAGCCCAGCTGAACCCCAGAGATAAAAATGTTGTTCTAGCTCTGAATTCTGCACTCTGCAGTGAGCTCTTGTTACAGCACGACATAAAGAAACCTGCACAGCTCTGGCATTGACAGTGGTTGAACCTTGGCTCCCTGGACCTCAGCTCTGCCTACACAAGCCTCTGCATCTGGCCAGAGGAACAACCAGCTCCTACAAGACTCCTGCACTGTGCTTCCAGTGCTGGAGCTGGCAGCAACTGCTTTGTCCCTACCTCAAGGTATTAAACCTTACAGGCCTTACAAGAAACAAGCACTTCTGGAGCCCTCCAGCCCTCCCCAGGCTCAATTAGAGATGGGACTGGCAGGTCTGGTCAGACCCTCTTGAGTCTTCTGTGACAATACCAAGAGGGTGCTGCTTTCCAATGCAGTGAAACCAGCAGCTTCAAATGGCAAATGTAAATGATAGCCAAAAAGTACATCTAATAAAATGTGTGAAAAGTGACATTCTGGTGGAGGTGAGGGAAATGGCCATGGGTGAAGCTGGAGAACAGTTGAGGTCTGCAGTTCTTTTTTCAAAGGATATCACACAGCCTTGTTTCTCTGTAGTTGTTTATGTTCCTTCCTTTAAGAGAAGGTAGTAACCCAGCAGGTATCAAAGAGAGAAAATAGGTAACAAGTAGGTAACAAAGCTAACATAGCACTGGAGTGGTGTGACAGGTGGATATGGCCACAGGCCTTGTGGCAAATCACAAAGACCAAGCAGGCATTAACCTCTGGTTTAAAACCACTCCTATCATTTAACATGGTTATCAACATGGTTTTAAACAGGAATCCTACCTACTTCTGTGCAGTTTCCACCCAGAACATGCCATCTCATCAAAATGTTTAACACATCCACTACAACCCGAGCTCACCCAGCTGTGTTTCAGCTCTATTGGTCATGAAGCTTGACCAACATGTAAGTTCAGTAAGGAGCATTAACATCAACAAAATGCACTTATTGCCCAAAGAGATTGTGAACTCCTGTCCCTGGAGGTGTGACAAGGCTGGATAGGGCTCTGAATAACCTGATCCAGTGGAAAGTGTCCCTGCCCATCATCACTAGATAACCTTGAAGGTCCTCTCCAACCCAAACCACTCCATGTTTCTCTGAGTTTTCCCTTTTCTGCTCATTTGTCATGGTGTCAGGAACTGCCAGGGAAGCAGCAAAGCAGTGCAGCAACAGAGCAGAACACTCCCTGTCCCGGCTACAGTACACAAACCTGGGAAACCAGGAGTAAAAAGAAAAGGCAAGGGACAAGAGCAAGAGTGCAGTTGCAGGTTGAAACATCTGGCTCCAAACAGAGGGTTGGCTGCAAAGAGTGGAGAGGTTGTAGAAGGCCGTTTGGAATAGACAAGAAAAACCCATCAGAAATGGAAAATAGGCAGATTGCTGTACACCTCCCACGTGATTGCATTCTGCTACTCAGGGGAAAGAACAATTCTGACTTTGAATAACAACCCTGACCAATTACAGGGTCTGTATAGGCATCCCTTGGCTGGACTGTCAAACAAGTGCAAACCTAGACAGCAGGGATTTTCCACTTGTGAAAGGAAATCCAAAAAAAAAAAGTAATCATTTTTTGTAATCACCTTCTTACCTAGAAGTCTTCCAGGCATTGGCAGAATTGCTAAAATGACAAAAAAGAAAACAAAAACCCAAACCAAGCAGACAGTCTGTGCTCAACAGCAGCTACTGTGGTTACTCTCAACAACCAGTGTGGAAGCACAGCTGAGCCATAAGATGCCACTTTAAATGATGGGAGATTTTACAGGGCTAGAACACCACAGAAAGGCCAATAAGGGCTGTCCTGGTCTTGTATGCAAAGAGTCATATTCATTTGGATTACTGCAGCTCTGACTGTTGCTTCTGAGGGTTTTCTGAAGACAGTCAGCTGTACTTACATTATCATCTAATAAATATGGCAGCACCTGGGGTAATCTGAATTCCTCTGGTGCTGTTCTGATATTCACCAGTTCATCACTGGAAGAGCACATACCAGGGCATGATACAGCAAGTGCCATCTCACAGGAACCAGAGAAGGAATGGCCCTAAAGAGAACTCACTGGAGTATCTTTTCCACCTGCTTTTTTGGAAGAATTTTATGCATCTTTCTTATATTTTCAATTCCCCATGTATAATTTCCATTTAAAAAAAAGTTATTTTTAGTCTATGCAGTAGAAGGAAAAAGGGGTTTTGAGTCTTTGAGAAGAAAATGTGGCCATTGTGCTGTCTTAAAACAGAGGCTGTTTTCTCCTATCCAACCTCCCAGTCCTAGGAGGACTCTTTAAATCAACACTCCCAGGATTGTAACTTACAGGTCTGGGAGCCACTGTGCAAAAAGAAAAATAAGCATTAATTCTGTTTTCACCTGCCAAATAGCTGATGAGAAATTTGCAAGTCAACAAGTGTCACTATTTCTGTTCAGGTCAGTATAGTACTGTTTAACAAGCAAGAGTTCACTATAATCCTGTTTTTTTGTAAAAGAGTAGGCCAACTTTTACAACCTCTAGGCAAAAAAATAAACTTTCTCTGACTCTGTAAGGAATTAATGGGAGTATTATCTCCATGAGCCTTGACCAGCTGTAAGACTGTCAACCAAGAACTTAAAGAAGCTTTGTATAATCACTATTTACGCACCTAAGTAAGCAGACTAAATTCAGAGTAAATAAAATGCAGAACTTAGGGAGCCTGTTTCTGAAAGGGCTCATCCTTGTGCACAAGAGCTCTGGGATCAATGTTGCCCCTTGCCAGTTTACAGGACCAGTCCTCCCAGTTCTCAGAGTCCAGCAAAACTTGCTGACATAGTTGCTGATACATTTCCAAGATCAGGTGGTAGAAAAAGAGGTCATAGCAGCAGCAGTTACCATGAAGACAAGCCAGGGAACTGTTTCCATCCCTTTATCCCTGTGTCTAAACACTGTATGCTGTTCCCACTCAGGGAAAGTTTTTTTTCCTTCTGTTCTCCTCTGTGGTTTACATACGGTTCAAACAGTGGTGCTGCACGATTTGCCTCATGCCACAGTCTGGGACCCCTACAGCTTCCAACCTTCCCTTCCTAAAGTTTTCTGGAATAGTTCTCTTAGCATGAGAGATGTGTTCCATCACCACATGTTGAACATGTTTACTCCCTCAGCCCATCAAGTGTTAGACCTGCCCTTGACCCAAATCTGTGAGACTTCTTAACGCTCCAACTCATCTAAGGGGAACGCGAGGGAATGACGCCATGGGGGCAGCTTCTCACCCAGTCATGGCATCATGCACTGGTTTGGGTTGGAAAGGGTCTAAAGGATCATCTCATTCCACTCCCCTGCCATGGTCAGGGACACCTTCCACCAGACCTGAGAACCCCATCCAACCTGGCCTTGAACACTTTCAGAGATGGGACATCCACAGCTTCTCTGGGCAACCTCTGCCAGGGCCTCACCATCCTAAGAAAAAAGAATTTCTTCCTAAAACTGCATCCTAAAACTACTTAACTTATCCTCTGTCAGTTTAAAGCCATTCTCTCTTGTGCTATCACGCCATGCCCTTGTAAAAAGTCCTTCTCCAGCTCCCTTGGAGCCCCTTCAGCACTGGAAGGTGCTCTAAGGTCTCCCCTGAGCTTTCTTTTCTCCAGGCTGAACAGCCCCAGCCCTTTCAGCCTGTCTCCAGAGGTGCTCCAGCCCTCTTAAGCATGTTGGCCTCTCACCAGCAGATCTATTACATCTTTACATACGTACTTCTTAGACATATCAAAAGGATGGTAATTTTGTGGGCTGGGGGGACTATAAGAAGCCAGGAATTAATTTAACCAGAAAACCAGATCTACTAGTGCATTGTTTTTATAAGCACATCTTAGGCAGAACAACATTTGAATTTATTGTTCTGGTTAAAACGACTGCTTATTAATGCCAATTTTGCTTTAAGGCTCTGAATTAAAAACAAATCACTCATTTTTTCCTCTTTCCGATCCTTGAAGTTTCAAGATGCAAGTGGCTTGTAAGAGGCTGTTCCAAACCCAAGAACAGTTTGAGGAATAACATATAACAAAGTTTCTTGCAGACAACTTTTTTTATAGTACAAGCAGCTGCTGCAGAAATTAAATCTAAGTCCCGCTTCCATACAGATGAACACATTTTGAGCTGAAACTGAAAGACTTGTTCTCTATCAGCCTTTGGGGATGGTTGTATTTTATAACAGCATACAAAAAGCAAATCTGTTCACAAACAAATTTTACAACAGTAAGTTGAAGGCAGACATTAAAATACCCACTTATTTTCAGTGAAGGCAATATGTTCCAAAATGACAATCACAAAGATGGGTTTAGTATCACAAACAGGTCTACATTGATCTCCACACTTATGAAATCGACACTATCCAAGGAGAAATTCAGAAAAAAATTTGCAATATGTGTACTGACTTACAGAGAACAAGTATGTATTATATATATTTTCTATATAATACTACATTACATTATATTGTACTATAGACATTCTCAGTTGGTAGAGACGGATTGTTCTGGCTGCACATCATGGAAGCCAGGCTTGGCTCAGGAAAATAACTTTGTGTAAATTGTAAACAAGTCAGATGTGAACATAAATTTGTACCTGAATGTTGGGATTTTGCCCATTGATATCTGCTTTTGACAGGTCAGGGAAGTTTGGGAGGTCCAGGAGGAAAGACCTGGGTCCATCTCTTTGCAAGGATGTGTGCCCGTTCTCCTGCCTGAATTGCTCCTTAGGAAATGGCCGGTGGGCAGCCTGCAGGTTGGGGTATTCTCCTCGCTCCTCGGGGTTCAGGGTGAAACTGTCTTCAGGAGAGTGCTCCTCTGCAGTCAGTGTGTTCTGGGGAGGACAAGCAAGGCAATAATGACAACTGAGAGTGTGCAGTCCTGCCAGTGCCCCCGTCCCTCCAATGGTACCCAGACCCACAGCTCACTACTGAAACACATATCTGAAACCAGCTGGCACAAGATAAAACTGAGTCAGACTTGGGGACTTAGTTCTTCCAGATTCCTGAACCATTCCAGCCCCGTGGTGAGCATCTACACATGGATACAAGCATCAGAGGTCTTGGGGACTTAGTTCTTCCAGGCTCCTGAACCATTCCAGCCCTGTGGTGAGCACCTACACATGGACACATGCATCAGACTTAAAACAAACCTAGAAACATGAGGCTTTGAAGTAACTCCTGGGAAATCAAATCGTACCACATTAAACATGTCCCTAAAAATGCTGAAAGGCATCCATCTTGTAAATCATTTTAATTTACTTTGTTCCAAAGCAAAGGAAAAACACTGACTGCTAAGGCCATGTTGAAATTTATGGTATTAAAAGATCCTACCGCTGAGCTGGCAACCTCCCCTTCTCTCCCCTCAGTCTGCAACAACTTCCATCTCGTCTCTGTGTTCCTCACCCAGCTTCTCTGGTCTTGAACATCTGAACGTTTCTTCCTCTGGGGATCTCATTTTCATGTTTGCCTAATGGTGGGATTGAATTTCACCAAGCTGTGGGTCAGCGGTTAATGCTTTTGTTATTGTTGAGCGTACTTTTGGGTTTTGTAGTATATTACAGCAGGCTGCCTCTGAACCAGTAGCACTGCTGCCACTGCCTTTGACCTCACCAAGGAGACACATTTAGTATCAAAACACTGCCTCCCTGGGTTAGGACTGGCCTGGGGACTTGGGGAAAAAACCAGCAGAGAAGTCCAATCTTCTTATGGCTTAAAAAAAAAAAAAAGAAAAGAAAAAAGCATGGGGCAGATTCAGCACAGGTTTTGGGTTTGACTCAGCTGAAAAATTTTAGCTTGAGGTCTTAGTACGACTGCCTGGGGAGTTTTTATTTTCAGTTCATAAAGAGACAGCAAACATGGAGAGGGTAAATGTTAAAGACCTATCTTTTAAAAAAAGCACAATTAAAGTGGAATGGCCACATGTGGTTCTGGCTCTACTGAAGCATATTTTTGCCAGCATTTCTGGTTAAACGCAATCTCCATCCAGCTCCCCTGGTTCAAATTAAGCCACAGCATACCTTTAGCTAAGCTCTCAGATAGATAACAGCTCCAATGCCTTTTCTTTTATTCTGTGTTTATTTGCTTAGAAGTTCTAAATTGACCTTCAAAGAGACGTTACAATATAATCTGTGCACATTACAGAAAAATATTCACTGAGTTTAAATAAACTAAACTTGAAGAATTAATCTCAGACTAAGTGAAATTGTCTCGAGTAAAAATGAAGGTAGTTCTTCTCTATCCTCCTCACCGCACTCTATTTGTAAAGAGCAAAATCAATTTAGCAGAATTAATATTGTCATTGCATTGTCATGCCTAGAACGGTTACACTCTGAAAGCACCCAAAAGGGTAATTTTATACATTTATCTACAGCACAGATACAAATTCTGAATTAGTGCATGTGTGCAGTGCTAAAAATGTGTGTGTTCCTGACAGTTTGCTTTGCTTGAAGGCTAAAATGGGCTCTTCCCTTTGCTGGAGACCAGGAAGGACTTTCAGATGCCTTTGGTGGCCCACCCGTTATTCAATATAAAGTGGAAAGCAGATGACACAGCAGCAAGCTCGAGGAAATGAAACTGAGGGCCACTTAGCTAACTTTAGTTCCTTACTCATATGCTAATGCTTTAACTTAACACTTTTCAGATAGAATTTAACAGGCTTGGTGCTTGAGGATTAAATGGCTTTTCAGTTATGTCTGACTAACTACAGGGTGTAATAGCGCTCTGGTTAAATGACTTCAGTTAGGAAGAAAAAAGAAATGTGGTACTTAACCATTTTTACTACGGTATCATGCCCATAATCTTACCTTTATTAAAAACAAAGTAAGATTTTATTAAAAACTAATAGAATTCTCACGTACAATCCCATACTTTCTCTGTCTGCCCCTTCAGGAGCATCCTGGTTCTCCACATTAACATACCATGCAGCTAGAGCTGGCCAAGGCCTTTGGAGGCCTTGGAGACCCACATTTAACTCTCAGACAAGATTTGGTGTGTGATCCTGACAGGTCACAGTCTGCTGGTGCCTCACTGGGGATAACAGCCCTTCCCTCCCTCACGGTGATGTTTGCGGGGAGCTCAGCAACTACAACAACAAGGGCTATATAAAAAGTTTTTAATAGTGTCAAACAGATGGAATATCACATGGAGTTAGTTAGGAAGTTGTCACGGTGAGGCAATGACATCAGGCTGATCGGGCCCACTACCAAGCTGCTTGGGGCAGGGGCTGTCATTAATTACAGAGCGAGTGAGACGGGGCTGCTCGATGTTGGGATAGAAAACGCAGGGAGGACAAGATAACTGCTCCATCCCAAAGGCTGCTGCAGGCAAGGAAGGATGGACCATTCTGCCAGCCCAGGGTGGCCACGACCCAGAGACCCCAGTGACACATCAGGTACACATTTCTGATGGCAGCCACTGCCAAGCCCCAGAGCAGACATGAGTGGGACATGGAGTTTGACTTCAAGAGCAGGGTTGGCCAATGCCTGGCAGGAATGACCCAGGTTAAACTGTGCCCTGTGCTCTGCTTAGAGGCTGTGCTGGCTCTTGATGCCTTAAGTTTTAGCTTTCATGTTTTTCAGACTCTGTGCTGCCTAGGGGTGTAGTTCTGAGTCTCATATTAAGTGTTAGTAAGCTCTCTTCACAGAGTGGGTAGACAAAACACATCCTTTTCCTGCTGGAGACCAAGGACAACTGTTACAAGTTTTCAGGCCCAAAAGCACAAACAATGGTGGGCTGAACAGAGAAAACAAGGACAGGACTTCATAATCTGAAGCTGTAATTGGACAATTAAACCCAATATGCAAATGGACCAAAACTTATAAAAATGTAAGACCTCGTGACCAGTCAGCCATTTTGTGACCATTTTGGGTCCATCTCGGGTGTAGCCCTGGTCAGGCTCTTGTCCTGGCCAAGGTGTACCCTAAAGGCCTTTTAATAAATACTTTATTCTCTAGCTCTGTCCAGTCTCTGTTCCATGTCAGCCTTCCCAGGGCATCACCCTCACAGTCCTTGTTGCACTAGGAAAGCCCCAGACAGGAATCCTTGGGCCTCTGTATCCTACAGCAACACAAGCAAGTGGAAACCCTCAGTATGTGTGATCATTCCAGTTATCTGTTCATGGTACCATGAGTAAAAGGACATTGTCCAGTTAAAAGACATTTGTTTCCAGTTAATAAAATGAAGACAATTCCATTTTTTAGGAAGATACTTGGCGTCACGTCTAAGCTGACCTGCAGTATTACTAGAAATGTGCATTTCTGGTACAAAGATTAAAAAGGCCGCCACAAATAAAACTGAGCTTGAACTGCAGGTGAAGGGAAGACTATGCTTACACTGTGCTACTGCATTAGCTCTGCAAAGGCTCTTCCAAGACCCATCTAGCAGGAAAAAGTTTGTCTTTATACCAATGCCAGCATCCTTTCTGAAGAAAATAGGGTTTGTGTTCCAAAGCTAATAGATGAAATTTAATTTTTTTTTTTTGTGGGGAATGTGATATTCTTCTCTTCTTATTTTTACGTTATTTCCCATGTTTATATTTCACACTATTTATTTTTAAGTGTACACAATTTTATTCCTGATGCTTTTGGGAAAGCAGTGTTGCTTGCCTTCCTTTAAAAGCTATGTCACTTCATTCAGAACTACTGACTCAGTTTCTTTGAAGTTATGACATTTCTAATTCAGGCACACTGGTTTCTTACTCAAATAGTGCATCTGCTCTAAATATTTTAAGATAAAACACTTTTTTCCCCTTCATTTAAAAGGATTATTCACAATGTTTAAACTTTCCATTAAGATGGTTTTAAGAGGTTACTCATACTGGCTGTGAGCTAAAGTTCTGCAAGCCCGATGGGATCAGATAATTATAGAAGCTCCTAATACAAAAACAGCTTAGGATTTTTGAGTGTTCCAAGTATGGACAGTATGGAAGGGCAGGAACATATAATCCATAGTTCTGTGACAAAGCAACAAAATAAACCCTTGAGAGAGAATCTGACACATTGTCTGCATTACAGAATAACACACCTTGCACACCTTCACCCATCTCTGAAAAAGGGAGGGCAATAGGTCAGTATATATCAACGTCTTTGTGTCCATCTATAAACCACAAAAGAAGAGCAATTCACAGGGATTTTGTGAGGATAATTTTCAGTGCTGGTGATCCAGGTGGGACTTGCACCATGGCAGGGTTTAAGCCCCAAGAGACAATCCTGCACGCAGGAAAAATGTTCTGTGGGATACTGGAGGTTTAATTCTCCCTCCTTGGCCTTCCCGTGATGTTTCTCCCTCTGTCACCATAGACATGAGCTACAGGGAAATGTACTGCTTCTCTTCCCCACAGAGAAGCTAAACAGAAATGGGAACCTGTAAAAATACCAAACCAGGGGAAAAGGGAATTTCTCTGCAATTTTGGCAAGCAAAGAGTCCATCTCCCTCCTCTCTTCCTTATTTTAATACCATTTCCAGTTCTGGAAAAAAAACCAAGACAGAGAATAAGGGAGGAATGACTGTAGCTACAGAAAATATTCTGAAGCAGTTGCTCTTTCTCTGCCCTTCATATTTATTACTTGTCTTCATTCACTCTCCACTTGCCAAAGTAAGGGCACATTTGCAAGCACTGCTAATTATGGAGTTGAGAGGATTTTGGAAAACTGATACAACTTATGTTCTAATAGCTCCCAGGCAGAAAGGGAATCTATTACTAAATCCCTGCTGCAGCTACATTGCTTTCTTATTTCTTGTATACGCCTTTGAAATATCTTGTAAAATGATCTTGACAAGAGGTCTTGAGTTGAAAAGTGAGGGTCTGTCACAGCACTTTCATGATGCACCTGTACAGCATCTTCAACCACCAGCAACAAGGAACTTTTATTTATTAGGAAACTTCACAGATGCTATAAAAGATTATATTGCTATCAGAGACAAAATGAGGCCTGGAGCCTTCAGAGAAAATCATTATAGCCATTAGGACTGGTTTCATTTCCCACCTGCCCAAACAGATTGTTTTCATTTTGAAGGCTGTCATGGGTTTTCAGGTTAGTGCTAAATGATCACTTTAAAATTAACCAGTCTTGGGAGGCTGAGTAACAGACCGGGATACTACATGAGACTCTCACCTCCAATACATGTAATGAACTTGGGTGATCTAATTCCTGGAGTTTATTTATGTTTTTCATCTATCATGAGTATAAGCAGCACGGGACCTATCAGGGGGAGGTATGAGGGCAGTGTCAGAGAAGGAGGCAGTGAGGGTAACAGCTGAGAAACATTATCAGAGATACAGAGTGAAAGATTTCTTCTATGATTAATGCCACATACAGTCCAGGCAGCCAGACAGAAAGTCAGACCAGAGGGGTGTCACATCAACCACTCCCCTACTAAGATAATTTCATTTTTCCTTAAAATGAGCTTGCCCCTCACTCACATGTAGCAGGGAAGTGAAAAACCTTACTTATCTTTAGAAAACTGCACAAAATAATTGTTCCAATAATAAAGAGTCCATTTTAGATGATTGCTGCTAATAAATAATTTAAAACAGACAGCATTGGCTTGTATGAACACAACTGTTTTCATTAAGCAGGTCCAAAATAGAGCATCTGCTTTAAACATCGTGCAAGTAAAAGATGAATCACTGATAGCAGTTGGTAATAATAATAATAATAATAATAATAATAATAATAATAATAATAAAGTTCTGTTAATCATGGTCCATGTTTTAATAGTCCTCTATTATTCTCCAGTTCTCCAGCAAAATTGGTCAAATGAGAGTGAATGCGGCTCTAACTTGCAGTACATCTGCCTGTGTGACCAAGTGGCCATGGACAGACCAAATCCAGTCACCCCACAGGGAACTGCTCTGGGACACACAAGCTTCAGGGGCTGGATGGCTCTTGAAGAGGGTGTGGATTCTGTGGAGAACAGGATGGAGTCACAAATCCTGTTGCAAGCAAGAAGTTCATGGCAGACATGAATCCACAATCACTGTTGGAGGAGTGGTCTCTGTAGATGTTGGGTGCCAGTGGCACAGTGGGGTGCTTGGGGTGCCCCAGAACACACCCAGCCCACCACAGCTGGTTGTCTGCCTTATGCTGAAATAGCCCTCAGGAGCTGGATATACAGCAGAACCAGGATCTCAAAGCATCTGGGCACGTTTATCACAGAATTATCACAGCTTTTGAATTTTAGGGTTTCTACACTAAAAACTTCTCTGCGCAGCCCTCATGGCTACACAGAAAATCTTGAGGACTGGATGTGTAGCCAGGACATGTGTTATGGCTGCAGAGATCCTCAGGCTGTAGGGTTGAGGGCCCCTTCACATCTAGGAAGTCCCAGACAGCACTTCAGAGGCACTTGGCCAACACTACATCAGGACCCTCCGCAGTGGAGGAAAAGGCCTTGTTGAACCTTGTGAACTGATACATCCCAAGTGCCAGAGCAGCTCTAACACCATTATTCCCCCACTGAGCCAGTTT
Organism: Argya squamiceps; assembly: GCA_037834095.1. Lineage (NCBI taxonomy): Eukaryota > Metazoa > Chordata > Aves > Passeriformes > Leiothrichidae > Argya > Argya squamiceps. The sequence continues at coordinate 6,158,533 of JBBMKD010000145.1, read as the reverse complement.
ATTCACTGGCAGTTGTCAAACTTTGGTCCATCCTTCATTCAGATTCTGCTGGGGAGTTTTGGTCACTGAGCTTCCTGTTCTCCTCCACACCACTGGCAAAGAGTGGGTCCACATATGAATGGTTCTGGCAGACAATATTTTTAACTCTGAGCTTAAGGAGAAAACCAACCATATTATGCTCAGATCTGGCAACCTTTTGCTACATGTTGTGGACACACATTTCACATCACAGCTATTTTTTAATGCTCTGTTGTTTGCTTGTATTTCATGTTTTCATTCAGCTGGAAAATACAAACAGTATGGCTCAGCTTGGAGGTGAAGAACTGCCAGTTTGTATAAACACTTTGATAATAGAAACTTGGTGGTGATTACAGCTCAATGTCTGCTGGAATAAAACAGAGGCCCTTTAGCAAATTTTCTAACGTAGTACAACACTGGTGCTTTGTTCTTCAGCAGATACTCAGCCATCCAGGGGATGGCCAAGCACACAGAATTAAATTGTGTAGGGCTTTAACAGATGCTCAGTGCCAAGTTTTGCTCGTAGTTAACAGATAATTTCAGTTGCCTAAGCTGCTGGTAAACATTTAGTTATTCTTCATGACTCTAAAGATCTTCCCTGCAATCACTGCCTGGCTAAGCTCTCCACACAGGGCATAGTGATTTAGTGGCTGAACGGGCAAAGGTACAGCAGAAGAGTAGCCCAAGTGTTCTATGCCAATAACCTGTGGTGCCAAAATGCAAATTCTTTGAATGTTCTAATTCTTTATAGGCCTTATTAAAGACTTGCATAAAATCAGTAGTAAAATAAAGCTTTAAATAGAATTTACTTATACCCTCACTAAATTTAATTAAACTAGTTTAATCTCACCCATCATCTGAAATCTGCATCATAATTTACACATTAGGTTCCAACAGAATGGGAAAAGCTGCCTTAAGCTGCAATCAAAACCGCAAAGGAAATCCAGAATATTAATACTTTTTGTACACAACCCTTTGGTCAGGCATTGCAGATCAACACACACGACATCAGTGTAAATGAGAGAGAACAAACATACACCTCGAGTTATTTTCCTGGGTTTTAAACTATGTCCTTTTGCAAGTTTATTCCACTAAATCACTACAGCTAGGATTTCACTAGGTGAACCAGCTTTAATAAGTGAAGTTTTCATCTCTCCCTAGCTAAAAGAGTAACCTTACTTGAAGCCTTTTCAATTTCCAAAGTTGCCTTCAGCTGTTAGTTTCCAAGAAACAGCTACTCCCAGCCTCTGTGTCTCCCTCTCATATGCCACTGAATATCCACCCTATGCTTTCAAAAGTGTCTCTGACTCTGGCTGTGTTAACTGGCAGATGTTTTTAGAGACTAGAAAGTGTTTAGTCCCTGTGGACTAAAAGTTACATGATGACTTCATCACATAAGCAAAAGCTAATAACGGGAAAGCAAGAAAGCAGACAAGTGTTATATTCCAAAAACATGATGTTTCCTGTGCTTCTGGCAAAGCTACTTCTGTGCCTGAAAAAAGGCAAATCACTTGAGTCTTGGTGCTCAAAACACACACACACACACACACACCCCCCCCATCGAATTGCTGCGAGATAATTTATGTGCCTCTCCCTTAGCTGCCTTCCCCACCAATACTCACTCTTCTTTGGATGGAAGTGAGAGGGTGAAGGCAGAGGAAAGGCAGTGTGTGTTTACCTTCAATATCTGTGCACCAGCTATGTGCCTCACAACACTGGCTGGAAACGGGTTACTGCACCCAGGAGTTTACAGCAAAACAGCAGCAGAAATCCGAGTGGCTGCCTCAGGACCACGCACCTCAGCTCCTGCAGGGAAACACTCTTTCAAGTACACGGCTTTACCCTCTCCATTTAGAGAACTTCGGAGTCTGATACAGGAGCAACTGGAAGTAATTAGCATAAATGGCATCTGCACACAGAGGCAATGCTTGCTGTGGTTTCATATCAAGCCATCAGCAGTGGACATCATGCCCTCTCTCTCCACCTCCCTGAGCTGCCCGAGTGACAGAACAAGAAACCAGAGGACATGGATTCACAGGAGAAAGGCCTCCCTCCAGTGACGTGATGGGGAAGAAGAGCAAGTGAGTAGATAGGAGGAACACCATGGCAAGACACTGTGAAGACTCTTTTCTGTATGAGAGGGGAGAAAAAATCTGCCCTGGACTTTTGTATTTTGAACTCTATGCATGTATATATAAATTTTCCTAGAACAGTAAGGGAGGGGGCTATTTCCTAGAGCTGATTAAAGAAGCATGACTCGATTTTCAATTTCAAACGACTCGGGGGGCATTCCAATCGACTGCAGACAGGAAATGAATACCATACATGCACTGAACAAGGCAGATGCTTTTGAATCTGACATTTACGTGAAATGAAAATATCTTCATTTCTATCTCCCTTCCACACCACCATCACTAGTTAGCTCTGAGCTATTTTTAGGATAAATGGTTTTATTTTTCAGACTTGTTATAGACTTAGCATGTGCCTGAAGCCACCCAGACGCCACTGACAATAAAGTGTATGGGAGCAGGCAAAAAGCATCTTTAGATTAATACCAGCAGCCCAACACAGCAGCAAGGTAAGAGAGGAAAGATAAGAAGGTCAGTTTTGTGTATCCTCACCTCCTCTGGTGAGGGACAGAGATGGGACCCTCGTGGATAAGCCAGATCCAGAGAGGGAGGACAGCTCCATACAAAGAGAGGTCCCAAAGCAGAAACAGCAGAGACACTGAAGGCTATGGCTCAAAACTCACTTCCAGCAACTTAACTCTGCTAAAGAGATAAATAAATAAATAAATAAATAAATAAATATACATTTTCTCCTCATAAAGCTCTCACAAGCAAACTGCAATAATTGTCATGGTAGTATTGTGGGGTTTATAACCCAATATAACAATGCAATTGTGGCTCCTTTTATCAATGGCAGCAGTGCATTTCAAGGAATTGGCATATGCAGCTCTTTTCTCCCACTCAGTCCATATGTGTGCAAACACATGATTTCAGCTGCATACTCCCCTTGTATTTTATTGTAGGAATAGGATAAAGGAAGGAAAAAAAAAAATCAGAGGTGGTATTAATCTGGCCCTTACTCTGATGTTATGCAAATAATGAGCTCATTTTCTCTTGATGTTGAGACAGCCAAAGCTGTATTCCTAAGAACATGAAAAAATGATCCTCTTAGGAGACAGAAGAAGAAAGAGGGATGGGTAGGTGAGAAAGGCAGCTTTGATTTACATTATTCAAAATGCCATGAATGCCAGATCAAAGAAGAGCAGGAATCAAGTTCACATTCACTGAAGGATTTCAGCAGCTTTTTCAAAGCTATTGATCTCTCAAGGGCAAACCCTTTAAAACACTGGGTGATGCATCTAACTAGCCAGAACTCCCACTTTATACTGGCTGAGCCTCACCTAGTTTGCTTTCAGCAGCTGAGGAAAGCAGAAAGAGGCAAGACAATGCTGTGTCTGGGTTTGATGAAGGGCACACAGAGCTGAGCACAGAAATGGAAGGTGTGCGTTTTCTGCACCAGATGTTGCCTCTCTAATGGCCATCATGGTAGATATTAACTTAAAACCTGATTCCCCAATGGAAAACCACGTGTTTGGTGACCATGGAGTGCTTGGTCTGAGGACAGAGTGCTGTTACCCTGATAGGAGCTCTGGGAGGGCTTGTTTGCTCAGTGCTGATTTACTAAAAATAGAAAATCCCCTCATATTTTGTGTGGGATGAAGGTGGAATAAGACATCTAAGGAGCTACTGCAGCTCAGCTGGCAAGCAGTGATTTGCTCATGAGTTTGGACTCACTGGTCTGATCTGGACACCTAGAAGGCACAGGATCCTACCCTAAATGAAGTGCTGAACTGGCAAATGCACCACAGATTGGCATCTTCCCCCCAGCCCTTCCCTTCCTTGGGACAGGTGTCTTTGGAGTCTGGTAGACAAGCTTCCAGGTGTTCTGCCTTGTCAGTGGGCTTCAGGATCATGCCTTAAGCAAGAGCCATTGGAATTGGATGCAGTAAAGCAATTTAACCTGATACAGCCCCAAGTGGTTTCCTAAGAGCTGCCTTTGGGCTTCTGATGTGGATCCCCTTGCAGCGTCCCTGGGAACACTCCATGATGCCTTCCACAATTTTTATGCTGCACACACAACTGCAACAGCACATTATGGATTATTTGTCTCTTTCCAAGCTCTGCTCACATTTTGAAGCCTATCTGCTCCCACCAGACTCAAAATACCTTGGTACCTTGAACGTTTTCAGGAAATAGATGACCCTTTTCCTCCTGCATGTCTGGATTGAGAGCTAGTGTGCTACCATTTCAATACACATCAAAATTCTCCAGGACTCTGCCAGGCTGAACAGCTCATTTGAAACCTCTGGCACTGCTCTTTTGATATGCCTGATGTCACAGGCAGTGTGGCTTCCCTGGGTCCCATCTGAGACATATATTCACAAGTGTTAAACACACACATATCAAGCCCCCTATTCTTTCCCAATAAAAGCCTGGACTTTAGAGCACAAGGTGAGGAATAGATACTCTACTGGCCAGCTGCAGTGAGCCTTTCATAAATAACACGATGATCAACCCCCATATTGGAAAACGATACTCCAGAAGTTCTGTCCTGATAAAATCTGTTTTCCTATTGTAGGAAGCAATAACAAGATGGAAAAAGTTAAATGCTGAATGCCTAAACAAACTGAATTAAGTAGAGATGGTAGGAGTAATGAAAGATGAATTGTAAGTCACCTTCAAATGTTAAAGTTGCTGTACTCTCCTGCAGAACATTAAGCCTATACTGCAAACCTCCAATAGACAGGGACTGTGCTCTATAAAAATCATGATGAATGCAGGCTTGTTTTTATATTATGGAGGTCCTAATCCTCCTCCTCCTCTGCCTTTGCTCTATTGTTACAACATCAAAGACCAACTGCTGGCCAAGATACAGTCAATATGAAAAGGGCGACCAGCAAATTTACTGCTTGACTTCATTCCCTTTAAATGGAATAGGCACCATGGCCCTTTTTCAAAGTCCAATCACAGACATATATCTTTTTTATTGGACATCATGTACAATAAAGTGAAGCTGTAACTTGGAAAAAAAATAGAACACCTTAAAAAATCCCATGAGGTGAACATTCCTTTATAAAAATATCACTGTGGTTACATGTTTTGAAAAACTCCGGGCACTTCACAGGGCAAAAGGCATGGACTGGCTAAGTTATAGTTTAGCTAAGATGCATACCCTGCCTAATATTGAGTTGGTTTCCAAAAAAATACCCCAATCAACCAAATTTATCACTATAAAAAGTGATATATATGTAAGACAGAATGTCAGTATCATTCAAATAATCTGAAATGGCAGCATTCACATAATAAGAATCATTAACTGCTTTGTTATAGCCTGCTCTGTGCAGTGAGCCTTTACAGACTTCTTCAGTCCAGAGAATCTTAAAATCAGGAGCACAAAATGCTGACATACAGACTGCATCTTAAACAACTCCAGTCTGATTACTGAGGTAACTTCCAGAGGCACTTTCAGATGAGAGTTGTATCAGCAGACATTAAAGACAGTGGCAGTTTTATTGCTCTCATGTTGCTAAACAGAAGATGAATAATTTCTGGCTATGAAATTAAATAGTGCATAGACAATTCACATGATGTAGGAAGCAGGTATAGAGGGGTGTTACAGAACCTATGCTAGCAGCTATGTTTTTCATTTTCTGTTTTAAACTATTAATCCTTTTTGTTTCTTTGGGTAGCTTGTGCAAACAGACATTAGTAGATATATGATTACTAATGTTATATTAGAGACCAATGACATGCTGATTTTAAAATCCTGCACTGATGCATATGGCAGGTAAAACCAAGCAAATTAATGTTTTATCTTTATAAACTTTGGCAGCTGCTTCCAGTGGAGTAATGATGGTTTCTTCAGGCAAAAACTGCTGATGCTGGGTTACTTCTAAGGCAATAAAGATACCAAAGGCATGTAAATAATTTTTGAAGCACTAGCTTAAAAATATAGTTATGTCTTATCACTAGGTCCTCTTCCCTGTTATTTCTCTGCTGTCAGTCACCTCCTTCCATCACAGCCTGCAGCACAGCTCTTCCAGTGCAAGGACTTCACCTCCTGCTCAGCATTCCTGGGCATTCCTCTATTAGAGAAAGTGTTTTAACCAAGTGCCCAAGCTCAATACCTGAGCACCCAATTCAATGGGAATGCAAAGGCAAGATGCCTGAAAGGAGCACTTGGGAATTTAAACCTGTCCTATAGGTGACATGGACCCAATGACTGCTCCTTAGAAGACGAGGAATCCACTTTTCTCAGAGGGGCCCAAGTGGCAGAAGCAGATGGGGCACGATCTGGCTTTTATAAATACTTACACAGAACTCACTGGTTTTGTCACGAGAACTGATCTCAACAGCCATGCTGGCAAAGAGGAAATGTTACTCTTCCCAAGGAAGAGGAACTACTGTGGAACAAACAGTCCTGGATTATTCAGTGCAATGAAACACAACAGATGGAAATTAATTCATGCAACATGAAGGAAGCCACAAGCCAGGGCCCAGCTCGTCTTTGTGGACCAAGGTCTCAATGACATGTGCTGTGTGCTTACCAGTACTGTGGAAAAACTGAGCTGTGAAAGATTCATATTATAGAGGATCTTGGCTCTGCAGCTGACACAAATCATTGGCTTGCCTTGCTTTGTGGAAGTCAGTAGAGCAAGGTCAATTTAAACACACTGAGAAGGCAGATCTAGCACAAAAGCATAAAAGCCAAGGGGTGTTTGAACTCCTTCTGCCTTTCAATGTGCACCAGGGGTGTGAAAGATTTCATCTCTGATTTTCCCCTCTCACCTTCAGGAGCACCTCCCTACATTAAAGGCTTAGAGATGAACAACTCCAGGCCTGCTTTCATCCAGCCAGACTTCTAGAAGAGAGGAATAAGAAAGATATGACCCATGGCTATGAGTTCCCCAAGCACTCGAAAAACAAGGACAAAAGGATAAAGGAACTGCTTACCAGTACCGCCCACACCAGCTCCTCTAACCAAGCATTCTGGTGCCACAGAAGTGACCACTGTGGCCAGCCATCCCTTATTACAATAATAAGTTACATTTCACTTTGTTTTCTTTCTTTTTCTGGTATTTCAAATCGAAAGTACATGGAAATACCAACACTGGAAACATTCTGCTCTTGCTGATGTACCAATGAGCTCACTACGCTGTTTCTTGGAAATGTTGTTCATCTCTGTGCTTTGGACTATGAATTTAGCCTGGCATTTACTGTCTTTAAAACTTGTAAAATAGGCACAATGGTCTTAAAGTGCAACAGCAACCACTGCATCATTGAGTGCTTCCTTCTGCCTTTTACTGAAGCACTTTGTATTTTTTGCTTTAAAGTTACACTTCATTATTCATTTCTGACAGGGCCTCCATTCAGGCTGGAGACCCATTGCACTGCACATCCCTCACAAGTTACACCACAAGACTGGAACCTCAGCCTCCATAAACCTGGGCTGAGATTTGAAAAGTAAAATAAGGAAAAAAAAACAACAAAAAAGACACCACTGAAAAAATAATACTTTTAAAAAGTCATCTTTCTGATAACTGAATAACATTATTCAGTCAAGTCAAAGAGCTTTTGTGTAGTGTGGTCTTAAAGCCTACAGAAAGGTAAGAGTTGTAACAAAAGGACCAAATAAATGCTAACCAACACAGTGAAGAGAACAAATGAGGCACAACTGGGTACTACCACATCTGTTTGCAAGGAAAACTGGCAAAACACACAGAAAAGCATAAAGCAACCAACTCTGACAGTCAAACCTGCCAAAGCTGCTACATCAGGATGTAAGCACCAAACAAAACTACATTGCTTCAAATTTTTAGGTTCATGCCTGTGTAAGGAAACATCTCAATTTTCCATCTATATGTTTGAGATATGAGTGTATTTCAAGGTTTTAAAGTGATGCAGAAGAATCTAAGCATAAGAGAAGTATGGGAAAATAATTTCCTAGCATTTCTTGCACTCTATGCACTTTTACGTAATAAAGGAAAACAAAGGAGAAATTCTTAAGCATGAATGTTCACAAATCAATGCATCTTAGAAAACATAAGAGATTTGCAAACTGATTTTTTCTTCCCACTGGAATACATACCAGTGACTGAGTTTTCAGAAGTCATCTCTATCACATATGATTTCAGAAAGCTTTCCAAACACACACATTACCTTGGCAGGCCAAGCCTGCATTGTCTGCATCATTATCAGTACTACTGCCTCCTGCACTTCACTTTCTATGAGGTTTTCAGATGCTGTGACATAATATAGACAGAGTTTCCACCTTACTGACAATTCTTTCTTGTTTTCTGTGTTCTCCACCATTTTGGAACAATTCAGCATTGATTACTGACACAAAGATGTTGTAGATATGAAGAGAGACAAAAGAAGAATGCTGAATTCAGACCACAGTTCCCAATCCACATCCAACATAACCTGTATTGGTTAAACAGATGTCTCCTCAGCAAAGGAATTCCACAGCAGAGCAAGGTGTCAAATAGCTCAGTATGCTGAACCTCTGAGCACTGGGGCTTTGTTATTTACCTGCAGTGATGTTACAAACCACAGGGGAGTACTCACTGACCAGCACCACACAGCACAATGATGACAAAATTGTTGAGGCCACCAGCAGAGCTGCAGCTCTAGGCCTCCTCTTTTTGTGGACAGCTGGCACTAGGAAAGGACAGAACAGGGAAATGTGACTGAACCTGAGGGCTGCCAACCAAAGCAGGAGAAGCAAAGGAGAGAGTTTTGTGCCAGTCAGGTAAGAGCAAGGGGTCAGTAATAGTGTGTTGTATCACTGTTATAGCTACTGTGACCAGCTCTTCTTCCTATGGAGAACAAACTTCTCTACACAATCAACAAGAGTTAAAAATAAAAACTACTCCACAACTAGTGCTGGTTGTCCAAGTTAGATGAGCCAAAGTGGGAAGTACCAGTGCAGCTCCACCCAGGATCTCTGCACCTACACCTGGCCTCACTACTCTCACCAAGGGCAATCACTGCAGCTCCAGACTGGCCCAGGAGCCAATTTCACACCTACCACTCCTTGCATTGCCATGAGTGATGCATTCAGCTGTAGGGCTCAAGCCCCTGGTAGCAGGTCTCCCTTTAACCCCTCTACCCTCCCACACCACCCCAGAGCACAGGTAAAGATCAACTGAGAGAAGAGAAAGGCAAAACAAGGAATATCACTGGACATCTCCTCGTAGTAGCCACTGTGTCTTGTGTTTGGCTCCAGGACCATGAGAATGGATATGATGACACTGTGATGGTCCACACAATCTGCTTTTTTCTTACAAATAGCCCAATACTACAAAGAGCTGGAAGACAATCCTAAATCTTGCTTGAAACAGAAATAAATACCTCAGAGACCCTTCAGTAGGAAGCACTAGGAAAAACAGCTCTGACTTATAGTTACAGAGACAAAATAGAGAGGCACCTTGTGATTTAATGCCAGGTATTTATCAAGGATGATCCAAGACAAGCAGTACAGTAACTGTACTGTTGAGTTGAAGAAATGCTTAGCAAAATGTGCCTCCTCCAAACATCTTGCTAAAATTTAACTCAGGAAGTTACATTCATACCTGCCTAATATTGCTCCTTGCAGCCATAACTAAATAAAATATTCTTGGATACCTGTTCTGAATTATTGCAGTAGTCTAACATACTCTTGCCACATTCTACCCTGAAGGTGTAGTGGCTCTTTTCCACCAAGCAAACTTTAGTTTGCTAGGAAATTAATCAAAGTGATAGGTATGAAGAGAAGTTTAATTAATGTTTTCTGGAAATTTCTTGGAGGCGGGTTTGAAAGGTGAGAGAATCTCTCCTGGGAGCAATGGATGCCAGAAAATGGTCCTCTGCTCACTGCAGCAGTCTCAGTCCTTCACCCTTGTTTCCCATTTTATCCTTTGCTTCCATGCATGCAGCAGCAGCACACGTAAAGCTAATCACCCTTCCTTCCTCCTGGATCCTGGAACAAACCACAGCCCATCAGCAAAGCCACTAAAGAGCACACATAATTCCCTCCCTTGGGAGATGAGAGAATGAACTGCACATGGTCAGAACCGTTGCTAAATCTTAGTGCATAACTGGAGGAACATATGCCAAAGGGTGAGCCGTGGTTAAGAATCTACAGAGAAAATCTGAGAGCAGGCAGGTTTCACTGTCACTGCCAAAAAGCATGAAACAGCATCCCCTGCAATGAGGAACCAAAAGAGACTTTGGGTTGCAGAGGATCAGCCTGCCCAATTCACAAGCCACCTGCTCTGAAAGCTATTCCTGTAATGCATAAACTTCTCTTAAAGCAGAGAGGGAGTTAGTGTTCATAGTAAATACATGAAGTACATCCACCTCCTGGTACTATACACGGGCTAAAGGCAGTCTGGAAAACAAGAAGGCAGAACGTGGAATTGCCAGGTTTTCAAAGATGACTTAGACGATCAGTTCCTATTAGAGCAAACCAAATGTAAAGCTCCAGAGCTGAAATTAGCTTCAAAAAACCTGAGTCTAAAACCCTCCCAAAGTAAACAGCTTGAGTCCTACTTAACTGAGGGAGCCAGAAAGCTGAAATGTGCCACTGTATCCAACTGGAGATCGCTTTGCAAATTGCCTGAACACAGTACAAGGGTCAGCAAGAACACAGAAGCCCTGAAAAGACTGAAATGCACCTCAGCAAAGGTAGCAGACAGCAGCACACCATTGCTAAACTACTCATGGCATTGATTTGGGGATCTTGGGAGAAAATTACAGGGCTCCTCACGCAGCTTGGAGAGCGACTCTTGTGCAACCATTTATAAACAGCAGAATGTGTTTTTCCTGGTGGGGCTTAGAGAGCATTTCTGACACGCTGTAATTGCTTGCACGCTCATTGAAGAGGGGGGCAAGGGCAGGAGCAGGGTGATTAAAGGCAAAAAAATCTGTTTACAGCATTGTGCTGCTTTTCAAATTATGTTTTCTTACACGGCCCCCAGTTTTAAGCACAGCTAGTGAGTTTCAGGCTAATGCAATACTGCTGCAAGTGCCTTAGTGGAGAATCTGACTTCATGTGCTATGGCATATATTGTTGGTGGCTCCGTTACTGCATTTTACAAGGCCATTTTTCTTGGTATGGGAACACTGTTTTTCTTGGTGTGCAAGGCCTGCTATGGAAAAATTAGAAGCGATGGGGATAAACTTCATGATGAAATATTTTCTCTCAGAATGAAAGCACAGATTTTAGAACATCGTAAAGTATTAAAAATGTCTTCCAAAATTTATGTTCAAGCCTTCCCTTGGTTTTAGAACTATGTAAAAAAGATAAAAACATACCCAAGCTGTTTTTTTCCATCTCTTAATATAGCTTCACTTGCTGTTCTTCAAAAAAGAAAGTTTGTACTTCTTTATTTCATAAATATACTCCAGAACAGCTTCTGGATGATAATTAAATTAGACTTAGTAGAATTCTCAGCAGAAAAAAATCTCCCCCTCCTCAATTCTCCTTTTTTTTTTTTTTTTCCCTGTTGGAAGAGATGGAAGGAGGGAAATAAAACCTGATGGAGCAACACAACGCTGATTCTCTCTCATAACTCAAGACTGTGAGCAATTTTACAACTCCAGTGTGGATTTCCCATTTCATGTTCCTTTGCCCTGCCACAACCCAGTTGTAACAGCAGCACGAGACCGCAGACACATGGAGGTCCAGCCACCAGAGTGAACCCAGGGAGCCTCTGCTTGTACCTCACCCATCCCAAAGAGGACCACAGGAGAACATTGGGATTTTCTCCTCACTGCTGCTCCTCCACAGCCAGCCACAGCGGCACAAGACAATCCCAGACATCTGGAACCTCTGGAGACACACACAGCGTGGGGAAGGGCACCAAAGGGGAAAAAACAAGAGGGAGGAAAAAATAACTTGTTCAGTTTTAGGATGGAAGGGGATTTTTTTCTATATTTCTTTTATCTCTCAGTCTAATTAATTGCAGGGGGTTAACCCCACTGAAAGATGAAAAGAAATCAAAACCTATCCTACAAAATCCTTCCTTCATTTGAAGGACCAAGAGATGGGAGAAAGAGAAGCTCTTCCTTACTGAATCAGACTTCAAATGCTTACAAGTGTTTTAGACTATTTAAATCTCCAACAATATCTTAAGATTACTAATGATTCTTTCTGAATCCATTTTTTGTAAAAAGGACTCAATTCTGACCATCTCATTTGTGCAAACACACTGCCTAAGTCCTCACACACCATATCCTCAGTTTGATAATTACCAGGGACTTGTGATACAAATTTGCCATGTCAAAAGACATCTATAAACAGTTGTTGCAAAGATCACTCTTTCCTGGATTTGCCACACTTCTTCAAGTGAAATTCCATCAAATGCAACACTGATCTACTCACTTCTCACAATCACTCCTCTCCACAGAGGTACCAAGACAGAAAAACCCTGAGAGATGTCCAAGTGCTCACATCAACAGGTCTGAGTTTGTGCAGTTCGTTTCCCACTCTGATTCTTTCCCTCTGAGTGCAGTGCATGAGGATTTTGCATTTCACTTCAACATGTGCCATGATACAGCCCAAAACCTGCCAAAATCAGAAGATCCCAGTGCAAACTTCCCACTGAGATCTATACTGTGATGCTCTGAATGGAAGCATCTGCCTGCCTAAGTGCAACTTTCTAAAGCAACAGAATCCAGCTGAGCAATAGAATCCCTGGAAGTTATAAAACCAGCAAATTGATAGACTTCCATCTGTTTAACCAATTGCTCTAATCAATATCCTTTCCCCCCATAATGTTTAGCACAGACACAGTCTCTCAAATACATAACTGCAGAATCAATTGAGTCGGGAAGTATATAAAAGTTTCAATTCTACAAATGGCAAAACATTATGAAAATATGAACTGCTAAAGCTATCACAGTGCTTAAAGGCACAGGGTTTATTAAGGTAATCTGTAAAACATCACTGGACAGAAAAAAAGTTTCTTGAAGTCAACAATCTACAGGTTTTCATAAGACAGCCAACTACAATGATAATAATCCAGGATAAATATCTGAAGATGATTTTCCCCTTGTTTCACCCTAACCTCACAACAGTGCTCTAAAAGGAGCTCCTCAGGGAAATGGCATCACCCAGAGTTCCCACTTGCCCAGATGTTTCTCTCATTATGCTACAAGCCTGTCAAGAAAAGGCAAATTCAGGGTTATTCTAATGATAGCAAACACCTCATAAAAAACCTCTCCAAATTTACTTTTCCAAGGAACATAATTTTAAAAGGCATTCCCAGTGCCCATGAGGAAAGAAAGCATCATTTATAAAACATTATTACCAGAAATCTTGCAGATATTAAAAAAAAACATCCTGGAATGTCAAGCCGGTGATAAAACTGCAGAGACAGCACGGTGGGGCCTTACCCGCAGTGCAGGGCTCAGCACTCCCAGGCAGGACTCCCACCAAGTTCAGCAGGAGGTTTTTCTGAGTTTGGGGGACCTGACCCCAGGTTGTGACTGGGATGTTGAGCCTGCAGCTCTGGGTTCCCTCCTGGGACTAGTGAGTTCATTTTGTGGGCCACCAGCTGGGGATCACATGCATACAGTGATCAGTACAGCCTGCACTCGCCTTATTTTTCCTTGGCTTTTATACTCTGCTGGTGCTGTGATTCTTACCCAGATGATGGACAGTTCACATAAATTTATGGTGATAATAATTAGACATTTTTCTGTCAGTTCATCACATGACTTGGTAATTGATTTTATTTTACCACTTGGATACAGGGGAAGAGAGTTGGCCAGGGCACATAGCGCTAGCCAGAGATTTACAAGCTTTGTCTGGGGATGTTGGTGATTCTGCAGCTTTGATCACAGTCTCCAACCATTATAAATGAATGACAACATGTGCCACGGAATAGAAAAAAAGATCTGCAAAAGCACCGACACAGAACGAAAAAAAAAGTCCTTTACCTCTGTAAGATATAATACACAGTTTGGTTTCACGGGAGAAGTCTTTCAAAAGACTGGAATGGACTAGCTGCGTCACAAGCGCTGTCCTTCACATCACAAGCACTTATCACCGTAAGTTTCGTGTCTGTTTCAGGACTGAATGTCAGCCTGTGTCTTGATGCTTTCCAAGGAAAGCCACACACTTACTTCCAGTATTTCCCGAGACCGTACACCTATCTGCTCCCCTCTCACTCTAGGGAATGCTGTCCCCTACCAAGGGGTGCACCTGACACGGCTGCTTCCATCCCTTGCCTGTTCCACAGGCTCCCAGGTGCGGGAACACGCGTGGGAGCCGCCCCGACGCCTCCGGCACGGCATCGAACTGCGGAGCCGGAGCAGCTCTGCCTTTGCCACCGCTGCCCCGACAGCCTAAAGCCAAGGGGAGCGGGGGTCACCCGGGGAAAGCCCTCGGGCGGGGGAACCCTCGGGGTCGGGACGGCGTGAGAAGAAGGAGGAGAAGGAGGAGGCGGTCGGGGCAGGTGCACAGCGGCGGCTCCCGTCAGCCCGGCCAGCCCCGCGCTGCATGTCCGCCCCCGGGGGACGCGGGAGGGTGGTGGGGGAGGCGGGG
>JBBMKD010000145.1:6106849-6141835 GCA_037834095.1 Argya squamiceps | reverse complement strand
GGATCCCTGTGAGTGCTCAAAGGGCAGCTCAGTGTAACAAGAAAAAACACAGTTCAAATCAATTTGAAGCAGAAAGAAAGCCACCTAACAAAAAAAAACAAACAAACCCCCCCCCCCCCCCAAAAAAAAGGGAGTTTTGGAATCTTTGTTGTCATTCTTGCATGGTTGGGAATGTGTAAAAATGAGGGTATGAACAATCTGTATGTGACAGCTGGGAGGCTGAATTGGTCTAAAATGTCTAAATTGGAGGAAAAAAAGTATCCCCCAATCTGAAACATTTTCATCTGGAGACCAGTGTCCTCCACAGGGTTTCCTGCAAGGTAAGGGTGAGATATTCTTCCAGCGTGCAGTGCCAGCTGGGACTGAGGCCCGTCACAGGAGCCTTAGCGTGCACTGTGCCTGACCTGTTAGACTTGAAAAAAACCTGGAAAACAGGCACTTTTGGGGCACAAGGAGAGCTCATGGGAGGTTTCTTGCAGGTCTTGGAGCATCTGAAGGCTGTGGTCGTGAGCGAGTCAGAATGACGTCTCATACCCTTCCAGTGATAACCACTGTCAGTGATTGCGCAGGAATCGGGCAAGAATATGGTTAAAATAATTGCACTGGGGTATCATTAAAGACGTGACCAAAAGCCACAAGCCTCAAACCCTTCAGATTTAAGGATTTTTAAATCCACAAACATGTTAGCACTGCAGTAGGAGTGATCAGCACAGATGATTGTCAAGGGCAGAGACTCCCACGGGTCTGCCCTGAGTGCATCAGAGGTATGACTCCCATCTCGTGAAACCACTTGTCAAAAAATACCCTGTATGGCACCAATGCTCTGGGATCATACAGAGAGATTCCATACTGCATAAAGCCATAACAGCCTGTGGGACTGTCACGTGGGTTTTAAAAAATGTGGTGCCTTTTTTTTTTTTTTTTAACCCAAACATTCCGTGGAGTAATCAAAATATCAAGAAGATAAAAACCACTGATTGTACTTCAGCTGTCATCCTGAGCCCTGGCTCTCCTCCTGCCACCAATGCTGTGCTCCTGGTGGCAGTGAGCAGAAGAGGCAGCTACAGGAGGCAGGCTTGGCAGCCAAGTGGCACAAGTGTCCTCCTGGTTTGCCAAAGTCTGACCATACCTAGTGGCTGTCAGTGGATCCTGGCTGCTGAAGGAAAGTGGAAACTTGGCACATGAGTTCCGTATTTCCGAGCTGAATAGTACAAATTGACAGCCAGGGCAAGACTGAGGGCTCGTAATGTGAAACAGTCTGAGTGACAGTCTGGTTTGAAACACACGCATGGATCTGCCGCCGAGCTCTGGGCAATGCAAGTTCTCCCTTGCCTTATGAAACAGAACCAAGAGACATCTTTAATCCAGATGAGATGGGCCTGTACTGGAGCTCATCTCCTCGTGGCACATTAATGCCTTGAGCTGTCGTGCAAAGCCAGGGAGGGACAGAGCAGTGCTGCTCTCAGCGGTGAGCGGATGGCAGTGAGGAATCAAAGCCTCTTCCCACTGGAAAAATTGGTGTAAAAGTGGCACTTGGGAATGGCACTGCTGCCTGTGTGGCTGTCTGGGGCAGCCAGGCAGGGCTGTGCACACACATACTCTGGAGATGCCTGTTTAAATTCACAAACGCTGTTCAATCTGCAGATGTCTTCATCGATGAATCCAGACGTCTGAATCAAGACCTGGAGGGGAGATGGGTTTCAAAGCAAAGGGGAAAGTTCTCTTTTCCCAGCTGGATGGACACTTGTTCAAGCAGCTGCCATTTAGTCCCTGGAAAATGAAGTTGGGGTTCACCAGGAAGAGGAGATCCATAGCTAGCCTGAGGGGGGTCCTGCTCCTGGGATATGGTTATGGGCACAACAGGGAGGTGGATCAGCAAGTGGGACTGACAGTGGTGCTGGGGTAAGAGAGGTGTGTTCCTGTGATAGCTCCTTCCTTCTGAAGGTTCACAGCTCACACCTCACCCCTCCACCTCCAGCTTTTACCTTCCATTTCTTTTCTCTTCAGTGATGCAGGCAGACTCAGCTCCTGTGCACTCCCAGCTCCTCACCAGTGCCAGGGAGAAGCTCTTTGATGACCACTGTAGTGCCCAGTCAGGTGCTGTGGCTCAGTTCATGTGATGTCAGTCAGTAAGCTGTGGGAGCTCCTCTGATACTCCACAGATTCTCCCACACCTCACAGATCCCATGTTCCTCATGGCACAGCTCCAAGAGCAGGTAGAGGCTGTCCAAGCCACAGCCTCCACCATGGGATGAGGAGTCTCTCCTGGGAGGTGTTTCAGGAGCCTGTTGGCTACAGCTGTGACACTGCTACAGCTGTGACACTGCCAGAGGAAGGGCCCAGGGTCTTCCTTACACCAGCCTGCCAACAAAAATGCCACTGTACCACCTTCAGTGCTCCAGGTCAACAAACTCTGCCCAAGGCTGAATTTGTGATGTCCTTGGTGACGTGTCGTGATGGTAATGCTCCCATCTCCTGCTGTGGCCATCACAGCTTATCACCCCATGTTCTGTCCACCACAATGCCCAGGGCCAGCCCCTCTTCTTCACTGTGCAGGCATTTGCACTTGCTGTTGAGTCCTGAAAACCAAAGTATTGCTGAACTGGGACACAGCACATTGCAGAGGCTGGGTGGTCCTAGTGACTGAAATGAACATTTCAGTTTGTTTCATTGATTGTACCTGGTCAAGTGTGAAAAATCCTCACTTTGGATGAGTGCCACCAGGTGACAACCTTCAAGGCCAACATGAAAATAGCTGGATAAGAAGGGGAGAGAAAAAAAATCAGTATGATATAATATAAACCACCATAACTCACTTTATATGCTTTATGTCAGAAGTGAGAAGGACCACTGGGTTTTCTGTCATAGTATTAAGACTCACTGGGGTCCTATACTGAAGCAGTCCCAGCAGCTAAAAATTACTGCTGTTTACCTGACTGTCCACTTTATCCCTTTACTGTCCATCCTGGTATTGCTCCAGGACTGTGAAAACATCCTGTCTGTAAGGTCTGACAGCTTTTCAGAGAAGCCTTGCTGGTCCTCAGCCCGCACCCACTCCCAGGATGCCTCCGTTTCATCTTTAAGCCTGGGGGTTGCTTTAAATTTATCAGGGATGAAAACCTGGCTCCACTGAAGTCGTTGGCAAAGCTCCCATTGACTTCAGAGGAGCCAGGATTTCACCCTAAGATGCTTTGTAGATTATTGGTGAATGGAAAGCATACGTCTGGCTTCTCCAGGGTTATTATTGTTGGTGGTGACCTCTGCTCTGGCAAGCATTGAGCAAGGCTGGGTTGAGACAGATGGTTAAAGCTTTCCCTACCTCTTCCCCTGCTTCCTCACAGGGGCTTTGCTTTACGGCTCATCATCTTGGATGCTGCTTATCAAGGAATACCTTCCCGTCGCCTGCCGGTGGAATTTAATGCCTGTTTGCCCACATTCCCCTTCCCCCAACGCCAGGAGATCAGCAGATAGGAGACAGAATGGCTGATTAGCTTCTAGCTCCAACCTCTTAGCTATAAGCTGCATGCACACACAAGGGTCTTCTCTTAAAAAAAAAAAAGAGGGAAAGAAAAAAGAATAACATTCCCCTGCAGGCAACCTAAGTCTTTCTGTGACTCATGGTTCCTTTATCTCAATAAATTACTACTTGAATAGTAACCACCCTCTTTTTAACTGAACTGATTAACTTAGAATTCTCCATTTTCCTGCTTCTCCTAGACTGGTGTTTTTCTTCCCATCTACATATTTTGCCACCAGCTGGGGTCAAGATCTCTGAATTTTGCAGTGCCTGTGTGACAGGCTGGAAAATCAGCAGCCACTTTATTAAAACTTGAAGCCAAACCGGAAATGTATAACAAGTCTGGATTATGGAATATGGAAATGGAGAAAACAGACAAAACAGTCCAGCCCAGTTCCCCAACTGCTAGGTTGGGTTTTTTAATACCAAATTCTATTTATTTTAGACTCTACCAAATTTTCACTTTTCAATGTGCTGCACATTTTTGTAGTGATGATGTGCAACTGCACTGGAGCATTTGCTGAGCTGTGTCAGTGTGGGACTGTGGGAACCAGCACGCCAGGCAAGGTTTTCCAGGAGTGCCCAAAGACTCCAAATTCTGCTGACTTTCACAAGAGCTTCTTGCCACAAGGCAATTTTTGCCTCTTTGGAGAAACACAGTGAAACCAGCAAGTGCCTTTCCTCTGAAGAGAGTTTTAGCACTGCAGAAGTGCCTGAGTTGGTGTAGTGGAGCTGAGTGTTTCAAACAGAGTAAAGGCTCTGACTCTGGATTGAGTTACTGTGGTTTTCTGGTAGCAGTGCCAGCCATGTGGCAGAGCTGGCCTCCTGGCCCAGGGCAGCCAAATTTATCACTAAATTCAAATTATTACATAAAATAACAGATAAGGCTGCAGCTCACCCTGTGCATACACTGTCTGCAGTACCCAAACAGGTCTGATGGGAGCTGAGTACAGAGGAAGGAGGTGATCCTGGCACAGCTGATGGCTGAAAAAGCTGTAAATTACCCTAAAGTGTTGTTTGACTGAGGCTTGAATTTCTTGATCGCTTCTGACAGGTCTTGTCCTATGTCCAGCAGTGTGGCAGCCAGCGTTTCTGAGAGTTAAAAAAAAAAATACAAAGAAATAAACAGAGCAATTCACACCTTCTGCACCTATGGTTTTCAACCCTTTACTTCTGCAGGGAAAATATCACATTATTGGCTTGCAATTGGCTTTTTTCAAGACTGCTTTTGTGACTCTGGAGATCAGAAACATAATAATAATAATAATAGTAGTAGTAATAATAATAATATTAATAATGGAACCAGAAGGCCAGTTCAGGCTGAAGGACAGCTCTACAGCAGGAAAGGGAAAGGAGGATTTCACAGTGAATCCTGTTGATGGTGGGTGAGATGAAGGCCTGTCTCCTAAAATAAGAGTTTACCTGTGTCCATTGCAGGAAGGGTGCATTCATTCCCAGAGGTGAAGAAAATAGAGCTCATTTCTGGATGGCTTCAGGTTTTAAGTGTCACCTGGCTTCACTTGGGTGATTTAACACACCTGTAGCACAGCCTATGCAAAGGAACTCCTGTTAGTGAGTTGCTGCACTGGCACAGGTAAGGATTTGCCTAGTCTAGTTATACCTCCTGGAAAGGGGATCAAGGGGCTTTATTTTATTGGTTTTGCTCAGTCAGTTCCTCTGCTTGGTTGCCAATGCTTGGTATTTCCTAAGATCTTTGTGCAGTGCTTTGTCAAGTCAAAATTATGCCACATCAGTGAAACATTTGGTTTTGAAACCTCCATATTCTAATACTCCAGTAATTAAATACTGAAGTGCTGAATTTACACTGAAGTTTCTCAGCCCAAATTTGAGCCAGTGCTTTAGGAACCAAATAGTGCTAATGATAAACATTCTCTTCTAGAAAGCAAAAGTTTCCAGGTAAGCACTGCATAGCACAAGTTGATGTGGGAGAAAAAATGCCACAATCCTGTCATTAAAGAAGGACTTTGTTCAATAAAGATGGCAGAAACATGGAGAGTGAGGGCAGGTTCTTTACCTGCCATTTGCCTTTCTTTGAGAGCTGTTGGTACCCCAAATCTGAGCCTGATGACAAGTGCTGTATTCCCTACAGAGACATCTAAATGATCTGTGACCAGTCTTTTAAAACACACATTTTCTGAAAGGAAGGGAAAAAGCTCTGATGGAAGGGAAATCTTTGTTCTGTAGGGATTGTGACAATGTGCTCAGCAAAGGTGTTTGGCTGTAAGGAAACAGCAAGAATAGGCTCAGAGTTACTACAGCAGGTGAAGAAATCATTTTAACTGGCAAATGTGTTTAATGCTTTTTATTAAGTTGCTGAGGTGTCAAATTAATTTCTCCTGGGCTAAGGATGGGCGGTTGGATTAGATGCTCCTTCCAGCAGGGTGTTTTTGTGTCCTCCCTTAGTGCAGTGTTTCTCATAGCAGTGCCCATGTCTGTGATACCTCAGTACCTAAAATAATAATAATCTCAACACCAAATAGTGAGGGACTCCCTGGAGAATGTCCCAGCTAGGAGAGGGCAGGAATAACTGGGGAATGTGCTTTTAAAGGAGGATGACTTTATGTCAAATTAGGCAACAGAGAAAGAAAACAGAATCTGGGACCTCTCGTGAAGTATTTAATTCTAAGAAAACCATCCTCTGCTACCCGACTTCCAGCGTGCTGTCTGGCAAACAAATGTGCACATTGCTGGTGCTCTCAGGGGCAGTTTGGATAGCAACAGCTTCACCTACTGTCCACGGTGGGATGGTGGCAGTCTTAGTGGGCCTGAATGAGATGGCCAGAGCACAGAGAGAAGCTGCAGAAAGGTGCCCAGAGAGCCTTTGCAAAAACCAGATTGGTGCAGGCAGGGAGCACAGACATTCACCAGGCACTGGGGAAATCACACAAACATCTCCCCTGGTCCTGCCAGAAGCAGAAATTTTGGGTAAAGTGCTGTGGTTGGCTGGAGACACTGGTCTGGGCTGGCTGTGGTGGCTTTACAGCCATGCCCAGCACTTGGGGAGAGGGAGGGAGAATGGTTTGAATGTGCAGCCCTCTGGTATCTGCAAGGGAGAAAATCACTGCAGATCAAAGTAGGTGTTTATTCAAGGCAGCTGCCCTGTCTGTAGGAGATTTTCACTCCTCTATCACCCCGAAGACAACAGCAAGTGTGAAACACAACGGCATGGAAAAAGCAATACCTGGAGCTCCACCTTGCTGCTAATGAGCAACTAAGATTTTCCTTCTCTATTCATTAGTAAAGCTCTTGTGCAATTGGAATTGGCTTCAGGAGGTGGTGCAATGCTACCCAAACCCTCGTGGAAGGGTTTAGAAAGACTGGTACAAACAAGGGGCACACGTCACTGCAAACAGCACAGCGCCCTCTGATCAAGCCTTTATAAAGCTGCTTGTTTTATGCAGTTATATCACGTAACAGTTTATACATTTCCAGTGCATTTTCTTACACACAATGTCATTCTTTCAGAATGTGACATCTGAGGCTTATTGTTGCTGTTGAAGCTGCTGGTGGTTTTTTCTGGATAGCCAAGCAGTCTGTCCAGCTGGCAGGACAGTTGGGCCAGCTTCTTGCAGTTTTAGTTCCAGAGTCACCTTTTCACAAGATTGAAAACTGTGAGGCAGTTTCTAGCCCTAGTTCCACAAAGCAGGTTCTTGATAAGATTGTTGGCTCGAGAAAATAGGAAATTTGTGGCTGGGCCCACTATAAAAGGAAATTCTTTTCTGTGATTTACAAATAGATGAACTTCGGTGCAGGCAGGATCAGACCCCTTGTATGAAGAATCTTTTTACTGTATATGGAGACATATACTGCATGAGACATACAAGTAGGGAGATCTTTTTTAAACAAGAAACCACTTGAAACAGAATGAGAAAGGGAGAGAAGGAGGCCAGGAAAGCAAATTAACCCTTTTTTGACTTCTGGTTCTTAAACTCAAGTAGCTTTTTAGTAGATCCCCGGGGGAGTTCTTCTGTAAAACACTACAATTTACAAGTGGGTTTAACTACAACATGTTGCTTTTCAACCACAGACAGACAGGAAAAGATCCAATTGACACCTGCTTCAGAGAACAAATGGGACACAAAAGATGAAACTCATTTCAAAGGGTCTATTTGTTTGTCTCTTGTCATGGATTAAACCGGGGAGAGGTGGGGAGGGGCTACTATTTCAGGATGGATTCTGCTCCTATTAGAGTCAATGGGGAAAGAAACCCACTCCTATTTGAGTGAATAATGCAGAACTATCCTCTTGGCAAAGAAAAGAGTTGGTCTTTGCTGAAGTTCTACTGACAATTATGCAGTAAGGGGGGGATATGGTACTTCTGAAATGCTCGATTTTGAAGCCAGATGTTTGAAATTTGAATATTCACACTTGCAGAACTTTAAACAGACCGATGAAAGTTTACTGAAAAACAATTGGGAATACAAGAATTTTTTTTCAAGAATGCAAAGTACCACAGTGCTTTTTAAAAATAGGTTTTCAATTATTTGATTCAAGTCTAACTCAATTTAGAAAATTCTTCCTGTCTAAAGCAATTTCTTCCTGTCTAAAGCAATTTGTGTGTGTGTGTAAGAACAGAGAAAAATTGCTGAAATTATGCTTTTTAGAAATTCAAACCAAAGGGAAAAAAAAAATGACTACCTCATTGCCAGTAGTTTCATTAAAGGGCATAACGAGATGCCAAAGCCAAACCTCCAAATCCTGATTTTGTTTAACAGTTTGTGTGCAGGGGGTTGTGTTTACAGAGCTCCCCTAAACACATGCCCATTGTTGCACTTTCTGTTTTGGTCCCTGGGCTTGGGGAGGTACTGAGCTGCTCTTCCTGCCCAAAGCAAGAGAAAAAAGAAAATCCCTGCCATGGACATTTTGTTTCAAAGAGAACAGAGCTTTGTCTCCCGCTTGCTGTCCTTTGATTTTCGTGCATGTGGTGGTGGCCTGGGTTTCCAAATCCCTGTCCCTCACCAAGCAGCCAGACAGAGTTTGTCCTCACATTCCTACCTGCCTCTAATCCCCTGGAGCTGCGCCGGGTTTGGGGCACACTTCGGCTTTTGGCTGTGTGTTTAATCGCTGGGGAGGCTGTGGGAGGCTGTGGGAGTTAGAGCCTGGGCTGTTATCTGCTGTTCTGCTCTCACCCTGAATCTCACAATCACCTTTTTTCCTCCTTAAAACTTTCAAACTTCGAGCTACTTAAGTGTACTGAATCAATGGGATATTTTTTAAACTGGCATTGCTGATGATGACACGTACAGAGGAAATAATGAAGGCAAAGGGGCTCCAAAGCAGAAGGCAAACACTGGTAGGTGCAGATTTTAACTCCCAGCTCCTCAGCTCTGAGCAACCCAGCTTCAAGCAGGAGGCCAGAAAGATGCATTTGGGAGTGTCACCCTTGGTGGCATTTGCTGCTGCAGAACACCCAGGGTCTGGAGGCCACCCCTGACAGAGGGGACTGCAGAAACTGGACTGTGTAGGCAATAGAGAAGCAGCCAAACCCCAAAATGTGTCACAGAGCAGTAGTTCCAGCACACAGGAGGTGATGGTGCACAGGCGCTAACTCTGAATTTCCTGCCTTTTGTAGCGAGTATTTGTGCCCCTTCCAACCACATTAAAATGCCATTAAGAAATAATTTCATGTTAAATGCTAGGGGTTTAGCATGCATTTACTCACATGCTTGAAATCTGATTTCTGCCTTTTTAACTCCTGATTGATTGCTCCCCGAGGCTGAAGGACACAGGGATTTTACCTCAGTTTAATTCTTCTAGTTTGAAACTGGTATGACTGGGGTAGGGATGATGCAAACAAAGTGTTTTCCAATCTGCAAGAATAATCAGTACCAGGATAAAACACCTTTTGCTGTTAACCTCACTTCCGTTAGAGTTTTCACTAATTTAACGGTTTCAACTAAAAAAAACATATCCCCCAACTGAAATAGATAGAGAATGTTTGTGTAAACCAAATACAGGATATAAAAAGGCTGGAAGGCATGGTCATTCCTGCTTAATAATGCAATTAGAGACATTAGATGTGAAGAGATCAATTGGATGTGTGTGAAATTCAAGCTGCTGATTGCAGATTCATAAACAAAAATAGCAATGGTTAAAGGTGCTGAACCTGCAGCTTGTCCCAAGAATCCCAAGCAAACTCACCTGACTGCCTGAAAAACTGATTATAACTGGACACCATCTCGGGGGGTAAATCAATGTGTAAATGTTTAAATTGCTCTGGTCTGTCTCCTTCTTGTGATTATCAAACCTACAGTATCTTTAAAAATGAGTTAAATGGCAGCTTTAATTCTGTCTCTAGTAAACATGTGACAATCCTCTGGGAAGCAGTGGGGCTGCAAACAGTTCTGGTTTGAGTAGAGCAGTGGTTGTATCTGTAATGGCATCTACTTACTGTGGAAATGAGTATCAAGGCAAATAGTTGATACAATCCTTAAAGAAATAGAGGACTTGCAAGAATAACATAAAAAGAGATTTGATACCTCTCCAGTCCACAGCAAAATACCAGACAACACTTACCTGGAGAGATTCCTGCTAGAGCTGATGACATGAACCAAACAATCAGGGCTGAAAGGGTAAAATTCTGCCACTAACTGAAAATTATTTAATCAGTAAACTTTAAAAAAAGGAAACTAATCTTCACACACGCACACTCATGCACACACACATATATGTATATATAAACCTAAGAAGTCATTGCTAAATTTACCAGGTAACCCAAAACTGATAAAGCTAAACAAAGCTGAAACAAACATGTAAGGAGGGAACTAGACCAAAAGGAAGGAAGGGAGCAGACATACAAGTGGATTGAAAAAGGTCTAGTAAAACAGCAACTGGTTTTCACAAAGGGAAACCCCCTCTTCCATCCTATTGCACAGAGAGAATGCAGCATCATTAATTGACATGAATTCTGGAATCAAAAAGGACCATGCTTTTAAATAAATAATGCCTCACACTGTAGACATGAGTAGTGGAATTCAGACAGAAAAGTGTTGAAACCAGAAGAACAAAAAATTTCTCTGCAAATCTAAGCACTCTTATGTGACCAAAATCCCTCCCCTGTATAGCACAATATTAGCAAAATCAGTAGTGTTCCATCTGGTTTTTAAAGTGGAATGCTGCATTTGTTTCACATGGATCCCTGTGCAGTTCCTGAGCCTACTGACATTACTTTTGCTTCCTTCAGCTGCCTGTTGCTGCCCCAAAGATTCATAAACTGCAGGCTAAAAATCTCCTTTCTAAAGCGTTTCAACCCTTGGATCTCAGGACACGGTCATCTCAAGACCAATTAAAAAAAAAAAACAACTAGTGATGGGAATGGAAAGATTGGGCATTGGGCTTAATTATCATGGGCAAGGAGAAAACATCCCTTTCATCCAGGAATTGCGTAATTGTTTATTATGGGCTGCAGTCTCTGCTTTAAAATGAGTGACAAAACTCATACTGAAATGAACAGGAGAAGGATTTGACCCACGAGGGTTCAGACATTTTGAAGCATCTGATTTGCTGATCGCTGACAAAAAAAAAAAAAAAAGGGAAAAACAATTTAGTACTTAGACAATATACTTGCAATGATTGATAAGCCTCTATCTCCCCCCAAAAAAACCCAAACCAAGCTAGAAACCCGGGCTGGTGCTGCCTGTTTCCACAGTGCTCGTGAGTGTATATGAGAGTAAGTTTACTTGTTGCCCAAGTGGAAGTCCAGGCCATACAGAGAAAATAAATTTTGTATGTAATTTGGGGGTTTCCTTGAGCTCAGAAATGTGTTTATTTATATATTATTAAATAGAGGAACAGTATAGGAAATCCGGAAATAATCAGCCCTTGAAAGACTGGTCAAGGCCACCATTACAAATAAAGAAACTAGGCTAAAAGACCAATGTGCTAGGCTGACAAACTGGATTTTAAATTAAGTTTTATTTGGAATGAGTTTCTAAAGCTATTTTTAGCCTCGACCATGTGAGAAGCACATGGCTCCATAAATACATTCCCCTCAAGAATAAGTTAATGGGGGGTGGGGTGTGTGGAAGGAAACAACCTAAACAATTCATTTAAAGTTAATAACTGACTCAAGAATTTTATAGCTTTGTTTTTGAAGCATTTGTCATTAAAGTGTGATTCACTTTTGCAATTACATCCATTCAGAGACCAGCAGTGCATGGGACAGTGGGCTGATGGGGGGGTTGGAGTGGGCCTCTCTCAGCCTCCCTGGGCCCCCCTGGAGCACAGCAAGAGGGGAATTGCTCAGCATTTTGGTGCAGCTGTGGTGGGCTCTGGCTCTGAAACGCCCCACAAAGGAACCTGCTTTTCCCTCTGCTCTTACAGAGAGGGCTTTGGGAGCTTGCAGGCATGAAACCCTCCAGGCATCGTTTCAGAAAACTTCGTGCAAGCAGAAGAGTGAGGAAAAGAGCAGTCACAAAATAACGCCCAGATATTTTCACCAAATATACAGGGAGGGACCCACTGAATGCCCTAAAGACATTTGGTCTTCCAAAGCAGAAGAGAGCACTTCCAAGAGAAAGGATTTGTGCAACAGAGTCTGTTTTCCCAGCTACACCAGCTACGTCAGCAGACCTCACATAAAGGCCATGGCTCCTCTACAAACCTCCTCTGCTCTGGGCTGAGATAAAGATGACAAAGGACTTGTGCAATCAAAGAGTAGCATTATGTCCTCAGTCTTCAACATTTCAGTCAGGGGATGCTCCTTAGCTTTAGAAAATAAAATAAAGAGGAAAAAAATAGGGAGAGATAAATGGGACTACGGGGTTTGTTTATCCTGGTTCATCCCCTGACCCAAGAGGTCACAGGCCAGTTGCTTTGGTGCTGCAGCTCCCTGGGTCTGAAGGATGAGGAGCAAATCCAGTCCTGGTACGAGAGCAGACACAGAGGACTTGGCTTCTTCTTCAAGGAAGAGGCATTTTGGTTAAGTCACCATAGACATCAAATTGTCATGGTGAGTTTGGCTCCCAGCCTGGAGGTGACCCTCTGAGGGGTCTCCAAGGCCATCTGTGGCCAACAGGGTCCTGGAGCAAGGGCAGCTGGACTTCTGTGCTGATGAAGGGTCTGAAGGATTTTGCTGTCAGTCCCAGCTTTGCAGATTTATTGTTTATTTTTGTCATGTTGGATGGGAGGTTGTAAAGGTTTCTTCCTCCTTTTTCATGACTGCTTTTTTACGTGGGATTTTCTCTAATACATGATCCACATAAAGTTTAAAATAAATGCAGAAATCCAGAAAAGAGACTCCATTAGCTGAGATGGGAATGAATTGTAGTTTTTGGCATGCTGTAGCCTGGGTTTCACCTCCCTGCTCTATGTGTTCATGTGTGTATCTCTGACTGTAGACTTCATTTTCTTAAACTGTACAGAGAAGTTTATCTTTGGTTACTTCTGCTGTGGACTACCGGCTTTGCCTCTTTTCAACCTACAGATCAAAGACATTATGTAAAAACAGTGCAATTATGACTAAAATAAACACTTTAAACTCTGTTACTGTGATTTCATCCAGATTTCTTTTTCCCCTAGGTTTGTATTAACAATCATGTGACTCAATCAGCATTGGTAGCAATAAAATACACATGATAATCTCCTGCTGATCCATCATTTGTACCCAGAAGACTTAACTGGTGCAACTTGTATTTTATTTCCTTTTTCCAGCCTCTGTCAAAGTACATGCCCTTATGAAATGTACATGTGATACTTAGAAATCAAAAGAACAGCTAATTAATTACATCCCACCTCCTCATATGGAAAATGGATCTAAACTAGCATCTAAAACACAATGTGTTTGCTTTAAATAGCCAAATGCTGAGGGACCAGAGAGATCTGTGGGGAATTTTTGGCACCATATGAAGATTCTTTCAACCCTCGAATCCCCCACCCTTGAATTCTGTGGTGGGTTAGTAGGGAAAGGATATAAAAATGTGGAATTTTTTTTAAAGGCTTTTCTCTTTGTTTTCTATTCTCCTTGGCTGCGCTCTTATATTTTAATACCATATAATAGTAAGGAACAAGGAGGGTCATTCAAAAATATTTTTTAATCTTTATTAGAAACAGAACTGCCTTTTGATGCTGCTGGACCACATTTACCTACAAAGCCCTAAAATGGCTGGAGGAGCTGCAACCATAGCTTCTACTTCGGGGTTTTGAGGGGTGCCCACACAAGTCTGAGTGACTGCTGGCAGTGGGGGATACCAGGCTCTCACTGAGTTTGTACGTGGTGCTGACCTCTTCAGTATCCAGGCATTTCCCTGGGGTCCAAAATTAGATAGCAGCATTGCTCTTTTGCTTCGGAAACAAAACAAAACAAAAGATGCTTTGCTTAGGCCTGACTTTCTCCACTTAACCCCCCCTGTCATTAAGGCATATTTGACTTTAATTTGCCATGATGGGACAGTGTGATGAATTTAAGGGTTTTGGTGAGTGAGGAGGGGATGGCTCATGTATTAATAGCTATGAAGTGGAACAACAGCAAGAAATGGAGTGAACTTTGGTCTCAGCTGTGATGGGAGTTGGTTCTCTTTCTTCCAAGAGCACATGTACATCTGGGCTTCTTTATGGCTCTACACCTTGCCCTTTCAGACTTCATTCTACTGCCTGCACCAAAAAAGGAAATCTAAAAGTCCAAAAAAAAGCTTCTGGAAGGAATAAGAAAGGTACAGGGAGTATCAGGGTTTAGAATAGAAGGTTTCATAATTCAAAAATATGAAGGCTGCCCCATCGTATTCCAGTAGTTGGGGTGGATGCCTGTTTGCTTTTCCTTCCTCCCACATGCTGTACAATTCCAGCATCTATTGCCATTTGCACAAATGAACAGCAGAGCCTGCCATCACTGGAATTCATAGATTTCTTCCACCGGCCATCATTTCTATTTCTTGCCCAGTTTGTAAGGCATAATCCAACCCCCCAGTTTCCATGCCATGGACAAGATCTCACATTTCCATAAAAAAGAAATCAAACTTGCTGTTAATACTTACTCTTACTGATCAGATGATCCCAGTGCCTCATGCACAGCTCCCGGAAACTGAACTGCTGGCATCACCTCATATCCCATGTGGAATGTAACATCAGACTATTAGGAACTTTAATATAAACTAGCAGTCATATTTAAAAACAAGTAAACAAGAATTAAAGAAAACCATAAAAATTAGAAATGTGCAATTTTAAAAGGAGGAGAATGTGAATGCTGACATACAAAAAAAAAAAAAAAAAAAAAGGCAGTATGAAAAGAATGGCAATTTGCCCTGTATAATGCATGAAAATGTCTGGGCTTCTCCATTCCTATTTTTGATCTTGAAAAAACATTCTCAGATGATTAGAGAAAAAAGGAAAATCACTAATATAGAGTAAAAATGCCATTTTAAAATGCCATGAAACATTCTCATTAGACCATATGCATGCTACCTCATGCTCTTTGATGAAGTTACAATAGAACTTTTTTCTCCTAAAGAATGGGGAAAATGCAACTCCAGTAAATACTATGTTCCTACCAAAATAAATGGACCAACAGCATGTTAAAATGGACCAACAGCATGTCACCCTGAATTATCTTGAGAAAAATATCCAGCAGAAGTTATAGCAACATCACGGATATGCAGACCAAGTAAATTAAACCAGTCAAATCTATTATTGCTTGTTTTTATCTTTCTCTAAAGGGAAGCTATGTTTGACCTCTAAGGAAGGTCAACAACTTAATTATTGTACTCGAGACAAAGCTACTCTGTGCACAGGAAATGAAAGCTAAAGAGAAGCACTTTGAGAAGAAAGACGTTTCACTCTCTTAAATAAATGAGACCTGAAAAATTCAATATTGTTTTCATCCTGACCAAGCCTTCTGGCTGGATGCTAAGTGATGTTCATTGGGTAAAGACAGGAAATCCAGGAGCCTTCCTGCTTTTGCAAGACAAGAGTCATAGCAGGGCAAATCTGCTTGGAAGATAGCAAAAGAAAAAAGTCTGTACAGGGAGGGCTCTCACAATCACAGTCTTCTGTCAGAAAGCCAAATCCACTTGCTTGAGAAATGAACACATTGAGGCATTTTGATTTAAAAAACCCCGTTCACTTTCAATTCTTGGACACTGCTTAGCAGAGTGTAGCTTGGCTCTCCCAGAAGGTTGCAACTGGAAGGACAAGGAACAGGCAGGAGCAGTCAGGGTCTGTGACATCCCACCTCCTGACAGAGCCCCTAACACCAATCCAAACACACTGAAACAGGAAGAAAAACAGCCAACCAGGCAAAAAAGAATGTGTCACCATCACATAGGGTAAACACTGTGCACTGGTGCTGAGCTATCCAATCAGAATCAGAATCAGAATCAGAATCAGAATCAGAATCAGAATCAGAATCAGAATCAATCAGAATCATTAGGTTGGAAGAGACCTCCAGGATCATCAAGTCCAACCCAACCCTAACCTCAGCTAAACCATGGCAGTGAGTGCCACATCCAGTCTTTTCTTAAACACATCCAGAGATGGTGAATCCACCACCTCCCCAGGTAGACAATTTCAATACTTTATTACCCTTTCTGTAAAAAATTTCTTCCTGATATCCAACCTATATTTCCCTTGCCACAGCTTGAACCAGTCCTGCTCTGTCAGCTTGTGCCTCTGTCCTTGCTTTTGCTGCCACACACAGGAGCTATGAGAGGTTTGGCTGAACTTGGGAGTCCCTTCAGTAAAAATGCTGTGCTTTTATTCAGGTCTGAGCCGACTTGTGCTGATCAGGCCAGCAGGAAGGACACAGGCTGTAGCTCACAGAAAGCAAGGAAAGGTGCAGCAGGGATGTGCAACATTAGGACTACAAAGGGAACCCAGCTTCAATAAAAAGCTCAGAAAAGGGATGCTATTCACCAGTGCTGGAAAGACATGAATCTTTTAACAAGGATGGGCTTGCAAAGGCTCTAAGTTACCAGCCACAAGCCTTTTCCAGAGAGGAAAATATGGCACTTCCAGTGATTAATGCAAGGACTGCAGCCCTGCTCTGGGTACAGGGGGTCGGTGTCTGCTTTACTGTCAATAACAAGAACATTCAGATAAAAACAGTCTTGGAATGTTCCTAGGGAGAGGAATATGGGCAAGTGTGTAAATGTGCACTACCTCTTTCTAGAGCTTAACAGCACATCTTTCCAGTATTTGTACCAACAAGCTAGAATCTCCAGAGAAATGGCTGGATTGTCACTAGTATAGTGTGGCAGCTTCTCCTGTGGTTAATGTGCTTCTGGAGAAGTCCAAGAGGGTAAGGAAATCCCTCTGACCCCCCACCTGTCATATATCCCCACCTGTGGGGCTGGCTGATGTTGGTTTTTGGCAGTTTCCCTGCTCAGTGATGACTCAATGGGATGTTTTCCAAGAGCACTCCAGTGATCTACAGACTGTGTTGCATTTTCAGACATCACATAGAACTTGGGAACCTGTATTAATTAGTAATGCAAATGAAAATCATTAAGGTAGGGGACCTGTGGAAAAATCAAGAAGCATTCATGTGATGAGAGGCTATCCCAATCCCCACTCACAAGGAAAATTACTTTAGTTTGCACAGATAACTAAATCCTGGCATTTTTTACCATTTGAATACCTGGCAAATACTTTCTTACCTAAACAGAAGAACAATATGAAGTGCTCAGTCTTGAAGGGCTTATGAGCTTCAAGAATGCAAGTGACCCTTTCCAATCAAACACCACCATTTATCCATCAGATCTTTAGTGATGTTTTGACTCTGATTTCCACAAGGCCTTGTTTCTTCCCTTAAAATTGGCAGAGCTGCCCTAAAAACTTGGCCTCTTGTCAGGTAATTGGTGTGATAACTGGCAACTTTCAGGATACTTATTACAGATGATAAGGCATTTCAAAAGGAGAAGAAACAAGTTCAAAGTCAAATACTTCTGCCTTTTGCCAACTTGTGGCAAAATGGGGAAAAATTTTCCTAAGCAGGCAAATTTTCACTGAAGTTTACACAGTGGCTGAGAACAGAGTGGTCTGGCTAATGAGAACAACTGATTATAGAGACTGAACACAAACAGATTTTAGGAGGTCTGAGATTGGATTTAATCTGTTCTTGTGCATGCATTGACAAAGCCCACAGCCTGTGTCTGGGCCAAGGCTGTCACAGTCACTGCTTCCAGGATGTAAACTGTCATCTGCACTCTTTGTTCTCAGATGTATGACCTTACATTTTGCTGGTTTAAAACACATGTTCAGAGCAGTCCACTTTGCCAAGTGTTGCAGTTTGCCTCGCAGACTTGACCATTCTTGTTTATTTACCACTGTGGCATATCTGCAACTTTTCCAGCAGCTGATTTATTTATTTATTTATTTCTTCTAAATCCTTGATAACAATAATGAATGGCCTGGGGGCAAGAACAAATCACTGGAGGACCTTGATGAAAGTACCCTCCTGATACCTTTCTGTTACAACAATTTACTCACTTAATATGCATGGCATCTTGGGTGGTGATATGTAAAAATTATTTTGTACCACCATTTTTATGATCAAAACTATGCTGACTGGTGTCATTTATGTCACCATCTCTTAAACTTAATGTTAGCTCCTTTGTGCACCTGATTTTCTTGCAGTGGTCAGAACTGACATCAGGTATAATACTGGTATACTGGTATAATACAATCAGGTATAATAAGACTGACATCAAATAATACTGGCCTGTATTTCCTTGGGGAGCCTGGGAGAAAGGGGTCACCTCCTTCATCCTTTTGAAATAGTGAAGGATTTGCTCAGTTCCAGTTCTCTGGAAATTCCCTAGTACCTTATGAGGTAAGAGGGTTCCCAAGAGATGTTGATATAAAGTAGAACATGCTATAAACAAGAGACAAAAATCTCATCCTTGAGGCTTGGACACAAATGTTGTAACACTTGGCTTCAGCCAGATCAGGATGGAAATGGAAAATATCTGTTTCTGTGGATTAATAATCTGTCCTGGTCTTGACTCTGATGTACTCAGCTTCCTCAAAGGTACACTGGATTTCTGCAATTTAAGTCCATCTAAAATCTCCAACGGCAAATTGCTGAGTGGTGCTGACCTCACTTGGATTGCCAAGTCCTGCCTGGTTTCCACCTGTTACAGTAAATTTCCTGCATTTTCACTGAACTATGCCCCAGCTTGGGAACAGCAGCACAACTGACCTGAATTGCAGGATTTTATGAGAGCTCCTAAGGCAGGCAATTTTACCTGGTTTTGAGTTTCATTAGGAAAGCTTTGCTCCAGCTTCAACCATTTTTAAGGGTAGCAGGGCATTGCCTGTTAAAACTGGAGACAATGATCCATCCTTTAGGAGAACACCACTGCATGGAGACATTACTAGGAGAAAGTCTTTCACAGCAGACATGTTTTTCTAACTTCCTGTCAACCTAATTTTAAAGGCTAACCTTTAAAATTATTTTACCACAGAAAAGGAATGGACTCCTCTTTTGGACTTTTGTATTTTAAGTTGTGCATACATGGAACCATTTTAATGGGACAGTAGAGTGGCACTGAAGTGACAGAGTGCCCCTGAAGGCCTGACAGATAAACAGACAGCAAAAAAGAGAGTTCCTAGGCAGTGAGAAGCAGCAGTCATTAGATAGAGCTATGAAGAACAGCATGAAGCATGCCCTGCAGTACATGCAGCTATGTCCAGCTGACATTTCTCCCATAAACACCAGAGAGAAATTTATGCTACTGAAAATTGAGCCTGTTTTTGACATTAAAATTATCGGAAATAAAACCCTAAATTGTGAAGGGAAAAGGGTATTAAACATTTATCTCAAATTAGGACAAATCCAGCAAGAGAAAGCTTTTTGGCTAATGATCTGTCTTTAAGAGACTCCCCATAGACTTTTAGAAAACACATAGATTCAGCTGCTTTAGCTCATTCTTGTGGTGGGGGGGAAGAAAAGAATAAATACTTCACTAAGAGTTAGAGATCCCTCCTGTCTTTTTTTGTTTTCTCTTTGTTAGGGGACCTCCTCTCTGTTTGCTCAGGATATTATTTCCCTTTCGTCAAGAAGTATGGTTTTCACAGATACACTGTTTACGTGGGCACAGGGTCAATCTCTGGGCATTTTCTTCCACCACTGCTCACAACAGAAAGAAAAGAAAATTGCATAATCACAGAAGAGCTTTCACCGCTGCTTTTAGGGCTGATCCAATATCAGCAATCCTCTTTCAAGAATAACTCCCACTCTCAACACCACTGATGTAGAACTGGTCTTGACTCTTCATTAAACATCCAGAGGGCCAGATACCCTGCAGGACTGTGTTAGGGCAGGAGGAAGCTGAGCTCAGAGAGAGAAAGAGCTCCTTTTGATGGGTCAAAAGTTCCTTGCAGTTCTTGAGGACTCTGAAGGCTGGTCGCCCCAGATGAAGCCTCAAATGCGCCTACAGAGACAATTCCTAAACTGGAGAGGCAGTACCAGCTCCACGTGCTTTGTTTTCACACCTATTTCTTTAAAGATTTATTCAGGAGGTCAAGGTCTTTGACTGATGCCTTTCTGTAAAGCAGGGGCACTCCTGTTCAGTGACTATCCATGGCAACATCAAATTGACCAAAAGGTTTGGTCAACAAGAGTTTCTGAGGCATCCCAGTGCTTTAGAGAGGGATGGAGAGCTCCAGCTGTTAAGGTTTGCTATAAATAAATTTATACTTTTAAAAGTCCCTTCTGAAGTTCCTTCTAATCCTTATATAGCATTTCAGGATGTATCCCATATCAGCTTAAACTTTGTCATTGATGTTCCTCAGAACTGGACTGAGCAGTGATCCAGTAATTCAACCAGACCATTCTGATTCTTGGCATTTCACACAACACAGATTTTGGAGCACCAGGTGTGACACACAGCAAGTGCAATCCAGCAGTGGCCAGGCAGGGATAGCCAGCCTCCCTCTCCAAAATGACAGCAGTGGCATCCCAACTGCATCTCCCCTCAGGTATATTATTAGATCAGGAGTAGGAACCACCTGTAACAACTGCCTGCTTCAGCTAATTTTACTGTAATCACACCCCACATCTTCTCTGGCCTAATGGGGTGCAAGCTGTCAGCAAAAATATGCTGGCTCTCTCCCTCAGTATTAATTTTGTCAGCCACACAGATATTATTTCAAAAAGATGGAAACTGGTTAAAAAGAACATGCCTTTTGTCTCCATTAATAACAAGGGGTGGAATTTAATGTTATCTTGATGCATTTGCTGCCAGAAGAGTTTCTTCTAAAGTACAAAAAGCCACTGAAAATCAACGTGTTTCATTGACATAGGCCAGAGAACTTTAGGAGGCTTTGCCATGTCTGTAGAGACACGGGCAAATGCATCAATTTTTGTCCTTAGCCCACATCTTGGGCTGCAACAAACAAGCTCTGCAATTTATACCAGACATTGGAGAATATGAATATTTTCTTTACTACTCAGCTCCGGGAAAGGATAATTATTATAAGCAAAACCAGATGAAAATCTGAGAATATTTTATGATCCACTTTCATTAAAAAAAATCCCCCAAAATAAAAATCTCTATTAGCCTTAGAACAATGGGGCCAAATTCACACTTGGGGTAACATGACTGACATCAGTAGAGCAGTACAATTCATTTGGCCCATGGGATCTACTTGAAAATATAACATACTTTCACAAGGATGACAGCCAGATTCTGTGGAGAAAAATCTTTCTGTACAGACTAATTTGGCTTTAAAAAGACAGCACAGCTGTACAAGCAGTAATCCAGTGGGCTGGATCTTCAAGTGCAACTCTGCTCACATCTGTACAATAAAGTTCAGCTATAACCATGTGAGAATTTGGCCAGGTGTCTTTTCCAGACCAAATGGGAGGTCAGAGTATACGTATTATTAGGCACCAAAATGATACTTGTGTGACATTCAAAGAAACAAAGAGAGAGATACTGGGAGGCAGAATTCAAGAATGACCAGGTAGCCAAAGATCTAAATGAAATGCTGATATCCCTTGCTAATCCTTTCTTATCCTGTCTCC
This sequence comes from Argya squamiceps, assembly GCA_037834095.1. Classification (NCBI taxonomy): domain Eukaryota; kingdom Metazoa; phylum Chordata; class Aves; order Passeriformes; family Leiothrichidae; genus Argya; species Argya squamiceps. Next base: position 6,120,338 of record JBBMKD010000145.1, on the reverse strand, counting down.
TCTCTCTCCCACCAAGCGGTCTCCTGAAGCATGTTAAGCTGCAGGGAGGATCAGAAAAAAAGCAGAACGCTCTTTAGCTGTTTCTGTCGTCATTTATTTATTTTTAAACAGAAAATTCTTGTCCCTTGCAGTGATGACGTTTTAATGAACCCATCAATCACTGCAAACTCCAAACCAGAATCCTACATAAAAGAGACTTATTTGTAATACGTGACCTAAGCCCATACCTAGCGAAATTAGTTCTCAGGGAGACAATGCAGGTCTTTCATTGCTGTCTCCATGGAATCGTAGATGATTAAGCTGGACAGGGCCTTGTGGGACCCCAAATCCAGCCCAGTATGCCTAGCATCACTTTATCCCTGCCTTGTCCCCCTGAGTGTGTTATCTAATCCTTTGATGACTGATTATGACCCACCCTACAACTTCTCTTCCATGGGCAAATTTCCATTGTGTGCTGCCCAAGCAAGGTCTTCACTGCTCCTCTAGGTCTTCAGCTCTTCAATGAGTTTTAGGGTGTTTGGATCCAGGCTATCTCCCCTCCGCTCGATTATTTTAAGTCTTTTCAAAATTGCCTTTTATTTTTCTTGCTTTCTCACCCATTTGCTGTGTACATCTCAGTGCTGCAGGCTCTGTTTCAGCACACCTCTGTCACCATGCTGGGCTCCTCAGGGCACGTTCACAGTCAAATCTTTGACTCTATTTTGTTGCTGCAATAGGCAGTAAACTTCATTAATCATGACTCAATTTTTTTGCTTCTCTTTTTATGGTTAACAGACCCATTACAATTTGTTTTCATTTCATTGCACCATTTCTCTCAGGTTGATGTTTCAGAGCTCTCACTCAGTGCTTTCTTACCCCAGCATTGCTTTTCTTTGCTACTTGTCCTGTACCTACAAGATCTGAGCTTATTTCTTATGGCAGACTGAGAGGACTGTGTAAGTTGTGAGGTCAAGAAGATTCTCCCTGCCCACTCTTCTTCCCCAGGATTCCCCCCAGTGACATCACTGAGATGCAAATCCTTAAGATGAACATGAAGATAAAATTTGACTTTGAGAAGACCCTGTCTCCACATTCAGAACTTCTGAGCTCTCCACTCTTCAGTGACTGTTGTTTTGGCTGCTGGTGATTTAATCTTGGGTAGATGAGAAACATACTCAGCGTGCTGCATGGGTAACTCCATGGACAAATATTCCTGCTGGCTTCAGGAGTATCAAAGTACCAAAGAAAGCAGTTGCTGCTCCCTCGTGGTCATCAGCACCATCCCTGTTTTGGAAGTTACCATCACCTAAACTTTGCAGCAATTTATGATCTGCTGTCTGGTTACTGAGGTGCTTTTATCTATAGCTTGGTAAAGTCAAAGCAAGCCAAGGTAATTGAGATTCATTATTGACATGGCTTAAGCCAAGCCATGTCTGCAGCCTGGTGGGATGACTCAGCAAGACTCAGACCAGGGGATTGTTACAAACAGCAGTTTCTAAAGAACTGGGCAGTGCTGAACTCAATGATTCCCCTTTGCCCTTTTGTACTTTCTTTTTTACTACTTGGTAAAGTGTTTTCACTGACTACATCTCCTGTCAGTACTGTCTGGCATGACTGTTTCAAAACTTAGGTGGCCTCTTAATTTTTAAATAACAGATAGAGACCAGAACACTTACATTGTATACAAAGCTTAGATGTTATCACACAGCTGAACTCCTTCTGTGCTCACCATCAATGGCATCACACAGCAAATCTGCAATTACAAAGTGAATGGCAATTCCAAAACCGTTAGGAAAAAACCCATCTTCATGTATTGGGACCAGCAGAGAATGAATACTTTGTTGCCAATATTCCTTTCTTCTTTTGGGGTCCATTGTCCCTTGCTATATTCACCACCAGAATATTCCTTTACCCATCTGCTAAAACCAAGCATGAAAATCAGACAGAGCTCTTGTGCCCTTTTCTCACTATTTCACACTTGAAAGCTGGCTTTACTCACTGCAATTTTCAGTCCTGGAAGGCAAGTATCACTAGTAGCCAAATGGAGCCTGCCCTCAAAGGAATTTGCTTTAGCTGCTTGCCTCAGGGCTAGTTCTGAGGAAATATAACTTTTTTTATTAGCTTATCATTTTCCATTGGGACTGGAAGAGTTGTGTGGAAAAAAAAACCAGACCAAGAGCATCTGTAACTTAAAGCACTGTCCCCTTTCTGTTGGGGTTGTTTTTCACCTGTTTCCACAGTATCACTTGTCCTGAACAGAAGACAATCCTTAATTCCACCAGTTTTTGTCACTTTCTTTGCCCTTGGTTCACATCTAACATTCCTACTCATGGAAAAACAAGGCATCTCTCTGCTTTTTGGCTCTACATTGTTCCTCTCATGTTCCAAACCACCAAGGAACCTGTCTGCTGCCATGGACACCCCTGTCCATGGACACCACTGGTGTGGTGGGATCTCCTCTCCCTCTTTGGGAAAATCAGTCTGTCTTTTATTTCCCCCTTCCATCTCTCCTGTGGAGTCTCAATCCTGGCTGTCTTCACTGTCTTGTCATTTGGTCTTTGGGGGGTAGTTTCCCTTCCTTTCTTCTTTGCCTCTGAATTGTCTTTCTTCTCCAGTTGAATAAACTCGTTGCTCAGCTTCATCTCTCCCACACTAGCTAATTTCATCCTCTCTCCTGCCCGTGGCTAGAGTTGTCCCATGGATATCTCTTTTCATCTTTTTGTTCTCAAGGCCACCTTCTTATTCAGGAGTTGTGTGCTAGTGTTGCTTCTGCTCTCTCCTCAGGATATTCCTCAGTCACATCTTTGAATTCCTGTCTGAATTTCAAGTTGCATCCACTTGTCTTTTTAGCACTGGCATCATTTTGTCCATGAGTGTGGCCAAATTATGTTCCATATTTATGTATCTTCCATCTTGTGCCACACCACCCTGATGTGCAACTGGGAGATTCTGCAACCATCCATCATCCTGTGAATCTTTCCCTCTTTTGTTCCTTTCAAATTATTCTTCAGAAGAGCCTAACTGAATTACGTACCAACATTCCATGGATCCTTGCTAGGTGCACAGGTTTATAATTCATGTTAGAGAAACAGGAGACTATCACAAGCTGTTAGGCAATAAAAATCCCTGCAACATAATCTTGTTGTGGTTGGACATTTTATTGAAATCCTGGATAGTCATTTGCAAAAAAAAAAAGCTGACATGCAGGGTTTGGACTTAAATCTTCACATTTCCACTCAAACTGTGGCATTGTTTGAACACAACAGCTTTGGGATCCTGGCAAAGGAGTAAAACTGTCCGAGCTGTTCCACTCTGGTTTGAATTATCTCTCTTTTTATTTATTTATTTCTAGCTTCAAAGTGTGTGTACTTTAAGAATCAATGAACATTATATCAACAAGAAGACACTAAATACATTTTAACAAACTGGAAAGGCTTGGCTACAAATCTTTGAAAAGATAGATTCACATTTTAAAAAGCTTTCTTATCCAACTGGCATCATTGTCGTATGACACTGACAAAGCCTGCACAGAATGGAAATGTTAAAGGAATCTGTTTACCAGAATTTTTTTTCTATGATTTATAATTAGTCTTCATCATTGTACTGTTTCATACACTAGGTCTGGTAAACAAAGTACTCGTGACTTTTACAGGATTAATGGAGACGTGGAAATTAAAATGTGGAAATTAAAAGATCACTCAGATAATAGCAACACTTCACTCTTGTAGCTCTTCTCATCAGTTCAACTTATTGTCTTACAAATTAATTAGGATTGCTATCAGAGTTCTACAGAGGAACAGAAATGAGGCAAGCAACACTAATGTGTCTCATCTGCAATTGCTTAGCAGAACAGAGGCAGATCAGAACTGGTTCTCTTGTATCCAGTTCAGAGCTCTAATGCTTAGGTTACAGTGGTTCACTGAGCAGCTTTTAAAATATTGGAGTGTGCAGTGGGAGTCAGAGAGTTTGTATCAGGACGTTCAGCACATCAGGAAATGCCAAAAGTGTAAATAGATGGTCCTGAAACTATAAAAAATATCATGCCTCTTCTGGCCACTCTGTCTGAGAGTAGCCGTGTCCTTGGTGTGAGGGTTGCTGGAAAAGCAGCTCCCACATCAAAGTAGGAACCCCAGCAATATATGGAACAGTTTCTGCACAGAGCTGGGAGCCAAGACATCACGAGGTTTGTGTGGTAACAACAAGGGGAGAGCAGGACACAAGAGGACACAATCCTTGTGTCAGAGCAGGCTCCAGGAAACACTCAGGAGAAGTTGTGCTTTTGAAATGTCCCCACTGATTTCACCACTTCCATGCATTCCAGAACAGCTGCTTGAGAGGTGAACAGACGAGGAACCCACTTCAGACAAGGCTGTCTTGGCACACCAAAGCCAGCCTGTGCCAAGGAACACTTACTCACTGCTGTGTCACAGACCATGAGGGGTCATGTCAGAACCACACAGGCTCAGCAGGCCATGCTCTAAACTGGGGAGACAGATACACCAAAGATCAGGGCAACAAGCTTGATGGCACATCATGGCATGAGAGAGCCAGGAACTTCCTGGAAGAACACAAATACTGGAAGACACAAATACTCTGGTCCACCCACGGGATAGCAGAGTCAGCTCACGTCCATAGCAAATTCCTTCAGACAATTTCAATGGAAGTAATAGCAAAGCACCATTGCTCCATCACACACATCAGCACTTCTCCATTACACAAGTACTTGACTTGTGACAACTGATCTTCTAGACTTCCTACAGTCCTGCTTCCTAGCTAAATCTTCTGGTTCAGCTGAATTGCCAGAAAGAAGCTCATCTGCTGGAGTGACCTACAGCCCAAGTCCCACATCTGCAAAGACGAGGACAGACTGCCATGCCTGTCCTGGAGCCACATCAGGTATGCCTGGCAGAGCAGCACAGGCAGTCCCAGCAGTGATGCCCAATAAGGACATCCCCGCCATCAGTGATTCTGTGCACTCTTGCCACTAAAACCATCTCCAAGTAATTTCCAGCATCAGCACAGCTTGCTACAGCTGGTGGCTCAAGCAACCCTGGCCAGCCCTGCAGCACAAGCTGTGGAATTCAGGTATATTGATAACAATTAACAATTTTGGGCCTTAGCACAGCATCTGGCAGAAGTGACTCTCTGGAAAGGTTCTATGAATAGAGTACCAAGTATCCGGGTCACCTGCTATGGCACCCTATTCCACCCTTCCTTCTCTTTATAAACAAACTAGAGCAAGGCAGGTGGTGGGATGTCTCTGTTTGCCTCCTTCAAAGTCACAATTTTGATACTAAAGAGCATGTTTTCCACTCTTTCACCTCGCTGGTTAAAAAGATTTAGCAGCTCCTGTAATGCTTGCACAAAAGGTCTCTGTACACAACTGGATCTAGTCCAAGTCTCCAGGTCTACCACATCTCTCCAGATCCTGTGCCACTACACTTATGCTTTTCATTTGGTCAGCACGTGACACAAATGGATTTATCTTTGCTTCCTTATGCCACCTGTCAGTGACATGCTACATATGTGGGAACAGACTCCCCTCTTCAGTAAGTGCTGAGCAACCAGCCTGACTCAGGCCCCGGACTCCTGTTCCGATGGTGCTGAACTGTTATTTTCTGTGGTCAGGTGGATGGTGGTTTTGGGACCATCCTGAAGCTCTGCCTCCCAGATGGATAAAGTGAGTTCTCATTACCTTGTGACTGATCTGCAGAAACAACCTTGGATGTGTGAGTAAATGAGGGAAATACTTAGATGCTGTTTGTGAAGGCATCTGGAGGCTCGAATGTTCAGCTGCCAATAATGGCATGACATCTGCCATTTCTCAGCTGGTGGTGTGGTTTTCTTTAAAATTTGGTCCTGATCTGTGTTTTAAATTGAAGAACAATTAAACTTCATGCACAAATAAAAAGCAGATCATACATTAGAGAATCTCTATTGGATTTTGAAGCAGGCTAGAAAGTACATAAACACCTTTAGTACAGACTGCTTTTCTTACATCACTGCTTTATTCCCTGCCTCAGCAGGACAGGGAAATATGCAACACACCTTCAACCAAACACATTTTGGGAAAAAAAAAGAAAATAAAACCCAGCTGAAATCCTACCTTTAATAGATCCACTCCATATCTTGGTCCCCCGTGAAGAGCAGCGGCTGTGACACAGTCCAGAGACACCAGTGCTCAAACCCCTCTGAAACAAATGCAGGCAGCTCACCTCACACTGACAGGTTCCTCTCAAAGCTGTACTAGTTCTAAACCAACAATATTCAAAGCAAGACTTGACCTGATCTACACTTGCATAAATGACAGAACAAGCCCATTCTTGGTTCAGCAGCGTGGGCAGTTCAGATTCGGTTCAGCACAGAAATTTAGCACCATCCACAGAAAACTTTTCACTTGAAAAGGAAAGATTAAAGTCTGCAAGCGCTGATGAGAACACCAGGAAAAGCAGGCAGTGAGGCAATGCCCAGAAACCCAACTGTTTCACTCAGCTCCACTGCAGTTGCCTGTGTGCTTTCCCCCAGCAGAAAACAGCAGAACAGCAATAACAACAGAAACAGACAGAAGTGGAGGGGCAATCCACCTTGACAAGTTTGATAAGCTCAGGAGAAAAGACTTTCTAAGAGATGAGGATGGATAAAGGTGCAGGAAAGGGCAAACAATTTAGTTTCTCTGTCAAAGAGAAACTCTAGAGTTTTCCTGTATCATAAAGATCAATCAAGATTTTACATAAGATAACAGGATGCAGCTTGCCCACATAAAGTTAGCACAGTTATACTTATACTGGATTAAAATATGACAACTTGAGCATTTTTTTAATTTATGGAAGGCAGCTCTTCAATTCCTTCTAAAGCAACTACAGAGAACTATGTTTTCCAAGAACATGTGTGCCTGAAGAGGCAGCACATTGTAGGGAATTTGCAAGAGGTGCAAATTCCCTAATGGGTACTCCATCATATTTTTTCAGACACGAGCTAAAATAGAATCTTCAAAGGCTGATCAACTCTAAATCTATTAAAATTGAAGTAAACCAGGAAAAACTACACACTGTTGAAAAAGCAAGTGACAGACTATAAACCTCATAGGGAAAATCTAAAGGACTGAAGTTTCCTGGGAGTTTTATTACTGCTTGAATGGAGCAGAGATTTCTCCCTAACTGTTCCCCAAGCCCAGGGGCAGTCAGTCTGTACTTTCTCCAGTGTGTAAGGGATGGAAGAAATCAGAAGAGAGCACATAATAAATCAACTGACAGTCTCTAAAAAATAGCTGTCCTGTCTCCTTAATATGAGTGAGAGTAATGTTCTGAGGGCAGGAAGAATTCAGCTTTAGACTGAAAACATTCCCCTATTGGGGTACAGAAAATGATCACTCTGTAGTTTAATCAATCTCAGGCCTCTCTTTGAGAGAAATAGCATGTTGCCTGCAACAGCACGTGTAATAATGTTTGCTGAAATATAAACTATGGCTGTATACCCCAAGATGGAAGGTCAGAAGTCAACTGAGGATCTGGCCACAGATGTTCAGCAATAGAGATCAAAAAGCAATATATCAAATCCAGTGCTTTTTCCTCAAGGAACAGGTTGCAGAAATTTCTCAGCCCATCTCCTTTCACAGTGAGTGCACTCACCCTGCACGTAACAAAGCTGTGCAGCACAAACTGCCAGGTTACTCCAAGACGAAGTTCATGTTTCCTAATTTATCCTCGTCCTGTGCTTGAGTATTTAAATATTTATACAGTGAGTTTGCTCTTTTCCACAAACACAGCTCCCCTGAACCTCTGGAGTGCTTTTCAAGTCCTTCTACCACAGTGAGGAATCACATGACACACCACTTAGTCCTCCCCCAGCCCCTGATAAACATTTCCTAAGGCAGACATTTGATATTACGGAATGTGTTGTAATCAATTCTTAAAGTTATAGCACCACTGGATTTTTATTAACTTGCACAACAACAACAACGACAACAAAAATCCAACAAAAAATGGGCCCTCATAATCAGTCAGCCTTGTTATATCCTGAAAGCTGCTTTAACAAGCAGGGAGTAATATAGTGTAATTGGTACTCCGCAATTTAATTGTTCTGTTCTTAAATCTAATATTGCAGCTGTGGGTTAAGTTTACACCACAGCTTTCAAGAGAACATGAAAGTGTGGTACATCTGTGCAACAGAAAGCTAAACATCTCTCCTCTGATGTGTTTACAATGACATTTGATAGCGTGGAATTGTTCGGAGTTCATTCTTAAAGCTGCAGAACTGCTTTTCAACACTGGAAAAAAAGAAAAAAAAAAAGGAAAAAAAGGCTCCAATCTCCTTCCAGCAATTCAGCCCACACAGCCCTGATGCTTGTGGCTGCTCCATTGCAGGGAAACTGCTGGCTGGAACAATTCCTTCAGGTAGCTCTGAGCATTTGTCACTCGGGCAGTGGACAAGGGGATAAGGGCATCTTCCTCCTTAGGAGATACAATAATTATTTAAAAATCAAACGGCTCAAAAAATCCCCTGGACAGAACAACACCTGACATGCATAAAACAGACAAGAATATTTCAAGAAATGTTATTTCATGGATGACTGTAGCATGTATAGAAATGCTGGCATTTTCTATTTAACAGGTGGCAGAACTGCTTATAGTATCTTGAACTTCACATTCTGCATAAGTAACAGCTTCAGCATTATGTACTTGTTAGTGAATTTATGAGGCCCATAAGTAGTTCAAGAAACTTAGGAACGAGCCCATAAATGTCATCTGCAGTTTGTGAACTGCAAGTATCTGACTGTTTTGATCAAGGTTTTTACGGGAAAGTTAAATGTTTATTAAAATTATTTACTACTGCTCCACAAAAAGGGAGCAAGCCTGCTGAAGAACTTAGTGATAAGATGTGATAGGTTGTAGGTCAAATGAGTTGCCAGAAAAGCATTTCTGTTTATGTCTAAGCCCAAATTTTAGTACAATTCAAAGATTAGAGTGCATTTAGGTGACCGAGAAAAGGTCTGTGGAGAGGAGGAACTTTCCCTTTCCCATAACCTGCTGTCAGAAACATATGATCTCATCAGGCTACTTTTCTTGTTCTCAGCATCAGCCTTTTTCTAACACCTTCTGTCCTTGGAGAAATGCATGATAGTGCAACTTAGTTAAAGAGGTCACTTTCTGATCATTCCTTTGTAGCAGCCCACACCGGTGTCTCGATTTATGCTCTTTGACTGATCAAAGTCAGTCTCACTGATAAAGCTCAGCTATATTACACTGGAATCTATTAACTTTTTTAAAACTTTATTATTTCAGTCACAATTAAGACTATCTGAAGCCTCTTCATAAAAAAGGGCCATATCAAAAGCTGTACCTTAGCAACTGGATCAATGGATGCATTCACTCTGCATCAAAAATACCTTAAGAAGGACAGATCTCCTGAGGAGGCAAATCTGTATCAATATTTCAGTCTCTTGAACCCAGAAATTTGATACAACATGATGCAACACCCAAGCTTCCCCTCCTTTCAATTAACTGAGAAATAAAAATTGTCCTTAGAAGGGAAGAAATGCATTTGTATTGTTTAGTTTTCAGGTTTTCCGCCCTTTCATAGCATCATAATGTTCTCTTCATGGGTGGAAAACTTAATCTTCAAGTTCAAGCCTAGATTCTTCATACAGTTCAGGATGAGCTGACTTGGAATACCGGGAATATTTCAGATGTAGAAAATCACCCAATTCATCCAGAGCATTCAAAACCTGTAAGACCATGATACTTTGTCAATTCTATTAGAAAAGAAAAGAAGTTCTAGTAACTTCTACTTTACTGCAGGACAAGAAGATTATTAAAAAAAAAAAAAATCAATTAAAGAAAGTTTAAAGGACAAATGGGAAAATTTTGCTTTCATTCTACAACAGTGGACATCAGTGCAGTTCTAGATGCACAACAGCATCTATGAGAAAGGAATTTACTCCTTCAGTAGGTTAGGGTTTATTAGTAAGTACATTAATTGAGCACAGATGAAAAAAAAATACTTTTTCCAAAAGCACAGAGAGCTAACAACCAAGATAAAAAGTTATCTTTGCTTGTGTGAAAGAAATGTGTGAGGCTAAACTTCAGTATTCCTCCATAGCTCCCAAAGACTGGAGTTGCCAATGCATTTTCTTAGGTTGTACCCAGCTCACAGTGCTGAGCAGTCAGCATAAACAGTCTGAATAGTTTAAGATAATTTTAGTGAATGCTGTTATATTATATATGACAGGGACAAATAATTTTTGTTCACTAGTACTGTAATGCAATTTGCTGAGCTGTTTCCCCAGCTCCCAGTGGATTCAAAAAGTAGCCAAGGAACTCTGTACCATAGGGAAGCAGCTCAGTGCTTGGCAGCATCTGACCCCTGTTCAAGAGCAGCCAACTTTTTGGCATGAAAGAAGGAAACGGCAATTTTGATTTTGAGCTTGTTTCTGTAAAGCCACTAGAACAAGGTCATGAACAAAAAGAAGTAATTTAGAACAAAAAGAAGTAATTTAGTAATGGTTTATGCAGAAAGATAGCTTCCAGGTCATTAAGGAAGTTATTCTTGGGAGCTTGCCCTGTCATTGATCTTTCCTCTTTAGTTCCAGGCTGAGATACAAAACAAATTTTGTCAAAGGAAAACATTTTCATTGTGCCTGTTACCTGTTATTACCCTGGGTTTAGGCACAGTCACAAAGTGTTTTCTCCTAAAAGTAATTTTTCTTCCTGCAAGTAATTAAACTCAGGACATTTCCATTCCCCCATGCTGTAAGAGTGCCACGAGCACTGTGGCAAAAGCACCTTCAGTGATGACTGGGGAGTGTCAGACCTTCCCTGGAAGCAGTAAGGTGCAGGGAACAGGGAATGAATGCACAGTGAACCCCAAAAATGACCCAAAAATGGCCCAAAAATGTCAAGTGGGCTTGACATTTGGGGGTGGGGGAAAAGGAAGTAAATCAAAGCAGCAACCTCAAGAGATGATCAACCTCGTTGCCTGTTACCAGTTACATCAGCCAAAATCCTCACAGTTCAACAGCAAAAGCTGGTAAGGACCAACAGAAGAATGTAGCTGTGTCTATGAAACACTACCTCTATGGTATTGTACCTTGTTAATAGCTACTGCACCTTCAAAAGCAGCAGGAATTTGACACTGCACACATGCAAGGCAGGTTTGCCATGTTGTTTTAAAGCAATCTACAGAGGTATGGGAGCTGGTCAGCAGGGCAGGGCTCCAGCCTCCACATCCATGTACATGTCAGGGTGCAAAAGGAGAGTCAGGAGCTCTCTGCAGGCCCTAGTGCTTGTTTGCATGAACCAGTGGCACATTTAACTCAAATGCCTTTCCGTGTTCAAGGATTTTTTGTTTTGACCATCAACACTCACGCAAAGGGAGGAAAAGCAAAGCCTGAAATTTATTGTTAAGCCTCTTTGTTTCATGCCTCTAAGTTGGCTTAGTCTGAGAATGAAAGAACGTATCTCAAGCCAGGCCAAAAACACCTTCGGCAAAAAACGGAAATGGAAAATTTCAAAGAGTTTATTTTAAACACATTTCTGTGTTGGAACAGAGGTTTATGATGGAAGTCTCAACATACTCTTAATGGTATTTCTGATATCAGAGAAAGATACAGAACTGAGACTGGCCAGACAGCACCAATTAAACTTGATTAGGTTCAAACAGTTCCAAATACTGTTTGCAATTTCCACCTGTACCCCCAAGGCTGTCCCATATACTTCTGCAATTCAAGAAACACATGGAAATATGGAATGGAAATATGGGTATGGAAAACTTGATTTTCAGTTATTTCCATATAGTTTCAGGTTTCCTACTCTGATAGTTTTGACGTAGCATTTAACTTTTGTCTCGCTGTGCTCTTCATGTAGGTTTTTATTAGTGATGACAGATTTGGTCACTATTAGAAATAGAAGAACACAAGAAGTTAAATGCCCCATAATTTATTTTAGAAAATAAAATGTATAAGGCTCATATACCTTTAAAGATCAAGTGACAAGGCCAGAAAAACAAATGTAAAAATGAATTATTGAGATTCAAAGTAACAGAGGCACAGCTTCTCCCGGCCTCCTTTGCACCTGAAGTTAATTTGGGCAGGACATCTGCTGTGCTTACCGTGTCTAACATCTCCCGTGTATGTGCAGCTGACACACAAAACCGAGCCCTGGATTCTGCAATGGGAGTAGCTGGAAACCCAACCACGACCACCCCGATGTTTCTTTCTAACATGCGTCTTGCAAAAGCCCTAAGGAGAGAAAAAGTAGAAGGAGAAAAAGCAGAAATACATTATCTCCAATAAACTGAACACATACAGAAAAAATTCACATGTAATGGAACAATAGGTAAACCCCTGGTTTTAATCGATTGGATATTCCCACTGATTTCCATAAAAGTCAGAATTTTACCAGCAGGACTGAGATTCTTTGCTGCTTAATGGCTCATGAAGCCAAGTGGGGGTCAAATGCTAGAAATGTGATGGCAGAGAGGGCTCTGCAGAATAGACACGATTTGCTTATGTCAATGAAAGTCTCTGACTACAATAAATCATGTGGGCATTCACAGTCCCTAAGGATGGAAGAGGCTGGGCTCATGTAAGGTATGAATGCTTGGTTCCTGAACATCAATAAGAATAAACCAATCTGTGGGATGGTTTATTTGCTCCCACAATTGCTCTGCCATTTAGGAAGGCTTGGGCATGTCCAAGCCCTAGAGCCCACAGCCACCCCAAGCTACCTACAAATATTCCCTACAACTCAACACTTACATTATACTACTACTGACTCCTGGTCTATGCTTTCAAGTCAGTGCACAAGTTCTGCTTGAGAGGAACTGAATGGTAAAACATGCAGAGACCATTCAAAGATCAGATGGGGGAAAAAAATCATCCATCTAAACCAGTTCATACATCAGAGGCAATGTGTCTCCTTTAATGATTACAAATTCAAAACCAAAACATTCAAATTCAAAATGTTATCCAAACTGCTATTCCTGACCAAGTTAAAAAAGGGAAAGAGAAAAATTTTAAAATTCTGACATCTGGAACAACTCCAAATTAAACCTAGAGGCAAATTTAAAAGAAAACAGAACTGATGAACTCAAATAACAGTGTATGTTTCTCCTGAGAAGCACCTACCACAGAGAACATCATCTTCTGCAGTGTGTACCACATAACCCACAAACTTGAATAGTGCTTATTTTGGCAGCAAGTTTTTTTCAGTACTTACCCTATCTTACCAGGCATATAAAGGAGCAAGGGAACAACAGGAGAATCATCATTGCCATAAATGATGAAGCCCATTTCATGCAGTTTTCGTCTGAAGTACCTTGTGTTTTTCTCCAGCTGACGCACTCTTTGGAGCCCTGAAACGAGCCAGTCAGGAGAACAGTCAGTGCAAAGACTCACAACTGGAGTCTAGAAACATGCATGGATCAGGGCTGAGGTATGTCCTGGGTTGTAGTGTAAGATATGCACAAAGTATTCTATCACCATCTTCATCAACTGTTGAAACCAATTGTTGAA
>JBBMKD010000145.1:6066266-6106749 GCA_037834095.1 Argya squamiceps | reverse complement strand
GACCTTTCTACGGGATCACTGCTTCCATCATCCCACTCAGGTTGTATTCTGACTCTGTCAGTGGTCTTTTGTATTATGGCATTTATTTTATTTTATCTTTTTTTTTTCTTCTTCCTATTAAATTGTATTTCTGACTTGGAGCCTCTCACTTGTTTTGCTTTTTAACCACTACAAGGTAACAGTTTGGCTGAAACGTAAATGTTGCTATTTGATTGAGAAGAAAAACATGGAATGAGCTAAAGGCAACTACATTTGTTACTATGGCATTGTAGGATGGATGGCTGCTACTCCTGTACTTGTGAGGTGCCTTCCCATGGGCAGAAACAGTCCCTGTCTGGAGACAGACATGTGGATAATTCCCTGGATTTTGTTGTTCTAAATGAAACCTCCCAGATGACACACACCTACAGAGAATAGTGCAGACAGGACTCGTAAATCGAGTCTAATCCTTCTCAACATAACTGACTATTATCTCTGCATTGTCCCTGGCCTCATTTAGTCATGGATCCAGAGATGGGACCCCCAGCAAAACTGACAGGAGAGTTGAAAACAATTCTCTTTAATGAAGGAAAAGGACAAAAAAAAACCAGCAGAGAAAAAATGTGCTTGAAAAGACATTTCAGCCATTTTTTTTGCAGTGCCACAAAGGAGGTAGTTTCTGACAAGTGCAACTGCTTCCCAACCCATTGCATAAAGAGACCAGAAACACTCTCTACGTTACTGTAGCAGGAGATATAATACATCCTTTCACCACTCCACCTGCCTTATATCAGATCAGTGAGCTGATCTATGTGCTGCTTGTCCACTGCTCTGAGGTGCTGACAGGGATGGTGCCACCTCCTCCACACCCACATGCGTGCCCAGTGCCAATGCAAGTTCACACGACCAAATCCAGCCAGGTCTGTCATGTGCCTGACCTCACCAGAAACAAAACTGCCAAGCCACTGTTAAGCAGATTGAGTCTCTCAGCCTAATCACTGTTCAGCAGCTTGTGTCTGCCCAGCAGAGTTGGTGAGAGTGTGTGGTAAGGCTGGGATTTAGCAGGACACAGTTACATCTTAATTTTCATTTTCCTGCTGTTCATCAGCCCATACTTTCAATATCACTTAGATTATGTCACCAGACATGAACACTGAAACCTCCAGTGCAACTCATTTCCTCTCTTCCCTTTGCCTTTGCACAGATGTGTTATGTTTTCACTCTCCATTTACATTTTCATTTTACTTTATGTTTCGTTCGCTCCATTCTTCATTTACCACTTTCTGCTGTCACCATTCTCTGACTGGATGCCCGTTTCCTAACTGCCCACCTTGCTCTGTGTAACCACATAGGCCAGTAAGGCATTTGTAGCAGCTACATGCCACCTTTGGCAGATTTGTCCTCCAACCACATTCTGCCCCCACCATGTCCTCTGGCTTTTCTTCCTTTTCTCCCTTGGCTGCAGTGGGGATCACCACACTTACACACCCCTCTTTTCCATGAATATTTCTGACCATGTGTAGATTTGAGCAAGATCTACTACATTTGTTCTGTGTCCTCCTGAGTCAAGGTTCTGTCAGTGTTCTGGCTGGGAAATTTATTGGGAAACTGGGACTTGCTTCACAGCGATCGGTGTTTTGGTTGAACAAATAAAAAAGATCTCATAAAAACAGTGCATTTGTAACTTTATGCACAAAACTGCCCACTCAGACAACCTGTTACTTACAGTCTCAGTCATTCAATTTAAAGCACACAGTGGAAGAGATCTGCTGGGTTAGAAAAGGCCACAAATAGTTTAACCATCTCTCTAATGCTGCTAAAGCAAAAACAGCTGTGCCAGAGCAAGGAAAACAAATGAAACACAAAAGCATCCTACTACAAAGCTTTCCAGTCACTAATAAAAACAATAGTCTGTGGTATTTCCAAAAATATTTTTGGTGTAGTAGATCTCAAAGAACAGGGGGAAGTATTGAGGAGGAGGAGGAGGGACAGGGAGTTGATGGTAAGGACAAGGAGTTAAGAGAACTTCAGAATAATGTGGTTGAAGTCTAAAGAGAGACATTTTCCCTCGTTAGAAATTGTAAAGATGTGATTAGCACCTCCTCAATGTCCAAGTTATGAGGAGGAGGGTGGGGGAGCAACCTGAACTGGGGGCTCCAAGCCACTGCTGTTTCTTGCTATCTCAGCAGCCCCTGAGCTAATTTCCAAACTCTCAGTTGGGAAGCATTTGAAACTACTAGATTTTCAATTAGGGAAAGTTTTTCCTAAATGCAGATGTTCTTGGCGAGTGCAGTTTAAGACTTGCTGCCTTCTCCTTTCTATTCATGTGTTTACCACAGAGTTGGAAACACAGTGTGAGCCACGCAGGATTCCAGGCTGCGCTGTTCACTATTTATCAAACCATATGCGCAGGGCCCAGAGCTGAACAGTTTTTGTCTCTACTTATTTTTGGTGCTGGAAATTTAGACTCCAGCTAAGGAAACTTCAGAGCTGAAAGAGGAGGTTCAGGCAACACCCCCTTCAAAAGTCAAACACTTCTTCCTTTTCTAATCTTTCTTTCCTGATTCTACATCCTCAACCAGTTTGTGGTGCGAGATCCCCCCTTTCAAGACTCCCTATGGAGCTCATTTCAAGCCAGCCAGTGCTGATGCAAAAGAGCTACTTGGATGTTTCAGCGACGTCCCAGAATACTAATTTCATTTGCAGGGATGCATTAAAGAGCCAAATAAAAGATCAGAGCACTCACATATATCTGGAGGGAAAAGAAGCACATTAGGAGACGATTGCTACACACACTGCATTTGTGGGTGGTGGCTGGGAGGAACCTATTTCTTTACCAAATGTCAACACTTTCCTTTCTCATGTTAAATTTTGTGGTCAAAGACCACAGACACACATCATATACACAGACTCCTTATATGCTGTCCCTATAAGAGCAATAAAATCATTAAAATTTGTAGCTGTATTTCAACACTCCTTTTCATTCTTTTATGGGACCTTCCAATGTCAGATAAGGAGGCAGATCTGAGTAAAATATTTATTTTTGTCTCATTGGCCCGATTTTCCCCCAGGACTGCAGATTAAGGGTGATGAATTCAGTTTAGAATCAGGTCCTAGTCCAAATTCACTGTGGGATGTTTAACTAAAAGCACCACATTTAGAAAGCATTTTCTTTGATTCCTGAGGCTGGGATCTTGCATCCTTTAATATTTATTGAGTGAAAATCTGCCAAGCAGACCCTTGAACTAAAAGAATACTGCTGCATCTATGTAAGTGTAAGAATTTACCTGTATGGGACTATTTAGAGGATCAGGTCCCTAGACAGTAAATATATGTGTTACAAAATTCTTACTTTGCAAAATCCTTGAGGATTTACAGTCTACGCAAAGAGCTTATAGCACAGCATGCAGCATATCCAGAGAGTTATATTCCATGAAATATGTGAACCACAACACAGCATATGTTTGGAAAAAACAGTCTGGACAAGGAAAACCAACCCTCCTCTATTTAAAACTAAGCACATTAAATGCTCCAGAGTATTCAGCTAAGGTTGAGAACAACTTTATTGAGTGCTCTATATCTTCTTATTGAATTAAGGAGGGAAAGAAAGAGAGAAAAGTGAATGATAAACAATTCCCAAATTTCACAAGTTATCTTCACGTTGCTGGGAACACACACAGCTGGTTTATGGGGATTTTTCTGAAATAAAGTATTAATTGCCTGGATGGCGCAAGAAAAGCAGATTTACTGCATCAGCAATCTACCTTCTGCTGGAAAATTTAGAGTTTTCATTTGGTTGCACCACTTTAAAAATATTTGGTTTACTGAAAAGTTCTAAGGTGTTGGCAATTCTGGGAAAAATGCTGATTATATTTTTGTGTGACACGCATCATTGCACACTGCTGGCTTTAGCTCATTAACTTATGCAAGCTTTTAGAAAGCTTTATAGCTCAAAATGAATATGGTTTAGTTGAAAGAAAAATACAAAAAAAAGGCAAAAGAGAGAGAGAGAAATAATAAAATGTAGTAGCCTGCTCATAATTTCTTTGAAGCAACAAGCTTTTTAAGAGAGTAACAGACTTGGCAGAGGCTTTGTCGCACACTTTCAGGGCACCTGACATCAGGAAGGCATCCTGATTACATGTCCAAGGGCCTGATCTTAGGCTGCCTTTACCTGGCACAGCTCTGTGCACTTCAACAGAACTTTGCTGCTCATGAGCTGAGGACCTTATCCTGGCAGCAAAAGAGGCAATAAAACGATCAGCTCTCTAAAACAAATGTTTGTTTTCCTCTTCCAGAGATGTCTGCTTTTGCCTGCCGCAAAATGCTCATAAGCAGAGAAGCTGCCTGTGTTCAATTCCTGCACAAACATTCCACCTTTGAACTCTTCCTGTAGGCTCCTGCCCTTGGAAGTTGTGACTCAGTCTATTGAAAAGAGGAATAAGCAACCTGTAGCCTTTCATATCAAGATCTCAGGTGTAGGAGGTGAAGGAGAGCTCTTTTTCCTGAATCCAAGCCAGGAAAGACAAGCCCACACCGTACTGGTTTTTGGCATGTGGTGGACTCTTGAAGACACAAATCCACCTGCTTTAATCCTCTCCAGCTGTTGTTTCATAGGGTCTTTCTGGATAATTAGTTACACAATTGAGCTTTTACATACCAGTGTCAGTGTTCTTCGGATGGAGCATTCAACTCCCTGCCTTCCTCTACTAACAACTAGATAGGAAAAGGCAATCTTCCATAGGCTGAAAAAAACCTGGAAAACAATAGCTCTTTCCCACTAAACTATTGCAGATGGACAGATTTTTATTTTTTTCCTCTGGTTCCATTATAAAAGTAACACACATGTACCTCCATGTGCATTAAATCACAAATAGAATGCTATAAAACCGGGGTGCCTAAAGGAAATATGTTCTCAGATAAAACAATCTTCATAAAATATAACTTTGCTATGAACTGGGGAGAAGTGAAGACATTTACTTCTACAGTCTAACGTTAACTTGAAATCTAGCAATCTCAACTTAATTCAGCTGCTGAACAATCCCTTAAGAACTTCTTTTAACTGCGAACTGCTGCAAAACACTTTTCAGAGAAGATTAAGGGAAGAAAAATGACAATTTCACTTGAAGCAGAAAGGAGAAAAACGGTAAAGATTCGGTCATTTTGACTTTATTTCTCGAGTGAGTCAGATGTGCCTACCCAGCCCCTTATCTTTATTCAGATACACAAGGCAGGGACAGAGCAGCCAGCCTTGGCTGAGCCCTGTTCCCTCCCAGCACAGGTGATTAATCACAGAGCGGGTCCGTCCCGCCGCTGGAGCCCAGCCAGAGCACAAAGAGCTCCATCTGCATCCCATTAGGTGTTCCTGAGGTGCCAGGGATCCATCCCAACCCCGCTAGGAACGGCGCTTTCCCTGCTTTGTGCTCGGCGGGCTGAGAGCTGCATTCCTCGGGCACCGCAGCGCCAGCAGCATCTGCAGCAGAGGAAGGATCCTCACTCCCTCCTGGCAGGAAAAACACCCGGGAAAGGGGGCTGTGCCATGGAGCTGCCTGCTGCTGTCCCTGGGGAAAGCTTTCCACCTCTGGGGGACAGGCTACAGGTCACAGCCGAGTCTGACATGCCTCCTCTGCCTGCAGCTGATGCTTATGTCAAGACACAGGGAACATCTATCTATCCACGGGCAGGGTCTGCTAGAGGACTACAGCACTGGTTTAACTTTGAATATGAAAAAAGTGATTGCAAATGAGGTAGAATTTGATTAATCCTCAGAGATCTTGCAAATTGCTGCAAACACTATTAGTCCAAAGCCGCCCCAGCTTCTTCAGATCAGCTGCTCAGATCCCTCCATGGATCCATTTGATGTCCTGAGGCAGGTGGATCACATGGCAGGTGTCTCCACTAGAACAGCATGTCTCACTCATTTTGAGCAAAGATGTCAGAATTTAGCTCTGTTTCATCATCCACTGCTGGGAGAACATCTGTGATGTTCAGCTTAGACAAATAATAATTGTGGCAGCATATTATCATCACTAATATCTTTGCTGTTAAAGTGACTGGAAGCCCTAGCCATGGAGCCAGTGCTGTGCAAACAAGGAATAAATATTCTTAAGGGCTTGAAATGTAACCACATACTGGGAATATTAACGTAAAATTAAGCCAGGGTTCAAGCATTCTGCTTGCTACGGATCTAAGAGAAGCAATGCCCTCAGAATGAAACAGCAAAAGGAGAATTTGAAAAAGATAGGCTTTAACAGGACTGATTCTGCAAGCTGTTTTGAGCAGGTCCAAGGGGTCCATCTCTAAGCCACTTGGAGATTTAAGCTTGCAGCAATAGTTTCATCATCAGTCCAGTCTGGCACAGATTTATTTTGTTGCAAAAAGGATTGCTCCTCTCAGCTCCAGCTGCTCAAGTCCTGACACTGGGGCTCATGGAGCCACATGGCAGATTGGCTCTGGGAACCAGCTTGGGTACAGGCTAACCATTTGTGAGAGTTGGTTACTTTTCAGCTCCATCAGTGCTCTGATTCAACTCATTGCAGGCTGCATGAACACTCACATATGGAGAAGGGGCACGAGAGAGGGGATAGGCAGGGGGAGGAGAAACTGAGGGCAAGACTGCACTTCCTTGCACCAGTGCTGGTTTATGTCAGGTCATGGTGATGTGGAACTAAGGTTTCTGAATTTACAGAGGATCCTGACAAAACAAAACTAATGTTTTCAAAAGTCTGTTGAGGATAGATAGCAGAGGAAAATGATGGAAAATGACTTTAAGGAGCTGGTCCTCCAGGTACACACAAAAATAATCTGAGACTGATGGAAATATCTTAAAAGGGAACCTTTTAAAAACAATTTCTTTAATGCCAAAACAAAATAGAAAGCAGCGTTCTGCCATTTCTACTCAAGAGTTTGCTAAAAACACAAATGAAAACTAGTAGTTGCAAAAAGATAAACCAATCAGCACAAGTGGCAAAGTAAATGAACATTTTAAAGAAACACAATCTAAACAACTTCAGGAGTTATCTTTTAACAAAACATCTTTTACTAGTAGAGGACAAGTTTTAAATGTTTCAGCATCCCATAAAAACATGAAAAATGCCCACTGTTGTTGGTGAATTATTGTTTGCCATGCATTAAACAGAAAAAATGTTTCCTTTACAAATGCTGCAATTTGCTTTTTACACCAGTATAATCTATTACTAGTCATCAAAAAAATTGCTTTGGACTTCCCAGCAGTCCCAATTCTGTCTGCCTAGTGGTTCCATTTTATACCTATCAGATTTAAGTGTAAAAATATGCTTTTGGTATCCTCATGCAGAAAGGGGGGAGGAAGAAAAGGTCTGAGGTCACAACTGGAGGGCCTGTGTTGCATGCAAGTAAGTGTACTTGTAAATTTGTGCGGGGTCCCCACACTCTGAGTCAACCCCAGTCCCATCATGGGATAAAACCACTAAGGCAGCTGCTGAGTTTCCTGAGGTATCTCCAGTGGTGTAATGAGAAAGCCACGAGGAAAACACATAAAGAATATCTATATTATGAATTATAAAGAGTAAATGCCATGGGAACTTCTGCTTCCCATATTTCCTAACAAATGAACAGAAACACATTTGAGATGAAAAGGCCACAAAGGCTTAAGAGGGATATAATGATTTTTTTTTTTTCTTTTTAATAGACTACATGAGTTGAACTGTGGAACTTGCTGCCTTATGACATTACTAGAGGAAATACAGCTGCCAGAAGTTCATATACTTTTGAACAACTCTATTATAGGAACTATGAAAGCATCTATGATGTTATAGTACTAAGAACAAATATGTTTTGTTCTACAAAGACATAGATTTTCAGAGTTCTGTAAAACGTGGCACAGAGAAAAACAGGACTTCTACTCCAGTAAAAATCTGATTTCACATTTGCATCTTTTGTAGTCAGTTTCTGATTCTTTGCATATAGTTGCTCAAGAAATACTGGTAATATTGACCTCAACCTGCTCCTCTTTCCCGGGCAGAAACAATGCTGTGTATCAGTTTTGAGGGAGCTACTACCTTCTCCTAATTTAATATTTCTTGCCCTTCATTTTTTCGAGTCACCACAGAAAACATGGCAAAATAAATGAAAATGTAATAGCTGGCTGTGGGCTCTGCAGTATCCTCCCAGTCACATTATCGTGACATTAATGTCTCACAACAATCACAAACATTGACGTGGGACATACCCACATGTTTATGCTTTTCAGTGTGGAACAGATGCAGTCTGTGGGTAATTTCCAGCTGAACAGTTTAGGTTTCACAGAATTACTCTGAAGGTGCTAACCTGTTCCTTCCTTGTGATGAAGCAGTGCCCCCTGGGCCCATAAACATCCATATCCTGCAGCCATGCATCCCCTGTTTTGATCCTATCTGGGAAATATCCTGGTTCCTTTTCCAAACAACCACATTCTTACTAATTGAAAATAAAGGAAGAAAATATCAAAGATCAATCAATTGGATACACATCAGGATACACAAGCAGTATCTGCACTTCTGGGCTCTGGCATTACCTACTATGTAATTGCATCTGTGCTAATCTTTTCTAAATCAGCTGCTTAACAAATTAGCAGAGAATAGCTAGCAAGAAATTCAAGGGACCGTAATAGTCTTAATATAAAATAAAGAAGCCTAAAAAATACGGATTTTTCTGAGCAGCAACCTAAATGACCAAATCAAGTCTTCCTTCTCTTAGTTGTCCTGCCAAGGAGTCACAAAGTGCACATGTAAGAACATGCTGGGCTAACACATTTGTTGTCCCCTTATTTCATCCTCTTTCCAACAAGCACCCTCCAATTCACACAGAACCTTTTAGCAAACTCTAATTCCATTATTGTCTAAGACATTCCCAGTGATTTTTGCAAGGCTCACTCTCCCAGAGAAATGACCTCTGGAGGACAAGCCATTGGTGGACATCTCCTTATAAAGGATTCCCCAAATCCTTGATAAGAGGGAAGAGAATGCCATTTGAAATTAATGGTAAAACAAACTCCTATGGATCTGAGAGGCCTCCAGAGAACATATGGTCAATACTACCCTGCAGCAACTTTGGTTTACTTGGAACTTCTCTGCTCCACAGCTCATGCTCTCACAAGAATTCACTCACGTGCAGGAGTCACCACCTTCTGTGACAGTGGATCTAACAACTCTGCCAAGGTCACTGTCTTGGACTCAAAAATATCTCAGGAGAGACAGTGCTTTCTCTCTTCTGTTCATTGCTCCTTTCTAAGCCACCACCTTCCTCTCTCCGATACCAAAGCAACACATTCTAGTGTGGTCCAGCACAGCATTTTTTTCCTGTATTTTGGGCTATGGGGTTTTTTTGTAGTCCACAAGACAGCCTAATGAAGGGAGGCCCACATGAAAGAAAACCCAAAAGACTAAAATAATGAGTCTGGCTCAGAAGGACAAGAAACATTTTTACACATCACAGCCAGCTTGCTAGCCTTTGTGCAATGGTCTAAATTGTGATATATGATTTATTCATTTGTTTTTCTACTCAATTTGAATTTCATATTACAAGACAATTAAAAAAAAAACTGACAAGAGCACTAATTTACTTCATAACGGATTTGCAGAAGACTTAATAAGCTCCTATTTAGTGCAAAAATCCAAACACCGTGTCATTAAACAACCCTGCCTGTCGAAGAGAAAATGCTTCAAACCCT
The DNA here is from genome assembly GCA_037834095.1 of Argya squamiceps. Classification (NCBI taxonomy): domain Eukaryota; kingdom Metazoa; phylum Chordata; class Aves; order Passeriformes; family Leiothrichidae; genus Argya; species Argya squamiceps. Next base: position 6,097,082 of record JBBMKD010000145.1, on the reverse strand, counting down.
GAGCCCTGAGACAGACACGAACATCTTAAAAGCCTCCATCTTGAACCCAGTTCTCCTCTTATCCTGCAGCTGAACTGCAGGCAGGATCACGCTAGCTGAAGAGCATTTTTTAACAGGCTTTGAAGGGCTGGAAATGCTCTCTCTGCGTGTTTCGTGTTCCACACGCGGCATCTGCGAGCCTTGAGCCAGGGAGCCGCGGGCAGTCTCGGTGTCAGACCGCCCTCTCACGGCAAGCTCCGGGGCAGGAGCGGCGCCGGCCCCGGGGCACAGAAGGGTGTCAGGGACGGTCCCTTACACCGAATATATGTAGGCATCAGCACATGCAACCGGGATCGTCCAAATTTCAAGCTGGACGCAAGTTTTTATGCTCTGGCTTCTCCGCCAAAATGATAAAAGCTTCCTCGCCGTCCGCGCATCGCACCAGAGTTTTGCTGCCCTTTTTGTCCTTGCACTCAGCAGAATTTAGCACTGGGTTATCTATCCCTCCTTCTGCACTCTGGGTCTGTAAATTCTGGCCTCATCAAAGCACTGCGATGTCTGTCTTAATAGCCTTGGATCACGGTTGTAAACAGCCCTCTAGGGCACTGCAACAGAACAGTTCAGAGCAGCATCTTACCTGCTCTCACCTACCCTTCATCTCTTCCATTCCCACCTTATCCCAGTCACATCTATCAGGGAGGACTAATACAGAATTTATTCTGTTAGTCTCAAAGTAAGAGAAAACAGCACTTCTGGAACAGTATAAAAGATTGCAATTCAGAGCAGAATCTGTATCTTCAGCTGCACATTAAAGAATATCATGACTCTCAGGCATTCCTGAAAAAAAACTACACAAGTTCAATCACTTTTTCTCCAAATTGGGATTTAACTCCTAGAACACCGAACACATATCAGCATTGCTTTGAAACAGTAACAGATAGTTACATCACAGCTGTTTTGTGGCTTGTTGTATAGAAAACTGTATTACACAGAGGCTAAAATACCACACAGAGGATAAAGCATGTCACACAGAGGATAAAGCGTGTCACACAGAGGACTGGACAGTAGCTGCATTTGCAACTTCAAGAGATGAATAGAAATACACCTAGTTTTTCATAAGGACACCAAGTAGTCAATTCTCTTGGGACAAAATGTAGTACAAAACTAGCCTCAGGACACCATAGTTGATGCCTAAGTGAGGTAGGAATTATTATAATCATTTTTTCATACTATGATTTAACGTACAATACCTGTTCTGAAATGCTGCACCATGCTTGACTTGCTTGCCATTTTGAAGGTCCACGCTTACAAAGAAGCTAAACTGACAGTGCCTAGCCCATAAATGAAGGCATGTCCTCATGAACCCTACTACAAAGTCAGACAGTATACTCCAAGGGAAATCCATGCATTTCTATCTGTTGCTGCAAAGCAGGGCGGGCTGGCAACTACACAGGCAGAACCCCAAAATCTTTCCATCCCTGCTGCATGTGGATGAGCATGGAAAAAACCACAGGGTCGACAGCACTTGGAAGTATGATGATTTGGGTATCAATTTTACAATATTTTTTTGCACTGTCATTGCAATATTTCTTTGCTGCTGGATGATGTTTTGCTTGTTCCTGTACCCAAAGAGATGCTCTGGTAGGGGAGGGAGGGAGGGAGGGAGGAAGGGAGGAAGGAAGGAAGGGAGGAAGGGAGGAAGGAAGGGAGGAAGGAAGGAAGGAAGGAAGGAAGGAAGGAAGGAAGGAAGGAAGGAAGGAAGGAAGGAAGGAAGGAAGGAAGGAAGGCTGTCTTACCTTGTGTTGTCCCGTCCAGCCCCATGAGACATTTCATTGCCCTGATGATTTGCTCTGCCACGGGGGGACACATGGATGTGGCGTACACAGCACTGTGAGAATGAGTTCGTAAAAAGTCCACAAGGCCCTTACACAAGCAAAACAAAGCACGAATGAGCTTTGAGCTGGCCAAACAGCAGATCTCCCTCTTAACTACTGCAGGAGTGGGAATGTGCAAAAGGAATAGGATGTTTCACCAGCTACTGGATTGCATTCTTGGCTGCCACTGTTAATACATGGCCTGAAAAAACATCAGGCAGGTGCAAATGCTTTACCATATAACTGGGGCAATTACAGCTGAAACAAAAGTCTGGAATAGAATAATGTTTACTTCTATGCTAAGACTTATTCTAAAGGAGCCAAAATAATTTCAAGACCAGTGAACAGCTGCACTTAAAATAATGCTGCTGAGTTCCCCTCTGGTAATGAAACAAAGGCTATATGACATCAGTAAAGGTCCTCTGCCATGTGAGCTAGCCCAGGAAAAGCAACCTTACTGGGGTCTTTGTCCAACCTTACTGGGATCTTTGTCTATAAGCACATAAATTTCCAATCAAATCTTTGAATGTGTGTGGCAGGCACAGTCATGTCAGAGTTGGTATAATTGATTTAACATTTCCTAAGAACACAATAACTAAGAACACAATCTGCCCTCTTAGAAAGAACATTGATATACTGTAGGCATATCTAAAACATCAGTAACTCCCTTGAATCCAGGCATGCAGTAGAAATTCAAATCTTACAAAGATCATCATTGTTATAACAACTTATATCTCCTAGTGCAAAATATCAGAGTAACAGTTACCACACTAAATGTTGCATGTTAGTGAGAAAGGCTTAAAGATTGCCTTTGATAAAAAAGATACCATCAGAAAAAAAAAAAAATCCAGTGAGAGTAACACAAATCACTACCAAAATACTGTATGAGTCTACACAGTAGCTCCAGTGCTGAAGGTAAAGATTTACCTAACCTTACACAGGTTGTGTAGATGGGCCATTTTGCAATTGTGCTCCCGAGGGTTTGGTAAAAAGCTAAGAAGGCTTCTGGGCTCCAGCTCATGCAGAATAAACAGCGCCACTGTGAGTTTTTGGCTGCAGAAAGGAACTAAGTGGGTGAATGGGTGAGCAGCCTTCCAAGGCTGAGAAGCCTGAGGCTAAGCTTAGTGATACACACAGGCATGAAAAGAGTGACCTGTTTTCACTTAAAAAAGCTTCCAAGGATTAAAGGATAAATTACATAGGACTACTTTTCACAGGTCTAATGTTTCTATACTTTCTAGCTACATTACCCACATTGTCTTTGAAACAAACGTACAGACACAAATTCAGGAAGCCAAGGAAACAAAGAAAATTGATTCATGATATATTATGACACTTGGTTTTAAGATCTCCAGGGGCAAACCCAAAAAAGACAGTAAGAAATACACAGTTTATACTTTCTTATAGCCCTTTTATTCTACTGTAGGGCTGCCCTTATTAATGTTATCCTGACAACATCCATATGGGCTGTCTAAACAGGCTTCCCACTCATTCAGCAGACTGCTTAAAAAGTACATTCAGCTGGGTATGAAAAGAGAAAATAATCAGCAACCATTTGATCTCTCTGTCAAGCAACAAAACCAATGACATTTCACAATGGTGCTGATTATGCTTTCTCTTCTACACCCCTAGTTAAAGCAAGCTCAGCTCTACTTTATGCTGACATCTGTTGTTGACAAGAGATTGTTTTGTTAATGTACATGGAGCAACTGAGGACACAGTTTACTATTGCAAAAGGCCCCCAATAACCTCTTTCTCTGTTCTCCTAAAAAATGCAACTATGTCAATCCACAACTCTAGGAATTGTATTATCAGTGGATGAAACTGTGGTTTTAATCTCTCGGTATTGCTCCACACACTGTTTACAAATGTGAAACAAAGCAGTGAGCAACCCGCATGCAAATTAATGTAGGGAAGTATATTAGCCAACCACAACATGTCCAAACATTTCCAAGACAAACAACAATCATCAGGGTGGCACAGAATAGCCCAACTCAAGCAAATTACATAATATGAACATGAGACAAAAATAAGAAAATCTGACTGTTTGATGTGCATTTGGGATCTGGGCAAAAACGATGCTAACTTTAGAACAGTGCTCATGTTAAGCAGTCTGTTCAAAAATATATTGAAATATATCATACATCATACAAAAGCAGTCCCCACACCCTTGATGTGAAATTGTTCATGATTTCCTTTTACCTTTCTGCCAGCTATGTACCCTCCAGCTGCGCCAAAGCTCTTTGTGAAGGTTCCCATTAGCACGTCAATGTCATCAGGACTCATCCCAAAGTATTCCACGACTCCTCGGCCCGTTGCTCCCACTGCTCCAATGCTGTGAGCTTCGTCCAAGTAGAGGTAGGCTTTGTATTTGTTCTTCAAGGAGACTATCTCTGGCAGGCGCACGATGGACCCTTCCATGCTGCACATGGAGAGAATCAGAGGGTGAACAACAAACCCTGGGCTCCTTCCCATACTGGCAGAAAATATAGTCATTAATTGCCTTATTCCACCAAAGTTCTTCTGGAATCTCAGTTTTTTTAGTTACAAGCCAAAGAAAACTCGCAACCCGTTCCCGCTTGCAGGTGAGTACAAAACAGTTGAACAGTTTTAGATTTAAAATGTTCAAAACCAGTCAAAAAGTCTTTGAATGTTTGTAAATTGTCAGCGTGTCAGAGGAGAAAAGGAAAGGTGTAAAGCAAGGCAGAGATGCTTACCCTAAGCAGCACATTACAGTTCAAATCTACAAAACAAATATTATAAAGAACTTCTATAATTCAGTCTGGCCCTTGCTTACTTCATCATCAGCTACTGTGGCAATATTTGGGCATAACAGCTCCAGAGCAAATTCATCTGGTCCAGAGGAGCTGGGTCCAACATACACTGGAGATGGGCCATGTGAAACCCACAGCTGGTGCCATAAACTCTTAAGCATTCCCAGTCTTCACAGAATCAGGGATTAAAACAGGCAGCTGAAATCCAGTCTTGCCAATTTTTGCTTCGATATGTACTTTTTAGGAAATGTAGCCTGCTACCTAATAATCAAAAGGAAAAAATTTTCCACTCCTTTTCTTTTTACTTTCTTACAGCCATGCAGAAAAACAAAGTATCTGGAACTGGCACAGGTTGCCCAGAGAAGCTGTGGATGCCCCATACCTGGCAATGTTCTAAGCCAGGCTGGATGGTGCACTGAACCAGGTGCACTAAACCTGGTTTAGTGGAAGATGTCCCTGTCCATGGCAGGGGGGGCCTGGAACGAGATGAGCTTTCAGGTCCCTTCCAACCCAAACCATTCCATGATTCTGTGATTAATGGTGTACTGAGATTTGTAGAAATGAGAAGAGATGATAAATCTTTTGCACTGCTGGCAGTCATGTCAGTAAATGAGAAGGCACGGAGGAGATGTCCAGCAAAATGAAAACGCAGGGAGATAAATAAGAAATGCTCTCTGATCCCATAAAGATGACACTTGCAGAATACTGCTGTGAAGACTTGTGTCTTGAAAACCTTTGTGAGATGACTACAGCTATGCCTGGATTTGCTCGGATGCACTCAGTATTCATTTCATAATGAGTTAATTGTGTTGTCTTCCACTAGCTCTAGTAAGCAGGTCTTTAAAAGCTAAAAACTTCCTATCAAACACAAAGTAAGTGTGCCATGTGCCAGAAAAACCAGGGCTCTGTGGCTAAGGCTAAGGTGAATCCACTTGCAAATGCAATAAGTTTCAGATGACCAGAAACATGGACTTTGGTCCAAATAGCAAGTACAAAAGAGAAGGGCAATCTTGGAAGTTTTTGGTACTGCACCAATGGCTTTCACAGGCTGCTTTGTTGCTACTTTACTTGTACCGTGCAGCTGGAAATTTGGCACCACAAAAGGGGCACTATGTGCTTTTAGCACTTGGGAAATTTCTGACAATTTTAATCCTTGTTCATCCTTTGGTCTCCAGTTTTGAAGGAGACCTGCCCAAAGGCAAGTCTCCATTAGTGTAAAAGCATGGGGGAGTAGCCATGGACAAGGGTTGCCTGTGCTGTTCACACTGGGAGGTTCAGAGAGCCTGGCTGTGTGTGCCTGGAGGCATATTTTTGGCTGTTGGTGACTGCTGGCAAATCTTGTCCTTCTGTCTTGCCCAACCATAAAAGAGGCAGCTGTGGGACTGTGTGTTGGCACCAAGGTCTCTTGCAGCAAAGAAGGGTGGGCTTGTACTGCACTGGGGACTGGGCTTTCTCACTTCTCCCAAATGGCATTTGGCACTGGGGGAGAAGCAATTTAAACCACCACAGCTATTTTCCTAGTGAATACAAGGGCTGAGCCCTCAGCCCTCACACAGCCCAGAGTCAAAGCATTAGTCAGCTAAAATGACACTGAGCCACTGGGTGTGCTTGGACGTGCACCATCCTATGTGCTGGGCCTGGCAGCTTCCAGCTGTGTCTGGCTGGTCTGCAGGGAGAGCCAAGGAGCACCTCTGCAAACTGCAATCCCATCCTACACCTTCCAGCAGTGCTTGGGCACACCAGCCAGGCAGAGAAGGACAATTACAGTTTTTCCACATTTATACAATCATCGTTAGGCCCAGTGGCTCATGGAGATTCAGGCAGGAGAGACAGCATTTAACTTCCAAAAGAGTAAAAAAATGGTAAATTAAAAATGCTGTGTACTTGTGTAATGGAAGGAAAGTTGTGCTGAATCCCAGACTACATGGAGCTGGTACATGGCTGATGCAAGATTTAACCCTTTAGAGGATTTAGGAAAACTTTTCTTTCCCATATGAGTAGGAGATTTCTCTTGGAACTCTAAGCTGCTTAGCAAAACAAGGCACTCGTATTCCATTTCAGTTTTGATCTACTGCTCTTGAAAGATGCTGGCTGACATAAATGCAATAGTTGTCAGAGTTCCTAACGTGGCCTTGAAGCTCCATGGAACAGATAAAGTGCTGCTGGAGTCATGTACGTGTTCTGTGCTGCCATTCCAACAGGGTTCAGCCCTCCTGATGGCAGAGATGAGAACTGTTTTGCTGCTTGCTCTGGTCTTGGTCTCTCTTTGTACCCTGGGAGATGGTTAGTGATATGCACACCACTCTCTCTAGAATTGCTTCAAGGTAAAGCTCACTTTACACAACCCCTTGGGTAGTCCAAATGGAAAGTTTACTGAACCCTTCAGTAAATGCTAATGTCAAGTGGGCTTAAACCAAAGAGCCAGAAGTGAACTGTACTGGTTCTGTCTCACTCTGGCTGGGCCACTTGGCTTTGTGTACAAATGAATTGATCTGGAAATTGATGATTTCCAGATCTGCTGAAGCATCCAGGGCATATAAAAAAACCCCAGATGTAGATGAGCTAAAGATGGCTCTGCCCAGGCCAGGTGATCTCATCACAAGGTATGACATCCTGTCCTGTAGCACAAATTCCTAGCTTGGTGGCAAGGATGGAAAGCTTCCAGATTGCAGCTGATCCTCATCTCCCTTGTGTGGTGGACAGGCACAAAAACTTGGGTCAGTACACACTCAGTTTGAATGTACTTCCAGATGTGAGGAGATAATCCCAAATTTTTAGAACACTCCAGTTTGAAACTTGATTCAATCTCCATCAAACCACTGATGTTCTTCCTGGTGCAGCTGATGAGTTGTGGACCCAGGTGGTTTGAGAGATGGGAGGTGTGTGCTTGTGATGGTCACTTCACTTGGAACGCAGGCTTGCCCTTGACACAATACTTTTTTGCCCAGTTTATCTTGAAACTGGGTTTTACTGATGGTTTTTTGCCCAGTTTATCTTGAAACTTCTTGGGAAAAGAGGTTTCTACATCCTACTATGGTACCACAGTTTCCTTTTTTATTTTTCTCTCAGGAAAACTAATTTACAAATATTCCACTTACTATCTACTTTATCTCTAAACATGCCCTACAGTACCACTATCTTTTCAACATTTGAAGAGTTTATCTGTTTCTCTTTCAGGGTAGTTTATAGTTGGGAAAAATCTCTCCTTTCCTGGTTTGCTACTCACAAGACAATATACATTGCACTTTAATAGTTACTTTAGGTACTGTTTTCTTACATAAACCTTGTACATTCATATAACAATCTCTGCTTCATAGTTTAGAGCAATAATTTCAAGGTAATCTTTCAACTCTGCCCTCAACTACAACTCCATTTCAACACTAAAATTATGGAAATGTTAACCTTTAATTCTGGTCTTTGGCCAAAGACATTAAATGTTACCTCATTCCCTTCTGGAAGTCCAGTCACTTAATCCCAGGAAATAAAAAATAACCCTGCTATATTTCCTACACTATTGGCATTGAATCCCAAGGAGCTTCTAATGCATATGAAAAGGCATTGGACAATATCTAATTGATCAGAGCTATTTTCTTAGCTGGAAGGGAAAATACACAAATTAAATTAAAAGTAAGGAAAAAACAAATGAAAACCAATCTGTTTTGATCAATTTCTGATAACTCCCTAGAACTTCTGCTCTGGGCCTTGGCCTATCTGGCTCCTAAGTAAATATGCATGGAAGAGAGCAGAAGCCCTCCACAAACCATGTAAGAACACAGTAACTGATTAATCCTGAACTGGAAATGGTAGAAGCCAAGGAAAACATTAGCTGGATTTCAAATAAAAATACGATTTAGCAAGTCCATTTAACTTGTGCCCTGGTCATTGCCAAAACTTGTTCATGCTTTTTGGAGTTAAGATTGATGGCTAGATGGTCTCCCTCAGTTTGGAACACAAATGGAATACATTTGCTCCTAGGCTGGTCCAAGTTAAGAACCAGCTTTCACTAGGAGTTACATTTACTTTTGATGATTTTTTTTTCCTTTTGAAGATAATAGAGACATTAAAAAGCAAACAAACATATACTTAATGCTATTTATTTGACATGTAGCTTGAGTGCTTCCCAAGTCGAGGGGCCATTTCTGCTTTCAGTTGTAACCAAGCAAAATCTGTGGTTTATGGTTTCAAACACAAGTCTGATTTCCAGAAATGCTCATGTTGGCTAACAATGACCCTTTTCAAATTTTGCCAGCTGCTAAGTCTAAGTCTAGGCTTATGCACAGTGTAAACACTTTAAGATACTCCTAATGGAAACAGAAGGCAAATTTCTTTCCATACCATAAACCTCACCATACTAAGACTATGGTGTCCCATATAACAATATTTTTTTAAAGAAGGAAAGCTCAGTGTTTTCTTTTACATCTCTGGAAAAAGCATTTCTGTAAAAATTTGCCAAGCCAAACTTGCAAATCAAGATATTATAACTTGCAGAATGGCTCTGACCAAGTTATTTAAATTCTATATTTACTGTCCCTGAAGCATAACTTAAGGAAAAAAAATAAAAAAACTATACTAACTATTGTAAGAAGAATACATTAACTACACTGTAACTCCTCTTAAACCCTCCTGATGAATGTTCATTTGGCAAACCTTCAAGAAAACTATCGTTAGCCAATACGGGGCTGGAAAATTTTAGTCTTTCAAAAACCCTGGGCCAAGAAAGGAAAGAACATACACACAAAAGGAGTATTTCTACTCTGTCCTTCTCCAGCTTTTTTTTTTTTTTTTTTTTTTTTTTTTTTTTTTTTTTTTTAATATGAAATGTTCTTAGCTACCAACTGGCTCAGATGCCCAGGCAGTGAGCCTGCTCCTTACTTTATTACACCTTTTAAAAGCATAGACACTCAGGGCATAAGTGGTCTTAACATTATTTAGCTTTTATGGAGCTGAAGGAACGTTATGGTTTGTTTTAGTAGACACACTGAGGTTTAACATGCTTTTATTTTGTATTCCAATAGAAGGTTCCTTGAACTTTGGAAAATTAAATCTCGTTTGAGAATGAACTGCAAAACTGCAAGGAAAGAAAGCTCTACACCAAACATAAATCTGGAAATAGAGTTATAAGTTAGTATATTTAAAGAGCTGTCAGTGGGTTTGTCCCACTGCTTGGACTGATCCATGCCTCTGTGTTACAGTCTACCTTCTTGTTCCCTAGTGGTCAATATTCAGGGTAAAGGATTTAAAAGTGAACAAAGCTCAGCAGCTGGAACCTTTTCTGCCAGCCATGTGACCAATGGGAACATCTGTCAATAAAATGTTGGTGGTCCACTTAATTTCTGCATGATCAAAGTCCTTAAATCCGAGCTTTCTTTTAGTAGTGCCAAGCCATGTTTATTTGTAGTTTTGCTCTGTTTATTCTGGTTGAAAGGACATGTTCAGCCTGCTTTGGATCAGCTGATCTGCTGCCGACCTGTTTCACCTCTGAGTGACAGGTGTTTAGATAAGGACTGATTTGGTCCCTTTGCAGATGGAAAATGTTAGGCAAAAAGAAAGCACTGACAGCTATGAAGTTGTGATGACATGAGATCATAAAAGATTTCTTCAAAAAAAAAAAAAGCTAATTGGCTAAGCTGTGCCAACACTTTGCAGTAAAATGGTCATAAGAGACTGCCCATCCAGACTGGCTGTATTTCAGCAACACATGATACAATCCCTACATATAAAGTTCTAATGCCACTTTTATAAACCCTGTCATGTCCTGTGAATGAGTGGTTCTGATTTCTTTCTCAGAAAGAAATGGGGCAGGTGTTGCTACTTCCCCTGTCCTGCTCCCCCATCTCCTGTCATCACCGCAGTAGCGTTGCTTAGATCCCTGCAAACCCTCTTATTGTCCAAACCCCTGCTTCTTCAGCCCTTCCTGCCTTTCCCTTCTCCATGAGCTCCCTGGCTCTCTTCCCAAAGACCTTCTCCAGATTAGAGCAGTTTTCAGGATGAAGGCCAGGATGGTGAGCACAGCTGGTGCCACTGCTTTGCTGCTCCACTCCAGTGACTGTTTGCCTTTCTGGCTGCACTACATGAGTGAACCTGTAGCTGTCTGACTGAGGTGCTTTATAATTACATTGTATTATTGATGCTGTTATTATCAGAGGGATTCTCAAAGGCACTTCTCTCATTTGAATTCCTCCAGGGACTAGGGCTAGTAGTCCCATCCTGCTTTCAGTACATCTCCCAGTCAACTGTGATTTGCTAAAATCAACGTTCAGAACAATGTAGAGGATCTAACTGGAGCTACAGGATACAAGGTTCAGGCTGTCATAATGGAAGCCAACCTATTTATGAGATCACAGAATGTTATTGGAACTTCCACTCTCATTAAGGTTTCCCTCAGATACCTACAGTCAGAGTTTGTCCCACTCAATTAATCATTCTGCCCTCAGAAATGACAGAATAGTCCTCTTTCTACAACACAAACCTGTAAATGCCCTCCACGAGGATGATAATTTTTCTCCATGCTCTGTGGGTGCGAGGCTGTCCATATATTATTGCATCTCTCAACAACTTCTCGAGGCTCTGCATATCTTTATTTAAAAACAAAAAAAAAGGAGGAAGGAAAAACATTAACAAAGATTTTTCTCAAGAATTTTTAAATTTTCTCTTGGGTGCTATTTTTTCCTATGCAGCAGAAGACAACATTAAAAAAAAAGCGTCCTAAAGATAAACTTCCTTTATTAAGTAGGCAAGACCCAACAATTCCTTTCATTGCTGTGAATGCAATTTAGTGACAAGAAGAGTTATAAGAAAGCTTCCAGTTATGCATCTGATCCGGGAAACTTCTAGAAGTATTCAGCATACATTTATATTTAAAGGCAAAAGGCAATCATTTTGCTTCAGTACAGAAGCTAACTCCCAGCAGCTCTGTGTAGGGGCTGCTGATACTCATAATTTATTAAGGCTTCAATAGTGAGTTTTGGTTGCTTTCCAATCACAAGCTCATGAACGACAAGCAGAACCTTCAGCAGACTTTGACAAGGCTGCGTGAAGCACATCAGGATGGCAGCAAGAGAAGTCTTGTCCTCCTCAAGAAGGAAAGCAAGTGGAAGGTTGCTGATGAGAAAGGAAGAGACAGGTGGATACAAGCACATTGCACAAATACACTGATTTGGTGCCTAAATGCTTGACATTGGTGGGACTTTGATATAAGGAGGCTTGGAACAAGGTTATGATCCTTAGCTGCTTCCTTAAGGGCTGAGTGTGGGTCATCTAAAAAAATTCTTGAAGAAAAGCCACTGAAATTTTGAAAAAGATGGAAGAAGCAAGAAAAAATACCACAGAAATCAGGGTCAGGCCAAATGTGACTCTCAATGCACCAGCATTATAGTGTCTCCATTGAATGGACACTCTTCAAAATGAATTATTCTGGTACTTTTCAGGAACCCGGATTGGCATTTCAAAGTGTTTTCCCAGAACATCCTACAGAGTCTCATAACACCCAAGAAACATTAAAGATCAGCTCAAACTGTGGGCTGAGAAAATCAATGGCATTTTTTCACAATATAAACCCATTTGCTTCAGCAGCACATCTTAACACAGCTGATACAACCTTCTACAATAGCACAAAGTGAATGTATAAAGTGAATTGTCCCGAGGAAAAAAAAATACATCTTAGAAATATTAATTTTGACCCAAAGTTTGGTTTCTGCCTGAGGGGAATGGGGCCATTTGCACATTAATTGCCCACTGTGAGTGCCCTGTGGCCTGAGAGATGGCCAGGTTATGACCTGAACTCTTCCACATCCTGATGCCTCACCTCCTCTTAGCAACATTCAGTGATGCTGGTGGAAGGTAAAGGTGTCAGCAACGAAACTGCCACTCTGCACCTGACCTAGCAAGTCCCTGCTGTACTTTACAAAGCACAAAATAGGCATGGACAATGTCAGCTGCCCCTTGTTTCAGTGGTGCAATGGCCTGCACAGCTCAGTGAGCTCCGATGGAAATGCTGCTAGGAATGATGCCATGCAGACAGCACACTTTCCACTAGATGGCAACAAAGGAAATAAAAGTTCTTTGGTGCTTTATAAGGGAAAGTTATAACCAAGCTGAGCATCTGCAGGTGCTCAGTTCTCTTTTGAGTAGATAATATTTAGAATTCCTCTTAAAGAGCTCCCTCAGGATGACAGAGAGCTCACGGTAAAATCTGGACACCTCCTTTTCTCCACCAAATTATTCTCTACTGATGTCACTGCCATCTAAATCCTTTTGGGACCTTTGAAACCCTCTTTTGAATCACACAGGGGTTTTCAGTTCAGTGTTCTGTCTATGTGTCAGTCCAGATTGGCTCTTGACTTCAGAAAAGTCATTCTGCCTCTGAGCTAGAGGCATGGCTTGAAGATTCAGTTGTTTAGCACATTCACATGAAAAGAAAAAAAAAAAAGGAAAGAGGAGATGAAGTGAAATATATATAATTCTGTTTTAAAAAATACATGGCTGTGAAGAGGTCCTCTGTCCAAATTTCTGTGGAACATGAGACCACAGAGTGGGGAGAACCTCTCCATGGGATGAGTTTCCTTTTTTTTTCCCTATTTACACATAATATAGTCCTGCTGGAGTACAGATTAAGAACATGTCTGTTTGCAGGATCAGGGCTATCTCACTTTCCTTTTGATGTCTCATTCTGAAAATCATGTATGTGTGATCCTTTCTGAAGCCTGTAATAGTCAACATGTAATTTGTTCAGGTGGAAATGAATTTTACTGACTTTAACTCTGTGCCTCATTTGGAAAGGGAAATAGGCAGAAAGAAAAAAATCTGTAACCTTTAGTATTCCCCACAAAAGGCTGCTCCTGTTCCTCAAGGTGAAAACAAAGTTCTCCATGTGCTTGTGCTTAAGCTTTTCAGGAAGTGGAATATACTGAATGCCAGGAAAAACAACAGTGCAACCCCAGGTGACTTTCAGATATCAAATTATTTACCCATTAAATATAGTTAGATTGAGAGACATTAGGACATTAAGGTGATGAGCTGCACGAGTCCATCTTGAATAACCAGTCATAGAGAAAATAACAGTCCTTCTTTGTTTGACCATCACCAGCCCAGGGTTTTCAGAGGCAATGGCCAACAACCACTCACCAGCCCAGGGGGTGGTGGTAAGAATTTGACTTGATTCATCAGTCAAAGCACACCCAGATCTATCCATGTTTCACTTTCCATTTTGTCCTTTTAGTGTATTGCCCAGATATGGAGGATAAAGTGTCCTAAGAGGGGACAGTGGATCTGTCAGTGGGTTGGTGGACTTGCACAATAATCCTTGTTTGGGATCTCTCACAGCTACTTCAAGAGTAATAGCAAGAACACAAAGTGCCAGTGGGCTGGAGCGAGTCTGGACCTGGGCAGGCAGCGTGTCATGCTGCCTCCAGTGCAGGTGGGACAGCAGGCTGCTGGAGGGAGCACAGACACGGCGTCTCCACCCCTCATCCCTACACTGTAATGCTGGGGATGTCATCACCATTCCTCTGCGTGGGCTGGAAACCTCCTGTGTGTCAGCTGAATCCTGTTTAATTAAAATAAACAGGCTGCTACTACGCCTGTCACGTTCTTCCTTTTGCTTTGTGCTTGTAACTCTGATTTTTCAGGTTCTCCCCTTTTGCACTCTCATGCAAGCTGGCACAGACCCTGGGGCTACACACCAATATCTTTGTTTGGAACGTGGGAGTGGCGATCACTGCAGCCACAGTAACACCCTGAGACTCCCCTCCCTGCCCCTCAATAAATACCAATCTCTCTGAAAGTAAAGGGCACTGGCTCAGGAAAGCTCCCTGTCCACACTTGGGAAGTCAGATGTGGCTTTCTCAGAGCAGAGAAGGCAGGCACAGACACAGCTTGCAGGGAGCAGGACAGACCAGTCTCCTTGCCCTGGTGGCGTCTGCATGTGTCACAGGGAATTACACCCAGCTGGATTAGGCTCAATCCGCCTATCTGGGCAACAATCTTGTCTCTGATAGTGGCCAGAGGCTTCAAGGAGCACAAAATCTTAGTGGATAAAGTGCCTTTCATGCTGCTGTGTAATAGCTGTAACCTTGCCCCCTCCCTTCTGAAATTCACGGGTACCGACATACTTGGAAAAAAAAATTAAAAATTAAGGAACCACTAAACCACCACAAACTCTTTGGGGTTTGCAACCAAAGAGATCTCTTTCTAATTTTTACCTGTTTATTTATCTCTTTCTAATTTTTACCTGTTTATTTATCTCTTTCATTTCCCTTTTATTTGCTTGCTTAATTAGTTGCACTTAGTTTCCCGCTTTTCTTTTTCTTTCTTCCCTTTTCTTTCCTTCTTTTTAGCTAGAGAATATATTTGCATTGAAAGGTGAAGGCCATCCAGAAGTTCCTTCAGTATTAACTACAACTCCTCCAGGGAGCTGTGCATTCTCTTTAAGGTGTCCTCATGGTACTTGCATCTGAACTCCACAGCAGTAATTTGACTGAGCAGACTGAGAAATGCCAGAGTTGGATTAACATAAATTCACAATTGTTGTCCAAGCTGGGAACTGTATTTTGTATGGACACCTGGACAGCTCACACCTGCATCACACACTTATCATCAACTGTAAATCTGTGATAAGCTGAACAATCCCATACTACTTTCACAGCATTGAAAAGGTGCATAAGGAGGAGCCAGGAATGTATTGCCCAGATTAGATCTGGATTCAAGCACCAGATTACAGGCTGGATTTTGACCTAACCAATGTGCTTGGTTATGCTTTACAATCCCCTGCCTTCCTTACAGGATCACTTGTTCTGACTGCTTGGTGAAATGCCCTTGCAATGAAGAGAACTGGAAATATTTTTTCCCCCATGGCCCGAGTTCTGTACCTTGTCACAACATCCCCACAGTCTGTTCATACAATTGCAAATCTAAACCTGAAAACGGGACTGCAATTGAGTTGCTTGATGCTACATGGAAAAATGTAGTAGAATTAGAAAGAGTAAACAAATCCTAAGCCTTGCATGGTGCCTTCTTTTACAGGCTGCTAAGAACAGAACTCACTTGGATGTAGTCAGTCCATAACACCCTCATCTGTTCACTGAAGGAACACCTGACACCTGTATAAGACCCCTTATAAAATGGGCGAGAGAAAGGCTGCTGTGAGAGAAACCCCTTGATAAAATCACAGGCTGATTAATGTAAATATTCGGTTTTGCTTTTCAGGTTTTATTGGGAAGGGTCAAGGATTCTGGCTAATACTTAACCAGATAAAGGTCAGAGGTCCTGAAAAAGGGCTTTTAAATGTATGGTGTTCTTAAAAGATTGCCTTAGAAATAAAAAAAAAAACAACCAAACCCAACAACAAAAAAAACCCCCAACAACAAAAAAAACCATGCCAAAACCCTACAGGTGATAAGTCAATCTCTCCCTGAGCCAGGAAGTAAAAACATCTGAGTTTAGCCCTCATTTAGCTGAAGGACTCCCAAGCCTGTCACTTGGGGAAGGTGGGAGAGACTCCCTGGAGCCCAAGGCTGGTGAGGGTAATATCAGACACCTTCTGGCAAAAAAAACCTAACCAAGGCCAGGCCACTACTGCCCCAGTGGTGGGGAGATGTTTTGTCCTCCCACCTTCTCCCACTGCACACTGGCTGTTGGCTGCAACAGTGCAGCAATGCAGCTCTTCCCTGTCTTCCCAAACAAATCACTGCCTGGGAAATGGAACCTGAGACAAAAGGCAGGTGCTTTATGGGCAGGTCAGAATGATTTTAGTCCACTAAAACACTACTACATACATTTAGGACTGCTTAGACCCTAAAATAAAATGGAAAAAAAAATTAAATCCCCTAGACCTGCGATTCAGAGCAGGGGCTCCAGGGAGCTGAACTTTGCTGCTTGAGCCCACAAAACCCCACAAATGCCTGACACAGAAAAACTCCCTTAAAGGCCAAAACCCACGTGCCAATGCTGCCATGCCCTTAGCAGGGTGAAGAGTAGAGATAGTGCTAATGAGAGCCCACAGGAAGGGAAGGCCCTGTTCAGTAGTTTTCAGTTATTTGGGTAAGATGGAATATTCTCTTACACTTCTCTCACAGAGATGATGTCTAGGTGTGTGTGCCTGTGCATTTCTCTCAGCCCAGGTCTGTAAATTCCTGTCTATTTACAAGGAAGGGATTGTTCACTGGCAGGCAGGTTGGAGGGCACATTCCTATGTCCAGATAAAAGTAGACTTACAGGTCCACAGCACATTTTTGTTCTATTATTTACTTTAAAGCTTGAAAACCTTCTCATACACCCATGCAGTGTTTTTGTCAAAATAGAAAAGACATCCAGACGCCTTTTATTTCACCTAGGAAAAGCATAGAGGTCTAAGGATTTTGTCTGTTCTAGAAAAACTATTCAGATTTTTTATGGGAAGTGTAAGGTCTAAGAGAGTTACCCACTTATTGAAATAGAACTTCATTAACTTTTGTAAGAATAAGAACTATTATGTATAATACATTATCCATAATTAAGGTAATATGTAGAGATTCTTTCTTGTCTTACAAATGAAATAATTCTCTATTGATAATAAAATAATAATTATTTAATTTTGAAAGATGACAAATCAATCCTCTATTACAGATTTCATGCTTTGAAATAAAGTAACAGTTTTACAGAATTAGCTACAGTACAGCCTTTGAAAGGTGAAGGTACTTCATAGCAAGTTTAAAATGGTAGATTTTACTCTCTTCTCTGTGAAATATTTTTATCATAGAACAAAGTTTTGTATCATTTTTCTTCTGACAAAGAGTTTTTCCATAACAGAGCAGGGAAAGGAAAGAGGAGAGAGATTTATGGGCTTGTTAGAACCTGATGGTGAAATCAATGCTTATTAAAGATCTTAAAGCAGTAGCTTAAAGTCCAAAATTTTCTATTCATGCACAAGGCCAACACATCACAAGGAACCTTGCACTCACACCAAGCAGTGCACAGCTCCATTCCCCTGTTTCTAAGCATGACAATGACAGCACAAGCACACTCTGACAATCTGGGCATGCCTGTATATGTCACATACCCATACATGAGCAAGAAGGAATCTGGGAGCATAAGCAACACAGCTCTTGTCTAACAAAACAAACATCTGTCTAACTGAAAAGAAGTCTCCCCACCCAAGCTGGGACTTTTGGTGAGTTAATTAATACAGTTTTGGTCCTTAATTTTTTTGCTGTACTGACTTGTGTTACACTACTCCCTGGCAGACTGAGGGCACAAGGCTGTCTGCTCCATTTTGGGTGAAAGGACTACAAAACCTAGTCCTGCCGGGTTCTGCTTTCCACTGCTACCTCCCCCAAAACACATCCTATTTCCCCCAAAGCAAAAGGCACAGACATACATCTCTGCACGTGTGATTTCAGTTGTTAGTGATGTGTAACTCATGGGTTTGATTAATAAAATATTAAAAGACACAACTCTCTAATCACAGAACTAACAAGCTGAGAGAATCAGTGTGGGCTGAAAGCAAGCATGAGCACATGAAGTCTCTTCACATGAAGTGCTCTCTAAATGCAGCTTAGGCTCAAGACTACAAAATTGTGACAGCAAAAGCTGTCACTCAATTCCAAACAGTATTTGCAGAAGTTCCCACAATTTCATTCTGGAAATAAGTTAAGGTGATGTCTCAGCAATGGCATATAAGACTGTCTGACAAATAAGATCTCTAATCTAGAAACCAGTGAGTTTTTCCAAAGCAAGTTGGATGTGCTTCCACTGAGGTTTGCCAAGATCCTTGAAGGAAGTGTCTGCATTTTCCAGTGCTAGATTAGCACTGCTTGGGAAGCTCCCTATTATTTTTAGGTTCACTCATTTTTCAGAAGAGCATCAGCTTTAATTTACTGTCAGTGCAACAGAAGCTGGTTAGGTATCATGTTCTGGGGAGGGAAATGAGATATTAAGAGATGGTTAGAGACTGAATTCCTTAAAGCCAGCATGACAGCTCCAGGTCATATCTTCAGAGCTGAGAGTAGCTCACTCCTCAGACTGGAATGTTTTCTGAAATGATGTGGGAAGTGACACAAGCCAGCTGGACTGCATGCAGCACAGGTGGGTGGAGAGGCTGAGAATGTCTGGATTTGGGTAGTAAGAGGTCAACCTGCAAGATGTGATGTAACTTGATTGAAAGGGATAAGGCTTTGAACAACCAAGGAAAAGCTGATAAAAGACTGGTGTGGCAACCATGCTTAGCATATCTAGATTTGTGGAAGCGGACCAAGTTGGGGTATGCTACAAGTATACTTCATTAATTGATGAATAACTAATTCTGCAAAAATATTTGTGTTCAGGTGGTCTTTAATCCTTGAATTATCTTCAGAAATTGCTTCTGGCCCAAATTATGAATTGATATTAATTATAACAACATTTAATATTATAACTATAGTGTGCTTTTCATTCCAACTCATCCTTAGGCCTTTTACAGCATATGCATAATTAATTTTTGCTCCCCTTGGGGCTGAACACAACACTCAGTAAAGAGAAGGGATTCTATTAGCCATTAAGAAAGGTAATCAGACCACTCTTCTGATTTCTCACCACTTCACTAGCTTCTAAACCTTTCTTGCAATCACTGCCTGGTGGCAGCAGTGAGGATGGAAAAGGGAATTGCAATGGGGTACAAGGGAAAAGAACAAGCTCCTGTCATCAAAAGCAGTCCCAACATCTCTGACAGTAACCACAGCAGCATTAACTAAAGAGAAGTTAAAGAGCATGAGCATTATGAGCAAGGTAACTATGCAATTGCAAAGATAATGTGTGATTTCTAAATTAAAATTCTATTTCTAGAATTTTGGGGATGATGGTGTTCATATAACCATTTGCATCTTTGCTATTAGATCCCTGGGAATTTTGAGTAACCACTTCAGAGGAATGCCATAAATTAAGGTAATTCTGGTTTCACTGAACCTGCTGGAAACAGAGGTGTGTTTTTGTAAGTGTGTTGCTACTGTTTGGGCTACAATGACAATAACAACAAAACTTTTGTGGCAGCACACAGTCATTCAGCAAATCAAAAAGACACCATAGCAATTATGGTATTGCACTATTAATTTTTCCCATCAGAAACCATTATTAATTTTTCCCATCAGAAACCACTCAGAATATTAAACAGTTGATCCTCCTGCTCGGACAAAAGTATCATCTGGGAACTGAAAGCAAAGTAAGCATTGAAAGAAATAATTTTTGCCTTTGAGGTGTGAATAACTGTGTCTCTAAATTTTTACAGCTTCAATACTCACTATTATGCTTGAAGATTCTAATAGTGGCACCTGAAAGCCTCGCACCAAGAACGAGAGAAGTGTGGTTCAATTCATCACTTAGGATGAGGCAGCCCTGTGGAGAAGGAGTACAATGAGCATCTGCAGGAACTGGGAGGCTGCTGACTTGTGTGCCTGTGTGTGCCAGCATACACACATGTCTAGGACACAGGATTGCACCAATTAAGCTGTAAGGATTAAACATTAAATGAATTTTTCTGCCATTTTCCTGAAGGTGCTGGGGTGCACTGTAAAGGCAGCCTGAAATAAGTGGGATCAGATTCTCAGGCATTCCCAAATTGTGCATGGGGGTCCAATATTTCCTGTAACTGGAAGTTACAGCCCATTTTAAGTTGTAAGGAAAGTGCAGCCACCACTCCACATATAAAGGCTGTATGACAATAGTGTAAGGAGGAGTAATGCTGGGGCTGGACTGACATCAGCACTTGGGACTGCAGAAATGAGATCAGGAGACACTGATGCCTTCTAAGTCCCACCTCCATTAAGATGTGAGTGAAGTTTAGGAATCAGAGTCTTTCTCTGGTAAATGCATATAGAGTTAACCTGCAGTATACTTTTTATTAATTAACTCAGTTGAAAACTCATCTTGTTTTTAGAAGTGAAAACAGAAATGCGGGAGAAGTAAATTTGTCTATTACATTAACAAGGGGCAGGACTCCCAGTTGAAATTCAAGCTTGAACCCTTGTTTAGCTCTGCTTTCTATTAAACATGTTTTTTTGTGTGTAATTACCCAAACAGCAACACATAATTAAGTAAAAACATATTCTGGAGTCACAGATCAGGCCTAGGTTGAGTACCCACACAATCTCCCTAGAGACTTGGTTTGCAGAACTAACAGTAAGTGTAGTTGCAGCTTGACAGGAAAATGTAGCTGCTAAGCTTAATTATTGAGGATAACATAGGATTAAACCTCTCAAACATAGGGTATTGAATAATATTTGTAATATATATGATATATAATAATAATGTATAATAATATATACCAAAATTTCAAATATATATATATATACACATATATTAAAAACACAGAGAAATATCTTTATTTCTACCACTTATATATAAATATCTTCCTAAAGAGGAGGTCCCTTCAGTACCAAGTAAGAGCCCAACTTTTGTAATATGCTCACAGCTTTAGACTGGCATTTGCTGCCAGCTTTCTTCACAGGGCTGGCTGGAGCTCTGTTCACTAGGAAGGCCAAGCACTGTGCTTTTCCTTTTCTCAAAGTGTTGTAAAAACTATCCTAATCATCATCTTTCATCACAGGCAGCTGGGCAAAATCTCAACAAGTAGCCTAAATACTTTGTCCCACAACACCTGGACAAGGGATTCAACACTTGGTTACTTTTTAGGGAGAAGCAACTTCATGAAGAGGAGCTAGAGAGCTGTATCACTGATCCTTAGGCAGATGTCAGGTATGTGTGATAGCAACACTCAGATGATAAAGGAGCTTATTTGAAGTCACAAGGTCATCAGCTTTATGACTCACACATTCCTGATAACCAAGCTTTGTTCCTCGATCAAACCTTTCCACTCACTGAAAGCCCAGAATACTGCAATAGTTGTTAATTAATAAAACATTGTTCTGCATGCTCTTGAAGGAAGTACTCACCTTTCCAACAAGGGCTGGAATATTCATGGAGTTAGTTGCAAAGCCCATGCCAAACACCATAGCATCTTCCACACCAAGGAACGTGGCCACAAGTTTCTCTAGTTCTACATGTTTGTCTAGGGTGCCTGCAAAAATGAGCACGGGGAATATTAAATCTCATTAAACTGTGAAAGTTATGATGACACAAAACACACAAAAGAACAGGCCAGAAGCATGTCATTAGCTATGTGACAGTAAGTTCTAATGAGGGTTTTCCATCTGTATCCTGTGCATGTGGACTAATGCAAGAGGTGCAAACCAGCTGTGACTGATACTAACAAATAGTGCTGCTGTTAGGGCAGCAAAGCAGTTGCTAAATCAAAAAGCTTCCTTTTCCCACAATAACTTTTGACATAGTTTATTCTGAAGACTAATTTTTTGTCTTTTTCTCTCCCTGCAATGAGGACAAAAACCTCCTTTTTGCAGGAAATGTGGGGCAAACATTTAAGGCATTCTTGAGTGCTCTGCAGATGTGAAAACAAAAATGGGTGACAACAAAATTTTTCTTTTTTTATTGCCTGCCTATATACGTGCATAAAATTCTTAATTAGGATTTTATATGGATAGACAAACAAAAGCATTCTCCATATTTTTCTGCTTTGGAAAGTAAAAGCTATTCCAGTCCCCATAACTGATGATAACTCTGCTCTTTCTTTCCTCTCAACAGCAAACATGAATGATAACACAATGCTAGAGACCCTTCTTTATTGCATGTTAGTTATCTAATATTAGTGCTTGAAGTCTCCAAACAGGTAAGGTGCTCCAACTATCCAACAAAAGCAGTATCCTTCCTGACTAGCTCATAGTGGAGGATGACAAAATACAAAAGGCAAACAAGCAAAGGAGTGGTGTTAAGAGACTGAGGTAACAGACAGCTTTGAACAGAAAGGAATCATCTCAACTTGCCAGCTCTCTAGTCTTTGGTTGCCTGGCTGTGCATTGCAGGGACCAAGGCAGAAGGAACTCTTACAGGATGATCTGTGGGGAAGAAAAGAGAGTGGCCTGTGGATTCTGACAGAGCATTTCCCCTATGAATAAGGCTGTAATCAGAGAACAGAAGAAAAAAATTAGGCAAGTGAATATGTTGCCTCACTTGCACTGCACAAGCTGATGGCACAATAATACAAAATGAATTACAATGGATGGAACAAGAAAGCTGTGTTCACTGAGAGGGACAAAGGGCAGATGAATGGAGAAACAAAGAAACTTGGCTAGAGTGTCTCAACAAGAATGATGAGTCAGGAAGATGATCTTACCTCCATCATGGAGCAGAGCTCATTAAAAAAATCAAATATAAATGTCAAGAGAACAGTTTCAGCAACAGCATTAAGTCAGCTGGTTACAGTGAAGTAGTGTTTCTGTTATTTTTTCTCATTAAATATCTAAAGTAAGAATGACATCCATTTGGAAATAGAATGTGACAAGTATCTATCATGCAGGCAGGTAACCCTCCAACAGCCAGGGAGAGAAGGAGCAAGGATCATGAAAAGGCTTCTTGAAAAACCTGGATTACATGGACAGTAAAGAACAGCAGTATTGCTGAGATTTGGCCAGAGCTTTCCTGTGCTGTGCTAGACCTGAGCCTACTCCAGCAGAGCTTCAAGAGTGTCTCTGCATTCCTTGTATCACACTGCACATACCTGGAGCTGGGTTGTCTCTGTGCTTGGAGAATTAGGTAATGTGACACAGAAAACGTGGCTCTGCAGAAACTCCAGTGTGTGTGAGCTGAGTCTGTCTGAAGCTCTTTGAGGATGGCTGTTTTTTGAATTTGTACATCCCAAGACACACGAGGGCATGAGTTGGCTCTGCATACAGTCACTGTTTAGTTTCCAGGTTCCATGAAACACAAATCAGTGTTTCAGAGTTGAGCTGCTCACTGGAAATGTGAGTGAGAATCTCTCTTAAGGTGTAAGCCAAGCAGGACTCAGCATGTATTTCTGTAGTTGCTTCTGGTTTTTGTGCAAATTTGGCCCAGCTAGTCTTCAACCTGGTTACAGCACTCACGGACAACTAAGAGTTCCAGCAGGATCAGCTGCCTCAGTGTTCCCTGCAGATGTTATTTTGTCACTTGAGGGCTATCAGCACACAAAAAGAAGATGAAGTCTGAAATGGAAGCTCAGAGCCAAGCACACTAAGTCCCAGCTTGAATAAGAAGGTTTGTGAAAGCATGAGAACACAAGCAGTGTGTACTATGCAAGGCAGGCGTTTTAAGGGATGACACAATTGTCCCTGACTCTTCCAGGGGTAAGTCTGAAACTACTGGGGTGGAGTTAAATTGCTTTTTGGGGTTGCATCACATGTTTTCTGTTTTTACAAACAGGAAAAGCCTGACTCAATACAGACTGTTCTGTTAAAGCTCCTATTAGATGACCCACAAAGGAACAGTACATTTTGCACCTATTTTTATTGATTTTTGTCATGGAGAAGAATAACCCATTCTGAAAGTGACTGCTTCCTACTTATTATCTACTGATCCTGAGAGCAAATGCAGATGATATTGTACATCACTACTGCCTACAAACCCCGGAATACAAACTGAAATTGGTTAACAGAACAAAATCCTGAATGACAAGGATTTGCAAAATGAGGCCTGGTTTTGAATCATGCTAATTACTGTGGTAATACTGCTGATGACAGGTAAGGTGTTGCAGAAGCAATACAATACTGCCAAGTGGGAGGTTCCTGGCAGCTGCATACATTGAACAGAGTTGAAAAAGCATATAATTATGCAATTATTTAATCATATCAGGAGATATCTCTACACAGGCTGTCCTTGGACATTGTATAAATGGCATCAATTCTATCACTTCTCTCCACTGGAAGAAACAAGGGGTCAGACATGGGATGAGGCTTGTCCACTAGCATTCCCAGCTGGTCACAGCCACTCCCACGACAAACATAAACAGCACTACCAGACAGATGCAAATTTGATCCAAAGGAACTGGCACAAGCTGAAACATCTCAGCATCTCAAGCTACATAACAAAGGCAGTAATTACACAGCTCTTCATTAAATACAACCTTAGAGCTGTCAAGTGAGGTTATCCTGGCCCTTAAAATGTTTTGCATTGTGCTAGATTTAAGACCAGTATCACGATCTGATGAATGAAAAGTGATAGACTAGATATATCTTTTTAACTTTCTACACTTGCCCCATAAACAGACATTAGAATTTCCCCACTGACTGGCTTGACCCAACAAATGAGGATACAACTAAACAAGGTACACCAAATCGCCAGTAGATTTAAGACCAAAAAAAAAAAAAGTACCTGCGTCTTTAAGAGACAAAATTAAATCCTTTTGAAATCCTTATTCTCCCCTGCTGAACAGTTTTATGTAATACAATACAGCAGGAGTCTCTGTGGTCCAAGACTATGAAGGTATTAAGATAAAAGATCATATCAAAAGTGGACTTTCACAATGGGAACCACCTCCACAGATTCCCACACTTCTCAAGACAAATCCCCTCCTTTCCAAAATCTGATGACCCAGTTCACTCCATTAACTTGCCACTGCACTCTGGTGACAGGGAACATGAAATGTGCTTTGACAGGCTTTTTCATAGACTTACCCCAACTGTTGGGCTGAAAGTCACTGCCAGACTACTGGACAGATAAAGCTGGAAAAATGGGCTTCCCATGATCCATAGAGTCATTATTTAGTTTGACATTTTCAGCTTGGACAAGGTGGTTTATGCCACTGGTTAGTCTGTCCAAAACAGTCTTTCAGGCTCTTATACACTAATGATACAGACTGGTTGAACTGCCAACACTGGCAACAGTATCCTGTAATAGAAGTTTTTGTTTGGAATCCCAAGGCCCAAAGAAGACAGGGAAATACCTGCTTGCCTCAAGTGAAACAAAAGCTGGAAGAGTAAACTGATATGAGCAACAAGGCCTTGAAAGAAAGAACAGCTGGGAACTCTATGCATCCCTGATGTGACTCACCAAGGTGACTGAGAACCATTACACTATGAAAATGAGGGTTTGTCAGCAGCATCCCTGGGAGGGTGGGGAGCAGAACAAAACATCTGAACTTCCTTGTCACACTTGAAACTTAAGGTCACAAACTCACTCTGGAAAGATGCTTGCCAGAGATGAAAAAAATTTGTATTACTGAAAGACATACATGCTTTTACAAAAGCAAGATCAGATGAGTTATTAATAGCAAGATGAAGAAACAGAAGCTGTGGAAATGATAATTTTTTCTTTACACTGTACTACCAGAGCAGATGATGCAGATAGTATCACTGTCTCACAGAGCCACTAGCAGAGGAAAACCTCAGCTTGTAGAATGAGACATGTTGGAAAGAAAGAGGGAGAGAAGCACACAGTAAAGTTAAGCAGTTGCCTTATTTAACACTGTGTGTGGAGAAAAGAGTCCCAAAATAAGGGGGATTTGAGGAATCACTTGATAGAAAGGAAATGCTCAGGTTTTCTCAACAACTGACAGAGCTTTCATAACACAATGATGCTGTGGGTGTCATAAATCTAATAATGTGCCTGTGTAATTCAGTGATTCTCAGGAAAAAGTAGATTAGCTTTAACAAAACTTCCTCTTGAACTTAGATCTTCTGGGTTTTTTTCCTTTGTTTTTGCCTTTAGAAAAACACAAGGTTAAAATTTCCAGTTCAAATCCAGCCTCTTCAAAGCCTGTATGGCAGCATCTTAAGTATCTAAATATCTGTATGCAGATAACATCATATATCAGAAATATTTTAGATATCAAACAAGTCACACAACCCTTAATTCCTACAGATGCTTTCAATTCCACCTGCTAGAAGATGGACTATCCAGACTATTAATCTTGCATTGCAAAGCATACTTTTGCAATGGTGAAATACAAAAAACAAACCTGACCCAGTGATTATATGAAATTGATCATAAGCTGGATTAGTTATTTACGAGAGAGTAGGCACTGTTTCCTAATTTATACCATACCCTATCAGAAAGTAGGTAAGATTATGAAATATGTGTATATATACATATATATATACATGGACACAAATTCTCATTTTTTGTGTCTTTATTTCTCCTTAAGATCCCATTTGGAAACGTAAATTATGAGAAATTCAGTTCTTTATCTCTTTCTCCAAACTGAAAAATGAAACTTTTATTCATGTTTGTACAGTATTGTGTTTAAAATGAGCCTGGCCCTAAAGCTCTGAAGTAGTATAAAAGAAAGAATGGCCAAATACCTATTTTTATCTTCTTGAAATGCTGCTAGAAATTCACATTAGGCCTTAAAACACAGTGGAAGGAGGTGAATAGGATTGAGCTACTTTTGTATATTAAATGTTGGCACAGATTTTCAGATCTGCTTTTTACAAGTGAGATCACAGTCAAGTGTAAAAAAATCCTCAATCCAAGAAAAAGCCCTAAAACCGAGTGCAAGTTAGGTGTTAAAGGGCAATCTCCTAACATGCCCTCCAGAGTGAATCACCCTGCCAGTGCTCTGTGCAGGCTCCATCTTGTCTTTTGGTCCAAGGCATAATCACAGGAGAAGGATTTCAAAAGGCAGGAATCCTGCCTGGCTGCTTAACCAGCACTAATGACACGTTTGCTGGGGTTACTCATGCATGTCATCTCCGTGAGGAATACTGGGGAGTTAGATAAACAGAGCATTGGGAGTGCTGGCTGTCCCTGTGACAGTCCTGTCACCAGCCTGGCCCTAGGAGCACTCAGAGCACCATCATCTGCCTTATCTTAAAAAAAAAGTGTAACTTTGCTGATTTTGTTATCATCTGCAAGCAGCGAGCAGGAAACTAATTTGCATGCTTCTCAGTAATTCTCAGTCACATTGCTTAGCAAAGGCTGACTATAAATACTGAACAGCAGGATGGGCTCAGACAAAAGGCTTTTGAATCTGCCTTTCACAGTAGCCAACTCCCACTCCAGCCACTAAAATACATTGATTTCCAATGGAAAAAGGACTTTAGGTTCAAGTTGTCATTCTATCATATTTTTCATTACATGGAGGCAACACTTGCTATTTCATATTTATTTAGGTTCCTATTTGCTGGCAGTTTTATTAAGCCAAAAAATAACTTTTGAAAAAATAAAATACATAAAACAGTAGAGATATTTCTGTGGGGCAGTTTACATGGAATGCCCTAACATTCCCAACATTGTTAGCTGAACAGTTGGTGTCCAGTTACTCATGGAATTGTAGAATGAATCACAGAATAGTTTGTGCTGGAAGGAATCTTAAAGATCATCTCATTCCAGTGCCCCCACCTTGCTCAGGGAGGGACATGGACACCTTTCACTGGATCAGGTTGCTCCGAGCCCCACCCAGCCTGTCCTTGAACACTTCCAGTAATGGGCAGCCACAGCTTCTCTGGACAACCTTCTTCTAGTGCTTCATCACCCTCACAGGGAACAATTTCTTCCTGAAATCTAATCTGACCCTGCCCTCTGTCAGTTTGAAGCCATTCCCTGTTATCATGTCACTCCACACCCTTGTAAAAAATCCCTCTCAAGCTCCCTTGTAGCCACCTTGAGGTACTGGATGGCTACTTAAATCCTTCAACATTGGAGAATTATCTTCTCAGATCCAACATTTACTCCTAAAACCCCAA
This sequence comes from Argya squamiceps, assembly GCA_037834095.1. NCBI lineage: Eukaryota > Metazoa > Chordata > Aves > Passeriformes > Leiothrichidae > Argya > Argya squamiceps. The sequence goes on along the minus strand of JBBMKD010000145.1, from coordinate 6,068,942 downwards.
AATTCCTACTTCTTTTTATGTCCTAGTTGGTTTCTTGACGTATAATGAACAAGGCAAAGAAATAAAGAAAAAATGACCTTTTTCTGCACCTATAGGAGAGACTGCTGCTGACAAACGCTGCTTTAATTTAAATAACACCCATGGTCAATTTTGTCAGATATGGCAGGTGCAGATCTCCCTGTATCCTCTCTTGGCATCTCGGAGTTAATAAGGACACCCTGAATCAGGAACAGTTTGGGTATCTCTAGTAACAATCAGTGAGCTCTGCTCTGCACACATGGCCAGTGTCCCTTAAAACACAAGGGAGTGTGAAGCTCTGGCACCTGCAGCAATGAGTTCTTTGGATTTGGCAGCCTCCAGCATTTAGGTGAAAACCTTCCACCAGTGGGAAAGGCAATGGACAGTGAACCCTGATCACTTTTCTACACACACATTATGTTGACAATTTCTCTAACTTCTCCCCTCAGGCTCTTTTTTGAGACAGATGACAGGCATTTGGGACAGCTGAAGACAGCAAGCTCAGTAGTTCTTCACCCAGAAGTTGTCTGAGGCCTTTGATGATGCCTGTGGCCCTTCTCTTACACTTTCCAGTTCTGCTAAACAATTTTATCAGACCTGCACAGAGTACTCGAGGCAACAACAAACAGCAGCTTTATGCAGTAGCATACTGAGGCTCTGTGGTTGGCTTTCTGTGTACTTTCTGGTAATTTCTAGTGTTTGATTTGCTTTCTGATCATGGGACAGCAAGTTAATTCTTCCATGGATGTATCACTTACAACTTCAAGATCTTGCTCCTAAGGGAAAATAGCTAGCTTAATGTTAAAAAGGAAAGTATTTTTATTTCACATTGAAAGTGCCACAAAACCCTCAGAAACGTGTCTTAAATGACACTGTTGTAGTAAGAAAGTAATTTATTAATATTATAATTAAAAAGAGCATGGAATTAAAAATGAAGTGAAAAGCCTTAAATCTTTTTATGGGGAATAAGTCTAGGAAGATCAGCCACTATTTTCATCAGTTTTAACCCTGTTCTAAGATGAAACTACCTGCAACAGCATTCTGATAGGACAGCATTGTATAACTTTCTCCACATCCTCCACAGTTGTAAGAGGAGTGTAAGTTGTAAGAGGAGGAGTGTAGGCAGAAGAACCATCGAGTACAGTTTTACCATCATGCATTCTTTCAAACATCACTCACATTACTTTTATTTGTGTCTTCTTTGTTTTACCCTCTCTCTGAAATCCTTTGAAAGTAGTGGAATGATCCCTCTCAAAAACAGAGCTACCACTGCTTAGAGAGAGATCTTGGTGAAACTTGAACATGCCAGACACTGAAATGCACACAAGCAGAGCAGCACTTTCAAAGTCAAATAGGTTGAAAATATAAATATGTTCAAGTGCTCTCTTGCATTAGAACCCTACAGGGAATTTACAGCCTTGGCTCTTGCAGCTCACTGCATTTTTACTTCAAAACACTTTAGCTGCACACACAATAACAACAGAAGCTCTGAAATGTGATCTGCCCAGAAACAAACTCGTCCTGTTCTTTTTATCTAAGATGAAGATGAGAAATGATAATTGAAAAAGTTAAGAGGTTTCATTCAGACCCTTCCCTGTCTTTCTCTTTGATTTATTTAACTCAGAATTTTTCTGTTGGACTGTGATGAGAATGGAGCACAAGAACATAAAGGAACAAGGAAAGAGGGGATCCACTATGAATAAGAGGCTGTTTTCCCTAGGTTGTTCATACAGATCTTGGTGACAGATGGGCCCCAAAGAGCCAGCACCAAGGAAGGAGCCACTGCTCAGCCCTGCCCTGTGGAGCCACCTCTCTCCATGGAGCACACAAACACAGGGCCTCTGTCACCTGCCCAGGATAAATTGCTGTGACTGCTCATTTACACCAGCTAAGCCAGGCCTAAACATCCTGCTTTCCTTTCTTAATAGGTCGATGTCCAAGCTGCTCTCCAAAACCCACTTCCAAAATCCACTTCACAAGGCTTTTTAGGATGTTTATCTGTAGCCCATTCTTGCACTGTGAATAGTCTTGATGCAGTTCATGGGACTGTTGGTGGTGAAGGCAATTAGTGATCTAAAACCTTGCTCAATCAGTGAAGACAACTTTGAGTACAGCACAGAAGTTCAGATGAAGAGAAAATCCTAGAAATCTCTACCCATCAGCTCTCAAATAGATTAGATGAAGTTGCCTAGTAAGATTTTTAATATTTGAACACAGAAGCAATCTTTTAATAAGTTGGGTTGTTTTTTTTTTTCTTAATAAGTCTTCCATTAAAAGAAGTTGAGCAAAAGCTAGAGAATAAGGAACACCAGCCATAACCTTAGATGTCCTGAAAACAACTTGAAATGTTCTTAGACAAAACAGAATCCAGGAGAAAAAGAGAGAAAGCTTCCTTCAATACCTCAAAGGACTAGCAATGGCGACTACTTTCAAGCATGCAATTCAGGTTAAATAATATATTGCAGTCACCAGATGGGTCATCTACAAAAGGAAAGTAGGGTCAATCTCAACCCTCTCTGAGTGGTGTCACTGACATAATTATTATTGGCAAATCAAACCACAAGGACAAGATAAGAAGAAGGTGATAAGGTCTGCATTACTTTTTATGTCTGAAATGGAAACTTTAAATAAAAAATTAAATACAGTGGTTTTTTCAGC
>JBBMKD010000145.1:6025145-6066245 GCA_037834095.1 Argya squamiceps | reverse complement strand
AAATTAAATACAGTGGTTTTTTCAGCAAGATTTATGGAAGAACAGAGTTTACATTGAAGATAAGAAATGTAATTTTTTAGGTTGCTGGATTACAAAAAAGAAGTTGACTTTTTTTTTTTTTTTTTTTAGAGCTCCATAAAAAGATGAAGCCTGAAGAGAAACTTCCCCTTGTATTTCTATGGCTTGAAACTGTTTTCTTCTGAAATGTAAGATGATTGAACTATTGAACTATAGGGAATACAAGGCTTTGTGTAAAAACAGAAAGTTGCAGGCAGCCTACAAACTAACAAAGCAGACAAATCATAAAGGACATATGAACCAAAAATGTCAGATGGAGCCTTCCTGAATTTATTTGCTAAAGGCAAACTGGAAATTTCTGCTTTATGCCAGTAGTATCTCATAACACATGCCAATACATTCTTAGAACACAGGATTAAAAACATTATGTAAAAGATCATTTTACTATTCTGAAACCTCTGCATGTGGTAACTGATATATATCTGTGATGCAGTTGAATTTGCCCCAGAACAATTGTTGAAATCTCAATATATTTTTAAATTCTCTTTAAAAAAAGCCTGTTACTTCCATCATTAAAAACCCCAGGCCAGTATACGGCACATTTAGTTTTGCTTTTCCAAAAATCAGTATTAGACTTCCTTTTGAAAAAAAACCCTCATGTGAGAACAAATAAAACACAGCATTCCTTTTCATTGTGAAAGAAGTCATTGCTGATGTGATTAAAGTTCTTTAAGTATCCAGTTCTTTCAAGATATCTGTGAGAAAAAGAGAATAGTTACAGAACCTTTGTTGGCCATCTCACTGTTTACTCACCCATTTCTTGCCTGGTACTGCAGATTCCTGTCCCGTATTTTTCCAACTCTATGGTCACAGTTTTCAAGGCATTAACATCTGTTTCTGCAAAGCCGAGGTAGTTATAAGAACCCATATTGATTACATTCTTGATAGTCCTTCCTGTAAACCTACAATTAAAGCAAATTTTGAACAGCAGTGCAATTTTCCCTCCAATCCCAAATGAAAAGAAAAAAATCGCAAAATTTTCCCACCAAATTTTGTCCCAGTGTCAGATTCCTACTTGGGAACTTACAATCCTTGTACTCCAACAGCCCAGAAGTTTTTCTAGCCTTTCTCTTTTCCTAACTAAATACTACTTCATGGTCAGAGTGCTATCTAGAAGCCATGCTGTAGATGGAAATATACTGGTATGGGGTGAATGGCTGTTTTTATGGATTTAAAACTAAAGACAAACCTTCAACTTTTTTTAAGGAACAACATACAGATATTAATTTTCAAACAAATCGTCAACTGCTTCCATTAAGTCATCAGTGCTCTTACACACACGGAACTTAAACTTGATCAAAATATGGGAAACACTATGGTACACTCTCAATAAGCTCAAATAAAGCCAACCTATACATTATCTATGCTGTGAATTCCCACAGCTGCATAATTCAGCTGAAATACACCAAAACCTTCAAGCTGTAATCTGCTTAAAAGCCACTGCCAAAGACTCACTATGAAGGCCACATTCATGCAATGCAAGAAATTATGATTTAAAACCTAACCAAGGGATATTTTGAGTCAAGGTCTCTTGTTATAAATGGTGTGTGAGCAGTCTTGTGCTGACACAGCCAAATTCATTTGCAATCGAGCTGGAAATCTATTCTGCATTTCCAAACAAACACTCAGAAGAAAAGGGTCAGATTGTCAGCGTGGTACTGACTGCAAAAAGAAACGTGCTGATGGATATTAGACAAGGATCTCAACACAACTTTCTGTGCTTTGCAGAGGTGTCAGGAGTATGCTCATGGAACTGAGAGCAGCAGAGTGGAAGGTGACTCACCTAAATGTCCAGTTGTAATCATCTGTAACTCGCTCCATGAGGTCAAACTGTGGCCCAGGGACACTGCAAATGGGACGATTCCAGTTATCCCGTATTCTCAAATAGAGGTTTCTCGTGTAAAAGTTCTCAAAATCTTGATAAAGTGGCACAAAATCCTGGTTTGAAAACATGCACAGGGTTATGTTGCTGCTTCTGTACCCAAGTCATTCCTATTAACAAGGGAAAACTGATTCATCAGTAAACAGAGAGCCATAGCAGCCACATGTTCCTATGTCACTTACAACTCCAAACAGCAAATCTCTTACTATAATTCTTTTAAAATATTGTATTTCTTAGAGAGTAGAGTATTTTGTTTATTTCTGTTTTAAGATTGGGAGGTTTTTGGTTTCTTTTTTCGTTGGTCAGGATTTGGTTTTGGTTTTTTTTTTTTTATGATCAACAAGTTGGTCTAACTCTCCCTATATATCCTGAAAGTTGGACATGGAAAGAAATCAAGATTCTTTCACTTGAAGAAACCAGTTGCTTCAAACTGAGCATTTTTCTATGTGTGGAGCAGACTGCAGAAAAGGAAGATAAACAACTCACTACACTTCATGAAATGCTGGATACATTAGACAAAAGTTAGTCCAATATATGTGATTTGGGCATTACTGGCCTAACATGGAGATGGAAACATTCAGTTGAGATAATTTTTTTTTTGAGAATTAATGTCTATCTATGGATTTTACTTGGAAATTAAATTTAAACAAAGCTTTATATGAAACAGCAATATATCCAAGTTGGGCACTGCATACAATAAACTGATAACATGGCATGCAGTTAACATACGTGGGAGAATTAAATAAACATGTAATCCATAGTGAGGGACAAAAAATTTAACTGGCACAACTGGAATCAACAAATGGCCAAATCATTAAGTGAATTGAAAGTGATATTCATTAAGTTACACATGGATCTCTGAAAAATCTAAAACAGGAAACAATTTCAGGAATTTTATCTGCAAGAGAAACAGTAAAACTGTTCATGTTTTTCCTTCATTATGCCAGGTGTTACCATAAATGATGACTCAAACTGCACAGAGAAGAAGGAGCAACCAAAAATTCAGAGCAAAGTCGGAAAGCAATTGATCTTGCTAAGGTGCAAGTTTCACTAGGAGCTATGTGGGATGAAAAAAATTTGGGAGTTACAATAATTCAATTATAACAAAATTAGAACTGCCCTGCTGTGAAAGACAGCATAAAACAGCCAAAGGAAAATCAAGGTTGAAGACTTTTGGAAAGATGATATTTTAACAATAAGGCATTTATGTTTTGGTTTTTTTTCTGTGGATTGACCTAATATACTGAGGTTCTGTTTTGCTGAGAGTGTTACAGCACTCTTAGAATGAGGTGAACACGTCCCTGGGTAAAAATGATGATTTTACATAAATGTAGGTACATAATCATACATGTGCACACAACTCCACTGCAGGGTGTGTCACTCCTCTCACCCCTGTGCAACGCTCTGTAAAATGAAAGTTGTCTGCCTTGTTACTTCCACAAGTTGCTGTAAATCACCTGCAAGCAGGGCAAAACTCAGCTGTGGATACGTGATGACTTTTTCATACGTACTTTTTGTTCTTCTCTCTCCGTAGCAATGTTTCGTTTTTCTAGTCCCCAGGCTCTCATGAAATCTCGCAGGTAGCCAAATATCATTCCCACTGCAAACCCCACGAAAGTAAAAACTGCAACATACATTGGTGCCTGTTCAAAGTGCTCAATAAATGTTTTTTTGTAGAGAGTTCCATTTGATACTCCATTCTTCTGAAAAAAACAGAACAGAAACTTGTGATTAATACATTTAATCTCATCAAAGCTTAGGCCCTTTGACCTTGGGGCAAATCCTTTTCTCTAATTAGAGGAGATATTTAAACCTCACACTGTATCAGCTGAAGAAGAGGACCTTTAACATTACAGTTGCTACTGACCACTACAAGTATCTTCCATCTTCTCTCCTCTCATGTCCTCAGTTGCAGCTGTGCCACTTCAACACCACTCCCTTGTCTATTTTGAAACACGTGAAACTCATGAAAGATTGGCAATGTATTATTGTGCAACTGGACAATTATTTCAAAGGTGATTAAATGGAAGCCACAATACTCTGTCTCGCAAGACGGAGCTATAAAAAGGGAAGGGCAGCATTAAAAGCTCACCTACACTGTGCCTGACTGCTTCTGGAAGTCTTGTGTAACCCATTGCAGCAACTAACCTATATAAAACAAATCCTGCCTAAAATGGGGCAGCTTGACCGTGATGTTGATGCTTGAGGAAGCACCCAAAATAATTATGATCCCTGCTGTCTACTTCTGTTCTGATTTCACAAATGCTTTGAATCCTATTTTCAGTGATGTCTCCCCTAATTCTAAGGGTATTTAAAAACAAAATAGAGAAGAGCAAAAGTAAAGAAAGGAGAAGGAAGAACACACACAAGACAGCCTTGCTTGTTGGAATTAGTGATCCCATTGTCAGCAAATTCTAGAAATTTATAAGTGTATGGATAAAATATTTTGTCATTAAAATATACTGAGATTTCCATTTTCAAATTAAAGAAGCAAAGTTTTCCAGTTGCCATATTCAATGGGCTCATCAGATTATTCTTTAGAAGAGTGGCAACTCCCTTATTTCTGCAAAACATGACGGCCTTTCCAGTTACTGTCTAGTAATAACCAACCTGCTAATTCAAAATCAACAAACCACCATCCAGAAAAAAACGGTGCCCTGTTAAAGAAAACCAAAACAAACAAACAAATACCCAAGACATATGTTTTGACATATTATAAAGCAAAGCCACCATTGTATGAAGAAATATTGTTAATACATTTCTACCTGTGGGAAGGATGAACTAAAAATGCAGATTACCTAGTTATGTAATGTAGCAAGCTGAAATAGAATATTCATGTTAAGAACAACTGCCAATTCATAACTGTCACTTGTAAGGACAGAGTATTATTGATCTTCATATTGCATTAAAATGTCTTCATCCTCAAAGGATTTAGATTTCTGTTGTAACTTGCTGGTCCAATCCTGGATTCCCCAATAGTTTTTTGGGAGGAAAAAAAAAAAAAAAAAAGCATTGTTGGGCACAAGAGAAAATAGAAAGGCTGTTAAGGAAACCCAAAAAAGGAAAAGATGCTGGTTGGGCTGAACAGAAACACATTTAGACTTTGGAAACACTTACTGCCCTGCAAAGGAGAAGGAATGCAGGGCTGGCTCTCACCATGTGAGGGGACACCTTTGAAGAAATGCTACACATGCACTCCTATCTAAAGGCAATTGCTTTTTTAGGGCAGCCTATTCATGACATTTTATGAGGATGAGTTAAATTCATGGTCGAGTCAAATTTCACACGAGTCACAACAGCTGTGTGCACATAGTGATGAGATAAAGCAAATATTTTAGAAAGGATTAAGCTCAGTCCTATTACCTTACATTTGCCATGGGCTAAGAGCATATTTATGGTCATCTGTGGAAATTCAAGTGGCATTTAGCTTGATTCTCTCGAATCAATTGGCATCAAGTTGTGATGATGTGATAATGCACCTGAGCCCAGAGGAGAGAGTTACGATGTTTGTGTTCATGGATTTTATTAAGAAACACTTTATTGCTGTAAACCTTATTGGTGGTGAAGGAACAGGAAAATTTCTATCAGACTTCTGCACTGCAACATCCTTCTTCCACAATAAATCTCTGCTGTTGTGGAACTCTCACTTCAGCAGGTGCCATTTGATGCAGTCAGGATGGCACGTGTATTTAACCAGGTAACCACTGTCACTGTCCTTGAACGAGCACAGATGGTGGTGAAATACAAAGAATGTGGAGCCAGATGTGACCCACATTCTCGAGGCTATGAAGGGCAAAAGCCAAGAGTCTTCCAATAGTTGGTACAAGGCTGGGAGAACAAATACAAAAAACACAGTGACACCTTGTCTAAAAAATAAAGTGAGGAAAACAAAGAGCTTTAATCCATCCCTAGAGTCCCACAAAAACGAAAAAGAGAATCTCAAGAAATAATAACCAAAACAAGTGGATTTGCTGCTTCTGGAGAGTGGGAGAGTCATAGTGGGGATGATTTTGTGCAGCATTTCTGATCCAAGCCTGGAGTATATGAGTGACTGACTGAGCATCATGAGGATGTTCAATTTCAGCCAGTCTAAATTGGCTGAATTGGTCAGTGAAGCAAGGGTTGCCATTTTGCACTACACCACTGCTGACCTTTTTCTATGTTATCACAAAGTTTTATCTCAGAAGAAGGAGGTGGATTTGGAGACTGTGCATTTGGAACAGCAGCTATACAGTGAAGGGAGATGTAATCCAACTGCTGCTGGCACTGAAATCAAATACAGCAGATTTCCTACAAATGCCTGAAGTGATTCAGAGATCATTGGTTACGCCGTTACACAGCAGGTGCTCTGCTGAAATGTGTCTTCTTACCTGTAATAACACCTGCAGTAGACAGTACATTTTCTACCCCATACCTTCAACTGTAGCAATTGATTGGGCAAAGATTCTAAAAAATATATATATTGTTCCAGCTTCAGCAATCGGTGGCTTTGAGATTTTAGGATTCTAAAGCTGTCTCATCACCTTTAAGAGTCATCAGGGGACAACTATGAATGTGTTCATCATTTTTGAACCTAAAAATGTTGGGTAAATAAATTGTGACTTTTGATAATTCATTTCATCTGTAAAAATGTGTTTCCTTTTTTATAATGAAATTACCTGACTGTCATGACAGTTTACTTTGACTGTTCTTGTCTGCTGTGCTTTCCTACTCAGCCAATTATACAACTCATAATTTTCTATACTTAACTAAATTCTGCCTCTCCATTTGTCTCTTCCCAACCTAGAAGAATCTTAATCTGTCATCCTAGTCCAGTCTCCTTGTCCTTACATGGATTTAAACTCCAAAAAATAAATTTAAAATTTCTATATTTTCATGCTCAACTTTCTCTTCACTCTGCAAAGATCAGTAAAACCTTTTTGAGATGCAGAGGATGAGAATCAAACTGCATACCCCCCTTGAGGGCACAATAGGGATTTATATAGCAGCAAATGATGCTTTGTTGTCTTTTCTATTGTTTTTTACAGACTGTTAACATTCTATTTGTCTTCTTGCCACAGTTCACAGTTTCACCTCTTATGGTTCCTTCCTGAGTTGCAAAAATACTGCATTTAGAGCACACTGCTGTTTGTGCATTCTTGGGACCAGTTTCCCTTCCAATTCATTCTTTGGTTTTTATTTAGCAACTTGCATTTTTTTCTGATCTCTTGTCAACATTATACACACTACCAACAAGAAACTTCTGCAGTGTTTCTTGTTCAGACCTAATTTTTCAGCAACCTGAAGATTTCTGTATTGTCAACACATATTGTCACCTATTTCTCCTCCCCTCTATTTCCACACCACCGATGAAAACATGAGAGCACACATCCAAAGAGTGATCCCTGGGGACTCCAGTCCCTGCATTTCCCTCATTACCTTTCCAAAAATTGTTTATTCATAACCCCTAATTTCTCTGGCCAAAAAGGCAGGATAAGCAGCTGCCCAGTTACTCAGCAACTTTATCTTTGTCTTCCTTTAAAAATCTTGAGTAAATACCCCTTGTGATATGTTAATCCACAATTTACTGGCTTGTTTTAAAAATTCTGATGGCATCTCAAACCAAAATAGTTTCTCAGTGTCCTGCTACACAGTAAATTTATCTTCCAGGCACAAATGCAGGGAACCTACTGGTGCAATATAAAGGCATGTAACACAGAAAGGCTATAGGTGAAATTCAAAGAGAATGGATGTTTTACTAAGGAGTTTTACAAGTCAAGGATTTCATTAAGTTCTTGGAAACCAAAAGCCACAATCAGGATATGCACTTTTTGTGTGTTGATCCTCTGGTTAGCTGCTTTCCAGTAAGATACTGCAGCAAGAAAATTCCTTGCAGCAAGATTTTGATGCCAAGGAAGTCAACAGGAGTGATGGCAATGAAGCAAAGTCAGCTTTAAGTACAATACCTCTTAGATTCAATACCTCTTAGATTCCCATTTTCTATAACTAGCTGTAATATTTCAAAACTCTCCTCTAATGAAGAGCCCCTTCCAAAATGCCTTCAGTTTTTTAAATGCAGAAATAATCTCTGACAACAAATCTCAGAATGCTATTAGAATGGAGATCAGTATAAAATCCTGAATATAAGGGACACACAATTTTAACTGAAATAACTTGCTCTAATAATAATGTAAACTTATCTTGAAGTCTATTAAACACACTTCTGGCAACAGCTTTACAAGCAATAGTTACAAGAATATATTTGCATTAGCAAAGAAAAAAAAATATAGCCATGCAATAGCATGAATAATACTTAAATATTTTTTAACACTGTTGTTAAAATTAAGAGATAATTTTCCATTGCATTTAGGTCCTACAGCCCTTGGAATTGTGCTAATTGGCATGAGCCAGATTTGCATCAAGGGGAGAGTGAAGAATTGAGCAGCACAGAGTGGCACAGTACCAAACCTGTGTGCTGGCCCTGAGTGACTCTCCAGCAAGGAGATAACCACTGGATGAGTGGAGCTGTACCAAGGAAACTGAGCCCCAAGAACCCATGCTTTCATGCAAGTCTGTTCTACAGAGACAACAAGCTCTAGTTAAATATTCTCCTGCTATTATGGCCACTTCCAATACAGCAGCAGTAGGTGCAGACAGGTCTATCCTTGAAGAAAAACTACTGGGAGAACAATAATGTCTTTAAATATAAATTCCCTGACAGGAATAAAATCTGATCCAGAGGTGGATGAAACTTTATGTATGTTTCTGGATCAGATTGTATCAAGTTGTTATGTATAACCTATTAAAAAACAATGCAAGCTGACTGATCTCCACAATGTTTCCCATACAGATATGTATATGAAGAGAGAGGTGTTGAAAACTGTGAACCAAGTGACAGCCATGTTTGCTCAATATCTGACAGACCTACAAGATGACAGAGAAATCTTAGGCAAATTACGACAGTGTGCTCCTGCAGCAAAAAAAAATTACAGCAGAACAGACATAATTGCTAATGCAACATCTGATTGTTTGCACACAGCTTGGTTCTAAATAGGTGTTTCCTCCCCAGCATTTGAAGAGCATCTGGTACAGGACACTAAATGTAGATGATTTTAGATGTCCTAGGATGTGTGAGACAGCCACATGGGGAAGAATATAAATATCTACATAAATAATGACATAAACGAGTGACAGGATCTACAGTGGTCTGTAATTTCGTGGAGCAGAAGCTGAAGATGGGGTACTACAGGATTCCATTTCAGCCAAGGGAAGGGGATGGTCCAGCTGAACTCCACTCAGCACTTGCCACTGGATAGCCACAACTTGAAGTGTTTGGTGTGCAGTTCTGTCTCCTATAGATCATTCTCACCAGAGGGCTGGGTCCTAAAGAATAAAACTGTCAGCTTCTGTGCAAACCCACCAGGCTACTGTCACAATTACTACATTTTCCCAAAAATCACTTAGGAACCCATTAGGCACTGGAGGAATCTGTATGATTGCATGCAGTTCCCAGGGGAGGAAAAAAGGAAATTGAAATTATAAAAGCAGAAGTTCCCTGGAACGAATACACTATTGACACGAATTTAGATTACTTCATACATCTGCCCACTGACTGGCAATGAAATCCTTCACTTGAAATGAATAGCTTCTTTTCTGTAACAACACATTTCAGATCTTATAGGCTCAAGTTTCTAAACCATAAACCAAAAATGGCTACACAGGGAATTCATAGGTTACTGTGACAAAGTAAAGACAAGACTTACATTAAAAATAGTTGTGAAACTTATAAGTCTAGGAGGTGCTAAAATGAAGGTCACTGCCTCTTGCAATGTGACAAAGCCACAAGCAAGTGGCCACACACAAGCTGCAAGTAGCAACCAAGCCAAAAAAGATTTGGTTCTTATTAGTCTGCCTCCAGAATCCTTGTTTAGACTGATTATTGATTTCTACTGAAATTTCAAGAAAAAATATACACCTGGTAGTAATACAATCAATAAGGGCTAAGAGAAAAATCTCCAAGACAGTCCAGAAAGTTTAGGAAATATAGGATACCCTTAATATACCTTAAGAAACCATGTACTCTTGAACTTGCAGAGATTTAGGATTTAACAATTCAGAAACTCTAAAAAAGTTCAGCCCCTGTAAACAGTATTAAATGCTGCTTGTTCTGCTGCTTGACGTTTGTTTGAAGCTGGGTCTTTACCACACTTTTCACAAGCACCAGGAAATGGCTTTTCATTTGTTAACGAACTGTCATCTAATTGCGGACTAAAAACTTGCAGCCTCTCTTCAAGACAGCACACTACAGGCAAATGCCACAAAGGTATGAAGACAGGATCTTCACCTTTCAGACTTGCATAATCCTTTCAGTTGAACACAAGTTAAACTCCAACATATTCATCTTGCAGCAATCCTTTCAGCATTAAATAAGTAAGTCCTGCAATGCTGACTATGATATTAATACTATGAAAATACAGATGTGAATGACAGGCACATTAGAAATATACTGTGAAATGCTGTTATGTAATGAGGAAAACAATACCCACACTGTATAATTTTCAGACTAACACTTTACTCTGATGCTAAAATGATACTTTTGATTGCAATATAGGAGCTTGGGAGGATACAGAAGACTTACTCATAAACAGGATTCTGGAAGAACATTCAACAGTGGCAAGGGTTCCACACAAGAAGAAATAGGAACTCAGAAAGTACACATTTTATCTTAATTTTGTAAGTTTTTATTAAGATATTTATATTAGTGTCTCATCTGATATATCAGAAATTCTAGCCCTGCACACACTGCAAGCAACTTGCACTCCAGAATTAATGAGTGTTTAATTGCAACTATTAAGAAACTGCCTACTGTGTGCAATTTTTGCAAAACCTACAGAAAACATCTGCATGTGTTTTCACCTTGCATGAAGTTAGTCCAGCAGGTAGAACTGCACACTGCAGAATGGTCACACCACTGTGTTTGTCAAAAGCCACATGTAACTTTTCACAGCACAGAAACTTAGACTAATGCACACAGAGTCAGGACAAAGCAGCAAACCATGAAAATGCAATCTGATGAAGGAGAGAAAAATTGCAGAAAACACTATTCTGAACATCAAGGTTCATAAATTTCAATGTAAACCATTAACAGCTACTACCCAATAGCAAACAACCAAGACACATCAAACAGTACATGGGAGATAAAAAAAAATGCACAGCAAACTCTTTTCCCAATGGCTTTAGATTGGTACATTTCAAGCAATAGTAAGAAACACTAGAAAGAAAAAGTAACATGATTGTCTTATACAGTTATTCTGCTATTACACCCAGAAACTTCAAAGTGACTCAACATAAATAGGAGGGCATGAGGGCAAAGATGGAGCTTAATAATTTTAAACTATTAGAGACAAAACAATGAAGTTCACTACCCAGAGAGATACTTACAAACACTTAAAGGTATTTCCTAACCTTACAGCAATTACAGAGCAGAAAGCCAGGCATGTGGGATCAGAGAGAAGTGGGTGAAACACCTGGGTTACAGCAATCCCCACACAGTTGTGTGGTGGTGTCAAGTTGCTGCAAGTGTTTGCTACGATTTCCAAAGCTTAGGGTAAACTACAGGATTCACACTGCTTGGCCACATCAGAATATCTCCTGATCATCCAAATCCTATGGCTTTGGCTTGAAAAAGAAAGAAAGAAAGAAAGAAACAAACAAGGTGATGATGAAGTGGTATCAACTCGAAGGCTGCCAGTTTCTGCACATCACTGGTGATGATCTGCTAATATGGAAAGCTACTTCCAGAAGGGATCTAGCATTTAGAAATTAATCCTATGGATATCACATACATTTTTATTGGGATGAAGACTGTAACAGTGTAAAGGTTCTCAAGATGTGCTAACTAGATTGCTAGTGATTTTGCCCAGTGTGGATTCTGAGTTAATATCCACATGATGCAATCCACCAACTCCTCCACATTTCCTACACAGTGACTTTGCACCAGAAAATGTTTTAATTAGCTATCATATTCCTTTTCATGGAAAATTCCCTTGCAAGAAAATGCTTCTTTTTCTGCACTAACCAGCATGATGAAGCCTCATTGGACGCCAGATCTTTCTCCATTATATCACAGACCAGCTTCAAACAGGGCCAGGATTTTGCATTGATTTAATAACGAGTTTAATAATGAGACACACATTCTCTGTCAAAATGGATGTGGCCATGGATGCTGGATCATGACAAATACATTGCAAGCTTAGATCTAAAGGTGTCAAACGTTCAGAAACAGACTCAGGCCATTCTTCATGCCTAAGATTACAGCAGCAGTTTGGATAAAGACTTCTGGAAGTCACAATACATCCCTTGTTAAAGGAGGACAAATGTATTCACATTTCCTACCTGAAAGCTGCATATCATTAGGATAACTTGCACATTATTTTACTGATTCTGAGAGTAAAGCACAAGTTAAGCTGAAACTGTGTGCCTTCCAAGACATTCCTATGATCGCAAGGAATAACTTACCATATTTCAAAAATGTGATGAAAGAGAAAGTCATTGCCAATTTTGTTAATGCAATCACTTTAGCTGGATTTATGCTACCTCCTCCAAGGTAATTAACTACTTTAAAATGATATTTAAATACAAATATCTTGACATACCACAGATGGAGAGGAGAGATAAGAAATTCCGTAACAAAAAACCCCAATGGGTAAAACAGAATTTCTCATTTCTCACAACAGCTGAGAAAGAGGCAATCAAATTTGTGCTGCTAGCTTGACAAATAGGAGGATTAAAAACTCAGTAGGAAGATGATCACCTGGGTAGACAAGGACTACCTTTGAGTTAGGATAGGAATTCAGCATCAAAAGACAGCCCTAGGGTGAAAAAAGAATCAGAATAAATTCAGTTAAGGCATAGCATTTAGGTTTGTAGGACAGAAGATTTCGAGGAAGGTGAAGACAATACCCATCCTGTGAACACGTCAAGAAAATGAACAGCTCGACACCTTCAAACACAACAGAAGATGTTTTAAGCAAGAAGACAAAAACTCATTTAGCCAATTGTGAGGCAACTTGGTAGCAGTGACCATGGCTAATTAAAGTCAGTTGTGCTACACCAAAGCCAGCATCACAACTGGCCATGTGATCAAATCACTGCACCATTTAATTTAACAACATGATGAGGGCTGCCAACCCACCTATCATCAAAGTGTCCTCAGAGAACCCCAGTCTAGAGTAACCCAGACTCACCAACTTGTGCCCTAATGCAGAAAAGCTACATGGTTTAACCAATGACACCGAACTAATTTTTTCTTTTTCACCTAAAAATCTACAGAAGCAGTTACATCCTGCTCTAGCTATTTTTTCATTTGAAAACTATCAGGAAAAGGCAATTTCAATCTGTTATGGTTAACTAGTGCTCACACCTACACCTATGAGAAGCTCACAACTGGATCCCTCCAGGTACAACAGTTCTTCAAGAGGCTCTCTCCTCCTCCCACCAATTTCAATTTCTGCCTTGTACTACTGGAGATATGATCTTGGCTTATATGACTTCTTAATGGATATTTAATTGTTTTGATATTAATTATTAGTAAACTGACTAATTCAATCAGAGCTCAAAAAATTAATTTCATTTCAATTGCTTGAAGATCAATAAAAATAATTTAGAAATAAATTTATGCTTTTTTTTAAAGTGCATTATACAGTGAAATGATCTTTATAAGTTGTTCCAGTAATTCTCTAAGTCATAACACTGAACATGACAACTGATGGCTTTTTCTCATCTGAATCTCTCTGAACTATCCAGGTTTGCAGAAACACCCTTAAAATAAATGTTCTCCTCAGGTTTTACAGACAAAAAGGGAAGTCCTCACCCCACCAGGTACTAATTTTCCCCCGTGGATTAATGTCTACCTAATGGTAAACACATGGAGCCTGTGGTTCTTGGCTGAAAAGACAAGGGTTAGGAAAAAGAAGCACGTGAGAAATTCCAGAGACAAAACTCAGGTGCAAGAACACTGAGGAAAAGGGGAGACTGAAATGTTTTGTTGTTTCAGCAAAGGAAGACATCTTTTCAAATGCACAGCAAAAAGCAAGTTGAATCAGTCTTTGCATCTGAATAATGTTAATCTTTTTTTTTAAGAAGGCAATGGCCTTACTCCCTCATGTTACCCCTCTGTCAGCAAGGACCCGTTACTAAAGCTTTTGAGCTCACAGAGCAATTTCAACCAAATCTGATGAGGCCTTCATGATACTAACTCTTCTGCAATTTTCAGGAAAATGTGACCTTGATAGGCAGCAAAGGGATCCAAAACCCTGAACTGAAGGACAGACAGCAATAACTTGGCTCTTTAGCCATTCTCAGAAGGAATTACACAAGTACAAGTGTAATAACCCAGGAACCAGCACCTGTTTAGGTCTGAACAAGGTTCAGCACATTCTGCCTCTTGCCCCTCTGGAAAGAAAGGATGGGGTAGGCAAGCTGGGATGTTCCAGGGTGGTGGAAGATGCTGGATATGTAACAACATGAAATCACTGCTTGTGGGATTAAGTGCTTACAGGCATTTCACAGGTCTTTCCCTTACCTCCATTATTATTTCTTCCCAAATTGCCAAGGGGCAAATTGGAAGACAATACTCAAAACATTGCTGCACTTTGGAAGTAATTTCAGGAGACATTACAGTGTATTAACTCAACGTTTTCATTTATACTGATCATAAAATGATAGAAATTAAGGGACTCGGGAAAAGGAGGAAATGGAACAGCAGAATCACAGATTTCAGGAGAGCATGACTGTATCCAGAAGCAGCAGGTGTTGCTATAGGAAGCAATATTAAAAGTAAAAGGAGTTAGAGAAAAACAGCCATCTCTTAAAAAAATCATGTTAAGGTCAAAAGGACCAACCATTCTAGAGCTACTAAGCAGGACTAATGCAGGTCTCAGCTGAGGTGTCCATCCACCTTCAGGTACTGCTTTTTGAGAATGAAGAGATGAACCAGATGGAAAGAACTGGGAAAAGAAGCATAAAGTCTAGTCAAGTAAGTCATGAGGAAAGAATGAACGAATTTGGATTGTCTAGTTTAATGAGAAGAGAAAACCCTAATGACTGGCAGCCCAAGAGTCTCCAAACATGTAAAAGATAACTGCAAAAGAAAGACAGCAATCTGTGCTCTGTTAAGTATCAATAGGCTTAAATTACAGCCAAAGTGAGCTAAATCAGATACCAGAAAGAACTTTGTACTGATAAAATCAGTTAAACATGAATCTAGAGCAGTGGAGGTATTCAAGATGGACATAAACCTCTGGTAGGGACATTTTATGTAAAGTCAAAGCTAATATTGTCTAGCAGAAGGCAGCAGAAAGCAGTGCTGTCAGTGTTAACAAAAACCCAAAACACAGTGGTACATCTTATGAGCTAAGAGGCTCCAGAACAGACTTCAAGATATTCCAGCAGAAATCCAGCCCTGAATAAAACTGATTTCCAGAAATGGACTAGTTAACATCTTAAAATACTTTTAAGCCTCATATCCTATTTTCCTACTTACCTGATATTCATGAAGTACACTATGACATGAAATGTGGAACAGAAATGACTGAGAACTGCAAAAATAGGCGGTACATATTTTCAGAGGGTGAAATGTAAGCAAATAGAGAAAACCTCTGAATCAGTTCTACTTAAAATAAAATTAATATTACTCTGGCTCTAGGCAACTGTTGATGTTTGGGGCAATTAAATCTGTTCAGCACGCTTCACAAATCTGTGTAACAAAAGGTCCCCATAGACATTTTCCTTCTCTTTTCTGGGCAAACAAACCCCCCCTTTTATCTTTACCTCATTACTATTCTAGCAGATCAATCCTCTGAAAGATATGATAATTTTTTTTTTTACTGTTTAATGATTTTTCCTTAGGATAACACTTTGGGTACACACATCTGTGCATGTGCTCCTAAATTTTGGAAGTACAGAGATAGAGCAACAATAGTTGGCAAAGAAAAGACTTGCAGGGTCATCTAGAAAGATCTAGAAACTCTGATCAAGAACACACTCTCCTGAGCTGCTTGATATGCTTCAAGAGCAACAGAAGTTGCCTAGACATCACTCTGAATTCTTGTCACCACAATCCAAAAGGAAGGCTCATGTAAAAGGAATGTAGTTTTAAAGCCCGTTAAAATGTCAAGATTTTAAAATTCTAATAAAGTAGTCTCCTGAAGGAAAGAAGTTACTGATTAAACTTACACATGATAAGCAAATAACAGCAAAACTTCACACAGAAGAAAAAGAAACCTTTTTCAGAAGACCTCATGTTTCACCTCTTCTATATGAGAAGATAGAGAGACTTCTCTATAATGACTGCTACAAATGTATTTCTGCCAAGAGGCAAATAAAGAGCAACGACAAAAGGTCTCAGTTTTCTCTCTCAACTGCAGTGGAGAGAGGTCTCAAATTTGTTTTGACAACTTTAGTTTGTCCAGGAACTCTCCTGAGACGATGAACTACATACTTACAGCCTACCATGCAGCAGAAAAAACCAAAATTTACTTGTGAAAAATGTTCACATATGCAAAATGATCCCAGCAGTATGTTCCATGGTAGAAATCAGTTGATAAAGAATGAATAAAGTTCAGCTACGAAAGGGAAAAAAAAAGCCCAGCAAACTACCTGAGGTCCCATGACAGAAACTCCTAGCAAAATCTGTCCAAGGAGATACTCCTGTAGGCAGGTGTTTAGAGATTTCAGACACAATGCTTTATAATGAATTATGAAACAATATTAGTATAACTCTGATAACCCTTGATTTTATATTCTTTCCCAGTCCACAGGGAAAACTGGGCACTCCCCTCATACTCAATATTACATTAACCATAATTAAGAAATGTTATGTGCCCATCCTGACTGCTCCCTTATGGACTAATGGAATAACATCAGCCTGTGGGAAAAACAAAAAAATCAGATTATACAAAATCAAGAATGGCAAGCAGGACATGCAGAACAACCATCTTAATTCAAGAATATCCCCACTCTGAGGACCAAATTCATACTATATAGTATTGTTGTCTCTTTTTCCACTGCTCTTTTTTCTTTATTTTCACGGATCAAAGCTACTGTCTTGCTCTGCTGCAAGATAGTACATATAGTAAAATACTGTTTGCATTTCCTACACCATAGTTTTTTTGACTGCTTTCTGCTTAGGAGGAAGACAGTGGGAGCCCTTGAACAAAACTCAGGTAGAGCTGCCCCCAGCAGGGTCTGAAGAGGCAAATCCAGGCTGTCTCAGTGGGGAATGTAGGTAAGGATTTTACCCCACTGTAAAAATACTCCAAAAAAAGCACTACCTAGTGCTCAGGAAGCACAGCTGTGGGCACCAGCACAAGGCCCTAGAGAAACTCTGAAAACGACCAATTTTGCTTCCAAAAAAACAGTTCCAGAGCCTAATCCCTGAAGTGCTCCATGAGCTCTAGGCTTCAAGTCAAGAGAGAAGGGAATGAATGGTTTCCTTTTTTGGATGAAGGCAGCTCAGCCTAAGCCCAGTGCTCAGTACAGCCATGTCCACTGAGCTGTGATGTGAAAATGATACAGAAATGTCCAGTGAAAGGCAATGGCTTCCCCAAGAGACCTTGAAAGGTACCAGCAAAAAGTCATGCTAAATTTGGAAGAGCCAGAGAAAGGCATGCAGAGAGATGATTTCACTTCATATCAAATTTCCTAAAACATAGATTCTGTACGAGGTGTGCCTTGACCAATGCATTTCTGCCTTATTTCACAGAATCACTATAAGCCAAAGGACGGGGTAAAATCCAGTATCCTCTGTTATTTGTTAATGAACAAAACAGATCAGAATTTCATTTAAAAAGCCCTGACCAATGGAGGAGTATATCCAAACTTTGATTCTACCAGCCAAGGAGTAAGGTTGGCTCCTACATCAAGAAAACTGAAAATGCAACAGACAGTGCAGTGAAGATGTACAGGAAGATACAGGAAGGAAAGATAATTATGCCTGAGGTTCAGATTATCTCATAGGTCTTGAATGGAATGTAAAATCTTTCAAGTATCTTCACTCAGGTGCATTACACCATATAGATTATTTACATTAAAACAGAACATAACCTCTGGGGGAATAAATCCCTGCCAGGAATGGAAAATATTTGACACAGGCATTCCTGCACCATCAGGATAAAAGATCACAGACCACAGAATTTTGAAATATTTTTATTTTCTGTGGGAGCCATTCCAAAAATCTGACCACTTAGTTTGCAAAGCCGAGTGGAATTATTTTGAAATTCCATATATGTCCCTTTGTCTCCATAGTGAACTTAAGTGTTAACAATTTTTTCCTGTGTTACAAATCTCAGTAGAATAATGTGGAAGCCTTGCATTCCTACAGAAACCCCTACAATTCTATCCTCATTTCCTAAGATCCATCTCAGTCCCACGCAGTGCTCAAATCTGCTTTTGGTCTCTTACCAGACATGCTGCAGAGGACACCACATTTCCCCAGAAACACTACAATTTTGGAGTGATGAAGAAAAATTTTAAAGAGTTAAATATACCTTTGAAGAATGTATGACAAAATGGATTAAAGCACTCTTAGGGACTCAGACAAACTGAAGAAAAGTATTGCAAGTAGTTACAGAAGAGGTTGTGATAGAATTTTCCTAATGGGAGTATGGAAGGGGAATATAGAATGGGAGTACAGAGCTGGCCAGTAGCAGCCACTGCTGCTTCTGTTTTAACTAAACATTCAATCAACACTGAAGTATTTTGAGTACTACACACTGGTCAATACATATGCTAGCTGTGAAATTATGTGTGATTCTGCAGCTACTCACTTTCCAGTCTTATTTCTTTGCTACTTATGAAAAAAGAAAAAAAAGAAAAGAAAAGAAAAGAAAATCAACTCCCTTCAGGACCGCAGTTGCTCACAGATCTCCATCTTCCCCTCCTGGAACCATTCCTCCCTATCATCCTGGCTGAGATCACCCGCCACAGACTCAACCCATCCACCTTTCACCTGCTCTTGGCTTTCCCCGCTCGGCCGCCCGGGGCTACGCCGGCCCCGGGAGCGCAGCCGGCCCGCCCCTGACCCAGTTCTCACAGCAGAAAGGGAACTGCTCCCTCGGGCAGCTCCGCCTCCCTCCAGCCCAACACTGCTGACAGCAGCTCCGGATAACCCAGCCAGCCGGACTCGCCGGTCCGACCACTGCTTTATCTGACTGCCTCACTTCCAGCCTGGCCTGCTGTCACTGGGAGAGAGCAATTTGTCCCTTCGCTAGCACGGATTGCGCTGACCTGGGCTTGAAAGCCAGGAGGAGTTACAACAGCTCAGCTGTGATTCCTTGTCCCCGATACCGACACCTGAATAACTGCAATTTGCTGCAGACATTACAAACATTGACACCTGAATACCTACAAATCCCTGCAATCTCATTTCCAACTACGTCTTTCTCGGGTGTGAAAGTCGGACCCAAACCAAAATGTTTTGTTTATAGTTGTTGCCTGCTTATGACACAAGCAGCTTTGTATCCAGCTGATGATCATCAACCTTAATAAGCAACTAACCAGTATTAGGTAAATCAGATATCAGGTAGCTTGAGAATTAATTTTCCTAATGCAAAAGTGAGCAGTATCCACACATAAAGATCTATTTCTGGCAGCTTTCAAGACACCCGTCCCTTTCAAAGCCTTGCATGTGTGTGCATTTTTTTTATTCCTCCCATCTCCCCCACTGAATTGAATTCTTTTCAAAACTCAGGGTGTTCCAATGCACTGCTAATGTTCTTACCTACTCAACTGTTAAAACACTGTTGTTTATGAGCTCTGCTAAACTTTACATGTTGAACAATATGGACTGAAAAAACCCTCCAAACTCGTATTCAGTTTTGCAATGATCTGTCAGAAAATGTGAATAGATAAAGCACAGGTGGGTCAGCTTGTTTTAACCATGGCTAAATGAGGCTAATAAAGAAACAAGACTCCAGCATCTGCTTCAAATTAAGAAAAATATTCCTCTGTCCAATAGCATAGAAAGTAACACTGGTTCATTTGCCTCTACCACAAGTTTCAAGAAATTATGTGAGAAGATTTATCATCAGACTTGGTAAATCTTTTTATCACCATAATCTCCTAGATAAAGCTGTTTCCCATTCCAAGAAGGTGCAGTTGGCAAATATAATTTGTTACAGATCATCAATGCCCATCTCTGTTACCTCTGCTGGAATACTGCATTGCAAACCCTGCATGAATCCTGTGGAAAATGTCTCTCTTTTTTTTTGTTTTTTTTTGGCCACACATATAAATGGGGATGTAGCACAGCCAAGAATGCCACACACTGTGCAGTAGTGATTAAGTGTTGCCTTGAAATGGAGCCATAAACCAAGAAGATGTACAGGGCTGTAAAAAAGAAATATAGGAATAAGCAGCAAACAGTGGAGTCTGCAAATTACTGTCAGTCTACCACAGTGGTTACTTACTGAGAAGTGTCAGAGTGCAGAGATGTTTTGATCAGCTTCTCCAGCAAAAAAATCACTCAATAAAAAAAAGAAAACTAAAGAACCCTCAAGACCTCTGTCAGTCTTTTTAGACTATATTTTAAAGGCACAATCCTTCTTGGATGTCTGGTTAAAAGCTGTTTAAAGTCTTTCCACACTACTCAAGTAATTCTGTGTGCAGCCCTAAAAAATAAAATATTCTCATCATGTTCATGTTAATTTCAAGGCAGAAGTACTCAAAGCCCTCTAAAATGCCTGTCCATCAACCTCCAGCCTGAGCTCACACCACTTACCTGTCACAGAGTGAGAGGTTTGCATTTCTGTCTTTAAGGTGATGTCCTGAAATACAGCACCAACGAGAATGGTGCTGCTGAGCAGGTGAGAGACTTGATCAACAGGATGTGAACTGAAATCACAGAGCCCTTGTGAACGGGAGGAACAGGAGTCACACCACAACAATGAGTTTGGAACTGCTCCCCTTTGGATCAGACTGCTCTAAAGATGAAGAACTGATGCCTGACTGGGTTAGAAGTGAATTATGGAAAAACAGTAATGTTTAACATGAACTCAAGTTTCATCCCTAGATAGACTGGTAAAACAGGAATGTGCCATGAGAAATGACACCAAAACACACTTCATTCTGACTCAGCAGCATCAACTAGAACATGAGACAGGGCAACTGCTTTACACAATACTGGTGACAAACCACTGATATTTTAGGAAGTGACAGACTTGGATAAAAATCCCTGTGAATAAAGGTACCCTAAACAGATGCTGATCCCATGTGTACCAAGTATTTTACAGGCAGAGAACAAAATAAAATGCATTTATCTCAGAAATTTTATGGACTAAACAAATTCCAGAGAAATGCAATGGTAAGATACACACCATGCAGAAATGAGCTGGAGCAGAAGTAAACAGAGCAGTGTGAGCTCTGGGAATACTAAATTCTGGGGGGTTTTATGTGTGTCTCATGTTGGCTTTCGTGTAAAATAAAGGAACACTCATGACAGAAGCTTCTTTCTTATTTGGAACATAGGTCAAATCTCCCTCCTGCTGCAGACTGCCCAGGTCACTGGAGGAATGAGTTCACACTTCGATTATTTCATGTCCAAAAGCCTACTTAAAGCAAAGAGTGGATGATACAAAAATGGCTCATGAGTTCACAAGCTGTTAAGTTGACAGACAGATAGCATTACTAAATAAGTTTAGTTTATTTAGGAAATCAGCCAAGATTTTATCATGCTTCCATGCTGAAAACTCAAGCCATGTAACTGGGGTTTTCCCCCTCAATATAACACTCCTCTCTCCCCAGTCACAAACATTTCAGACATCTATAAAGTGTTCAGTGGGGAATAAAAACAAACATGCCTACCTGAGGTTTTAATAATCTGCATAACTTGCCATTGATTGAAATTTTGTTTCCTGCAAATGTTAACATCTTTATAACAAAAGAAAGCTTGCAACACTGTTTCATAGCAGGTACACATTGAAACAGTCAAAAAAGCCCAAGCCTCTGATAATGATCCCAAAAAACCAGATTGAAATCATTCTTCAATTTACTTAAATAAGCCCATGAGATTCTCAACCCACATGCAAGAATTCTAAAGGTCTTTGGTTATACTGAATCACAGATACAAAAACCTGCTAATGCTATCTTATCTCTGCAAATTTTAAAATGTTTTCTACCTATTGATAGGTAAAGCTAATTGTTACCTTCTGACTTGCTTGATTTTAATTGATTTTAATTATGTTGGGAGCATAAGAAAGCTGATATAAGATTTTTAAAATTATTGTAAATTAATGGATCCTTTGGGTTGAGGATGAGATGGAAGCTAAAGGAGCTCCATTTTTGATCTGTCATGCCTGGTAATGCTCTCTTGTTTATTACTAGTAGAGTCTCTGTTGACTTTCATTCTTGCATAACCTCCAGAGATATATCTCTGGTGCAAAACCTACTGTGTTGCTGTACCAAATCAAAGAGGTGATGACAGGGCTGCATTTGTAGAGCAAGACAGTAAAAGGCAGAGATTTCTCTCAATTCAACAGAAATTTAGTAAAAGGCAGGATGCTGATGTTGGAAAGGGACTGGTGACCTTGTGTGCTTTGGAAGACATTGTACATGGAGGGAGGTGGAATGATCTTGAACCAGCCTCTCTCAAGCCCTTCTTGATCCTGAATATCTGGCTCAAGACAGTCATTGTTGCACAATTTCATTTCTTTGCCTTTCACTGATGAGTGAGAGATGCAAGGAGGTCAATTAATTCCTCTTCAGGGAGGTAATAAATTATACCTCTTCTTGGACAAAAGGTTCAACCCAAGGTGAAACCAGATTTTATTAAAGCTGCTCCTCCATTCCCAAAGCACAAGTCTCCTGTCTCAGGACACAACCTCATAATTGTTTTGCTAACTTGCTAGTGCACACAGCTCATATTCAACATTTCACACTATGCACATCAACATACCAGTTCCATTAATACACATCTGATCATAGACACAAATTATGGAACTGATAAATTTTCTAACCCTTGAAAATAGATTTTAAGAAAAAGCAATTAGACTTGGCATATATCAACAGCATACTTATCTCAGAAAGAAAAACAAAAATACTAACTTTTTTCTTTAGAAGTTGTAGATTTTGGCAAACGGACATTTTTGTTTTGGAATTGGTATTTTCTGCTTGGTTATGGGTAAGAAGAAGATTTAAGAAGCAAAGGTTCTGAGTTCAACCTGAAAAGACACACTGTTAAAATATGTATTGAGAGCCAAAAATTAACAATAAATTAGTTTTGCCTACATGGGATTCTTCCCAGATCATTTGATAAATTTCTTGTTTGGGATAAAACTGGAGTGTACACAGAGAGAAATGAAAAGCTGCTTTGTAACACCCCTTACTACTTATTTACCCACAGGTGCACCAATCCAATACTTAAAGGCTTATTTTCCCCAAGAGCTTTTTTGCAACCTAAAGCAAGTGGAAAGAAACCAAGGGTAAGGCCCGCAGGGGAAGGTGATTGGGATTAGAACAGAGGAAAAGGGGTGGAGATTGCATCAAAACAGTTTGAATGGAGTTTTGTTTTGTTTCTGATCAAAATACAACAATCAAAAGCCAAGAAGATTCCCCCCCTTAAAGATTAACACACCCTTATATCTGCTAGAACCTCTCAGACACTTTTACCACCCACATATGCAAACAAACGAGCTGTTTATATAACAGTGATGCAAGGAAAATATTGCACAGGGGAGCAATTTATACAGACCCTTTTATAAAGTAGAGATGGCTTTAAGAGACTTGCAGACACACATTTTGTGCCAGAGACAAAGTAAAACAGTCCCTCTGAGCATGACAGATGTCAAGATATCGTTGGAAGTTCAAAAGCTCAAACTCAGAAACTTGCACAAAAATGATCTCAAAAAGCAGAGAAAACATGATTTTTCAAATGCTTTCTTGGACCACGAAATGCCTTCAAAAGATCTTGTACACTTTGAATTGTTTTGTAGTTGAGTGTTGGGATCAGAGTAGCACCTGAAGTTTTGAGGTTGGCTATTGGCCTGATATTTCTGGGTCTGAGAGATTTTAGCCTGCTAGCAGCTGCAAACTTTTTCCCAAGGAAAAATTTCTCAAGAAAGTTTCTTCTCAAAACAATCTTGGCAAACAACTCTCCTTTCTCAAAACAACCTTTCTCCAGGTGGTGTTTTGCTGTTGCTCTGGTTTAACCAGTGGGATTAGAGAGGTGTCGTTCCTATCCACCAATCATGTTAAGTCTGTATTGGAACACCTTATAAAAGGTAGTAAGAATTAGAAAATAAAACCTTTTTTCTATGCTCTTTGCCTTCTGAAATATTTGGAGTCTCTCATCTTTCTTTTGTGTCCTACAACGACAGTTGGTCAGCAGGAAATGCCTTCAATCAGATCACAGGGCTGGGATTCTTTCAGGGAAGGGCTGACAATGAGGTACAATGTGACAGCCATAGGTGGTCTCATATTTATTCCTCAGGTTACATTTCCTGACCTCCAAGGTTTCCTGTAAATCACTACAGTCACTGACACAGAGCTGCTAGGACTGGGTGGAAACATCTGTGTCCTGTCCTCTGCAGGCAGCAGTGTGACTGATATTTACAGATCTCCCCTACAACAGTGTGCAAAAGAAACCTGACTGCAGCTCGAGCACCTTTACCTGCAGGAGGTCCAACCTGGTGACGACAGGGGAAGAAATGTTCCAAAAAAAAAGTTTTGTGGAAGCACAACAAATGGGCAGGAAATGAAAATTCCAAGCTAGATTGAGGCATTCTCCCGCA
This sequence comes from Argya squamiceps, assembly GCA_037834095.1. NCBI lineage: Eukaryota > Metazoa > Chordata > Aves > Passeriformes > Leiothrichidae > Argya > Argya squamiceps. The sequence goes on along the minus strand of JBBMKD010000145.1, from coordinate 6,041,522 downwards.
GAACAGCCCTGTGAAGCTCAAGAACACAGAAACTGGCTGCTGTGATTCCAGGTGTGGGCTGACAGCTTTGGGCTGTGAGATTAACCAGGCTGAAGTCTCAGATAGCTACATGTGAGTCACAGGGAGAGATGCACAGGCAGCTCTTCAGGCTGTATGAATCAGCAGCAGCAGTGACAGGGAAGCAGAAACTCAAATGGAAGTTCCTGGAGGAAGCAGAGTGCAGCATTATGTCAGCTGAAATGGCTACAAGTCTCAGCTCTGCACCTCAAATTTGTCTTTTCAGATTTCTTTTTTAGGTGAATAAATCCTCATGTCTTGGTAGGCTGATGGAGAAGACCAAATTTTTTGGAAGATAAGGGAAATGACAGAGCACACGTCTGTGCTTGATCAAATGAATGAAGGCAAGGATACAGCTGAATGACTTTCAAAAAAACTCTGAGATGATCAGTAGAACAGATAAGGCATTGCTGTGTTACATCTACACTGGATGTTCTAGAAATTCAAAATACTTCAGGTGGGAGAAAGACACCTGGCCAAATAGGTTAAATGTTATTCTGTTCTGAAGACATGGGTGTACACAGATGGCATCTACCCTGGAAATTCAGCTCTTCATCTCACAGTTTTATACTAAAGGTATCTCACTGAATGTTCTGGTCATCTGTCTGAATTCATGTATCTTTAAGTGCAAAACACAGACAGTTCCTCTTCAGTCTGGCAGAAAACACTGCTGGTCCTGCTGCCTGCTCTCCTCCTTAAGTGGCGTTTTCCTTCCCAGTTCCATATCCATCCCACAACAACGACTCTCTCAGACAACACCCTCGCAAAATTCCTGGCTGGATTGCTTTCTCAAAGTATTTTCTGTTGAAAAATTAGCTGCCAGGAATGGCAGGAATTCTCTGGCTGAGTCACTGGTCATTGTAGAGAAATTTAATTTCCTGCTCTGCTGGTTAATGCCACAGTCCTAGCCACAACAAAAGTTACTTTTCTTAAAAAAGAAAGTGAAAAACTAAAAATCCATGAGAGAGTTCATATGCCTATTGGCAGAAGAAACAGACTTGCATATCATGATGAATTAGAAACTTTATGGTTGTCTTGTACCCTATAAACCAGGATTTGAAACACCTCTGCACACATGCAAAGAGCAAGCTGTGAGTGAGGCAGCAAAATGCTAAACATTTTTCTAGTGAGAAGTCAGATTTTATAGAAACTGTGGGAACATAACAGAAGATTGTTGAGGAGAATTACAAACATGCTGAAATGATCTGCAGCTGAGGTGCAGAAAAACACATATAACAATTGTTGCTTAGCTTTTTGTGTTGGGTAAGATCAATGTCTGTGTTTCAATAACACAGGCCTGAGATAGACTTACAGCCACTCAATTGAACTTGCTTGAGATTCCTCCCTTGCAGGGAGGTAATCAACACCTGTGACAGCCCCTGAAATGCAGGTGAAATCAGCAGGTTCAGAGATCCTCTAGCTAGGACCAAGGAAGAACTGAGTTCTCTGGTGTCCCAGGTGTCTGCTTTGGAGATCCCTAGTTTGACAAGGTAATGGAAATAAATTTCCTCTTTTAATTTCATTCAGTGTTCTGCGGTCATCCCTGGGTCCTGTATAGGCCAGTTCACACCAAACAGGCTCTAAGCAGCCATTATCTTATCATTCTGCTCATTATTATTAATGAACTTGCTTCTGCAATGGAACACATCCAGCCACATCCCTCGCTGATATCACAGGTAGAAGATGCATTTCATTCAGCTTTCTCCTGAAAGCCAGACCGCCACTTACAGCTTGCAAAGGTAATTAATTCTCATGCTGAAGGGATGTAAATAGGCAGGCAATGGCCCTAGCCACGTCATGGCTTTCTATTACTAATTACCTCTATTGAGCACAAATAAGCTGCTTGCCAGACAAATATTCATAGAAGCCTGACTGAGGTTCCGCATCAATTCCATCCATTTTTGGATCACCACTGCTGACTCACCACAGAAATGCTGCCTCCTCACACTGAAAGGTCACAGACTCACTTCGAGTGGATGGTCTCTGTTTCATCTTCACACTTAAAGGCAGGTCAACACCAAATTCCCAGCAGGGTTTTGCCCAGCTGAGCCCTGAAAGCCTCCATATGTCCCACTGCTGTTACCCATATCTTGATTCCCACTTCCAGGCTGAAACCCCTCCAGCCTGCAGGCAAAGTATGAACCATTAACCACCACCCTTTCAGCCTGATGGTCCAGCCAGTTATTACCCATGGGGTAGTCTGCCCATGGAGATGATAACGTCCCCAGTAGCACATGAGGGAGGTGTGGCCAGTGTCAAAGTAGGTGACCTCTCATACACAAATCTGGTCACCTCAGCATAGAAGACAGTCAAACATTATCTATCTCTGGTACATCTATGCTTGCTGTTCCAAATCACCTTCCTCTCTATGCTGCCAGAAGCAACCTCTGCTAGAAATGACCTGCCTTTTGAAGACAGGTGGGACATTTGTCTTAAGTGACCAGGGATCTTTGACACCTGTGAGCTTCCAAAGCTGATAATGTGTGATATCACTGTGATACCACCTACCACATGTGAGTGTTTCCCTCCTCATCCCATGCCCTTGTATGGGTTGCCATTTCTCAAGAGATCCATGACTCAACCTTCTTTCACTGCTGGTAGTTAGACAACACAGAGGCTTGGATGACTTTGATGGTGAAAAGTGAGGCAAAGAAAGCACACAGTACACCTTACCTGCATCTGTGGTCACTAAGTCATCCACCCCATTTGTTGATGGGACACATTTTCTTTGTTAATTCATCTACTACTGGTGTAGCAGTAAAAGCTGTTCTTGCTTCCCTTGATATTCCTTGCAAATGTTGACTCCAGGAGGAGATCTTAATGTTTCCACCAGAATGTTTCAAAATTCCTCTTTCAAAGGCCATTCCTGTTTCTGTCTCTTGTATACTACTTATTTTTGCACTGGAGCTCAGCCACAGGTTATGTGTGTGTAGCTAAGCCAGTCTCCCAACACATTTACTTACTTTTATGAGTAGAAGGATGAGCTGTTACTGTGCTAAGAGGAGGCTGACCTTAAAGACCTGACAGGCTGAATCTTTCAAGCCAAAGTAAATTACTATCTGCTACGTCTGTCAGGGCTTTACCTTCCAAAATTTAATTACCTGAATTTAGAGATTTCCCGGTGTTAAGAGGCTAATGACTTCAGACCAACCTTATATATTGAGCTATGTGAAAAATCTCAGCCTTGCATTTAAAGCTTCATGCAACCTGCTCAAAGCATTGCTACAGGAGTCAGAGACTGTTACATGTGCCCACACAGTGGTGACACCTCGGCTGCAGAAAGATGTCCCCAGTGTTTCCTGCTTCCAATGCATTGAGCTCATCACATAGCAGGGGCAGATGACAGAAACAAGGGCGTGGATCCGAGACCTGTGATTATTATCTGAGAGGGCAGGTGCAAAGCAACACATTTCTCAGGCTTGAAACCAAGGAGAAAAGAAGGCAGGAGCTGAGGATGAGGAGGTTGTATCTGTGGTGCAGCTGAAGCAACAGGTGCACTAACTGGCAGAGAAGCTGTCTGAAAACCAAATCTCGATTTTTTCCTGTTTTCACTATAGCTACAAAACGCAGAAGGCAAATTGCAATTGCACTTTCTATGAACACATGCACAGTGGTAAATGTCCAAAATCCTTAGCTGCTGCAAGTAAAACAGGCTGGACTCAATGAAGTTCCATTTCAAATTTTTTTTTTACCCAAACCAATATCAAAATATGAAGATATTTCAGAAAAAACCCTATTATGTTGATAGATCATTACGGCTGCACAACTGATGCTGCAAACAGCTGGAATGGCCTGATCAGCCTTAACCCTCTCTCCTTGCTCTTCCCTTATTTCTAACAACCCTTACTGCTTGACTCTGATTGTGGGAATTAGTTTATTTTTTTCCCTACCAGACTCTTTAACATTTATATTGAGTATGCATCTAAAATGCCCCACTTACACCAGGTTTGCAAAAACACTTGAAGTGCTGCCTGTGAAAAGAGAGCAAAGAAATTACAGGAGGCCTTTACAACATACGAGTTACTGCCATGAAAACAGTTGCATGGCATATTCCTTTCATGACTCTCTAAACAATCAGTGTTTTCTTTAAGGTCCTCACTAAGCAATGAATGACATTGTAGAGCAGAAAAGAGGAAAAAAACTAGGGTGCCAAGAGCATGGAAGGAACAAACTGGATGCTGGAATATTGAACTAAATAGCTAAGTAGAACAGCTAGGAGGAGGTTCAGATGTCACAAGACAGTGGTCAAACATGAACAGCTTCTGAATTTTAGAGCCCCCAGATATTAGAGACTATCACATTTTTGAGCCATCAGGTCAGTGGAGCACACTTTACTGGGTTGGATCTCATCCCGGGCTCTTTTTCACTTTCACACAGGAGCTTGAGATCCCTGGAAAAGCCCATAGTCTTGTTGACTACACGTTTCTTCCAAGCCCTGCCATTCTTAGCGCAGAACATAAAAAATAATGAGTTTGCAAATAGCTTTGTAATGTCTTGGAGGCTAAGGCATCCAAGGAAATAATCTATTAAAGAAATGGAACCGTTGCATGTGTTTTATAGGGAAAAATGTTTCCACTAGATGAACGTAATTTGTTTTAAAAATCCCATGCCCCCTATTATTGGTACCCAACCAACAGCAATATAACAGCAAAGAAACCAGCACTAGGAAATTACCTTCTCCTGGCCAATGCAGTTACATAAATAAATAGGTTAGCTACTGAATTGTGTTTTGGGTAAAGGCAAGTCCAGACTATGGATTCTGGAAGAACACAAAGCATCTGCCTCTGTTAAAAGCACTAACAAAGTTGAAGACATGGTCCACCACCCACCTCCCAAAGTTTAGGTCTCACTATGGCCCAGTTTCCAAAGAATACCAGGATGTAGGATGGCTGTGGAGACATGGTTAAGCCTGATGTCCATTAGTACATGGAGAGTCTGTGCTATCAGCTAGAATTGAGTGAATCAGACTTAAAATAAGCACAAAAGCTATCAGAACAAGCAGTCCCACCCCAAAGCAGTCTAGCACTTCCCCCAAATCATCGACTTCTCTTCTGGTAGGATGCTTCACTGCTTCTTTATCACTCAGCTACCTCTTTTCTGTCCTTGGTATGCCACAGATTGCTAGAAGCAAAGAGAGCCTCCTTGCTCCCTCACATTTGATCATCCCTAATTACCTTTCCCAACCCATTAAACAAAATCCTCTCTTTAGAAACCCAGGGGGTTTTGTGGTATCAGAATTGCTTCTCTATTTCTGTCAAGCATGCACAGACACACAAAATGTTCTTACATCATTAGGATGCAAAACACATTGTTCTTGAGCAAGTGTTTACAAAAGCAATGTTTCCAAAGCCATCACATCCTGAAGTCAGTGCTTCCTGGGGGCTCCCTTGGAAAAAACGGATTTATAAAGCTGATTTCTGCAAAGCCTGTGAGCTTCCAAATTGACTGACTGATGTTTCAGTCAGTCAATTGTGCAAAACTACTGCTATAGGCTTAGAAGCCTTCACTGTGCCATTCTCCTGCTGCAGTCTCTACCCGGGCTGCCTCTCTCAAACCACAGCATCTCCCTCTCCTCCCCTCCTTGCAAAGCAGCACAGCTGTAACTAAGCCCAAAACTTTTGGAACTACCCCAAGTCTAGAACCAGCATCACCAGTCACATCCCTTCAATATACCAGCATTATATTTCTGCTATATAAAGTGTTTAATGGTCAATTAATTTGTTGCATGGGCAGTAAATTACATAAACGTGTGCCAGAGTGTTAGTGGAAAGAGGGGCAAAAGAGCAAAAGAGGAAGGAGGAAGAATGACTGGAATTAAGAGAAATCTGGGAGCCTTGTACAGGCTTCCTTGTGCCCCAAGCTGCCATATTCCCTGCTCCTCAGGCCCCAGCCTGGGAAGTGGGAAGCACACCCCAGTGAGGAGTGGCACAAGAGCACGGAGGATGGTGTGGAGCTCATAAACAGCACAGGGAGGAAGGCACAGGATCTGCTCCTGTAAAATAGCATCAAGCATAAGCACTGAACAGGGTGAGGCAGCTGGGGCGGGGAAACAGACCAGACAGGAATGGGGAGATTCCTACCAGGAATGAGATTCCTGGTTCATTCAAGACTCTTGTCTGTTATTGTTTCCTTCTTTCCCAATGTGTGTTCAGAGCAGGAAGAAAGGGGAAATGGAATGTAATTCGGAGCACAGTGCTTGACCCGGACTTACCAAATCTGCCTTTGATAAGCCTCCTGAACTTTCTAAGTCTTCACTTCCTCACCACCTCCCTCAGCCATGAATGGTATTTACAAGTCGCTCAGTGCTACTGTCAGGTGTCACACAGCAGGGTAGAACACCTTCTCCAACCATGTGGTGCTTGTAAGACTTAAAGGTGCATCTCCGAATATTTCCTTCTTTCAGGCCAATATTTCTTTCTTTCTTTTTTTTTTTTTTTTGCTCATCCTCAGAAATATTATTCATTACTTCTCTAGCTGTTTACTTTACTTCTCTTTTTTTATTAAGGAGGAAATCTTAATTAATGCCCTCTTGGGATTTCAAAATCACTCACTTGCAGCAGTTTAACAGTAACTGAATGGCAAAGCTCAGTCCTTGAAATCTGTCACAAGCGGAAAGCAAAGCTTTACAACACCACTGTGGCAAAAAGCTAAGGTACAAAATGATGAGGAGGTGTATGTGATATATAAGAGGATACTGAATTAGGTTTCTGGAAGCGAATCCAGAATCAATGATTTTTCAATCATTGCACAAGATTTTTTGCTTTCCTCATCCAACACAAGCCAGCGATTGGGAAACACTCATACCAGGGGAGACACCTAAAGCCAGACAACCATTAAGCATGACACTGGGCGTGCCCTCATTAGAGCGCTAAGGTGTGTGAGCGCCCCATTTAGAGAAAGATAAAAGATAGCACTTTATCTGTAAAACAACAGTGGAACCCTCACCACAGCCCCTGTCTACAGCTTCCAGCAGGGGTGGTCAGGTGAGTGCACAGGCTCCACAAGCATCTTCTCCATCCCCCCCGTCACCACCACCCCGTGCTGTAAAGCCAGCCTTCTCACAGCCACTACAAGACTTTCTCCTAATGATCACGTCAAGATCCAGAGTCAGGACACTGTGAGACAGACAGTAAGCTCTCAGTCAGAACAGGTATCACGGAGACACAACTTGTAAGATTTGGGCTTTTTTGGTAAAAGTATACTTCTAGATTTGTCGTTCGTTCTGCAGGATGTTACATGCCAACAGTTCTACAAAATATTCACATGTGTGAGAAGTGCTGCTTCAAAAAGAACAGCCTGAGAAAATAGAAAGTAAACTGACTTGGCTAAGCAGTACAAGGCATCAGTAAAGTGTGGGATCAACTAAGCCTACCCTGCAGAAATGTAAACATCAAGAAAAGGCAGCTTTCCCTGCCTACGTATATTTGTTGTTACACTTGTACAGCACTAAATCACACTTTAAAAATTACTTCAGACACACTTGAAGCTGACAAAACAGCTTTCCACTAGTGATTAATACATTGGAAAGTCAACTCCACCACCAGTTAAGCTTTAGAAGGAAGTTACTACATGTGTTTGTTGTGTTTGATACGAACTAGAGGCAAAGTCAGTCCATGGGATCAACAGCATTTGCATGAGCATTCCCAACTCTCTCTGCAGTTTAGGAGAGACAAAAGCAGCGTTAGGTCCCACGATTACAAAACTTAGCACACAAGCCTAATCCATACAAGCTGTTCAATGGACACTAAGACAACCGTAAAAATAGCTTAATAAGTAATGTCGCAACTACCTATTTGCTTTCAATATTGAGGCAATTAGGGTAAACAATTAAACCTTACCTTCATTCCTTTAGTGATTCCATTTTTCTTAGATAGTCCACTTTTTAAGAGGTTATTCTGTTTCTGATGATGATGGTGGTGATGTAGATGTCCATTGCAGACAGCACTGGGATTAGCCATCTGTTTAAATTAGTCAGATTCTCAGTTCTTAAGGGTGTCTCAGGTCTTTCTACCGTAAAAAAGACAGTGGGATGAGAAGATAAAGTTCTTGGTTAAGGCCTGAAAGGTATCCAACTGGTCTGTCAGGATTTTCCAGGGTGAGAGGAGGAACTATCTTTTGCAATATCTTCAAAACGTAAAACTTTCTTTCATACAGCTTCAGCCCCAGCAAGCTAGAATGCGAAACACATAGCAGGAGGTGTGCTCTTAAAATCTCTGGAAAATACTGCTCATTGCTGGCTCTTGCATGAACACGGCTTCTGTGAGTCAACAAGACTGCTGGAGCTATCAAGAAGTGGGTGGATTCAGAGGCGGAGACACTTAAAGATATATTACCTGTTAAATACCTCCCAGGGAGAAACCTTGCCTCTTTTCTCCGAATTACACTCAGTGTGGAGTGATGTCACTCCATACAAACTGCCAAAATGTTTTGTAAAATTTTACAGAGTAATCTGTGAAATTACATGGCTCATCTTGCTAAGAGTATATTAGCTGAAAAAAGTAATACTGCCCTGAGTAAAGAAGAAACACCTTTAAAAAATTCTTTTAATCTCTTCTTATTTGAGTACCATGACAGACAACATTATACCTGCAAAGAAATGGAAAGCATTTTAGTATTTAATAAAATGAAAAATGATCTAGAGCTAGGTTCTACCGACATGTGCACAAATATTCACTAGAGTGAACTGTCCCTTTAACTCGGCTTGGCCAGTAGTAGGATAAATGGCATGCTATTACAATGAATGAAAAATGGAGTTTTATAAAGCTGATTAATTTAGCTTTAAAACAAACCAGGCTTTAATCACATGTGAAACTTCTAAGAACAGCTAACATACATCCTTTTTTTTAAAGAAAAAATGTTTTTAATTGTGAAAATGCATATATGGTCTTTGCTGAATCAAATTCTCATGCTTCAGATTTTAACGACAAAATGTAAGAATAGAAGCATTTCTTGGTAGCATTTAATAGAATCTCTTCCTCCTAAAATAATTAAAATTAGTGTGGACACTAGATTAAAGGAAAGCCATATTATAACATCAGTTTTGAAAAACAGTTAGGATGAAAGGCTGGGAGAATAAAAATACTCGAAGTTCTTTAATTAGAAAAATTTGCTATGCCATCTTGGCAATGAAATGTAAGTTACATACAGAAAGAGCAGCCTAGAACTTGAGTGTGTGGAATGCAGGAGATGAAATGGTAAACAAACCACTGTGAAAATACACAGGGGGACACACTGTGTTTGTTTTGAGAACTTCTCTTAGACATATATTAAATTGCTAAAATATATTTTCTTCTTTGAAGTAATTTACAAAGTGACATATCTTTAATATAGTAGGAAACTTTTGGGTCCTGCTTAAGATTGACCTAAACTTAAATTAATAAGACTGTAGTATTTTGGGTGAAGAAAATAACCCCTTTACTGACTAAAATGACACAGAAGCAGTAAAACATCCAAATGTTTTGCTTCACTGTTTCACAAGATTCAGCATCCGAAATCAGATTTTTAAAGTTTTATCTTTTTGGTGCTTTTCCTAGGCAAGAGTACCTCATTTCTGTTTGAATCAGTCTTGCTTAGGTTTCATTATGGAATCTGTAAGTATAGCTCAATGACAAATGAACTGTGAATATAATAATGTCAATTATAGTGGCAAAAGAAACTGTTGGTCTTAAGTGGCTAAGAGTTCATATTTGCAAAGAAAAAAAGGAGATAGAGATGATGATAAGCCTGCAGGAAGAATGGGTGAGAATATCCCCTGCCCACCTGTCCCCTATGGGCTGCTTATAAATGGAGCAAGGTGATGCAGGGAATTCTCTCCTCACCTGACTCCCTCCTCTCATCAAGGAGCTTTCTTCCTTTGGGAATTGTGTCCTGGATTGTCACAGCAAAACAAACACCTGTAAAACGTGCCATCTACTCCTTCAGTCACTGACCATCTTCCCCCTGTTGTGATAAAGACAAGGACACTTACCAGAGCAGAGCTGTTCCCCTCAGCAGGACATGTCCCAGCTAGCACCTCTGCCAGCTGCTCTTCCCAACAGGCTCAGCACCTTTCAAGGCATAAAGCAATAAAATTAACATATCATATGTGTCTTTTTCTCCCCCCCAGTTAAGTTCACCAGGGAAGTGGAATCTCCAGTTAAAAGACAACAGTTCAGATAATGCAAATTCTGTTGCTAGTTCCAGGCTCTAGGTCTATACTTATCTATTTCAAGACCCATGAAATACCAGTGCCCTTACAAGAATAAAATAGCAAATGTGTTATGGTAATTTTAATTTTCAATATCTATAATATTTAAGATAACAAGCAAATAGAACTTTAAAATACACCACATTTAAATATGAGTTTAAATGAGCAATTAAAGAAAAGAACTCAGAGAAGAGCCGCCCATTCAGGTATCTGTTAACCATGACCCAAAAGCCCATGCTCACAAAACAAGTACCACTAGAAGCTGACTAAAATTCCTGCCCCTGATCCTGTTCAGAGAAAAAGATTTACAGAAGGGATGAGTCTAGCCAAATGCACAAAAGTTATCTGTAAACAGAATGTGGTATTTTTCCTGCAGTAAGAAACTCAAAAAAAACCCAACAACAAAAACAACCCCCCAAGAACCCCCCCAAAACCTGAACAAACAAATAAAAAAACCCACAAACCCCCAAACAAACAAACAAATGGCAAAAACACCACCACCACCAAAAAACCAAATCAACTCAGAAAAAAAACCCAAAAAACCAACCCAAAAATAATTTTGCTGTTCAGAGCTCTATCTTACTCAAAGCCATCTCATCTATTACCCAGGCTGCTATATACATATCAGTCATGTTACCTATTACCTGCACCTAAATCTATTACTCAAAGTTATGAGGATCTCTGCTGCCTGGACACTGGAGGAAGGACTCAGTAATTGTCTGCTTTGCAACACCAAAGCCACCACTAGCAATACCCTATTTTTATCATTCTGGGAAGTGGGAGGAAAACATTTGCTGTGCTGACTGTACAAGAACTGTGTGTATTTAACTGCAGGGGACACCAATTCTATTAAGATTGTAGGTGCACTTCTCTTTAGTGGGTATTAGTCACTTTTCATACTTTGGCACGACGATGGTGAATTTCTAAGATTACCAGCCGACCACACACCATTTTCTACAAAAATGCTAGTAAAGTTTGTAAGGTATGACTACAATTACTATAAATCTGTAGGAAAACCATCAATGAATCCCCAGGTTCTAGGTTTTATTCCTTTCTTTGTCATCATCCTGTCAACGCCACTGTATTTTTGTTAACTCACATCAAAATCAGGATAAAAGTGTTTAAGTCCTTTTTAAATGCTCTGAGACAAATTGCTGAGGAGTATGGTGCAAAAGTGAAGTAAAATACATGCAGTTAATTAGCCAAGGTTTAACAACAGAGCAGAGAGATCAGAGAGGGGTAGGGCTCTGTCTAAGTAGTCTCTCAGTGTTTGAGGAAAATCACTTTTCTGGTAAAAAATTCCATTGTTACATAGGCCAGGTTAAAAGGCTGAAGTCTGCTGATGCACTCAAGAAATGGGGACAAAACATTCTAACCTTCCATTAGACCTTTGGCCCAGTCAGAAATGTAGTGTCATGGTAGTGCTCCCCATATAAAATAACAATACTGGACTCACAGTGTCCCCATTTATAATAGCAGTACTGGATCACCAACCAATAAAACAAAACAAAAAAATGTTGCAAGAAAGCATGAGAGCTCATCCCAGAAAACTGTCATGTCATAAGCCCGAAGGATTTCGTAGGATTCCTGCTCATCCCAGGGTACAGTTACTTACAGCAGAGTTGTGAAATGGTCTTGCAGTCTAATTTCAAGTCCTTGACAATTTCAGTTCATGACAGATTTGCATTTACATACTACATGAAACAATAAGGGTCTAAACAAAGACACCAGGTAGCTTTATGCTTGTTTTGTGTGGACAAACACCTATGTCAGATAAGACCTGAAAAAACTGAGAACACAAGTCTATTCCTCTGTTAAAATCCAAGATTCTAATAGTGTTTAAATTGGCAGTAATGGAGTACACAGTAAAAACATCTTTTTTGCCCACACAATAATTTCCCTTACAGCAGAAATCCATCCCATAAATTCTGTGCACCACTGATGACTTATATTTATATTTGATGTGTGTGGACACATAGATGTTGGAGACAATTCCTGCCTTGGATATGTAGATGACTTCAAGAACAGATAGAGAGAAACCAAAACAACAAAGCAAGAGCAAGCACCAGCCATCAGCTGGTCAGTCACCCCCAGGTGACTTTTGAGTCATCCAGATTTCACCAGCACCAGCTGTAGACTAAATTTCCTAAATCCTTACATGGAAGAGCCCCATGTCTGTGTTTGCTTCTTTACACCCTACCCAGCAACACGTACAGGGGGTTGAGTAGGGATGTGCCACTGCATCTGGGAATAAAACTGCACACCAACACTGAAAGATCCCCTCAACTGCCCTTGCACAACTTGAAGGATACACAAAAGGGTTTGATATTGATCACGGAATAATCTAGAGCAGCTCAGAGCCCTGGCACAGGTGGACACACACGCAACCAGTGTTGCAACAGGGCAGGGCTGCTCTGTGTCTGCAGGTCCACACAGCCCCTGCAGAGCCCTGGGGCTGGCACAGCTGCCACTTGACACCTCTGCACCTCCTTGTTCTTCACGGGGCACAGTAAGATGACAAGACAATGCTTGAAAGCCTTAAGCATTTAAAGGTGCTGTCAGCCTGGTTTTCTTAGGCAATAATACCAGAACCAGTTTTCTGACTGCATCTGGATGTCAATAAGCTTTGAGTACTTATAGCATCAAGAAATTGCTGGGATTTTCTGTCTGATACAAATATGTGATTGATACATGATACACAAATCCAGTTAGGAATCTGTACCTAACCTGGGGATATTTGTAGCACCTGAGACTTTTTTTCTCCTTGCAAGGATTAAGGCTTCATAAATTGCACAATTGATACAGTTCTGTCCTTACCTTCTGACACAAAAATAAAATAAATTGGACTAGAATGTCATAATCAGACAAAACCAATATTAATTCAAAAAAATCCCACTGAGACAAAAAGAATAACTATATAGCAACTAAAAGGCTGCTGCAGAAGTCCAGCAAGAAGGACAAGAGAGCCCAGCCTGCCTTCTGCTCTATCTTCTTGCAATTCCAAGGCTGATGCCATTACTACACTCTTATCTGGAAATTTCTCATGAAGTTGAATCTGCAATTCTTACTCCTTAAATAAAAAAACTTAGATAGCTAGACCCAGTGATGCCAATAGAACCACTCAGCCAAGCCAAAGGCTGGAAAAAAACCACTTTACAAACAAAATCTCTTTCCTGGGACATTTCTCTACTGACCTCTTTCATCAGTGATGTGATCCACAGCCATGTAACCTCCAGAGCTGTGCAAGGCAAGATCTCAGTCTACCTTTCCAAGACCTCTGCCAGTCAGGCTGATTTGTTTGCTGTAATTTGCTGAGAACCAGTGTGGTATTGTCCTTGTTTCCACTGGACATGATGAATGGAGCAGGGGCAGCTCTGGGCCATCCCCTGTGTCATCACCACATCAATTCAGACAAGTCATTCTCCACTACAAACATCTGGGATATTAAGAAAACTGATTATTATTATTAATAATAATCACATTATTATTATTACTAATAAAACTGAAAAAAACAGTTTTAACATAGCTCTAACCTATGTTTAATGATGATGTAAATGTCAGTCTCTGAACAGGAAATTATGAAGTGATTTCACACAAATGTTAAAAATTATTGCTTATTGCTCCTGTAATGTAATTTTTCAGTGCTTCCAGAAGCATGAGATTTATGCAGGCCCAGATGAGAACTTGTAATGGTACTCAGTTGGGAAAGAAAAAATAGTAGCATTGCAAAATACCCCATTTTTAAATCTAACAAGTGGCTGCATTTTGCAATTCTTACTCATTCAGTGAAGCACTTCATTGAATTAGACACAGTGAGGTCAATAGCCCTGCTCATGCAAGTAGTAGTTATGCTTCAAAACATTTTTATTAGCATTACTAAACTTAGTGGCATGATACAGTAGATTATTTGCCTTCCCCATTGCCAGTGAACAAATCATTTCAAGACATGCCACAGAATTAGCTTTTTGTGTTACATGTGACTCCATACATGGGCTTTGGAGACTTATTTCATCTGGTCACTGCCTACAGTTTTGTTATTCACCATTTCAGTTTTGTTCATCCTATCTCTTAGGGAAGTACAGCTTGAGAGAGAAAAATCCCAAACAAAACTCCAAAACCTGTGTTGTCAGTTATGGTAAAGAGGTGGTAGCTAGGTTGCCTTATAAAAACTCCATATTTTTCATTCAGTTGCCTCATGATACTTTACTAGGGTTGACATTAGTTATTGTTACCCTACACTGTCAAACAGATGGAAGAAAGCAAAATATTGTTCACTTTACCTACTTAACTGTAAACATTCAAACTTTCAAAAGCTTTGTCAGATCAAGTGTTTTCTATTTTCACTTCTGGAGAATTTCTTTTGGCAGTTTTGCTCTCACCATGTCTTGGCACAAATCATTGAATTCTGTTTTAAGCAGACCGAACTTCAATTCTTTCTCAATTTCATGCCTTACTGAAGTCAATGGAGCTCTGAAGTGGCACCAAGTGTCAGATGGGAGACTGAAAGGGGGAATGAGAATTGAGTAATTCATTCTGGAAATTGTTGCCAAATGCAGGTAGGGCAACTTAACAAAATTATCTTTACAGTTTTTTAAAATCCACGAGTTCTGAGACAGGTGTTTTTTGAAGATTATATTTATCATTTTGACAACAAGATAAAATGTTACTTCTTACTTGAAGTTATTTGTATTACAGGTTCAGTGCAGGAGTCTGAAACACCCTGGATTTGTCACAGAAGCTTTAGGAACACAGTCTGGTATTGCAGAAACACTGCCATGTTTCAGGAGCTACAACTCCAAGAGTTCAGTTCAAAGCTGGTACATATATCAAAAAATAAAATCAATTGAAGGTTTCCCAGAGCAGTAGGTTCTATTCAACACAGTTTCAGTCATAAAAGATTTTCGTTAAACCTCCTCAAGTTTAGAATTGGAATCTTTTAACTCTCCTGCCAAGATACCAGAAAATTGAAGTTCTCTTCCTGTGATATTTGTTTTCATATTCCATGTAATCTCTAACTTTAATATTATGCATGGTAAGCTTGTCAGACCTCAGTAAAGAATTGGAACCAAATGTTACTATTTTCCAGTCACTACACTTCTCTTTGAAACAAATCCCTATTCAAACAAAGCATATTTAATATCACTGGAGAACAGTTGGGCAAATTGGACCTTAGAGTACTTTTAGACAGGTGTCATTCCACTATCCAGCCCTTCATCCCTTAGCTGGGGAGGCAACTATTGCATGTAGCAGCCTATTGCTTGCAGTGGACTTCAAAGCAACCTTTTCTACACAGGATAGAGGTCCTGTGCTGCCTTTTCAATGGTGCTAGGATTTCAAGCCATCATTGACCAGCTACAACTTGCTCTGAGAGCAGTGCATGTCCTTCAGCTCCAGCACTCTGACTGTAGCTAACAGAGATGGGAAACAGTCCCTTACCTGGAGCTGCTCCTCTCCTCACCTGCCATGCACTGTGCTGGCAAGCAGCAGATGATGTCAGAGTTACTGCATCATTACAGTTTTTTTGCATAAGGTTTCCTTCTCTTCTTGTGATCAGCTAAAAATGGAACAGAGGTGACTCATGAGTCATGAATGAGATAGGCAAAAACGAAATTCTCAGCAGTAAAGGCTTTACTGGGCCTTCCACTGCCTGAGCTGGTTCCCTGCTTATGCTCACACGTGGGATAGAGGAATTCTTGATGCCAACTCAGCCCCTTGGACCCGGCCACAGCCCTGGGGGCCCTGGCTGGATCCCCCAGCCCAGCCTCTGCACAGACCCCTGCATTCACTGTGGCCAAAGCAGGGCTGGTGTGAGATCTGCACCTGGGTGATGGTGCAGAGCTGCAGATCATCCCTTTCCTACAGGGCCTGGCTGTGGGACTGCTGCCAGTCTGTGCAGGACAGATGAGTACTGCCCCCAGCAGTGTGGGGAAAGGTTTAAGAGATTGCTTTTTATGAATCCCCTGCACTAGTTCTTTAAGAATCTGGAGAAGTTTTTCAGGCAGTTGATTTGTCTGTTCACTCAACTCTTCTGTTTCTACACTATGATTAGATAATTTGGTCTTAAAATGAGAAAATCACCAAAAAGATCTAACCCATAATGACTTGCGATATTACTTTTCAACATGAATAATTAT
>JBBMKD010000145.1:5925730-6016311 GCA_037834095.1 Argya squamiceps | reverse complement strand
ATAATTATTCATGTTGAAAAGTAATATCGCAAGTCATTATGGGTTAGATCTTTTTGGTGATTTTCTCATTTTAAGACTAAATTATCTAATCATAGTGTAGAAACAGAAGAGTTGAGTGAGCAGACAAATCAACTGCCTGAAAAACTTCTCCAGATTCTTAAAGAACTAGTAGCAGGAGATGCATAAAAAGCATCTGTAACAATTATTTTTTTTCTTAAGTGGAAAAAAATAGAATTTTTGAGCAATGAAGGCATTCATAGAAAACCTGATCAGTTCAGGAACAGAAGAAAATGGAAAAAAAAATAGTTCTGTAGTTCATCAGTAATAACTTTGAACACTTCTGGTGTATAATGGACTTAAAGGTTTACAATAAATCACCTTTTTCAGAATGAAATTCCCAATCTACATAGAAAAATAGTTTCAAATTCACCATTCTAGGATAAAATCTAGAACCCTGATAAAAATATTTATGGCTCAGCCATTAAGAGAACAGAAATGCTATCATACAACTAACACATCAAATAAATTATTAACTCCTCTGAAGAGGTGTTTAAAGGAATTTATAGCTCAAAGTTGCTCAGGTAATCATTCTAAACAAATATGCTTGGCAAAACACCACTGCTAATGTCAAAAGAGAAAGGAAAAGTTAATCTATCAAATACATTTTCTGCTGTTCCTTACTTCCCTTAACACACCATTTTTCAGCATGGAGTTCCTAGGCTTACAAAATTGGGCTTCCAGAGGAAAGAGAGCAATGATGGTTAAGCAAAAGGTTTATTTTCTGTCTTAACAGAAAAAACCCCAAATTCTACAGTTACTTACTCTGGGGAGAGTTCACATGGTATCAAATCCTCATCTTCCTTTCCCCTCAGTCTTGGGAAGGGTTCTTGTTTGACATGGCAGAGGCCAAAGATGAGCATGAGTTCAGAATCAGAGGAAGAGACAGATGACTTTGTAAAATGCCTTTGTGTGGAGTCTCACCAGAGTCCAACTTCCCAAAGCTGCCAAAACCAGTGAGGATGATGATGAGCACAAGCACATGCTGGTGAACAAGAACAGGCAGAGCACCAGGGATGTGGCACTGCTATGCTGATTACAGTCAGCATACTCCTGGGGTCTTGTCTTTACTGTGTTGTATTTTTTGAAAGCATATACTGCACAGCAAGTTTGTAAACTGCAGTAATCAAAGGGCAACTATTTTTGTGGAGCATTAAAAGGAAAACAATGACCAGGTTTTTTTTTTTTTTTTTCTGGAAAAATAGTAGCCCACATTTATATGACAGCAGAATGTATTAAAAAACAGTATATCTGTGAGTGAACAACCACAGGTAAATTGTTCCTGGCCTAGTACTTGACACAGCTTGCAATCTAAGGCAAATTTTATGGTTTATACAGTGGGGACTCACCAAGCAAACACCAACACCATCTCTTCAGAGAACCAAGTTCTTCTCAGACTCTCAGCAACCCTTAAAATCCATGGTCTCATTATCTTGCATACAACATGCTCTTTCTCGAAGGGTGTTATTTATTTAAACAGAAGAGTTTTCCATAGCCAGGATGCTGGGAATTGTCCATATTGCTGGGAATTATCCAGTTTGCTGGGAATTGTCCAGATTGCTGGGTTCTGCTGAAGCTGCACAACTTCTTCATGGACACTCATCTCTGTGTGGCTGATAGAGAGATTGACAGTGTCTCCTCAGGAGCTGAGTTATCACCCACAGAGGAACAACAACAGCCAGGTCTCCTTAATGTACTCCAAGGTTATCTTGGCATCTAGATGAAACTTCAAATCCTTAGCAGCCAAAAATAGCTTGTGGCATTGGCAGTAGAGAAAAGGAACATGGTGCAAGTCTTCCCTGTAAGTGTATTGGAAAGAGCACTGTGGAATATTACCAAGACCCAATATTATCAATATTAGTACCTTTTCATTCTAGTCTTGATGGACATTATCCACAGCTGCTACTTAGCAAGCTGCATTTCATATTTAAATTTCATATTTACAGATAATGCATTCATAATGGAGCTGTCAAACCTTTTCTTGTTACTTCAGTTGGCTTTCACATCACTTTAACTAGAACTTGAGATTCTTCCCTGGAGTCTCCATCCCTTTTACCAAGTTCCCTACTGCTTAAAAATATTGCAACTTTTATGTTTCTGAGTTGAAGCTAGTGAGACCTACTGGCCTGGAAGTGAGCAGACTCGCCCTGCATTTCTAGATATGGACTGAACATCTCATCCTATGGCAGACTCTTTAAGACTGTGCTCCTCACACCCAGAACTCTTGAGTTTCTGCAGTCACTCACAGCCCTGCCCAGGAATAAGATTTCCTATTGGGAAATTTTTCATAGTTTCTGATGTAGGGGATGCACAGACTGCATTCCTTGACCTCCTCATCATGATTTGACTGCAGGGACATCCCAATGTCACTGGAGCTGACTTAAAAGACACAAAAGGGGCAACTATGCTTTGACTTCATGTCTGCACACCCATGGTCATTTTAGAAGTGTTGATATGATTAGATTGCTATGGATAGATTTTTCCCTACATGTATTTATGCCTGGCTATCTGAGATTAACTGGCAAACCACAGGAATCTCATTCCTAGATAAAAAATGGTCTTGGAAGATTCTTATGGTGCCCACAAGTAGGTCTTCAGCAACACCTAAAGGGATGAAGACTGCATAGGCTATTACAGAAACTGTGTAGCAGAAGGGCTGTGTGAAAGAGATAATAACAGCTGTCATAGGAAAGAGGCAATTTAGAGGTGCAGGAAGATCACACAGATCTACACCCAGTTAGGTTAATCTCATGAAACACTTATCCTGCTTTAAACAGGGGAAACATTTTGGATCTCTGCTTTCATACTCTTCAGGAGAGGAAAATACTTATTCTGGAGGAACCACTTGAAGAAGTAACAACACAGCTGGAGAAAACATCCTGTTTTTCTAAATGGAGTATGTTCATAAAAAGATCTTTAAGCAAGTCATACTTCATGAGATGATACTGATATTAAAAAAAAACCCAAATCTTTCATACACTTAAAAGTGAGAAAAATGTATGGAGGGGGGGGAAAAAAAAATCACACATATGACAGAAAAAATTCCAGTATTATCTTGAGGTTGGAGATAATAATCATAGTTTTCTTCTTTTTTTTCATTAATATTTGTCTTCTTTTAAATAATGTGCTTACTAAAAGCATGTCTTTAAAATATTTATGAATACCTGTCTCCATCCAGCCACTTAATGGAAAAGTTTATGAATGGACATTCTCGGTTTCCTGACTGAGACAGCAAATTGACAAGGAAAAACACTTAAATCTAACAGGTGCTGGTGCATATTCAGCCTAAGAGTGGTAAGACTCAAAATTATCCTCACAGAAGTAAAACAAAAATGGTTCCAGCAGAAACAAGAAATCCCATGGTCCCCACCACAACCAGCACTCTTTAATCCCTTTTAGAAGAGTTCTGATTAAAATTAAATCCAGAGATATCCACAGCTAGAAACTGAGACACACTGCTGGAGAAGCTGATTCACTCAATCAATATAAAATCAGCAGCTTCTTGTCTTGTTATAGTTGACTGTGTACTCTGCTGGTTCTGAAGTCAGTGATAAAGTACATATTGACTACCAGGGAGCACAGCTGACCAGACATTGGCACTGCCCTTTAGGAAATATCCCTCATATGTAATAAAAAACCAAAGAATTAGGACAAAGATGGTCTAGATTCATCTCATAGCTCTTTCTTAAAGTTCCTATGTGGGTGAAAAAAGCCCAAAAGGCATGCCATCCCTCTGTATCAGAGTTGGCAGATCAAAACCAGGGCAAAGAAACTTCCTATTCCTTCACTTCTTGTCTCAGTCTAAAAGGGGTAAAGAGGATCTATCTCTATCTCTTACTATCCTGAACACCATATTTGTAGAAACATAGAATCATAGAATGGTTTAGATTGGAAAGGACCTTAAAGGTCATCTAGTTCCAATCCCTTGCCATGAGCAAGGACACTTTCCACTAGACCAGCTGGCTCAGAGCTCCACCCAACCTAGTCTGTGAGACTGAAAAACTGTTTCAGTGTCTCAACACCCTTACAGTAAAGAATTCCTTCTGCACAGCTAACCTATATCTCCCCTTTCAGTTTGAACCCATTTCTCCTTGTCCCATCACTACAGCTCCTGTGGACTCCCTTTCTGGTTCATTTGTAGATCCCCTTCATACTCAAAGGCTGCTCTTGGGTCTCCACACAACTTTCTTACCCTGTTCATAGCAAGGAAGTGCTCTTTTGTGCAAGAGCACACAAGCCTAAAACTGCTGAGACTGACACCAAGCAAAGGGTTTGTTTGAGCTCCTGGGAACAGGGCAGCTGCTGGACACTTTGGTCTGGGAGTCACCTCAGCCTGTCCATTTGCACAGACAACCCCAATTTAAACACCCATGAAGCAGAAGCAGCTGAGCTGCAACAGCAGAGAACTTTGAACAGGCTGCTGTAGTCTTCCAAGAAACCAGCTCTGGCATCTCTGCTCTCTGCTGTGGCACTGATGTTTCCTTTGTTACAGGCAGGACATTGCTCATCTCCCTCTCCCCAAGTACAAATGTCTTACAAGTCAATTCTGTGGTTACTGTGAGCTGACAAAAGGAAGTTTATGTACTGCACAACAATACCACTGCCACTCAACTCAAACAGAAGATTCTTCAAGGGCAGCCTGCTCCTGTGTGACACAACTACTGCTTTGCCAAACAGAACAGATGACTTGCAGTGGTAATGCTGTTTTTTTGCTTTGAGTCCCTCAGCTAGGCTGTTAACTTCTCTCTTGTGGCAGATGTGCAGATTAATCGCTATCTCAGCCTGCAGTGGTCCAGCTAATTTAAACACAGATGCACGGTGGAGAGCACAGAGCCTGGAGGAAGAGGGAGGGGAAAGCTTTGAAGGAAGCACAGCCTGCTAATATCTACAAAAACTGAACAAGAAATAGATAAAACTAAATTAGCAATCTATTAAAAACAAATTAATGACATCTGCAAATGAAACTAAATCTAAAATAATCACTCTAATAGCAGGGTCTCTGGTGAACATTAGTGCTCAATTTTTTCTTGTATTTGATGAAGGCATCTATTAATTAAAAAATATTTATACAAGGTACAGGCTTGACAGGAATACTCTGTGCAGCTGTTCTTAAGGGAGCTTCTTCTGTTAATCAGCTATTTTAGAAGAAAATGCCTCTAGTCTATGCAATGAAGACAGTACTGTACTTCAATAAATCATATTTAAGGCCTGTGCTTTCTAAATATTCTCTGCAGCTAGAACTGGAAGAACTAGGCTGCTTTCTACAGATGATATAATACACTTTACCTTTCCATTATTTAGTTAGCTTGAACTGAAAAGAAACTTTCATCTTATCCTCCTCCATTTTTACCCCGCTTTTATTGCTAACATCTTATTGAATTGTTGAACATCCAAGAACAAAAGAAGGTGATCTGATATGTATGAATGCATTGTAAAAATGAGGAGGACAAAGCTAAACACACATTCAATAGCAGGTATGAAAATATTATCAGACATTGAGGTGGGACAAACCAAGACTGTGTGTCATTAATGAGGCTATTCAAAGTAATTTTGATGAAGTTATGATTCTATTGTCATCCAGGACTGAGAAGGAATCACTTACCATTTGAAAAAAAGAGTCATTATTCATTATGCAGCTCTCTGGGGCACTAAATCTTTCAGGATTTTCTTCTTTGTCTCCTATCGCCCCTTCCTTTTTTCTATTCTTTTCCTCTCTCATCTTTTCACTGCTATAAAAACAGAGAGGATTAGAAGTGTCCCTGACAATGTTTCACTGTAACGTTGTTAGTTTTGTCTTTCAGCATTTATTAGTTTGAACTCTGCATGAGGCACCTGTTGGCTGATAAGAATAAATCAACAGGAAGGTCACACATGAGTTGGTATTGTACTCTTGCCTTTTTAAGCCTGTTGGGAACTCACTGCTTTGATATTCAGGAATAAATTCTGGAAAGAGGGCAACCAGGCTGTTCAACACTATTTCCTTATGTGAATTACATGTGAGTGTGTAGGCTCCTTGAAGAAAAGTTAGGATTCAAGTCCTGTTGCGCATGTTGTCATAATTAACTCAGGGTAGTGAGAGCAGGAGTCTCAGGTCATGACAGCAGTTAAGCAATGCACAGTTCAGCTCACCTACCACAGCTGCTGAGATGTTGCAGGGAGAGAAACGAGCACTGGGACAGGGCACTCAGAGAAATAAACACGGAAGGTGATGTATGGTTGCAGCTTTCCAAAAGCTCTGATGAAAAGGCCTGGCTGTGCAGTCCATCATGCTTGCTAAGTCAAGGATGGGTGGCACAAAAGCAAGTGATGAATGTGTTAAATTGCTAAAAATGGATCAGAGGAGTTAGACTTAATGATTTCTTTTGTTTATGCTACTGCTATGATAAAACACTGTGGCCAGCCAAGTGGGAACAACAGAACCCCCTCAAGCCCCCTCATTCTTTTAATCCAGGGGACAGAGCTGAAGTGAACTCTGGAGTAAAGAACATTTCTTTTAGAGAAGGGAAAAAAAATACATTTTGTTTTAGCACACAGCTTGATATACGTCATGGCTTATGAGAATGTCCAGTTCCCCACATCCTTTACAAACTAAAGCTGGGCTTTACAAGAAGATCTGTTTCTCCACAACACTGCCCATTTCTTTAACAATGCAGTATATCCATCAGACCATCTCCTGAGCAATGGAACACTAAATCATTCCCACTTTGGGATGGGGAGGGAAAGGGATGCAACCCTCCCAGATCTAAAAGCTTTTCTCACCTGGCAGTCAGCTCCACAGGCACTCAACTGCCCCATGCCAAGAAGGTGCATGAAAGGAGAATTCAGGACTGAGGAGGCCATAAAGAGGCTGTTGTGCTCCAGTCCCTGTCCTAAGTCTTGCTTATACATTTTGATTAAACATAGCTAAGTATCTTGGGCTTTTCTCATTTTCTCAAATGCCCAGAAAAAAATATTCCTCCTTCCTCTCTTCTGTATGACCCTCTTATTCTTGATATTTTAAAAAATTGTATTTTTTCCATTATTAAAGATACACGTTATTCATATATTCGCAATATTTTACATCTGTGGCCAGTTATATCACCTTTTCCTTTAATTAGTGAAATGTAGATTTAGACATCTATCTTTGGGGTTTTTAAAATCAGATTGGGTGTTGGATGAAATATTTCTTTTTCTTATACTACTTTTTTTACCCATCCCTGCCACTTGGAACTCCAGCCAATGCCAAAGTCAAAGCACAGCCAGAACACCTTTTCATGTGCTAAGTGAAACCATTAAGAGTTGGAAGTTAAATTCATTCTTTTCAAAGCTCATGACAAAGCTTTTACTGGTTTCAGTGAATATAAGTTTTCCAGGTTATTTCAATACGTGACAAATGTTGCAGTGCAATCTACTGTAATTTTATATAACTTTAAGGAACATTCAAATTAGAGGTAGCTATAAAAGCCAGGCAGAACCACCTCCATTTCTAAGCCAGGAGGACATTTTCAAATGTTGGTAAATCAGATTGCTTTTTCATAAACTCACCAATATTCCAATTCCAGTTTTACAGATGCCATATGTACTAGAATGATAGAAACACATATTTTTCAGCTTCAAGAGATTATTGCAGTAATAATCAATTAAGAGCTCCCAAACCTTTAGCATTTGCCCATCATTAAGATGCAGCATAAATTGGCCTATGCCCCAGGCATTTCATTCCACAATAAATTCTGATGATACCACCACATTAAGCAGCAAAGAAAAATAGATAATAGAAAAAATATGAATCATCATTCTAACTGTTAGTGAACTGGCACTATTAGTGTTTTTTTTTCAGTTCCAGTGATGCTTGCCATGCTGCATGCAACATGCAGTGCCAGCTCAGCAGCTCATGCAATTTGTCATTTTTTCTCACAAAGTTAAGGGATGCTTGCCATGCTGCATGCAACATGCAGTGCCAGCTCAGCAGCTCATGTAATTTGTCATTTTTTCTGACAAAGTTAATGGATGTGTGTACATTTTTTCCCCAGGTGAGAATGTGACCCAACATTTAGACATGACATTGCCTTGATAAACTTTCAGTATAAAGAGGAGGGTGGCATGACAGGGAAAAGCCTCATTGGGAAGGCAGAAACAAAGACAACTGTAGTCTGTCAGCACAGGTGAAAGAAGAGGGGCTGAGGAACAGAATAATAGTGATAAGTAGCAGAATTTTATTTCACTACCTAGAGAAGATCTGAGGGGTTTTGCTGGCCATTTTACAATTCTTTCCCTTGACTTGTTTACTGATGGAAACGTTTGCCAAGGAACTTTAGAAAAATAGTGACATATGAACAATCTGTTGCGGCATATTGTAGTGGTGGTGTTTGTTCTGCTATAGTTACTAAGATTTTAGCATTTTTGTAATTTGTCTTGAAAAAAACTAGAATTTGGCATGAAGTTTTCGGGTACCTCCATGTTCAAGTCAGATGGTTTTCATATTTTTTTGTTACATTTCTTATGTGAAGAAAAGTCTGAAGATATGCTGTGTCAAGGAAAAGGAAGAAGCCTGCTCAGATGAGGAAAGAAGCAGAAGGTGGGAAAAGAGCCAAATGCATTGCAAGATGAGGAGGAACAGGCGCAATCTTCTTTTCAAGGTGAGAAGAGTATTTACAGGATACTCACAGGTCTTATGTAACTGCAAAGTTAATCAAAATTAATCAAAATTTATGCCAAAAATGCCTTGTGATTTTTTACTTTAGTTTGATTTCTGATCTGTAACTAACACTGTAAGGTTGGTTTTCACTGATTTCATGAGGAGCTTAAAGCAGAACCTCATGTTGAAGTACTTGAAGTTCCACATGGCTCTGCTGTGGTGGGACACAGAACCACCCACCCAAAATGTGGTGGTACAAGCAAACATCTGCTGGAAAGAAGTCTAGAGAGAAACTGAAGAACAGGGAAAGAGCAAAAATGGGAACAAAATGCAACCAAATTGTTGATGACTAATCCAACAATAGGAGGAGAAAATGTCATATAAAAGCTAGTCATGAGGGAAGCTGGGAAGTAGTAAGTGTGGTCAAAATACTTCTGTACATAATTCCATTTGGGAACCCTCCCATCACATCCCAGGGCTCTGTATATACAGGTACTTCCCATTACAGCTGGGTGCATATGAAATACTAATTTTCTGCCAGAAGAAGAATACTCTGCCTCCCTCTCCCCAAACCACAGCCCACAGAGAAGATCCTACACTCCTGCCAGGCATCATCCTAAACACACAGAAAATATTACCTGACATGTTAGATTGGCTAAATGCCTTATTAGTGTTATGGAAGTCTCCACTGCTTGAACGTCATGTCTTATCACAGTTCTGCAACAATTTTCCTGACACTTTGAACTTTCCAGAGGTCTTTCTGAGGGAGAAGGAGGATGAAAGAAGAGTATTACAGTGCTGTTAATGAACCTATTAGCAATCACGCTTGTTCTGTACATCTTGGGGAAGACAATATATAGATAATTCTGTTTGCTTTTAGCATTTTGCCTTTCAAAGTAGTTTAGCAGGTGGATGCATAGAAAAGCTGACTATAGCAGTATCAAAAATAACTGAAAAATTATACAGTGTATATTTAACCAGCAGAATTAACTAAGCAAAATAAAGCAAGAGGTTTGGTGGGATTAAGTGGGATTAGACATGCACATGTATCATGAGATATAACCTATCAACATTTGTATGGAAAGAATAATATCCTGTATTACATTACCTGAAATACATATTCACATCCATATGTAGATTATACAAGATATCAATGCATGTATTAGAAACAATTATGAGCCAAAAGAACAATGGCTAGCCCAGAGGTCACTGAAGGTTATTGGAAAGAAGATTCCCCTCTGGGAAGTTTATTCCACAATATATCTTCTAATCTAATCTTTAGGAGCTCACAGCAGCCACAGTTGTATACTGGATACCTACTTATGGCCCTCCAGTACTATCCTGAAACACGACTCCTGTGTTCTGATGTTCTTCCCATCAGTCCCTGTCCTGCTGTCTCGTACCATGAAACACAAATTACCCATAAAAATGATAATTCTCTTATTAGTTTTAAAGGTCAAATCAAATGATGTGGAAAATATGTGGTGGTGTGACATATAATTTGCATAATTGCCACAAAAACACCGCACTAAAGCTGTGTGAAAAAATAATAAATAAAATAAATCAAGCTCCGCTCTGAGGAAAAGAGAATCAGCCAGATTTGTGGTGAGAGTAAATGGGGGCTGCACCACCAACATACAAATACCCACAACCCAAAAATCCCCACCACATTCAGGTCTAAATTTAATCACCTCTTCTCCTTATCCCTTTCCCCCAAGTATACATACAGACACTCTGAAAAAGGGAAAATTAGATCTTTCCCACCAGTCCTGGATTTTTAAAGCGATTCGTCTCTAGGTGTGGAATACCATTTCCAAAGTCTTTATATAGCACACTACACTTGAGGGAGGGTGGGGACACAAAGGTGACATTGCCAGTCCTACCTGATGTCCCAGACAGGGCTGCACACGGGAGCTATTGAGGTGTGAGCAGAGTTAGTGCTGGGGCCCTTTGCAGAATTTGCTTTTCTCTTGCCCAGGCTCTCAAATCAAGCAGGTAAAGGACTCAGCACTGCTCTTCTCTTCCAAGGCTTGCCATAGTTTCTGGATCCTGCTTCTCCCCACGTGGAGAATTCATGTGGGAATACGCAGGACCTTCAAATGCATGGGGTGCAAGACCTCAGATCCCACTGGACCTCACAAAAGCCAAAGCAGCAGCCAATGTGCCTGTATAGGGAGGAATGGAACTCAGCTTGTAGCTTAATTAATGAGTTCCTAAAAGTGCTCACTCACAGGAAACAGACCCTGGATCAATATAGTCTGAATCCACTAAAGAAAAAACCATACCCCAAACACCACACTTCAAACAAAACTTGAGCTGTCTAAAAGCAAGCTTTGGATTTTTTAAAATGTCCTGATGCTGCTTGACTACTTAAACTGGTTAACGTGGTGGCTGGGCTTGGCTTATGATTTTATTTTACAGAGGAATTAGACAACTCAAAAAATTGGCAATAAGCTCGACATCTGCCCATTTTTCTGAAATCTTAGGGTGCATCCCTCTCCCCTTCCTCCCTAGCATACCAGTCTTTAAATCAGCTTTCTGCTTGATGCATCTGGCAGCCAACACAATGGTATTTATTTCTGAGATGAAGACAGCAACTTATCCCTCTTTGTGTCAATGAAGAATTAACCCCAACTACATACTTGGTTAGTCTGATTTGGTATAATATACTTTATAAATAATATACTTTTACTAATATATCTTCTTGTGTTCTTACATCTGAATTTATGTGTACTGTGTTAACTATTGATACATTTATTCCCCCTCTTTTA
Source organism: Argya squamiceps (assembly GCA_037834095.1). Lineage (NCBI taxonomy): Eukaryota > Metazoa > Chordata > Aves > Passeriformes > Leiothrichidae > Argya > Argya squamiceps. The sequence continues at coordinate 6,004,869 of JBBMKD010000145.1, read as the reverse complement.
AAAAATTAGCTATTACAAAGACAGTCTTACTCTCCTTTGATTAATTAAGGTTGATCTTACCCTACAATAATTAAGCTGACAATAGGTGTCTACACATTAGAAAAATGGAGTATGGTGTTGAAGAAAAGGTGGGTTCATTACATTATGTCTAAATCTTGGATTTATAGCTCAGTTCATTTCATATCATATATATTTATCATCTATGTTCCTAATAGAACTTTTTAATCAGCAGCAGTAAGAGAGATCACTTATTCATTTGACATATTACAAATTAATAAAAATGCAATGAATGAGCACCAGAAACTTTGCTGCTTCTGAAGTGCAAAGCTCTGTTATGAAATAGAAGAGCTAAAATTCTTTTAGCTATCAACGGGCCTTCATCTAATTCACTGCATATATTAAAGGAATCCCCACAAGGTATCTGTTCAAGGTCAAGTTATTTTACATTTCCATAATATTAAAAAGAGGAAAAAAGGTAATACAATGACACACTGAAGGAGGGCATTGGGTAATTAGATACGGAACATTTGTGATCCGGGCATTCAGAAAGCTTTAAATTAATTTTGGAAGTGAGCAATACTGCTCTTTCTTTTCTTTTTTGTGCAGATCAGACTAACAGCAGCCTCAAAATATGGCTGAGCTGAATTATACAAGTGTCATCATAAAATCATTCAGCAAATACCTATCAGAGACAGTACAGGTGTAAAAAATTCAGGCAAAACTGATCAATCACTACAAAATCCTTACAGTTCTGAAACATTACCAGAAATTCAGAGAAATAGCAGCTGAGTGAATTTCCTTTCCTTCCTATGCCTTCAAAACATTACATATATGTTGATGTGTATTAAAACTATTAAAGCTTAGCAAGTAAACAGCCAAGTACTGCATAGTCAAATGCCTTATTTTTACTTCATCCCACCTCAACCCCAGGCTTTTGTTTTTCCTGGCTGTGTGCTCTACCTTGTCTCTGACAGCAGACTAGAAGTGTGAGAGCCACCACCCTTGTTACTACAATTCCCAGCACAGCCAGGTCTGCAGATGTTGCAGTAATAATAATAAAAACCCACAGTCTGAAGGGACACCTCAAGCAAGGGAAATATTCTTTGGCACAATACAGTTGGATGTCAAGTGATATCTGGGCAAACTTTCCTGCACTGACCATGAACACCCCCAATGCCTTTTTGGAGAGCCCATGCTGGGAATGAGGAACTCAGCACTTCTCCCAGCTCATGCATTTCCCTGCTTTGCTGGGCTGACACTACTCAGGTTGTGCTGAAACTATCCTATTAGACCAGCTATTATTTAGAAAGTACTAGATTTAAGCATGTCCATTTTCTTCAATTTGAGAAGAATAATATTTATAATTACTTTCTCTTAACAGTAGTCTTCTCAGACACTTACAGACTTCTACCCAGAGATAGGGGGTTTAAATCTGTGTTAATGCTGAAATGGCACAAAGCAACTTTGAGTCTTGATCACCACCTGCTTCATTAATTGTGGTAATTGCTGCAACTGATGCAGCTCCAGCCCAGCCAAGGAATGGGAGATGTGGGCAACAGATTTCCCCATGGCAGGTCCTGGGGGGTCAGAGCAGAGCTGCATCCAAGAGCTGCCAACACTGATTCGGTCACCCTACAGTCAGTCTTGGGTAAGTGTCACACTATTAAGAAACTGTTCCTGGGTTCCATAACCTGATTTCTGCCACTATTGTTGGATGACAAAGATCAGTAGAAGACACGTGATAAGGTAAAACATTGGCCTTTGATTTCTACTGTGATAATGAATGAACAGTCCCCTATAATTTTTTATTCACATCGACTACTTTTCTTCTCTGGTAGATGCTGTTCATTATCCTGGACTGTTGGGTTCCAGGGGCAGGCATTGTCTCTGTGTGCTGTGCCAAACAACACAGCTCTAATCCCTGATGGGATTATTAAATACTACTACTGCAAAAATAAAAACAACATGTGCTTCTGGACAACAGAAGAAGAGAATGAAAACTGCAAGGTCCAGCTTGAGATTTGGGAATGTAACACAATATGGGTGCAGAGCACCACAGCAGTAAATTGCTGAGGGGTCCAGCTGGGAGTTCTCATTCACAGCCCTGCAGTGCAGGTACCTGAACCAGCCCACCTGAATGCCATACAATTTTCATCGTTATTGTCACTTTCTTTCTTGTATTTTTGAGACAAATAGTGTGGGGAAGTATAAATTGGATAGAGAAGACATTTAAAATAAGTAAAAGTTGTGGCTTAAGACAGTTGGAAATAGTTACATTTCCACCAAATCTTGAGATCAGGCAAGATCTGTTTTTCATTTGTAGCTTGGTTCAGAATGGAAGCCCACGAACACTGTAATCTGTCTGTCATATAATAGCTCCAGACTGGATTTAGATGAGAGAAAGAGACATTTCCTAGAAATGTCTGATGAGAAAACAAACTGAAAAGACAGCAGACCTATGCTGCAAAATAGAAAGAATACGTGCACACCAGCTTATACATCATTACTGATTGCTGTCCTCAGATCAGAACAAGATTTTACCTGAAAGGCTAATATCGAGCCAAGAGAAAGAAAAAAGTAAGAAGTTGTAGACTTTTTTACAACAATTTGCTGAAATGTTAAGCATCAGTTTTCCACAGTGAACTAACCACCACTGGCTGATCACAACATCAATGTTTTCTCAGTAAGAGAAGAAAACACAGTAGTGATATAAACCTGCCAATTTCATACTACGTAAAATTATTAGGAGTGTAATGTGGATGCATAATCTGTCTTTCTTAAGGCAGTAATTCAAAGTTGTTTTCTCCATTGCTGGACATCTTGCTCTATGCATTAAAGAAGCTACCAAAAGAGGAACCTTGTTATCTGCCTCCAAGGCTGATGGGCCAGGGGAACTGTAGTTCTTGCCCCTCTGGAAGTTCAGTTGTTCCCATCAAATTAAATCATGATCTCTTCCCACTGAAACCCCCCTTCCTGCTTGATTGCAGGCAACAAATTAGTTTCCAGCATGATGAGCTCTTGAGTTCATCTGCCATAAGCTCTCATGGTGGGAATGATTGGGATAGCTGGAGTAATGGTCTGCTATATCCATAGAGTAACTTTTCTCACTCTGAGACAGTGGGAGTAAGGAGGTTACACTGGGATTTGAGGTTGTGACAGGTGCCTTTAGTTCTAGATTTGATTAGAATGAGTGAAAAAATTTTTCATGAGAAATGTCAAATGAGAGAACACACTGGAAACGTGGAGGAGAAACCCAACTGCTGTTATCTGACCATTGAAATGTCCCTAAACGAACATTTCCATGTGAACATATTGAATTTACAATTTAGAAGAGCCTGGATCTGTATAGGAATGAATGGACTCTCCAGAAAAGCAGCAACCAAATGCTCCTAAATGCAAATTGCCTCCTCAGCCCCCCTCCTCCCTGCTGACAGTCAGTATCATCATTTGGAGGCTGTGGGTGTAATAGTGGTGTTACTTGAAATGGTTTCAATGGCACAACAGCAGTGATTTGTCTACCTAAGGCTGGTCTTGACAGTAGCTGCTGAGACACCAGAGCCAGGCCAAGAAAAACATAATTACAGATTATTCTGACAGCCAGTCTGTCAGAAAATTATTGCCTAACCTACAGCTACTCATGGCCCGTTCCCAAAAATCAGTAAGGCTCGAAACAGATCATAACCAAATGTATTCCAGTGCAAGAAGAGCCAATTTACTGACCCCTCAGCCCCTGCAGAAGACACATGATGCAACATTACTTATGCCTGATCAGACTGACAGCAGGGAGGAGGAGCTTCAGATCTGGCATAAACAGCAGCTCATCTCATAGGTTTCAGCTGCTTGTCCAGAAGATGTCAAGGTAATAAGTCCTGAAGTGAGCCCTGTGAGGTATTTATCTTCTGACAGCAATGCTGTATTTTCTTGAGTGACTAAACCTTTTGGGGGTTTGGAAACATTATTATTTTTTCTTTCTATTCAAAAGGGAACCAAACAACAAGATCACAAACTAAGCCAGCGAATGGAATGGAGCCCTGTGAAGTACTTTCACAGCCATATTTCAAGAGCTGCTGCCTAGATTTTTGTAAGAGGTTTGGAAGCATTTCCCTCAAATAAGCTCTGTATGAACCAAGGTACAAATGAATAGGGAATGCAGAACAAATGACATCATGCTGATTTGGTGGGGTTTCATCACATACTCACTAGGGTTAACATGGAAGACTGTTCTGAGCCTTCTGTCACTACGTTTTATAAGCAAGCTGCAGCAGGGCTTCTGTCAGCAGAAGTTAAGTGTACCAATTGAGGGCAGTATATCATCTGCACAAGAACTTGCTTCAAAATGGAGTGTGTGTTTGTTCAGTAACATTTTTTCAGCCAACTAACTTTTCTTCCTCATCAGAATTTTTTTTTCCAGCAGATTTTTCCAGCCTGTTACAGAATGGATGTTATGACACACACATAAAAAAAAAAAAATCCAGTCTGTTCTTGTCTGTACAAAACAGAATATTGTTCTCTGGCTTAGCCTTTCAGTGATCACCAAACAGTTCAGCAAATTATTGCTGCAGGAGGTCTGAAGCAATTTATGCAATATTTTTTTTTTGAGAAGACCTACTGTTATTTCTCAGCAGTTACAATAGAAAAAAAGATATTGAATACCTTATTGCTTTTTAGCATTCATAGAGTTTGTGACAAACATGGTAGGAGTTGTCAAATGCAGTAGCCAGATAGAGGCAAGGCTGCTGCACTCAATGTTCCCAGATTCTATGAGTAGTGAGGCTGAGTATCTACCCCTAATAGGTGCCCATAAAACACAGGTATATGACCAATAGATGTGTAGACACGTGGCCAGCTGTACAGCTCACTGCAGACAGAAACACCAAGCACTCACACAAACAGCAACAACTTCCTCTTGATTTCCTCTCTGGTTGAACAGGATAAAAGTCTGTTGATGGAAAATACACACATTAAAACATATATCCACACACTAACTAACTGGCCTCAGACAGTCTGCCCCCAATCCTTGTTCTCCCCAGCTGCAGCACCTCCCCACTGCAGCTGCTGGCCCACAAATGTTCTTCCATGCCCATTAGATATCCCTCCAGTGACTGGCCTCAGCCACTCAGCCTGTCCAGGATCTTGCCCTGGATCCTTTCACCTCTGTTTGCTTCACAAAGAGACACTCACATGCAAATAGATCCCTCTAAGATGACCCCCACTCCCAGCTTATGGATCTTATGGTTTCCCTAGTCGTGGGCTTCTGGGACCCTACCAGAGCCAACCTGCACACTCCCTGGTCTCACTGGTATCTGGCCCAGACTCAGTTGCCTTGATACCCAGCTCACAGGCCTCCTGTATTAGCTGGCAATTGCACACAGATGCACACACAGTTGCTCCTTTTGCTGGCATTGCAGGCACATGAGCCCCTGTTCTGTTCCAACTCCACTTGCTGGCCATGAGACCCCCTGGCACACACAGGTGCACTCAGAACAGAGCCCCTCACCCAGCAAGACCTGCAGAAATTGAGATAACTGAGAATACAGTATCAACTGCAGTGATCAATAGACCAGTAACTTTTGCCCCCTATTTCTCCTTTCTGTTCCTTTCCAAAGCACCTTGATCCCTCTCCTTTCCTTTGTCTCCTCCCTTAAGTCAATAATCTCAACAGCAGATTCAAGACTAACTAGCCAGTGCTCCATTTTTCCTGTGGAACAAGGCATTCCTCAGAGGCAGAGTGAATTAAGAAGTTGTATTATACTGCAGAAACACAAATAGATGTAGACCTTAGCAATACATTTGCTATGCAACCAATTTAATCTACAAGTTAATACAAAATGTTTCTGTTCTGCATTCTGATTTTGCTGTTACATGCTAGTGCTTTCTGGCTGTAAACTCTATAAAGAACTACAAAGATATGTGAAATCAGTATCTTCCTATACTTTCTGTATGATATTTTTAAAAAAGAAATAATAATTTTGTCACACTCTAACTTATGCATAAGGTATAGAACACATATTTCTGCATCTATGAAAATAAAAGTACACACAAATACAATTGAAACTCAAAGATCTTTGGATCATTGGAAGCTGACAACGAGGTGCTAAAGCTGAGGTATTACCAGCATGCCAGTTTTGGGGCTGATTGTACAGAAAAGGTTAATTTCAAACCCAGATCCTGTCGTTTCCATGCAGATCTGTTTTGTCCCAACCACTTTCTGATGATTTGCTGTAAATGAACAACCTGGTGTAAAAATATCTGACTCGAGATGGGAGGCAACAGCTCAACAGCTGAAACACGGCAAAGCAACAGCCTGACTGCTTAAATGGCCCGAGATCTTGCTATTGATATGGTAACAAAATCGACAGGGCAGTTTGATATGGAGCCTCTATCCCTGATTAATGAGACCAGAAACTCTCTGTTGACCCCTAAAGGGGATCTTGCTGTGTGCAGCATTGAAGTGACAGAAATCTTGAGCAGCTGAAAGGCTCAGAAGGAAGGGGAAAACCACCCAACAAAACAAAAACCACCCCAACAACCTAGAAATCCATGTACTTCCTAATCTTGGGGCAGAAAGAGGCTGTCTTATTTAAAAGGGCCAAGTGTCCTGCACAGACCAGACAGTCCCACCCTGTTGGTCATCACAGGACAGGAATTAACAGAGCAGATATGTACTTTCTTATTTTTGTGGGTTTTTAAACGATAAATGCCAGCCTGCACACACCTTCATTTCTGGGGATTTCTGAGTCAGTCCTCTAACTCTATCAGTTGGGATCTGGGTACTGTTTTGGAACTAACCTTCCCAATTGTCCTTATATGTTTTAATTCACCTCCTCAACAGAGGATTTTCTCAAAGTGCACAAAGTGCATCCATTTGGGATGTACTGGACAGGAAGATGATGCCTGAAAAAATGTCCAATACAGTCCAGGTAACAGCAGTGGACAGTTCAGAGTCACGCTACCAGAAAAAACAATATTTAACTCCAGTGCAACATATCCCTTGAGAGAGAACAACCTCAGCACCAGCTGTTTCACACTGCACATCCCAGCACAGCTTGGATTCCTCACTTTTTGTGAATTTAGTACATAGAACACAAAAGCAAACATCAAGGAAGCAGATAATATCTACTGTGGTGTAGACAGGGCTGCCTAAACTAGAAGTGACATTTAGGACAGAGAAGGAACCACAGCATCTTTGCAAAAGAACCGTGTGTAAAACTAAGATGAGATAGGATCATGAAGAAGCTGAAAACCTTCTGCTCCTGAAAGCTAACAAAAAGAGTCAAAGCTACCCTGCAACATAAACTAAACACCTCTTAGTTTCTCAACAGAGCTGTATGAAAAGTGACCTACCATCAGCTGCTCTTCTCCAGAATCAGAGGGAGATGTCAGATGCATCATGCCACGTCCTGGTGAAGGTTGGGGTGGTGACCCGTGTGAGCACATCCCCTGGCAGCCAGCCCACAACATACCTTTGAGGAGGGCACAGAGCTTGTGGGAAAGAGCAGCTCCAAAGTAGAGAAAAGCACCTGCAAGAAGTGACAATGAAAGGAAGAGGTAAGAGTTCAGCTCTTCTGTGGTAATAGTGTTGACACAGGAAGGCGACACAAGATGGAAACCAAAATAACACTTTAAAAGGTCTGATCAGGTACTGTCAACAATGAAGTAAATCAGTGGAGATTCACTCTGCTTGAAAGTGCAGACACGGACCCTAAAGTTGGCATTAAAACTGCATAAGCATAGTTCTGATATTTCTGCCTAGCCAATGTCTGAGAGCACAGGTGAGACAGGGGGAGCAGGTACACCAAATACCAAAGGGCAAACTGGAAAGGTGGTAGAAAGGCAGGGTGGGGAATGGCAGTGTAGTGCAGACCAAACTGCAAACACCTTTTTCCTCCTCATAGGAAAGGAACTTTCTTTGGGTCCAGTGGAGCAGCCAACTGTTCCCCAATGTGAGACAAAGATTTACCATCTAGCACACAGAGTAGGCTCAGTGTTATTCAGCCAGGCTGTGATGCAGTTCTGGCTGTAATTTGGGCATCTGTTGAAGTGCTCTTTTGCATTATAACATGCAATTTAAATGGACTACCCTTGGACAGTTTGTGATTGGGATGAACTTGGCGCTCAGCATGGACACCAAGAGTCATGGAAAAGTATGGAAATGACTGGGCTGTTCTCCACAACTACAGAGCACCAGTGTTCTAATAGCTCAGGGGATTAAGTGTTAAAGTTTTGGTTCAGTCTGTTGTAAAGAAAACAGATGCATATTTGTATTCAGCTGAACATCTTAAAAGTTTGAGATGGCTTAGTGCGATTATAATTTGCACCCATATCATCTTTGAAGACAAGAGATGAATCATCTGCAAAATTAGCTGCAGATGGATGCTCAGGTCTTGGGAGGCTTGAAAGATTCCAGGCTCTTTGGAAAGGTTTCAATTTGTATCCACAGCCAGTTCAAAATGAAAGATGAACCAAACCAGCTAATACATATTGCAATAGACTGTGAGGATCTCTTTTGTCTGTCCCCTGGAGGAAACTTCTGGCTTAATAAAAGGCTGCTAAAAAGAAAAATAGTATTTCTTTTCATATATTTTATCCACATTGTAAAAATCTCTTTATTGTTTTCCTGTACTGCTGTTGTGTGCCTGCCATAATTGAACAGCCTAATGCAAAAAGAAATATTATACAATCTGAACACAAACATAATGGGTATTGAAAAAAATCCCTGGCAACAGGCAGAAGCTAAACAAACAAACACAAAAATTATCTTGCTGAGACACAGCATTTCTATTAAAGAAGGCAAAGAGATGAAAAGCCTTTGTGTTTGAAAGCAAGAAATTTCTCTGTATACTCATATATATATTCAACTCTAGCTAGTTGCACACTTTTGTTACAAAAACTTTTGTGATTTTGGAGCATGGACATCTACCTCTGCTGTGTCCTGGAAAAGATACCTTTGCTACTCAAACAAGTCACAAAGGTTTGGAGAAGAAGAAATGGAACAAACCAGACTGGGTGTTGGAGTTTCTGCTGACTAACATGATGATTCAAACATGATCTTGCAAGAAATATTTTAATATTTTTTAGGTTAATGTTTCAGGTTGCACAAAGAAATTAAGCCTGCACAGTACAGAAGAATAACCATGGGGTTTGAGATGTAGAGCCATCATAAGCAAAGAGACATGTGTTTGTAGATTTGGTAGCATTGTTTTGTTTTAAAAACTGTTCATATCAAACAACATTAACAAAGCTTTATGTCTTGTTGCCTTCCCTTTTAGTTATTTAGACAGAACAACAAATTAAGTGGTTTTGACAACACTTTGGAGGACAAGCAGATGAGGAACGAGCTATAAATCATGCAGGGATTTAATTAAAAAAACAGATGTTGAAAAACCGAGAAAAGTGATCACTGATTGGAATTTTCCAAACTATTAAAGAATGACAAAGATAAAAATGTAATTAGCATACAAACCTATATCTTCCAACAATTTAGACAGGAACAATAGCATTAAATCTGGAATTTTCCATGTTCTACTAAGATGTCCTGACCCATCATTGTAACCCCAACCTCTGGCAAACAACATTGATACCTTTTAATCTCACCACATCTGTGAGGGTGGCTGTCAGCTTCCTATTGCTCCTGCTAAATATTTTATCTATTTCCTCCACATTATAATATAATAAAAATATACACATTTTTATATAAACACATACATCTATATATGAAATGTATATATATGCACACAAACATATATATGCATGCATATACACACATACTTTTATGAAATATATACATTTTTTTCTCTGAACCCCGTGGGCCACAGCAGACATGTACCTTGCTGGCTTTACAAGCATGAGATCCCTCAAAGATAACTTGAAATGAAAGAGATTAAATAGCATGTGAGTGTAGTATCAGTTCTAAACATGTCAGGGCTCTAGGCACTTAACTGTATGGATCTTTTGGAATATTCAAATATGCCCTTTTCAAAAAACACTGGAGAATAATGCTAATTAAAACCATTTTTCTTTGGGCAGTATAACATTCTACCAATACTTAATTGGCACGTGCATTTCTCACAACAGTCCACTTGACACAGCACAAGTTATGCAAGTGAAAGATTCTCCTTATCTCCGTTTTCCAGCATTTTTTCTGTTATTTTGGGATCCTTTAGCTGATATTGTGAAATTTATTTCTGGAATGAGAGATGGCAGATAGTATGGAAATTAATTAATCAAGCCCCATGGATGTCTGACTACACATACACATCTTTACTACTTCGCTACATAAAAAGGACATTTCCAACTATGGCTGGGCTACAGGGTCCAACATAGGTGAGGTGGAACAAGCTCCCTTGCTGGATCAACTAATGAGAACTGAAAATCCACACTAAGATGTCTTCTGCTAAACTGGAAAGTTCATTCATACCAGTCCCATTCATTTAAATTCCTAAAACACTCAAAAAGTTCTGTAATAATGTGACTGCCCCCAAGAAAGCTGTAAAAGAATGAATGAATATCCAAGAGAACTGTTCAACCAAGAGTAGATAAAGCTAATAAACAGCAAACACAAGGAGAGTTGTGCTGGAATGCTAATGCCAGTTTGGGGGAATCACCTTTTTAATAGTACCAGCACGAGTACCTGTGTTCATGCATTTCTCATCAGCTGAATGGGAATTGGAGTAATCCTGAATCCTGCTGTGACACCCCAGGGCAGAGGGTTCTCATGCCTCTTTTGGAACCTCCACACCAGGGAGTGTCCTTCCCCTTTCCCAAAGGGGCAGTTCTCATTCCTACCAGGAGCACCCTTGATTTTCTCCTACACAGGATGGCCACTACCTGAGAGAACTACTAACATAAATAAATACTTACTAAAATCCCACAACCTGCAGCTGAGGACTCTGGTCCATGCAGCAGTCATTCTAGAGGAAAATTTTATGGTATTTTCCAAGTAAGGAAAGAAATCAAGAAGTGTCTCAGAGTCTTGCTGATGGTTTTACAAATAAATGGCTCCAGTGTAAGATGTCTAATTCTGATCAACACACTGATAAATAAGCTGCCATGAAACCACCTCAGAACAGTCCCTGAAAGTAAGGGGCCAAGCCACATTTTGTGCTTAGTCAGGTTTCTGTTTGGCACTGAATTTCTGTAAGTCTGTGCACTCTTAATACATCCAAACGCAAGTGGTATCCTCCCTGCCTTATGAAAATCAATAGCTAAGTGTATTATACTGTCTATCAGACAATAATTGCTGCTGCCTACTGGAAGCACAGTGCTGACTATTAGGGAAAGCAACAGAGTTCCAGCCCAGCAAGTCACATAAAATGGGTTTGTGCTTGATTAGTGTCTACTCCAAATCCATGTCCAAGGTAATTGCAGATTGAGATCCAAAGATTAGGAATGCAAACTTTGGAAATGCTGGTCAGATGACTGGAACAGCAAAGAATTATTAGCTGTAGCCTCCACTCATTTTGGGCTGTTTTGCATTTTTTCTGGCAGGCGTTAGTTCATATTGTTCCCTTCCATTCCAGAATATAGGAGTTTCAGTGGGGTTTTTAGAGATGAAATCTGTACAGCACTGTATTCAGGGTAAAAAATAGCACTCAAGGCTGATCTAGTGCAAAAGCATAAGCAATGTAGTGTCATTGTAGCCTCACAGAATGGATGGAGGGGACAGAGTTTACCTTAACCTGGGTAAGCTGAAAATAATACTGTGAGTGAACAGCAATGGATGGTGTGCAAAGCACACTCAAAAGGGGAAGCCAGAATGGGAAGATGTCACAAAACTGGTTATTCTATTCAGGCTCTCTTAATGTATTTGCCATCATGGTAACCAAGGGTTTATCTTACTCTTACCATTTACACCTCATTCACACCATCCAAAGCTGTTGCAGGGCCATGTTGGCACAGGAAAACAAGGAACATTTCCAATGTTGCTATACAGACACAGGTATGAGCACGTATGACAACTTCTCTTTAACATGGAAACCTTCAGATGTCTTTAGGAAATGTTCAAGTATGTCTCAAGATTTGGAACAGTTGGGATCAGGTGTTTCTTTAAGTCCAAGCAATCATGAAGAGGCAGCCAGAAGAGTATTCCAGTCAGAAACTCACTGCTCTCTGTGGCCAGCTGTGAAACATCACATCTATTGCAAACAGTCAGAACCAGACAAACAGATCCTTGAGGAGAGAAGCAGGTCCACTGGCAGAAGGAATGAAGGTTGATGAATTCATGAAGGAGAGATGGAGGAACGATTGTTCATGAAAACTCTCTATTCAGGAAATTTCCCCTCTTCCTGGCCACCCATAGCTTGCTTACTGCTCTCCACAAAACAAGGCGTTTTCTCCTTCCCTCTGCAGAAGCAGATGATGTGGTGGAGGCAGGTGTCAGGAATAACAAGCAATACTGCAGGATAATTTGTAAACCCCTACAGAATACATAACCCTTTATGAAAATCTCTTTCAGAAATACTGTAAAAATATCTATTGGTGGGGGTGGGGTCACAGATCATAAGCTTCCTTTCAGTCAAAAACCAGTCAACATGGACAAGCTTTAATTTGCTCTGAGATTTGGGACAAAAAAATTACCTTTCATTCAGGGCATTAACACATCACTTATGCACAGAATGTGCTTTTGCTTATGAAGTATTAATGTTAATGTGATTTCACCCCAAGTAAATAGGATGATAGGTCTATTTCTGTGCATGTGCTCTTAAGAACTAGTTTGAGGGAACAAGTTTTAGTCCATCCATTGAACAATAAAGTAAACTCTAAATGAGGAGGGAAAAAAATACCAAGAACTTGAATTTAGGGTCAATTCTTTCAAGCTCCATAAATCTTCAGTGTCTGATTTCAAGGTGTATGCAAGGCATATCTGTATCTGAGCAGCAAAGATTAAAGTATAAGATCAATAGCTGTAATCAAAATGTGTTTCTTTTTTTTCCTCTTTCTCAAATGGTAGCTAAGATTTGGAAAGTATTGAGAATATGTCTGCAAAAAGCAAATAAACTCCAGAGATACAATCTGTTCAAAGAGAGACTGGTTAAACATGTTAATGTTTGGTAGCAAGCACTGAACATTTCCAGTTCTCTGCAACTTGTGGAAAAAAATAAGAATAATCAAGAATCTGATACTTTATGTACAAATCTACAAAGACAACAATACAGAGCCTGATCTAGAAGTCACTGCAGACAGAGGGTTGTAGTGATTTAAGGCAAGAAAGCAAATTTTGCCTCTATGTTTAACCCCAACTGCATCAGGAGTACCATAATCTTCTGCCAGAAAGGCATAAAAATTTTTGTGCCTTTCAATTGATGATTCCATCCAAGGTAGATGGAATGAGAGAGATGCAATATATCACACAGAAAGTGACAACTCTGCACATGCAGGTCCATGAGAGTAGCACAGCAGTTCCCTGTCTACACTGCCAATCTTTGGAGTGCAACACACACCTTTGGAGAGCACCGTGGCAGTGCCAGGCTGTAAGCAGCTCAGTGTGCTCCACTGGAGCAAAGCTTTCCAAAAAACCTAAACAGGTGCCAAGTTTTTGGGCTCTGATGCATGAAAAAAGACCCAGTGTCTGTTAAAGTTAAGAATTTGTTGGAGAGTGCCATAAAGAGCTTGATGGAAGCAGAGACTGGGATGTGACAGCAAAGAACTGAGATAAAGTTATGTTTTGCCAAAAGGATAAGCATTAGCAGATTAATGGCCACATGATGGTCTAAGTACAGCTCTTATCTATAAGACTGAATGATATTTTCTGGTGAACAATACTCCAAGAACCAGTACCTAATAAGGGGGAAGAATTAATTAAATAATAGCTTGAAAATAGACAGGTTGCCTGTGTCATGTCTTGGAACTTTCCAAGTTTGTAGAGTGCAGTTATCTGCTTAAAGCACAAGAATGTCTAGAGCAGCTGCAATCTAACATTGAACAAACATGCATGTTGTTTTAAAAATAACATTCTCCACATTTGCACAGCTATGTTTTCAAGGTAAACCTATTAATTTATCCTTCATCTTGTCTAGCAAAAAATCTGACATTAAGTAACCTGACATACATGAAACAGCTGGTACACTTTTGTGGGTGGCAAATCTGTTCACTGACAAACTTCTAGCAAACCTGCAGGCTCTGGGGGCCCCCAAAAGCAGCAGGACAATCTGCTACAGACCTGCCTGGGCCTGAGCTCCAGGTGAACAAAACACATGACCATATTGCAGGGCGTTGTTCTCTCTTGGCAAGGAGTGGCCAAGCATCTTTGGCAAATGGCAAGAGAGCAGGGAAAAAAAAATACAGGTCGTGAGGATCACCATCAAAATGGATTTATTGGCAAAGGCCTCTTTCAAGACAAATAACTACAGAGAGGCAGGAGCTTCAGAAACACCTGTGTTCACCAACTGCCTTCCTAATCACTACAAACTGTCCATTTCCATGCCTGCAGTTCTGCATCAGAACACTCAAAGCTTATTCTTTGATATTCTGAGCATTTGTTACTCCTGCATTATTACTGATATGAGCTACAAGATATAAAGTCGAATTGCATAATTTAATTATGTAAAAAAAAGTAGTTTGAAATGCCTAGTTTGAAAACAAATTGGAGTACAAATTGACTTAGTTCTCCTGTCAATGCTCCTTCTTTTCCTATGCAAATCAATTTTTGGTAGAAACTATTTAAAACGTTCCTCTGGATAGCTGTTGATCAAATCTGTAAAACCCAAGGCTAGTGATGATAAAATACAGCAACAGTAAAATTACACTAAATTATCAAACCCATGGATTTATGAGTCAACATGAAAAATAGGAAAGTTCTCATAGTCTAAGGAACAATCAAAAGGCATCACCACAAGAAAAAGAAAGAAATAATCTATACATCCAAAGGTGTCTGCACAATTTTGATTTAGTACTGCAGGTTAATCCATCCTAAACTACTATCAAACAGTAATGACATCATCCATCATTCTTTTAACTGGAAGTAATGACAAGATCTAGTGCTGTGTGGGGAAACAAGAATTTTTGTTCGTCAAAAGATACAGAATTTGGATTCTCCAAACTGAAGTGGAAAATGCAGAAATTATACCAAGTATTTAACAGGGACATTTTAAAAAGTCAGTTTAGTTCTTGAGGCATTCAGATTATTTTGATTTCTAATTTTTTACTATGTAAAAAAGTTGAAATTAATCTTAACCACAAATATCTCAAATTATACCAAGTGGAACCATCAACAATTAATCATTTACTCTTTCATTATTCCAAGCTTATACAGGAGGAAATTTATCTACTCCCCTCCTCCCCAGAGAGGCTTATTTTTTTCATCAGCCATTTATATAAAAATACTTTGCTAATTTCCATGCACATTGCAGAGAAAAATAGATGCTTTTTATAGATTTATTTAATTCACAGATGCTATTTTAATTGGTCTCCCATACAATTGTCTCTCACTGGGAATCTGGATGGCTCTGGGGAATTGGCAGCAACTTTCAGAGCTTTTCCAGGTCAGTGATTCAGATATGACCAGCGTCACTGGTGGCTGAGAATTAATGTGGAGAAAACTATTTGATGGCCTACATGAAATAAAGTAATGATTTCACTCCACTCTGTGGTTTGACAGATCACCAGCAAAATGAATTGGTGCTCTTATGGGTTTTTTTGGAAATAGACCCAGAAAATTAACTTCTGCAAATTATCTTTCCCATTAGGGCTGAAGGCAGCCTTAAGAGTCACAAGCATGAAGCCTTTCTCATCAGTTCATCTTTTTCATGATTATTTATGAAGATTTCATGGGTTTTTTTCCAAATTCTGTCACTTTAATGTTCTGGGAACTGTTTGTCATGCTCTGCTTTAGACTAGGAAGGTTAATCCCTTTAAGCTTCATCTATTGTCCCAGGGCAGGTGGAAGGGAGGGAAAAGAGAGGGAAGGAGATGCTTGTCCTGCATCTTTCTGTACAGAACCTGTACTGAGGGAATTTGGAGCATCTTTCTGCAGTGATGGAGAGACTGCCTTGGGCACGTAACCTTTAGAAGGATAAAAATTTGCTTTTGTAACCTTCTCCCTCATGTCCCTGCAAACACACTGCAAGTGTTAGGCTAGATTGTCAGAAAATGTGTCAGACCATGAACTGGGATGCAAACACGTTAGCACAGCAGTAAGGAATTTATCCCTCAGCAAAGATTCTACTAAATCCTAACTCGATGTTTTGCTTACAATTTCTGGTAAAAAAGGCAGTTTTCCACCTCACGCTCCTGTCTGATTAGCACATGCTTGTTTTCTAAACTCCCATTCATCCTACCAACAAGGCTTGTCCTCAAGAACTGGCTTTTAAAACAGCAGCACTGTTAAAAGACACAGCTCAGGCCTTTGCTTCATTTTTTTTCCTCACAGAAAGAATTCACAAAGAAAATTTGCGAGTGTAGTGAAATATGGTTCTCACAGGCCACAAGATCCTGCAGTCTTCAAGGACTGGATGCACTGATTCAGCTAAAATTAACCTATAGAACTAGGATGAACAGAAGATGCATATGTTCTTCCAATTCTTATATAACCTTTTGCACGATCTCATTAATTCCTAAAAAAACCCCCAAAACAAAAAACCAACCAAAACCAAAAACCAAGGAAATTAGTTTCTTCCCATTTACTTTGGCTCTCAGTGGTGCACCAACACAGGGATATTTGGGCTGTTTTTCTTGTGAGGTTTGTAATGAATTGCCTCTGGTAACAAACTAATGAGGTTGTCAGAAGCTACAACAAAGCAGTTTTGCAATTTATATGAGCAGGATAGGGCCTATTCAAAATATACAAAAAGGTACACAAAATCCATCTCTCCTCAGTGCTACACAGAAAAGAAAAGGAACAAACATCTTTGTTTAGTGTCATGTAAGTAAAAAGAGTAAAAAGGCAGAACGAGAAATTAAAAACTTCCCAGGAGAAAGATGAAGAAAACGCAGAAAGAAACCTAATGACCCATTTTGTCCATGGCAATGGAATTGGGAAGCAATATGCAGCTAAAGCACAGATAGTAAGTACTTCTCTGGTTTTAAAAGCAAACTTTTTCTACTTCCTACTTGTAACTTATTCAACAGTGCTTTGTGCCAGGAAAAGAGAAATTGTCTATGCCTAAAGATTTCTTCTCTGCTTCACATACTTTGGAGATCTGGAGTTAAGAAGTTCAATTTACAATTTATGACTCCCATGAGAAGTTCAGAAATTCAAACTCACTAGAAAAAGGGAGGAAACCAAACTTCTGTTACTTCACACTAAAGGCAGAGGATGCTGAGCTTCCTTCTGTGCAACAGTGACAGCTGATTTTGTACTACTTTTTTTTTCCTCCTGCTATTCAATGGTCAATTTGCAACTAGGTTTATTATCTTCTGAAAGTGTCAATGGTTGGGAACAGCTGTTTGAAATCCACGGCAGCCCCCAATCCCATAGAAGAATTTAAATAGGTAAACTGCTGTGCAGTAATCCAGAAATTAGTAGGTATAATACATCATCTTCTACTATGGCTGTCAGTTCTGGAAGGTCTTGGTTCAGTGCCAGGATGCAGTCAGGCTGTACAGGAGGCTGCACACCACAGAGCCTCCTGACAGCACAGCTCTGGAAACCTGCATGACAGTCCCCAAGCTTCCAGGATCTGCCTGAGCACAGAAAAAAAGCAGCAGAAAAAGAGCATTTGCTCTGACAAGGGGTCATTCTAATTACCAGGAACAGAGTAGTGTAGAGGTAGATAAATCCCAGTCACAGGAAGTGGTATTATATTGATATCCAGGATGCAGTAAGATATGAGCTGGTGAAAATTTTCATGGATCTGTTAAAGGTACAGTTATTTAAGTACAGTATTAAGTATATTAAGCCTGAACAGAGTACTCAGGCTGGTTTTGTTAACCTAGTGAACAATATTCATGCCTTGTCACACAGTCATGGAAGCATATGTGATAGCAGAATAACTCTGTGTCAGAGTATACATACACATACAGTTCTTTATCCACACTTGTCCTGAAGTGTGGAAGAACTTCTGGTCAAATGTGTGCCAGTTCTGCCTTACTGAAGCTGCCTACTTGCTCCTGGGGAGAGTGGATATAAGTCTGGCAGGTGACAGAGGATACAGAGTTATCCACAGAGAAGCTATGGGTCCCTAGAGAAGCATGTGGCTAAATACTCTAAGACCAAAGGGATCAGGTCAAATTGAGTTCTGAAAGCAGGCTGGAAGCAGCCAAGGAAGACAAGGCAGGACTGGGACAAAAACTTGGCCTGGACACCTCAGCAGTGTCATTTGCAAGTGGAAACATCTTACCTTAAGCCTGAGGTTCTCATTCCTGTCCCCTCCCTTCTCCAAGCCTCCTGCTGCTGCTGAGCTTAGGTGCTGCAGCTCACAGCTCCCTTCCCAAGGCAATGTCCTGCTTTTCACTCTCTCCATACCAAGTGGTGATACAAAGCAGTTCAGCAGTTGCCACACAAGACACTGAGCCAATCCAGCAAGCCAGACAGCAGTGGGGTAGAATTCCCAACCAAAATGTTAGGAGTCCTTGCCTGCAGGTGGGCTGTGCTGGGTACACTGCAGCTGGTGGAGGACCAGAAACACTCCCTGCTGAAGGAGACTAATCCATAGGCTGCAAATAAGGGAAAGGAGCAGTTCTTATTCCACAACTGAGGCATCCCTTGAAGCCAAGTTAGGACCTGAGAATTCAGCTGAGGCTCTGAAAGGCTTAGGGGTTCAGCCAAAACCAGCTTTGAGGAAAACCAGCCCAGACAGCTCCTGGTGCTACTTGACTAGGTCACCCTAAGAAGCAGCCCAGGTCACACAGCATTTAGCTGTGAAGAGGCACTGGACCTGGAGAACTGTTGCTGCACCTTACACAGCAACAGTCTTCATAGCCATTAAATTCCACTTCCATAAACCCAGCAGCACCATAGTTAACCAGCACAGAGAGGCAGGTAGTGGAAAGGATAACTTATTTCTAGTTATGTGAATTTCCACTGTGCTGTGTAGCCAAACATAAGCTTTGTAGAATAAATGCTACTGTCAAGGAGAGGCAGAGCTTGCAAGGAAGGTATAGGTTCATGTTCCCATCCATTGAAAGAAAGAGCCCATAATAATGACAGGAATTGGAGCTATTTGATAATTTGAATAATTATGCAATTGCCAGACTGCTTTTCTGCAATCTCTGCCAAATACCCATTTTCTGGCTAGAAGAAGCACTAGGCTGAATTTTGTAGGGAGTGCACAGGGAAGATGGAATATAAAAGAAATTAGGAGTTATCAGCATACAAGGTTAAAGAAATTATGTACTTACCTGTTGGTTTTCAGGGTGTACAAGTGCACAAATTCTGATTGCTCTCTCCTGGCAGCAATGAGCTAAGGGGCTCATCAGCCTATCTGCACACCTATAACGTTTGAACACTCAGGTCTTCCTCACATCCATGTGCTCTCATCCCTCTTTGAGGGCACTGAGCTGTACAGAGTATGTGTCATCTGCTGCATGACACCTGCTTTACCACATGTGACTTTGGGGACTTACTGCTCTTGTCAAGCAGAAGCATCAAAACAGTGGAGAGCAACATTTAGTCAGCAGCAATTTCATGGGTAATTGAGTTATTCAGGTAATTTGATTTCGGCTTTTTAATGCTATCAAGTGTTAGCCTGTGCTTTAAAGAACCTGCTTGTGCTGTGTCTTTCTGCCACCAAACCTGTGCTCTTTCCAAGTACTGCAAAACAGGTTGTTCCTGAAATGTCTTGGTCATCACCATGGAGAGTATCAGGTTCACTGAAGAAACTTTGAAGTGGCAGCTGGAAAAGTTCAATGCCTGACAGTGTTATGTCCCAGCAGCAGTGACTTCTTAACCCACAGTTTGAAACAGCTTCCAGGAGCAGAGCTAGTTCTTACATACTGATTTTAAACTCTTTTACTACTCATGTAGCTGAAGCTAACAGAGCCCCTGTTGGTGAAATATATTTGTGTTTCTACTGGTTTCTTGTATTGTTTTGCAAAGCATTGAACTATTCATTGTAAAAACAAGGAGTGCTATATAAGTAAGATTTGTAGACTCCAGGTATTTCAAATGTTCATTTTTATGTTTATGTTCATGACAAACTCTTTATTTTTTTCTGGGCAAGAAGGTAGAAGTTGACTTCAACTTGAAAAAGGGGCCAAAGCCAACCTCTATCTGCCTGCTGTAATTGCTGTGCAGAGAATCATTGTGTATTTAAGTTGCAATAAAAAAAATCCTGGCCAAAACCCTTTTCCTATAATGACTGTGACAGCAGATAGATGAAGAAACTCAGTCTTAACCCTTGACTTCAAAGCTTATGATGAGTGTTAGGGGAGAAAAGGTTCAGCTTTATTGTGTTTGATTATGCTCATGGTCCAGCACAACCTGATCTTCTAAGGACCCTTCTTCCTACATTTACAGGGGTGAGCACTTCCAGAAGGGATTTTATCTTATAGTAGGGTGGAGGGCATAATTTTCTAGGCGTCTTTACCTCTCTGTGTAAATCAGTTTAAACTAGCCCCTAGCTCTGGGGTTGCAAAAATGAAGTAAAATGACTCTCACACTATGTTTTCTTATTCCTCATATAGACCATACTTTTCTGGAAAATTAACAGCTACAATCACATGACGTGGTGAGACAACCTCAGATCATTGAACTGTTAAATATCTCAGTCCTAAAATAAACATTAAGGGAAATTTCTTATGGGTGAACAGATTAGGAGAATTTCAAATAAGTACTCAGTGGGATATTGAATCTTGTAAGTATAAATTTAAAATAATGTAAATCATCCTTGTAAAATGCTTGGGGGTTTTTGGTTGGTTTGATTGTTTTTGTTTGGTTGGTTTGAGTTTTTTATTGTTGTTGGTTGTTTGGTTTGGGGATTTTTATGGTTCATCCAATCCTCTGTAAGCTGCTTAAAATTTCTCCTAATTTAAGATGCAGACAAGCTCCAGTTGATTATCCCTATAGCTCTTCATTTAAAGGAAATATTACACAAAGTGAGAATATTTTCAGTGCAACTAAAAAATTTGGGGTAGCAACACTGCCCAGCAAAGAGCTGACAGTAAATCCTTTGGGAAAGAAAAAGAAAATCATTTAACACCACTAAAGGCATTGCACAGATGAAGCCTGCACATATTCCAGGGACAGATGTTCCCTGTTCTACAGAGTATCCTAGGAGGCTGTTGTTAGCTAAGGAGAGCAGGCATCATTTTTACTGTTTCAGGAGAAAGCAATGAATACTTTACATGTAGGCACTTTGGAAACGTGCCTGAGTGACACACAAGAAGACCAACTCAAGTCCCAGCAGAAAGGGAAAATTAAATGTGAACAGATGGGCTAATTCAGCATTTTCAAGCAGTGAAATTGAAACGTGAAAGAAACCTAGCCAGCTACAGATGAAAAGGCCTGTCTCAGTTCAATCTTCAAGCTATAATAACAGACTTTGATTTTTTTTTTCCCACATCAAATTAGTCTTCTTGAGGAAGCTGGCATTTCAGTGGGCTTGAAGCAGTCAAATAGCCTTCCCACTCCTGGGGATTCAGTTTCAAATCAAAATTCAAGGTACCACTCACTAGACTTGTTGCTCTCAGTCTATTCAAGAAAAACCAAGCCCATCTGCACAGTTTGTTATTTATGTGTGCCAACATCATCTGTTTGGAAAAGGTCAGGGTAGAAGAAAAAGTTTTCATAGGTCAGCCTGTGAGTACCCTACCACAAATACTGAAACAATTCATTTGAATTTTCCAGCATAAACTGATGATCCATTACTTTTCTGAGCACTACATTTGGATAAACCATTAAAAATGCTTAACTGAAAACAAAGAAAAGGAGAAAGAACACCCAACAAGCTCAATCTCACTTGCCAAAGTTCCCAAACACGCAAACCTCAGTTACTTGTAACCTACCAGTAGCACAGTGAACCAGTTGTGGCACTGGATGTAAGAATGTGGGGGAAAAAAAAAAGTGATTTCTTCAAAAATGGAAATAATGGTTGGGGTTTCTTAATATGGGGGAGAAAGAGTTTCAGAGAATCTAAAGCACCTTGCTATTTCTACTTGACATAAGTAGGAAAGTTAAAAAAAAGTAAAAAACCCGCTTTTTTCAGTATTATGACTTGTAGTATTTTGAAATATATAATTTAAATTCATATAATTTAAAATTTCAGTAGCTGCTTTTTATATAAATTGGCTTAGTAACCCTCAGATAGAAATTCTCCTGTTAAATTTCTAGTTCTCTTAAAAACACAAAGCACTGTGAATTTTGAGACAGAATAATTTTTTTTTTCTTCCAGCTTTCAGCTCTGTGACTTAAATTAAAACCTACAGGCATTTCCACAAAAAATTGTTTTTTGAGGAAAGTCAGGTGGGGATGCAGGAAAGGAAGAATGTGAATAGAGGTAGTAACATTTTAAGGCTGTAACCTAACTCAAACTTACATTATCTGAATTCCATCAAGCATCTTGAAAATTACTATCTTTTCAGAAAGAAAAATTATTTCTTAATGTCAAGTAATTATATTTCACCTGGAGTTTATAATCTATTCATATGGGCTCTGCTGCCATTATAGATTATTAACACAAACCTAAAAAGGAAAAAGATCCATAAAGATCCACTTGTTTACCCAAAATGTAGTTGTTCATTATTTATATCTCTTTCCTAGGCTACATTTTGGTTCTGTGCTTCTTCCTTGGTTTGGATTGTTCATGGCACCAACACAGATTGTTTCCCTCCCTGCTGAAACACTGAGTTGCTAGGAATGTTACAGAGATCAGCAAGGGATCAGTGGACAGGCTGAGAGCAGCTCAGCCTCTGGAGAGAAAATTGTTCAAAAATCCTCTTCTACAGACTCTGGTCTGCAATGACCAGTGTCAGAAGCAATTAGAGATCCCATTTATTGTCCTTATTCTAGCTCTGTGTTTATCTAGTGGCTATTAGAAGAAAATTTTTATTGACCTGAAACAAGAATCTGTGATCAATGACAGTGGGAGACTGATCTGTGCCCTGGATTCCATCATTCAACAGCAAGCTGAACACAGTTAAGAAAAAGAAAGTGAACTGGTTTTGAAGCTGAAGGGAGCAGAGTAGGTGGTGGATTCTTGTTATTCTACTTGGTATGGATAGATTGGTTAAGTTTCACTAAAATGTCATTCTTTCACAGTGATTTTCCATGATACACTAAGGAGTGAAGCTGAAATCCTTCCAGGAAAGTAAGTGTGCTGATATATCAGGGGATAAAAAAGTAAATCTGGGAACCAGTGGCAACACTACAGACGTACCACTAAATTGTTGAGCACAACAAATACATGAAATAAAGAAAAATGCAAGGCAGAACAGCAATAAAATAGAAGATGCTGATAGGAGTCAAAATATACCTGTACTAAGAAATGCAAAATATATAAGAGAATCAGAACTATACTGTAACAGAATGCAATTACCTTTACTGTGAAGTGCTTCCCAATCTAGCAACTGCCTTGTAATTCTTGCCAATAAAATTTAGATTGAATCTGAAAGATTCAAGACTGAAAATGAGACATTAGTTAATAGCCAAATAAAAGTATTATAAATGGGGGAAATGCCACGTTAATATCTCATAAATTTGGTCAAATATCTTTAGTCAAAGAACTCTGTAGGATCACACTGCAGCTCAACCCAGCTCAAGTTCTCAATTTCAGAGTAACAGAATTAGTCCTAGGGAGTTGCCAGTTTAGCTGCATAAGCAAAACCACAATTCATCATCATCCACAAGTTTGCAGCACCTTGAAAATATGGAAATATAGGAAAAAGCAAAAAGCCCCAAAAGTTAAAAAAAAAAACCCACCAAAACAAAAAGACCCCAAACCTTACACATCTGATCATTATTTTAGATATGTTTCAGTTAGACTGGTTTTCAGGCAAGCGATGCAAAGGGAATCAAAGCACAAGTGTTTGCTGTTTAGATGAGCAGTCCTCAAAGTCCTCTCACTCTCATTTTCCCTTCGTAAACTTTTCTGTATTACTGGAGTTTGTGGTACATCACTTATCCAACAGGGCCAAGCTCCTTCCTCTGACAGCCTTTAGAGCACAGAAGGTTTCACCAGAGCAGGGAGGGAATTTTTCTCCAGAGAAACGTTCAAATTGGCTTCAGTCAGGTTATTACAGCAATAATAATACAGACTTTTGGAGTTCCAATTCTGTGTAAGCCAGGGAGGGGATGAGCCCTGCAAAAGCATTCTCTGGCTTTGCTTTCCTTGCCAAAGTACTATTTCCTCAGCCCTTGATCACCACACCACAGTTTGATCATTCTCCCCCACATTCTGCCCTCAGCTCTTCACAGTTTCCTATAAGGAACATGGCTGAGTAGAATAAAAGAACATAGGACAGTGAAGTGACTCCTTTTAGTAATAATCTCCAAAGAAAGAAGACACCGAGTGAGATGGACTGGCTAAAATAAATTTTGACTTAGCTTTCAAAACCAGGAGCACGTATGCTTTCAGTAACCTTTCAGTTCTATCGATTCAGGTCTGCTTATCTGAGATCCCTCTTTTTTCCTAATCACATAAGAAAACTGCTTCTGCTGACAAGAGTTCTGTTTATCTTTAATAAATATTAGTAGGTGCAAAATTAAGAAGTGGAAAAGGGCGACGAGTATGCCCTTCCTTTGTTGGAGCCCTGAGGTAATTGTATTTGCTTTCATTAATTTTGATTGTATAGCAATGAGTGTAGCTGCAAGATAAATTCGCTTTGAAGGCAAACTAGTAAATACAGCATTGAGGTCTGCAGTAAAGGTAGGACTAAATCTGTCCTCAGGTAAAATGGGCTCAGGTATTCTACTCAGACAGGTGGCTTTAGTTTTCATTTAACTTCATTTCTGCAAATAAAAATCACATGGCATAAGGTGGGTCATTACTCGGTAGATTTAATTTAAAGATGGTGCATTTCTGTTGTGAGCTGCCTGTTTGTTTAGAAGCAGCAGTATGGGGGAAAAAAACCCAAGTAAGAAAATGATGCTTACACAGATATTACTCTTCCATAAATTAAAAAGGAAGCAGTTGCCCGTTTTTCTGATAGTGTTCATCACTCTACTGTCCCATACATTATGAATTAAAGACCCCCTGAAGATTAAGAAGGGAGACAGAAGATCGAGTCTGTGCATGTGTTCAGAGATAACTTACACTGCGGCTGTCACTGACTAAGGCTTGGCTAGCCCTTAGTGCAGTTGGTGGTGTAAATAGAAAGACAATTAGGCTAAACTCAAAGGCTTTCTACATAAGTATAAAAGGTATTTAGCTGGGACAAAGGAAAGCTGAGTTGTAACTGGATCAGGCTTGGAAGTGTCATGAATGTGTTTGTCACCTCTATGGTGTGGTGATTACAGAATTAATCACAGTTAATTGTTAATCCTGAACAGTTTTGCAGCACTGAGCAATAAGTCTACCTGACAATGTCTGGGCTTTGATGAGCAGGTGGGTAGAGTTTTGTAATGAGGAATCAATTGATTTGTCAAAAAGTACTTCAGCTTACTGAGCACAGAAGGACAGACAAAATCCGATTTACCTAACACAAAGCAAAAACTATTCCAGTGATAAGCAAAATTTGCAAAATTAGATTTAAATAAATATTAGTTCTAAATGGAGCACTTCATTACAATTCTAAACTCCTTACTTTGTTAAAGAAAGTCTTTGAAAAAGCTGGTTCAGCTAGAATGAACTCAAGCATTATTTTGAAAACAAAAAGTAAAGCATAGGCCATTCAGACTATTTATGTACTCTTCTTTCCTTGCTTCCTTCCCTAAAATAGAGACCAGTTCAATAACAACTACATTTGCCAGAAGCACTGCTGTCGCCAGATTAGGCCCTTTAAGAAGTTCTGATCAAAAATATCCCTAATCATTAATTTGCTTTGTTCTAGTCACTGCCACCTTTCACAGGGCTCAGAAACTCCTGCTGCCTGGAACATGCCAGCCACATTCTCTCAGCTATTTGTGCTTTCATTAGGAACATATCACTACAGATATATTTTCAACCGTACTACCAGCAAAGTAGTTAAAGATAAATCAGGAGAGCTATAAAACCCAAGGGAGCTAAAATTGCTAAGCTCACAAATAGTAGATTACATTCCCCAAAATCACAATCAAACATCACTGTGCTCCTGATTTCAAACAGTCCTGTTCCAGCTGTGCTCATTACTCACTATTCATCACTCCTTTTTTTGAAGATTTTAGGGCCTGAAATTCCCACACTGGTATTTATAACAGCCCTAAGGAATACCAAGAACAGCTCCCTAACACTTGGTCCCAAGTACTGTTAGGCCAAAACCCACATAGACAAAGCATTTCTTCACACACATTATACTGTTAATCCATTATTGGAGATAACAATAAATAATTTTCAAAACTCCAGGGATTCAAATCGCTAGCCATCACTTCCTAATACCCTAGATCATGATCAATAATTTTCTGTATTGCTTCCAAAGTAAACCTGCACCACATCTACCCACAGCTGAACTTCCAGAACTACTGCATAAGTTCTTTGGCTCAGGCTTATGATGGACACCCAGGAAAACTCACAATTCAAGCTAGGTGTCTAATAACCCTGTAAAAAGCACAGTAAGACTTTAACACCTAAAAATGGATTAATAAGTCAGCACAGGGAGTAGGAAACGCTTGCTGGTAGCTGCCTAAGCCATCTAATAAACTGAAAAAGAAGTGAGTTTTTACAATTCAATGACATTTTTCTCCCTATACCCCAAGCCTGCTATACTTAGATGTAGCCTGAAGAAGACATGGGTTGGACAAGGGCCCACAGATCCTCTTTGCACTAATGGCTCCTGCCAGCTCTTTCTTTCTTTTAAACAGCATTTACTGCACTGCACTCAGATTTTGGGAGAGCAATGCTGTGTTTACTCCTAGCCCTTCCTTCTCCACATCTGTCTCTGACCACCTGGTTATGACCTGAAGCTGGACATACTCTTGGGAACTGAGAAATGTAAGTTTGAATCTCCTTCACCTGAAGGGGTTATTGATCCAGGACTCTTAATTCATGATCACCAAGTGCACTGATCTGATAATACACACAAGGTGGGTGGCCTGTCCTTTACCTCAACAGCCTTTCTGCTCCTGATGGAAATCAGTATTCCACCATTTGGGGCAGAGGAACAACTAACTTTGAGGCTATCAAACCAGTTAGAATGCAATATGTTTAACCCAGCAATGCTGCCTATGCATTTTTACAGGCTTCAAAGTTAGGTACAAACCATAGCAGAAAATAATATTTTTACCTAACATACACTATCATAACCAATGCACTTATTTTTTATCACCTTAATCCTTCAAAACAAACAAACAAACCAAAATCAAATTGAAGCCCTACAAAATCTTATTTCTAACTCTCAGCTGGACTTAAAATTATCTTATAGAAAAGTAGGCTGATGGATACTAGCCTTTGGTCCTTTTTAGCACAGAAAGTACTTTTCTCATACTGTCATGAAAAATTAACCATATTCTTGGAAAGAAGGAAGGACTTGAATAACAATCTGCTGTCAATCAGTCATGGGCATTAAGGAGCAGCAGCAGCTACTCCTTGTGCTTGGACTGTGTTCATTGGACATTTTTCCCCAGTACCTGCACTGACAGATCTTCACTGGATAATTTATTATCAGAGACTGATGACTGTATTAGCAGTCCTTCACTTCTCTTTTTGGATTGTGTGACCTAGGACACTGTTAATTATGACAAAATTATCAGCTATACAAGAAAACATCATTACAAAAAAAGTGGATGTGATGGAATGAGGAACAGAGATGAGATAAATGTGGCATAACTGGTCAGGGATCAGCACTTGAAATATCTTCATATGCAATGATAACATGTGGAAAAGAGCTGAGGAACTAAACACCAAACAAGAGCTTCCTCCTCAGTGTTTCCTCTTGTTCTGAAGATGAATTTTGTTGGGTGGTTACAGGTGGATGTTATAACCAGTCACAGTCTAGAAGATGAAAGACTGCATCAGCAGAACATTCACAAAAAAATAGGGATCACTATCTAATTAGGATCATCCAGTTGCAGTTCAGACTTCTGTGAAAGGATTTCAGAAGTAATCTGGTGACTCATTCACCAGGACTCCTGAGAGCCTGGATATTGCTTATCTATCAGGCAATATGAGTGAAGAATCCATGATTCACCACAAAACAGACAATCTTTGCCCTTGGAGAAATTTAAAAAGTAACAGAATGATCAAGCTTCTGCCAGGAATGAGAGGCTTCTTAAATCCTGTCTCTGGGCAGAGGATACAACAAACGACCTTCTGAGGCCCTAATAATCATATTTCTTATGGAAAAACTGACCATTTTCTGACCTGGCCAGCAGACAAAGTTCATGCTTTCCCATCTCAATTCTCTTTGAGGCAGAGCAGTCTGCTGTTTAGATAAATATACTTGGAAAAACTGGATAGAGAGATTGCCATCTAGAGAGAGCTGAGGTTAGAAAGTATTACTTTCTCCATTTTGTAGACTGCCTGTTAGACAGGAAGAAGAGAAGCCTCAGGGAGGAAAAAGTTTAAGCTCTTACTCATAGCTGAAGCCTTGATACCCTCCTGACCCTACCTGCCTGAAGGTAGGTACTGGTTTAAATGCATTCCTAAATCAGGATCTGACAGAACAAATGACTCATTTAACTCAAGGGAATCTGTGCTACAGCCAGAATTGGAATCCACATATACAAGTTGTTGGACTGTGAATCAGTAACAAATTTATCCTTTGCCTCTCTGCAGTACCAAGAAGAAAACACTTGATGTTCATCTGATTTAACACAAGCCATGCTAAGTACTGTACCTAAAATGGAACATATAAATGGTGGATAGGGAAGAGGAGGCAGAGAAATAGGCTGGGAGGGAGAAGAATTAGGGATGACATTTTATGTCTTTTAAAAGTCTGACCTTTTGGAAATATCACTGTGTACGTTTTAAATATTAATAAAGGCAGTAGCTGTTAGGAGGCACAGGGCTGTTGTCAGGGGGTGACCTTTTATTGAAGTAAAAGAAAATTGACAGTTTTATTAGCCATAGACTACTGAAAACAGAAGCTACAGGAAAAAAAGCAAGCAAGAAAGCTGTCACTGTAATTAGCTACATTCTGTAAATTAATCTGAGGATGTGTCTGTGCCTAAACATTGCTGCAGGTCCCTCTGTATCTTAGCCTAGACTTACCAAACAGCGTGAGAGTTAAAAAGAACAGCAATTCTATTTCAGTTCTTTAAAGAGATAATGTTCATAGAGAAAACAACCATGACACTAGGATCCTCATGACTGTGATCATCACTTCTGCGTCTCACTCTATGCACCCCCCTCAGGTCTGAGCAAGGTGAGAATCCTTTTCAAGCATCACCAAAAGGCACTAGATCAAGGATCAGACAGCAATTACCTCAGACCTATTCTTGCTTTTCAGGACTAATTCATTAAAAGATGCTTTCTCAAGTTACCTAGACTTACTCAGACTAGAATTTTGATGCTACATGACTAGGAAAGAAACAATCGCTCTGATTCTTCATCCCAAACTGTTTGGGGTTTTTACTAGAAGTAAAAAGTAAAAGTAACTGACAACTTCTTTTCTTCATTTTGCTAGCAGTAATCTCAAGGGTTCAGCTGTGTGTAATTCAAGGCCAGCTGATACAGGACAGCTGTGTAACCTTGACTCCAACTTCTGAGAAAATTGCTAAATTGTGAGAATGGGCTGTGAAAAACAAATCAAGTAGACCTGTCCAAGGTAAGAAAAGTAAAATTGTAGGCAAAGGTAAGATTGCTCAGATAGGTGAGATACAAACTCAAGAACTTGAGGGAAAAAAAAAATCCCACCAACGTGAAAATGTTTTAAGCCCTACAGGAAAAAAACACACCCCAAAGAGACTTGGAAGTTGACGGTACATCATCAAGGATCTGTGTTCCAAAGGAGAACAGGGGTCATTCCTTCCCCACCTGACTGCTGACTGCCTAGCCACTTTCTTTTATCCAGGTAAAGAAACAGGTTTATGAAGAGTTAATTCAGACTCTTCAACTCCTAGTGGGAATGAGGGATCAGAGAAGGAATGAAAAACAAAGGAGAGCTTGCTTGTCCTTGGGATATCCTTTAGTGACAAACACGGTGCTACATAACATTTTTGCACTTCACTACCATTTACTTAATGTGATAAGATAAGGTTTTTCACATGTTTCAGCTCCATCCAGAGGTTTTTTGTTACTTACAGTTCACACCACAGAAAAAGCTGGTTTATAAACTATGCCTAGTGAGGTCATAGAGGGCAAAATCTGCCCTCCTTTATGTCTCATTCTGCAGAAGGTATTTCACAGCATTAGATTTAGAGTTGATGTGCATCACACAAAGCCAGCTGAATCTCCTCTTGAACATGGGGACACCACAAAGGCTAGTGGGAATGAGGAGGACTCAGAAATAGTGAGCAGCATGGGATTCACTCCAGAGGGAAACAAGTCAGCTTGTCAGCAAATTCCAGCACAAAAAGGACACGGATCTGCTTCAGTGAGTCCAAAGGAGGCCACCAAGTTAATCAGAGGGATGGAGCACCTCTGCTGTTGGGGTTGTTCAGCTTGGAGAAGAGAAGCCATAGGGGTGACCCAGTTGTGGCCCCCCAGTACCAGGAGGGGCTTATGAGACAATGGGGAGGGACTGTTTAAAAGGACCTGCAGTGACTGGGCAAGGGATGAGGACTTTAACCTGGCAGAGGGCAGGTTTAGGTAGGATATTAGGAAAAAATTCTTCCCCATGAGGCTGATGAGGCACTGGGTGCCCAGAGACGTGGCTGTCCCAGGTCTGGAAATGTACAAGGCCAGGCTGGATGGAGCTCTGAGCAACCTGGTCTAGTGGGAGGTATCCCTGCTCAAGCTAGAGGGACTGGAATTAGATGATCTTTAAGGTCTCTTCCAACCCAAACCATTCTATGGTGATTCATCTCTCAGCCAAGGACAAGCACACTGACCACAAACCAGCCTTGCTGGTGTCAGCAGTGGTTGCTGGCTCATCTGTAGATCCTGGGTTTTCCTACTGACAGAGCAAGTACAACTGACACCAAAGAAAGCTTCAAGCACCAGCACTTTGTTATCTAAAAGTCTCTCATACCTTTTTTGTGTAGCCTCCCACGGGCAGCTCCACACAGCTCTGGCTCTTCCTCTCTTCTTTCTGCAGTTCCAGCTCCTTCCTGTCCCCAGCACAGCCACCAAACCCTGCCTGTCCCTCATACAATGTCTTACTGTCATTGTCTGACCCTTTCTGTCCCTCACAGGACCTCCTGTCCCTTCCTCCTCACAGCAGACTCCAACTGAGCCTCTCCCACCTCACTCACTCTTTTATCACACCCATAGTTGTGAGGGCAAGGCTGTTCCCACTCTTTGGTAATTCACACAGCTGCAATGGATCAGGGGCAAAATTGCCTTCAGCACCAGCTCTGTCTTCCCACATCCTACTGCTCAAACACTACAAATATGCACAGAAGGATAACTAGAACTTCAGAAAATAACTTTTTTTTTAATAGAGGTATAATTTCATTTTCATTCTGTTTTTTTTTCTCTTTTGCAGTTACGTTCTTTAGCTGACAAAACACAAGCTGCATTTGTTTGTAAAAACTGGCAGGATGGGAAAAGGTAAGCCTAAACCAAATATTTATTCTGAACGACAGACTTTAATCAGATAATTCACATAGAGACATTAATGTGAGCTCGAGAACAAGCTAAAAATATTGGCAGGAAAGCATGGGTAAATCAAATAGGAGAGAAAAGACAGTTGAGTAATTATAAGGAGATTTACAAGTCTATTGCCTGGAAAAAATATTCCAGGTGCTGCTTTATTCTTTAAAGTACAGGAAGGTACTTTAGACAGAGAATGACAACAGTAACACAGAAACACTGTGAAGGCACCTACATCTCTCACTGTTCAGTTCTATTTAGAGGAACCAAATTCCTCCTTCCTCTTAGTGTTGACAAAGTTTAGGATGCCTGGAGGGCATTTTGGTATTCAATGTTATGGAACCCCCAGGAAAGGGAGACAAGTCACTCCACTGAAACTGAGGGCACAAGCAGTCCATGCCAAGGAAGGCAGAGCTGGCACCCAGCACTGCAATGCAGCTGCTTAACAGCACACAGAAGGTCAGACACCCCTCTGGGACAAAAGCTTCCACCGAAAGCTGAGTTAATGAAAGGGATGCCTTCTGACATCAGCAGAAACCATTCCCTATGACTTTACTACCCCTTCCTCCTCGCATCACCACCAACAGCCACACCCAAATTACCCAAAACCTGTCAGAATTTGCATATCTTATATAAGAGAAAGGAAATATGTCTTATAAAAAAGACTAACTGCCAGCTAGAAGTTGATATGTCATTTTGTGGCGGTATCACTAAACTTCTGCTGAGTGAAATGTGTGTCCTCTCTCAAGGCAGAGCAGTAATTACTCTAAAAGTTACCAAGTTTGTAGAACTCTAGTTTGAACGATGGAGTTATTTAGGGGTTTAAGGGATAAACAGACTAAAGAGGAAACTGCTCCAGTACATTTTGCAACAACAGGAGTGAAAACTTTACAAAAACAAGTTGTTAGAGCAAATTTCCTTGATTAAGTTATGGGACCTAAAAAGGGAGGGTGCCTCATCCTTAGAGGTCTTGAAGACACTGAGTAGGCTGGGGAAGAGCCTTTGCAGAAGGGATTAAACTTGTCTGTAACAAGAGAAATTGATCTGTTCTGAATCAACAAAATGCACTCTGTCAATAACTAAGACTCTACTCTTAGGTGTGGGCAGGGAATCTTCTGAGCACCTTCCATCCCAACCTGTATATTTATACTAAAGTAACAATAGCAAAACACAAAATAATGCTCTTTGATACTGCATTTTCCCTTTGTATCAGGAAAATGAGTCAGTTTTGTAGTTTCCAGTCAGAGAGATGAAGGCAATGACCAGAGGACAGAAGTGTAATGGGTAAATCAATTTTTCTCCTTTGCTCTTCAGAAATATTTTGCTTCTCCCCAGTCCCTGGCATTTATAGCTGTCTTGAAGTTGAAAAGCAGATTTCTGCAAAACCACAGCCTAAGGAAACTCCTCAGTGTACATGAAAAGCAAGTTACTCTCCAGGGAAATGGCAAGAGATTTCAGCTTTTTGTCCAGAGATCTGAAGAGATGAAACATCAAATACATATGAAACATTCAGACACAGCAAAGAGTAAGAAGCTCTTATACCCAGTCTATGAGTAGTACCTTTTTAATGCACTCTTGTCTACAAAATCACTTCCTATAAATCTGTTCATGCCTGTGCAGAGACCCTGCATTAGTCTTATAAACCACTAAACCCTCTGAATTACTTGGATGATTCAAAGTCAGAAAATTTTACTTCTCTGATGCTGAGCAGCTGGTATAGATCAGAATTACAATTTCAATCAGAGGGGAAGTCTAGACCAAAACACATCATCCATCAAAACCATACCTGGGATACCTAAGGAGTGTGACAGGAAAATATGCACATGCCTAATGATACACAACAGAAGACCACAATTATCTGCTGAAACAAGACATTCTTTTGGAAAAAGAATGACTGGTACATATGCACATATCTATATGTGTTTTCAGCTCATTACACCAAAAGGCAAAGTAGGGCAAAGGTCTGGGTGGGTTTTTTTCCTCCCCTTGTTCTGAGGTCTTCCTCACAGTAGAAAAAGAAAGCTTATTTTCTTTATAAACTAGTATTAAGATAGACTTGCACCACAAAGATAATTTTTTCACGCTCCTGTTTCAGCTAAAATATTATCTGGTCTCAGCAGAAGTGTTAATATTTGAATTATCCATTTTTTTTCCCTTCTGAACTTCAAGGAAGTTACATGATACCAAACAACTGTGGCAGGGGACAGAAGAAAGCAGTCCAGATAAACAGGAAGAGAGTAGAAAGCTTGAAGATGTGAGAAAGGGAAGAATAAGTCTTTTTAGTTATTTTTAAAGATCACACAGTTAATATTTACAGAACATGTTGCATCTGGAGGGATGTGCAGGTGTTTTGGCATATTCTGGAGATACTAGAAATATCCAGGCCAACATTTTGAAGTCAACACAGGCATTTTGATCCACAGTCTGTTCTGTCTTTGCACATACATTTCCCTGAGGGTGTTTCCTGCCTCTACCAGAGCATGGTGCAAGCAGCTTGTGCTTGCAGCAGGGACATGAGTGGGGAAAATGACTTTTTTAAGCATATGGTAAGCTGGGCTGGCTCCATGACAGATAAATTGTATATTATCTGCTAATGGCAAGGATGACTAAGCAACAGAGAAGATGCTCAGGTGTGTTGGCTCAAAAAGTTATGGCCAGCTGTTACCAGTCAAAGTTTATTTATTTATTTGACATTAAATTTGCTGCCGTTCTGTGTCCAGTGAATAAAAGCCTTAAATCCCCAGTGCTTTCAGCATAGCAGCTTTCAGGATAAAGAAAATTCCCAGTTCTAGCCAGAGAGCATGCTAACAGTTTCTTCTCCCCTAAAACATTGGTCTCCACTGAGGTTAACAGGCCTTGCAATACCCAGCAGAAAACCCACTAATTTTCCTTCAGCAGTAGGTGGTCCTTTCATTTTCTAGAGTTTCCTAATGCAGCACCACCATGTAGTGCTGCTTATATCACAATTCACACTGATTAAGTGGAAGAGACAAAGTCCAGTGGCTTGGGCTAGAGATTTTCTGTTTGATTGAAGCAATTAGAGTCTGAAGCCCTCATTTTCCTTGATTTTGCTTTAAGATAACAACAGGCACACCTCAGCGAGGTCTGTAATTCTTCAAGGCTCCTTATATGCAATAGAGAACAGGCTAAACTGTCTTAAGGTAGTGGTCCCCTTTCCTGACAATTCTGGAAACTGACTGGTATCTTTAAACTTAAATAAGGAGCTGATGCTTCAGCTCCCAGGGTGTAATAGTACTTTTCTACCCTTGAGAATATTACTTTAGAGACCAAAACACATCCAGACCATATAGTCTTGCAGAAATGTTGACAATTTTTAAACAAGCCTTATAAAGACCATTCAGTCTCATTGAAAATCTGTGCTTAATTGCAGGTATCCTAGTTTGGAAATCTTTTTGAGTAGGACCACCCTGGAAAAACATAGCTCCTTCTCACTGAAAGCTGTTAGACAAATGCATCAGTTTTACCTCTGAAGTGATTTAAACCTCTGCAGAGATAGAATTCTCATTTAAAGATTTTCTTGCAGCCAGTCTCTTAAGGAGTCTTAACAGCTTCAACTTCCAATATCCCAGTTGTGGGTTTGTTTATGTGTAGATGTCACAGCTGGACAGAGTGCAGAGGAGACGCAGGAAAACAATCAGAGGCCTAGAAAACACAAGCTACAGAACTGGACTTGATGATCCTCAAGAAAAACCAAAAGGTAGTATTTCCAAATCATTCATAGGACAGGAGTCCACACTGGTGGATCACAGAAGGAAGAGATTTGAATTCCTGTCCAGTCCAAGAGCACATTCCTCCCATCAATTCACTCAGAAACACATTCTTCTTCTTCCTCATTCTTCCACTATTCAACCACTATAAAAGTACATAGCTCTTTCATTATTTTAGCTTTTGTATTTTACTGAAACTATTTTGATTGTGGCATGGATGTGATTTCAGAGAGATAGTTACAAACTCAAACCTTCGTGTCCAGTGAGAATACTGAGAAAGCAAAATTTTCTGGCAAGCAAGAAGCAATTTCAAACCAAATTTAGAGAAGTGAGCCATAATGGAAGGCCTTTACAAAGGTAGTTTGGAGGTTATCATTTTTCTTAATTCAGGAAAAGATTAAACAAGACCAAAAAAGTAAAATAATCTCTAAAGTCTTTTTCAACTGTTTGAAGGATATTGACAGTGTTTCCTGGCTAGACATTTCTCTGTGGGAGCCTAAGCCACTGTTTGTGACTCAGATTTTTTCCCATATATCTGCTTTCTTTTACCACATGCATCAAGTGCTTACCTGGAGCAACACATACACAAACCACAAGTGTCTGTGCCATCACATGCAGTCCTGGACTGAAAGTTGCAGAGAGACTTTTCCATCCCATCCACACTGAGTACCTCCAAAAGGAAGAAGAGCTATCACAAGCACTTATATTGATTGTAAATTCAACTGTGAACTACTGGCAAGCAGCTGGTCTTCAAGGAAGAGACCCTTCTCTGACACCAGTCCCAAGCCATTGCTTAATGTGGTACACTCAGACTTTGCCCAATGCTGCAAATTCCAGCAGCCATTCAAATATAAAATTAATCTGTTTGACATTTTAGCAAAGGAATGGGGAGTAGGAAAAAGCAGACACCTATGAGGCTTTTTCTTACTTTTTTTCTTACTTTTTTACTTAATCTCCAGAGCTCCTTGATTTTTTTTTCAAAGCAGTATTTCCAGAAACTGATTAAAAACAAGCTGCAAGTTTATGGAGAGTCATTTGTATAAAGATGCAAAAAGGGGGAAATCAGAATTAAGCAAGTTCATTTTTTTCTTGATGGATAAAGAGGCTGAAGGGCAGCACTCAGCCATCCTTTGCAATCCCAAAGGCACAAACCTTCAAACCAGCTAACTCCTGTGTATGATGGTCACCTTGTGAATTAAGAACTGTCTAGAGGGCTCATGTATAAACCTGATCTCTACTGTTACAAGAAACAGTATTTCCCTTCAGTACAAATAAAGCCTACATCTGGATTTTTGAATTCTTTGTTCACACTCCTGTGTTATGATTGTTCCTGAGCAGTTTTCTCTTTCCCCAGGAGGTGTGAGAAAGTAGCTTATCTATGCCAGACAACACTGATTGTTGTATAAGAAGACTGGCTGGCTGTCTCTCTGGCCAAATACTTTATCTTTGGTTTTACTAGAACAGAGGGAATAGGGCACACTTTAGAGAACTCTTGAGGACAGGACTGCATCTATGGAGAGCTGATATACTGGCAAAGCCCAGGCAGAGGGAATGGATCTTTGGTTCCCAATTCAATAATACAGTTAATTTGTTCATATGCAGTGATGGCAGATTCCAGACAGCTGCAAATGAATTGTGCAGAACAAACTGAAACCTGGGCTAGTGCAGAGCTGCTCTCATGTCTCCAACACCTGCTGAAAGGTATGGGAACATGCTTTTGGGTTTGGCTTTTGGGTCAATGATGAAGCACGTATCTGCCACTATGTTATACGTGGGTATTTCCTGCCCCCACAGAGACCTTTGTCACCCTTCACAAAATAATGAAAATGCTTTTGCCAATTTTTTGGCTTCTTTGGGCAGTAAGCATCATAAACATGTTCTACAATTAGTCACAATCTAATTGCACCTATGCATTAGGTGCCAGTTTTAGTTGCACCACCACAAACTGTAATATAATTATTAACATTTCTGATTTACAGAAAACAGATTTCTGGAACCTTTATTTACATGAGTTCTGTAGCATCCAAAATTCTCTATGCCTGCTCTCTGACAGAGTACTGCATTTGGAGATCATGAGTGGGAGTTTAAAATAGGTTCAGCATGCAGCTCACACTGTTCCCATCTCTGACATCTGTGTGTGGTTTGGACAATCTGGAGTTTTCTTTGAAAGACCTTGCTCTATTTTGCAAAATAAAGTTCTACATTTGCTGCTATTAGGCTCTGCAAGTTGCAGAGCTTTAAGATGTCACTAACAGAATAAACAATGATGTTTATAAACAGTCTGATGGCTAAATAGACACATACAGGATCAAATATTTGCCACACAAGCAATCAAACAAATGGATAAACATGAAGAAAATTATTATAGAACTATAAATGTTCTATTATTAACCAGCAATCTGCATATCTTCCTGCAATTAATGCCTAGAAAGGAGATGCGAGTCAGTCGAAACTTAATTACTGGCATCACACTTTGTTGATTAGAAATGCAGTAGCAGTCATTGCTTCTACTCCCTTTATACAAGGCCCATAATAATAAGCCAAGGGATGTCAGTCACTGCTTTCCTGCCAGTAGTTTCTGCTGTAGCAATAGCTTCTGGTGTAAATGCACTCCTCCACTCATGTCACTCAGCTCAGTAATTGCCTTGCCACTCACATAACGAAAACAATTTCCAGCTCTGATGGGATTTTGTGGGCTCTGTGAAACTGCTCCTGCAATCTCTGCAGCGAGGTGTTAGGTGGGCTACTTTGGTGGATCATAACATGAAACTAATCTTTAAGGAAGCAGGTGGAAAGTGAGAGAGGCTCATATGCTGGTAGGTGCTAGGAAAACGGGGCTTTCCACGTGATCAACAGAAGTGAAGTGTTCAATAAGGTGGAACCGAGACAAGTAGAATGAGGCAGAAGCAGAGGGAAGAAAATTCCATTGCCATTTTCATACCATCAAGAATGTCTCTCAGTTTCCATTGCCATTTTCATACCATCAAGAATGTCTCTCAGTTCAGCACATCTTTCAGAAGCTCTTACAAAACCATACATACTTATTTCATATGGCATAGGTAGCTGACCAGCAGTCTAATTTCAGCTTGTTTCATATTTGATCCTCCCCACAAGCTGCACCCTTATCACCATCATGTCGTCATTCCCAGCCTGAAGCCACAGATGCAAAGAGTTTTCCTCTCAGTATGTGACATGCAGCATTCTTCTCACTTCACCTCTTATTCCTCACATTCCTAGAATGAGGTCACCCAGAGTCTGACATTTCATTCTGCTTCTCACCCGAGGTGAGCCCACAGTCCAGCTTCAGCTTTCCCTGGGACACCTGAGGCCAACCCCAAGCTCTTCATGCACTCACATGACCCCAGCTTGACTTAGGAGAAGGACATGTGCAAGGACAACCTCTAGGATGGTGAGCAACAACTAACCTTGTCTGCTTGCTGCCACAGCCAGAACTTGCAGCAACAGAGACACAACTTCTCCCCTGCCCCTTGCCTCCCAGGTGGATTTATACTGAGCTTTTCATGGACAGGTATAAGAAATGTTCAGTTTATATCTCTCTCTTATGATGAGTCAAAACTTTATCAGAAATTCAATTTGTGAGTAGCAAATCGAGGACAGAGTAAATGGAAACATTTACAGAAAAGTGTGTTTCAAGACTCCTTTTGGATGTAAAGCCATATCAAGAATAGGACAAGGAGGCTTAAAATTAAAGGAAAAATGTAACTGTCCCACAGTATCAGCCAGAGAACATCTCTAGTGTTATAATTCAAATTTTCCCTTGCAAGCATAAAGGACAGGATGAAACAGCCAAGCTGTCCATGAATAGACACAATAGCTTTGCTCTTATATTTGCAAAAGAGCCAGAGTGAAGTACGATGTAGAATTTATGCAAATTATTATAATTTACACATTTTTCCACCAGAAAACTAAAGCACAACTTACTGAAGTTCCAGAAATTGAGGACACCAGAAATACCAGGGAGTATGGGGGCTGACAAACAGACAGGCAAGTTCCAACAGGGGCCTTGTTCTAATATCTCATAAGACAAACACAATGAGCAAACCCATCTATTTCAGTTGTTCCCAATGAAATTTTGGGTTTATTTCATATCTGCTGCTTTAATATTCAATATTGCTGTCCCAAGATCCTCTGGCAGGACTAGAATTAACTGTCTTCAGTAAGCTTTCTATTTCTGAGCACTCCCTTGAGAGAGATGAATCATGAATATCTTAAATGCACCAGACTCCTCATCCCTTCATAGCATTGTCTACATCTTAACTGCAGCACAAACTCTTAGCAAGTAAAAATATATTAAGTTAATGGAAAAAAAGCCCTTTTATTCTTAGCCCAAATGGTTCTACTTCAATTGCAGTACATTTCATCATAGCAATATTAAGATACTTCCAAAACTGCTCTTGCAGTTCAAGGAAGTAAAAAGGTCTATTTGCTTCAAGGGGACATCAAATCTAATCTTTTGATTGATTTATAGCACTTTTTCTTATAGGAAAACTTGGGTACACACAAACCATGGATTTAAGCTCACTGGTTCTCCTCCTACCCCAAAAAGAAAGCATGGAAACTATTCTTACCTTCAGAAAAGGCATAACAGCTCTTGAGGTACATCTTCAGAAGTATCCAAAACCTCCAAAGCAGTCAGGATTTACACCCTTGTGAATTACAGAATAACACAGAAGTAATATTTAAGGATTATTTTTTTTTTTCAAGTAACACAGAATAAAGTTCTTAATAGTATCATTCTTTCATGTTTTTATGGTTTTACTATTTGGGAAAAAAACCCCAAATAAACAAAACCAAATAAAATAAATAAATAAATAAATAAAGCCCTCCTTGGCAGGTAGCCTGACTTTGTATTGATCACTTCTCGTTCTTCACATATGGTGAAATGTTATTTTTAATGCTGACTACACACTAAATAAAGAGAAATGCACACAGGATATATCCAAAATAACCCAGTGTGGGGCTTTCCTGTAAATGAGATGGCCAGCAATACCACAGAATGGATTTGTGCCTTATTTTTGGTACTCCATATTTCTTTAGCATAGCATTCCTCAAAGCCAATAAATAAACATAAAATCTACAAGCTTAAAATACAACCTAGGCAAAACCAATTCACAAAATACATGGAACTGTTGAGGCAGAATTTAAAATGTAATCACAAATTTAGGACAGTTCCCCACACATGCTCCTCTCGTCAAAGTTTTCAATAAATCTCTTACACTCTATTCCCATTTTCTCCATTTTTCTATTATTTTCCTCGTATTTATTTTGCTTTCCAATCAAAAGCCTCTTTCCTGCTTTCTTATTTGAAAATTGAAAAAAGAAATAAATTCTGTAGAATCCCTATGTAGACAGATAAGAAACTACTGCATATTTCAAAGAGAAAGTTTCACACTCAGTATATTGAAAAATGGAATCAAATGTACACACCACTTCTGGAAAAAGCCGAAGAGGCTCCCTGGCAAATTTTTCAAGATGTAGGGATTTGTCCAGTATCTATTTGCTCTGATGAGCTTGTAAAAAAAACCAAAAAACAACCCAACAAAAGCCAAACCACAAAATAACAACCAACGTAACTGATAAGTAGCATCAGTCTGATATTCTGCAAAACCTTCTTTGCACCACTTTTGATTTCACTCTGCATCCACTTCATCGTGCTTGTGCCTTTCAAGTGCACAAAACAGAGCAAGGTCTGCTCAAGAAAATAACACGTTTGGAACAAAATTACAAAACCCCCATCCAAACCCTTTACACCTCTATCAGAAAAAGCAAACCAGAGGGTCAGGCCAGGAAGAAAACAAGGGCAATTACAAAAAAAAAAAAAAAAAGAAAAAAAGAAATTCTTTCATCAGCATAGCAATAAAGAGAAAAAAGAAGCAGCAATAAATAAAAACATTACTGCAGGGACTTCAGCCTGGACATCTCCAAGAGTTTAACATTTGCTCCCTCATGTGAACTCAGTTAATCTCCTCCCCTTTGTGCTTTTTCCTGTTCCTGAGGTCCCTATTCATTAATCACCTGTCTCCAGAGCAGGTTGGCTAATTTAGCTCTGACAGCTATTAGTCGCCAGGCAACATGTGGCACCAGCTTTTACACAAGTGTCTGTAATTTACTCATTTATCCTTTCACTTCTTTGGGGGGAAGATCATAAAGTCAGCATACTGCAGACATGAAGGGAAGGAAGAACCTCAGATAATAGAAGAGAGCATATCTCTCACATTTAATTAATATCAAATTTATGAATATTCATGCAAGGAACACCTAGGCCAAGACAGAGAAGGGTGTTTTGGAGAGAAGAAACAAATGCAACTGCTGATTAGCTTTGTAAAGGCACACATGAAAGCTGTCAGAGCTGTGACTGATTGCAAGAAAAGGTGTTTCATGTGTCCCAAAAGCCATCCTTAAAGCAATGTCATACAAACCTTGGGATATCTCTGTTTGGCAGAACAAACCCTGAAATGACTAGTGTGTAGCAACATGGTCACTTGCGTGGTCACTGTGGTGTCATGAAGCCAAAGGACATAAATGTTGTGCAAGTAGACTCATGGGACTAATAAAAACATCACGTAAGGGTTTCTAAATGCAGTTCAGCTCACCTTCTAAAGAGCACAGGAAAAGCTCAGCCCCACAGCAACTTTCTTCACAAAGCAGAGCTGTCATGCTGCATGTTAAAGATATCCCAGCAGCTTATATGAACATGCAACACCCATGCCAAGGCTGCAGGGGAGCGGGAGACCCTAAGTGAGCAAAGAAACAGAGATCCTTCAAGCTTTGTTTGCATTCAACAGCAACAAGAAAGGCTTTGCATATTAAAGATAATGGAAACACCAGGATGACAACCTACTCAGAAATCCAGCCCCACTGAGTAGGAATTTGGCTCAATTGGCCCCTTGACTTTGATAGCTCAGAGGAAAAACCCTAAGTGACAGCTAGAACAAGAGGTTGTTGTTAGAGTCACTGTAGGTTTCCTAAATGTTTGGGGATTTTTTGCTGTGCCTGTAAGTGCTTCCA
This sequence comes from Argya squamiceps, assembly GCA_037834095.1. NCBI lineage: Eukaryota > Metazoa > Chordata > Aves > Passeriformes > Leiothrichidae > Argya > Argya squamiceps. The sequence goes on along the minus strand of JBBMKD010000145.1, from coordinate 5,962,475 downwards.
AGGTTGTAATCAACAGCTCAATCCTTTGCTGCTACACAATCAATTTGGTTTCTTGAGTTTACATCCTTGTTTGAACTTGCCTGCTGTCGTGTGACCCTGGGGTAGCTCTGGCAAGATGAAGTGTGTAATTTCTCCAGAGGACAACAATAAAAGAAATAAAAGAAGATCCCACAAAGAATCTGCAGAATGTCTCATCAACAAAACTGAGTGCTCTGAAGACTGGTGTTATCAAGATACAGGACGCAGGAAAAAAAAGTGTATTTTGACAGATACTTTTCAGCAACCTGCAAGTAGGGGAAGAGATGGTTTATGACATGAGGGAATCCTACAGGGTCTTGTCTTGACCTAAACAGAACCCAGGACCAGCAATCTGTAAGCTTAGAAGAAAATATGACTTTCATCCAGCAACCTGAATTTCAGAGAATATTTATGTATTCACTAGCTCTTCAAGCTGCATTGACAGTACTCTCTGTGTGTCAGGTTTTAAGAGCTGCCTGATTATTAGCAGCTGTACCTGATTATGTGCCAATTAATACAGGAACTCCCACAGTGTTAATGTGAAGGGTTTCCTTTCCTCTGCTGTTCATTTTTATCTACGACTTCAAGAAAAATCTATTGATCACCCCATGTTAATACAGTCATTTATTATGGTTATTAGGCTGTTATAAATCCCAGGGAACTTTGATAGATCTTACTAGTTTAAACAGTGGATTTATAAGAAATGTTTGGCAAATTGTTTGGAGGAACAAAATATCCTGTCTTTAAACCATACACCCCCAGAAGCACCAGCTACTTGTGTCTCCTTCTCCAGTGTGCTACACAAAATGTCCCCCAGGCTGTCTGTTTTCTTACATGTCCATCCTGGTGGACACTGATAACCACAGAGGTGTGTGACTGTACTGACTGGGAACCAATTCCAGAGACAGATGGATCAGCCACAGGGAGGGAAGGCCTGGGGCTGCCTCCAGGTCACACGAGGTGACCAGAAACTGCAGCCCTTGGCAGGGCAGGACACTCTGTTTCCAAAACCAAGCAGCCACCATGGCCACCTCTAAGATTCAATCCAATAATTTTTCCAGGAGACACCTTCTGCACACCCCAGCAGGTCCCTGCTCCTGCCTGCACTTCGAGCAAAACAAAACCAAACCCTTTAGCTGAGTTTTTCAAAAGCTCCTTAAGAGGCTTGTGACTGGAAGTAGTTTAGGTCAGTCTACTGCTTTTGAAAACTCTTCTTTTCTGTAGTGTATTTTGTGTCAAATATGAATGTATAAATATTCTGAGAATTAATGCTTTCTGACTCCTAGTGACTGCATAACACAAAGAGAAATAACACCTAGAAATTACCACTGATTTACAATTGTAAACTATTCTCAGCCAGCTGGCTTGTGACATGAGCTGCTCTGTATTTAAACATAGCTTTCTCCCTTGCTTGTCCCAGTTTGGGTGACTTTTATGGTGCCTCTTTGCAAAGCTCTTTTACCAGGGCAGTGATTTGCAGTTCACATAAGCCACCAGGCTCCTGCATTATGACCTTATGTTATAGATAATACAATTTAAGATGCTGATTATAGAATGGTTCTGTGAAATAGGATGGAAACTTTTGCTGGCCTGTGAGGCTGTTCTGCTTCTCTTGAGGCATAAATGAGTTTATTTTGTCATCTCCTAAAGATCAGCCATATCCTCTGCAGCACACACACATGATGTATTTTCTGTAATCCTGTGGTTATTAATCTGTCTTGTGGTAGCAGTCATGGCTCAGAACCCAAGCAGAGAAAAACAAGGTTTGAAATTAATACAACCATGCAAGGTATTTGTTTTTACAGGTGACACACCCATGGCTGGCTGGTTCCAAATGTGGCATTATTCAATGAAGTATAGAAAACAGCCAGACTAAACCATTCAAAAATAATAACCTTTTTGCAATATGCATTATCTCTACAAGTGAATATATTAGTGTTATTAATAATAGCCTCACATTAATGCAAAGCTGTGCTGTCACCTGCCACAGAACAGTGGCTGTGTGTATGACTCCATTGGTTATTACATTACAAGGATGCCTGGAGCCTTATGCTGTCATTAAGTGAAGCAAGCATGGCATTTAATGCATTTAGTTAAGGTAAAAAAAAAACCTAAAATCATACCTGTAATTTAATATATGCATGTTCTTCACCGTGGCAATTACCCACAAGTTCACAAAGAACAGACTGGGCTTGAGGCTATCAGAGTTTATTCAGGATTATTCTTATGGATGATAGCACTTCATGGTTTCCAAAACAAGCTTGTTCATTACATTGCTTTCTGCTAACTGTATTTCTGCAAGATGCTCCTTTCTAGTATTTCTGGGGAGGTCTTTGAACCATGAAAAATACCAGAAAACTGACACAAGAGTGATTAAAGCATCAGAGATAAAGGAAATATGCAAAAAGTGCATTTTGTTCTGATGCTGCCAGCAATGCTTTAATCAAAGAAAAAGTTGAATGAATTAAAGGGAGCTGAAGGGGAAAAAAAAGACATTTAGAATTATTAACCCCATTTTCCAGCCTAATTTTTAGCACAAAATAAAAGCATAAAATCATCACCTCGTAATAATCTGTGGACTCAGTTATTCTCACTTAGGTAGGTTTGCAGAAATTTACGCTCCCAGAAATTTATGCCTGTTGCATTTCCCTGAATCTGTAGCTTTCCAGAAGTCTGTTCCAGATTTCTGAATAGACTATGCACCCTGCTGTGCTGAGGGCATCCAAATGCTCCAGTTGGATCATCCTCAGCAATTAGCAAATAGCAAAATTTGTCAGCATAGGCCAAGTCCCAGTTTCAGGTCACCATATTTCTGACACACACGACATCTGAAATGTTGAGCTGAAGTCCAAAGTTTACAAACTTAAGATTCCAATGGCCTTTTCTGTTTGTTTATGTCTCAAAACCTTAAGCAGTAAGGAATTTGGCCACTTACTCTGTCATTCTCAGGTAAGTTCTGAGTTTCTTCAGGTCAGGACAGCTGCTTTCCAGGGGCCATGCCAGCAGTCTGTGTTATTTTATTGGTCAGTATGCCGAGGAGATAAGGAAATGGGTCATGAACATCATCAAAAACACCACATTTGTTTAAGCATATTTGTCACCACAATCTCATTGGCATTGTCTTTTCCTATGCAGTAGTGTAGAACTCATAAAACTGTTCTTAAATATTGACCCATTTTATTTGCCTAGCTATAGGCTTGGTTCATTTTATTCTAAAGTAATCAGTAATGTATTTACTTGGCAAAACATTTCCTCAAACATTTTCTAACCAGCCAGTGTAAGATCAATGTTGAAAAGTTTGTTTTCTTCATTACAGCTCTAAATTATGGTTTGCTGATTTAGAGAAAACACACAGAAAAGTATGGTTGTATTTAGCAAGAGAGATTCTGAGATTGTGCTTTTTGAAATTGTAGCTGTAATGGCTCAGGACAGTTCCACTGAAACACACTTATGCTGGAAGAGAAATTCTTGGAATGAAAAGCTCTACTTTTTCAAAAATGTTTGGATTTCTTTTAGGAAGTGAGATCAAAATATTTTGCCTCAGGATAAGTAAACTGGTATTGCAATATTTGGTTTGTGAAACAGAGTCAAAATATTAGCATCGTTATAGTGATAACATGCAACTCTCTGACAAAATCCCTCAGCCTGTAGAGGAATTTCTCACAGGTCACTGCAAGGATTCAGTAACATAAGCCAGGATAAAGTGTTTCAGTGTGGCTCTGCAAACAGAAAATAATTTTTATGTGAAAAAGTTTAAATCACTTCAGCTTAAAGTCCTGAAAGGTTGTATTTGGACACTCCCATTTAAAGAGTTTCTTTGAACTTTGGTTCTGGATTTAACTTTTGTTCTGTTTCATGTGAATTTATTGTCAATATTTATTTTATAATCTTCCACAGTAAAAAAATTCTAAATTTTTAGGATTTCTAGTATCTGAATATGTTTGTCATAATCCAATAAGCTAAACTGATTTAAACATAGAGTAAGCTAATTTTTCTGTCCCAAATACATATTTACATGTCTTTAACAAGACTTAAGGGATGAAGGGTGATGTTTTGTTGTTAGAGGAGAAAAAACCCCTCCGCCTATTGTTTTACCTAGCAAGGGTCTTCCAGTTTCTAAATAACATTGTATTCTGCAAAAGCTTCATAGCCTAGTATTTATTTTCATTTCATGAAAGATATGTGACCAGAAGGATGAACGTGTTGCTCTCCCTGCTGTGCCCTCACTGATGTGAGAGGGACTGTTGGGCCAGTGCTTTGAACTTCCTTTTTGGCAGATAACAGACCCTGCTAATAAAAATAACGTGTTCAAAGACACGGTTAAGCCTGTGCTTAGGCTGTGAAGTTTTCATTGAGCACCTCAGCACTATGAACACCCAGGGAAATCAGGAAGAGGGAGTAACACCCATCACTCCAAACTGCCACACCAAACACCTCAGTAAAGCTGTTGCCACCACCTGGGATTCTTAGTTATTGAACTCTAGAAAAAGCCACAGCACACAAAATCGAAGAACCTGTTGAATTACCATGTGAAAACACAACCCAAATGGGTGGTGAAGGCTCTGGAGAGGGCAAGGCACCATGAGGCATCATGAGCGGAAGTGGCCGCCATTTTCTGGAGGCCTTGCTGGGCATGGTGGCTCCCCCATCCCTCCCTCTTCTGTCCCTGCTTCATTCCCACTGACAGCTCCCGCAGCCCAGGGGCAGTGCCAGGAGGAAAAATACCTCAGGCAACTGGCAAAACCCTCCTCCCATGCTGGGACCAGAGCAGCCATGCTGAGGAGAGGTAGCCATGGGGGCTGGTTGCCGTCACCTCAGGCTGAGGTGGGAATGGCAGGGCTGCAAAAGAGGGTGAGGAGATCTAGTTGTCTGACCTGGGACACCCTGAAAGTGCAATGCAGCCACGCTATGAAGAAATGGCTTTATAAACACCCTCTTGGATCAGAGCCTTTGAAATTTAGGCAATCACAAGGAAAAATTGGAACAGAAACAGCTGTTGAGGCCCAGCATCCCAGGAAACATGTCTCTCCATGTATGTCTTATCCAGTCCAAGAGTACCAAAGAATACAGTGCTGGACCTGTCCACAAAGGAAAATCTCTGGGATTTAATCTGAAAGAGACAAAGTTTTCATTTTAAGGAAGGTCAGCTGGGTTTCATTTCAATTCTTTCCTATATGTTCTGATCCAGAATGAAAGTTACCATTATTTATGTCATTCCACTCTGATTCATTTCCCAAGCTACAGCCATTGAAATGCAGAATAAAAATATGGAAAATTATAATTAATAGCATCAAACAATAGAGCAGGGGCATATACATTCCAGAGATTTCTTCTATAAATTTTGGAATTTCCATTTTTTCCCCCTTGTAAAATTTTATTTTAAACACCAGTTCAACATTTCATTTCCATGCTTCCCAATGCATCTTCCCCGATTATTCTACAAATAAGCTTTGCCACTCTGGTTTTGTCTCCACATCCACCCAGCATGATCAATGCTCCAGAAGGGTTTTTACTTGTCTTACACTAATATTGCTGGTACCAGCAACAGCCTCATCATTTACCCTGCACTGAAAGATGGGAAAAGCTCAGCCCGGGTAAGTTTTCTGGCTCCTCACTGTAATAACTAGTGCCACTAACACAATAAAATTTTACATCATTTTTACTGCATCCCTCCTAGAGAATTATAGGCAGAGCAGTGGCTTGCAGAGCAGATGTGTGAAGCTGCAGACAGAACTGCATCTGTTTCCTTTTGCCACAAATTGTTTTGTATAGATCCCTGTTGACTAGGAAATTTAACATACTGTCACTGTACATCACATTTGTAATAAAAGCATTGTTAAACAAACACATTATCCCCTTCTACTCTCCTCCCCCTTTTCTTTTTCTAGTAACAAACTGAATTTATTTTCTCTCCATCTTCTTCCTTCTCACTCCCCAAAATAGATTTTTCTTTTGGCTCCAGTTTTACTTGGACTTGGGCCAAGCCCAGAAGTTTGATGTCAGTTTTTACAGCAGTCCTGAGAGTACACGGAAGGTGGGGAAATGTCAGTAAAAATCTGCTGCTTCCCACTAAATCAAAATATATTTGTCACTTGTATTCCTTGGTGGGGCCTTTTATTTTTTACCGAAACCCTGCTTTCTGTGAGCAGAAGAGAATTAAGTCACCATCCAGACCCAGATATGGAATTGAAAAGAAAAGCTGTCTCTGAGCTGCAGAAAGTTGCCTGCAGCATTTAATCTCCAGGCTGGGGTGATGCCCTGCTTTTGCTGCAGCTGCGAGTGCTTTGTAACCTCCTCCTTCACTGGATCCCTGCGCCTACTCCAGTTTTTGGGCTGTGGAATAAACCAGCTCCTGGTTGCTGATAAACACAGAAAGCAAAGGCCTCTGAGAGAGCATTGCCATTTGCAAGAAAAAAAATCCTAGTTTTGCTCATATTCCTACAAGAGGGAGAGTGGTATGTTAATGTAACACAAATCCTCCAAGGTAACACGTATTTTTGGGAAATACATGTTTTCTGAAGGATGGGGCCACGCCAGCTGCAGCTACTCTGCTTCTTGGGGAATGATTGCAGAGTGGGGTCTGTGTCTCAGAAAGAGGGAAAGCCAGACTCTGCCTGCACCATCTCACATGGACATGGAGCAAAGCCATACAGGACTGCTCGGGACTGTAGCTGTACCTCGTTCCCCAAACCAGCCATTCTCACAGAGAGGCACTGCCATACCAAATATCTGGGTACAGTGCCAAGCTGGGAACACAGCTGACACAGACAATAACGAGGGGAAGCTGATGAGATTATGACTGAAAATCACAACAGTAATGAAAACGACAGAAGGAGTCAGAAGCCCTTTAAGGGGTTTTGCCTTATTTGCATTTTCTTATGTTGCTTGGAAAACTTAATGAAGTTTATCTTCTGTCATTAAGATAAACCAGCTCTGTGGTGGTGCTGTCAGAGCTTCACTAATTAAAAGTCAGCCTCCAAGTGCTTAAAGCTTGTCTACACTTGAAAATTAATTCAGTTTGATGTAGAGTATACATTTAATTTGCAGCAGCTATATTACCAAAATTAGGATATCTATTTTGTAGGCATGGTTCCTCTGAACTTGGCTCAATTTGAAACTGAGCATTCGCTTCTTTTTGTTACCCTGAACCAAGAGATCTGTGTATAAGGAAGGATTCAGGGGTACCTCTTGCTAAGTATCCCCATGCACAGACAAGACTTAGGAGAGCTGATCCACAGCACTTTCTGAATGCTTCTCCTTGCCTCATGCCCCATCAGCTGAGGTAAGGCTGCAAGCAACAGATGATGCATGGCTGAAAACAATGTGCTAAACTGATATAGTTATCAAATTTGTATGGACCCGTGATGCTTATGCAAGGCTGCTATTACAGCACAAAGCCTAAGTAAGAGAACTTAAACCCAGACTAAAACCTTTCTAAAAAACCAAAAATATTTTCTTAGTATTCTTATAAACAAGAAAGTTTGGAATACAGAAAAAGTACTATTAACATTTGGGATCACTTTTCTTAATGTGCATTGTATGAATACAATCATCAATCAATTTAAGAAATTAATAGAAAATTAACATTAGGTAGTATAAAAAGAATTCTGTTACCATCAAGGGTGTTTTTCCAATTAAATTCCAAGAGCTTGCAATATCCAAGACATTTGGAAATTTCAGAACACCTGAAGAACACGAAGCAAAGTTCTTAGTCCCCCTTCCTTTCAAATCTTGCTCTCAGATACATGTTCAAGATTGAAAGTTTTTCTAATGCTTGCTAGTGGAATAGATCCAAGACATGGATTAGAGGGGACATGGAACAATGCAGCATCCACAGCTTGACCCTCATCATCTAATCTGGATGATGTACAGAGGGTAGAAAGATGCTGTTTGAAAGGAAAGGCTGTTCCCACTCAGAGTAACATAAGTGGGGGAAAATAAATGCTGTTTCAGGTGCTCTTTATCAGATCTCTTTGTAGAGCTCATAGAACATTATGTAGCTCCAGGTTGGTCTTTAGGCATCTAGCAAATCCAGACAGGAAAACAAGTCAAATTGGGAATTTTATTCAGGATTTTAAATGAAGACTTTGTGAGGGAAATTATCACAATGCTTCCCTCACCTATTTTAAGCAGAGATTTTGAAAAACGTTGAAGGAAAATGGCAGATGGAGAGCAACATCTAGCAAAATGTGTTTGTCATATAAAAAACCAATTTGGTAGCCCTTGCAAGAGTGTCTGACCCTTCAGCTTCACCCATCTGACCAGGTGAAAATAACATAATTTTCCCTCTTCTATGTGGAAGGGAAAGGGACTTTCCTTGCTGTTAAATACAAAACTCTTTAATCAACATCTGCTCTCCACAAGATTGTAGCCAATTTTCTACTTGGTGCCATCTGTATTTGGTGGAAGACCTCCCCACCAACTTTAGCATTTTTTGTTAGATGTCTGCAATGAATTCCCCCTGAGCAACTGACCGATGGTTCCAACAATATTCCAACCTTCCTACAACAAAAATGGGAACCTCTGCTCTGGCAGGACACTGGTAAAACAAGAGCTGTCCTCCACTCAGTTATTATTTTCTCCCAAATAATAAGAAATGGCCTCAAGTTGTTCCAAAAGATGTTTAGATTGGCTTTTAGAAAAAACTTCATTGAAAGGATTGTCAAGTACTGGAAGAGGCCACCCAGGGAAGAGGCTGTCACAATCTTGGAGATATTTAAGAGACATATAGATGTGGTGCTGACATGTTGGTTTTGTGGTAAGTTTGGCAGTGCTGGGTTTGTAGTTGGACATAATGATCTTAGAGGTATTTTCCAACCAGGTGACTATGTAATTAAGGTGTAATATTCTCAAAGAGAGATACTTAAAGTCCTAGAAGTACCACAATAAGATAACATCCAGATATCCCATTATCCACTTTTGTTCTGTCCCTCCCTTCATTTTCTTATATTTTTCTCATATAAGATGATGTTTATTACCCTGGACGGTCAGGGATGGACAGTGCCTGAGGTCACTCTGGCACTGGCATTGCAGGACTGCCGGCCCACCAGGAAAGGATATCATCCTTCTATGAAGATAAGAAATCTCAAGTGATGGTTGCCTTTCCTCAAAATACAATAATTTCACACCTTATTGTGAAATTAACTGGAGGGAGAGGCGGGGAGGAACACCAAATACTGGTCTCCAGAGGAAAATATTCAGGAGGACTCCTGCATTTGCCAGTACACACATGTGGACACACGTACATGGACACACATGCTAATACTCAGAACAGGACCATGCATTGGTTTCCAAAATAACCTGAAGCATAATAGAGGATGCAATTGGCAGTGGTTCTCCAGCTGGGATGAGGCATTTCTCCTGCTGGTATCCAACTGCTTGCTTGAAAATGAAACGGTTGGCAGTAGAAATGCGCCACAGCTGGAAAACATGAACGAGTCAAAGCAAATAAACAATCCCAAAATTAGGTTTAAGCCAGAGAATAAAAATCAAACGTCATTTGAAAGTGTACTAAAATTGGCTGGTGTCTGAGAGAGCATTTAGTGGCTCAGCACTTCTCTGCTGCACTTCAGAAACTAAAGAGAGAAACAGAGAAACATTCTTAGATGAAGCAATAAATAATGGACACTTTCAACACATAATTTGCATTTGAATTAACTAGGCTGGCTAAATTAATTCATCCATTATGAAAGAAAAATTTTACTGTCTATATTTTCAGGCTCCCTAGTGTGCTAACTTAAATGGGCATTGAGGCAGGGACTACTGGCTTCCTAGAAATTGCTACTAAATTACTTTGCTGCCAATTATTATCTAGTTCACACAATTTGGAAGCTTAATGCTGATACAAACAATTGTCCTAGGGTCTTATCTTTTCTCCACTGTTTGGATTGTGAAGGTGAACAGCCACAGAAGCACTTTGGGGCAATCCAGGCCTCACTCAGGTTTTTGTCTGAAACATTTTTCTGGCCTCCTACCACAGAAGGGTTAAATCACATAACCAAAGTTATTTTGAATTCAACATAAATTTAAAAATTTTTGAGGCTGAGGGGTGATGTCTTTGCAACATTATTTGAATTGCTTCCCTGAGAAAATTTCAGACAACCTTAAAATAGATAGTTGCTGCAATATGTGACAATAGGTTATTAATTATATAGCTTAGAGCAGCTAACTGGAGGAAGACGTAAGCTTGGAGACAAATGGAATAATCAATAATAAACAATCATTGTTCCTAATAATGCATTGTGTTTGCAACTACAGACACAAGTTATATTTTCATGAACAACACCATCAGGATTTTCAAAACCACACTGAAAAAATTCCAAAAGTATTTGAAGAAAGGGGAAAGAGAAATTGCCATCTCCCCATTGCAAACAAAGAGTGGCAGAGGAGGAAACCAGCTCGTAATTCAAGCCACATTCGGGGTAGTGTCACATCCCTTTGCCCACTCCATGTCAGGAGAGACACACCACAGTAACCTCCAAGTGCACCCCAGGCTTCCCAAGGGACACACTGTGGCCTAAGGGAGAGGATCTGAGCAGCAAGGCTTTGACAGGAGCACGGTTCACCAGCAAAACCTATTTAAATTGCTGACACTTCTGCCAGTGTCTGGAAAAAAACTAGTTCTGGTTGGGGAACAGGAGCAAGCGAGTGATGGATGGGCACCTGGCAGCACTGCCCTTTGCTAGCTAAGCTTTTAACACCTTCTCTGAAGTTAGAGAGGAGCTTTACCACATAGCTCAGTTCACACAGCCAGGTCAGGACAGGATGGATTTTGGCAGAATAGTGACACTCTCCCCAAACAGCTATGTTGCAAAGCAGAAGATGTGCCTGTTGCTCACAGTTTTCCAAGCTTTGTGTGCCACATCCTGGTCTACCTTTCCCCAGAGAAACATAATGCATTCCAGCATCAACTATTCTTTTCCTCAATTATTTGTGTAATGGAGGAAATCTCATAGCAGTCCTTGCTGTGCCAGAGTATTACTCCATCAGCCCACAGAGTTTCCTCACTCCACATGGACCATAACAGTGGTGTGAGGAGAAGGAAGAAAGAAAACAGGAAGGCAATAAGTCAATACTACACTCCTTGCAATGACACTAAGATCCCATATCCAGAGAGCTCTAGCACCAAAAAAAAAAAAAAAGTTAGAAACATTTATACTCTTTCTTTAGATGGCCATGATGAAACAAGCTGAATGAACTGTTGCCTACTAAAGGTACCCAAATATTTTCCACTCTCCTTCCTCACTGTCTATTGATGTTTTCTTTGCAGAAGGCAAACCACATTGCAGCAGAAAGCTGCATTGTTACATGTTGCAGCAGCCTTCTGGTTAAATGGCAGAAATGAACAGAGACACAGACTTCTTGTTCATCACAGCATGAAAAGGGTCCTGGTTTATTCCCCTTTACAGCTCAGCCATCCTGACCCCAACCATTCACTGACTCTGGCTGCAGCAGCTCTTGCCAGAGGTTTCCCTTGCAGCCTCTGACTGCAGGGATTGGTTTGCAGACTCTGAATTCAGCTTTTACCCAGCTGGACTATCTATACTCAGAACAGGACCACGCATTGGTTTCCAACATAACCTGAAGGATAATAGAGGATGCAATTGGAAATAAACTGCAGGTTCCAACAACAGGCTTTAACTACAGACCCAGACTGAGCTCACAGCAGTGATTCTCTCCTTAGGATCCTTCTTCTTCATGGTCCTCTCCTTCCCTCTTCCTCAAAGTTCCTCCTCCTTCATGATTCCCCCTCACCAGCTCACCCACTCCCTTTATCACTTATCTTTATTGGATACAGTTGTGACTCATCAGGGGTGAGGCTGTATTGTTAATTAACACAGATGTTACTTATCAGGGCCCAGGTCACCTGTATTCCCTTCTCCTACTGTTACAGAGAGTCCAAAGGGACTGTATCCTTCCCTGTCTTATACACGGAGGAGACAGAACCAGGCTTTGTGACGTCTGTCCTTGCTGCCTTTGTCCCTTCAGTCCCAAATATTGTGTATACATTTCTTCAGCATTAAACCTAAGAGGCAAGATATGTTGTCCTGTAAGTCACATCCTTCAAGATATAAACCCATTTACAGAATTGCTAAGGTTTCTTCGTTTGCTCTTAGCTCCAGAGAAGATTAAAAAATCTAGATCTAAACAGAGTGAATTGGAAGACCATAACAGGATGGCACTTTAAATATTGATTTTGTTATTAGTGGAATGTTATGGCACAAAGCATCTACTGTGTGCAGAGCGAGGATAGACAGACATGCTCTAGAGCAGCTAACGCCCTGGAACCTTACAGGATAACTTTTAAAAGCATTCACTAAACAAGGAGCATAGAAATTATGTGCCTGAATACATTTAAGCTACCTGAAATGATTGGCAAATGATTGACTCTCACAAGGGCCATCTTTAAACCAAGAGCAAACTCTGCCTGCACTTGGGTGGAAAATGAACAGAGGAGATTGCCATTAAAGGGAGCATTGCCTTCCCAGCCAGAGGCTGAGGGTGATAAAAGGGATGTTTAGGCACATCATAGCGACAAGACTGCATTTTTAAATCTTTGTGAGCTGATACAAATCAAGGAGCCTTGAGGGAAGCGTTCAAGTACGGAGCAATTCAATATCAAAGATAAGAACAAATAAAAGTATCTCACAAATCACAATTATGAGGACAGGCTTTCTCCAAGATTCATTCAAATTTTCAAAGATTCAGTATATAGTATATATTAAATATTATTTATGCATTCCTTGAGCCTTCCAATCGAGGGAAGAAATCCTGCATTTCCCAAGCTAATGTGAATAGACTAGTTTCCTTCCATATCAGAAGCATTTCAGAAAATTAATTCTGTATCTCTGAAAAGGTCATTTATTCAAGGATGAGTGACAGGTGCCATAAACTTACTTGTGTGTCTGTTCAGCTCGAGTGAACACAAAGCAAATCAATTCAGTGTGGTCAAGTGTAATTACCTGCCAGAGCAGGATCCATCGCTTGCATTTATTATTAACAATGCCACAGACACACCAAATTCAACAGCAATTTTGATTATTGTAAGGTCATACACTGCTCTTCCTTCCCAAGTGCTTCCTTCTCCTGGAGTTTATAACATAATTATTACAGTAGAATAATTTTATTAGTATTTGTCCTGTGATGGCAATTAACTTCCAGTCCTGAATGAACAAATGATGAGGTCTGGTGCTAGATTAGCAGGATTAAGTTTTAGCTGGAGGGAGGGAAATGCTGTGTTTTTCTAAGATGTGCATGTGTTTCTAGGAGCTGGAAGTGCTCACAGGGCTTTGGGGCCTTAGCTCCCTTTTCTTTCCATTGCCTCAAAGTATTTTTTTAATATCTAAAGAATACACACATTGTGGGTGAACTCTTTCACTAAGCTCTGATCACCTGTGGTTATAAAAGACTTCAGCACTTACTGGTATGCTCTAAGTGTGATTTCAAGGACCTAAAAGTTGCACCTCAACAATTTGTGGATTAATAAATTGATGGATGAATAAATCTTTGCTTTTAAAATAAGTTTTTGTTTGCCATTCTTTCATAAAACAATTTAATAGAAAATGACATGTACTTCCCAATAAGCCCTGTGTGGTATGCTAGGAGTCATTAACACTTTTCTGCAATGGGTTTTCTCTGCATTTCCTGGTATAATATAGTTTGGGGAATCCTGGATATTTTAACCCAGATGTTTTTTAATCTCTTCAATAAAATGAGAACAATGAATGCTTGTAAATGGGGTGTGCATTCAATATAAAACTCAATTCAATATATATTTATGTTCCCGTGGGATATTTATAAAACCCGGAGAAAAAAGAGAAAGGTTCTAGATTATGCAATCATTGATGGAAAGCAGCCAAAAACTTCAGCCAAATTAGCCTAATATTTACAATATACACACAATAGTCAATCACAAAGTTAGGAAGGAACTGATCATTGCAGGAGGATTCAGAGCATCATTGTACAGATGAATTGCCTCCTAGCCCTCAGCACAACTCTGTGGTTACACAGTGATGCTCATGTCAGTTTTGCTTTTGTATGTGATGGCAAAAGTGTTCTGGTACAGTCAAATGAAAATTAAATTATGATTTAATAAGAAGAAAACCAATTAGAAACAAAGATAACTCACAAAGACAGAAACATTATGCAACACAGTTAACAAATTAAGAAGGCTGACATTGTTGGAATCATTGCTAAACCTCCCCAGCAGGCAAATTTAGCTGTGTGCACCAGACTACAGTTTCCCTGAAGCACTCCAGGAGCATCAGAAACTACCACGATTCCCAAGGAGTTCTCTAATCATGTAAGTTGCCTGGGTGCTGTTCAGCATAAGAGCTGTTTAAAGAACAAAGGATATAATTCTATACAATGCAGAACGCCATTTGTCTTATTTTGTGAGGTTCCTGCTGAAGTCCTGGCTCCCGAGGTAGTGCAGTCAGAATCAATTCTCACCTCCATTCATCGTGCCTCGGGGATGAATGGATGCAGTCTGTGTGCCACATCCATAAGAGCTGCTTCCATTATTCTCCAATCCCCCCAAAACAAGTATAATTCAATTGATTTTCTCTGTGCTTCCGAGAAGGTTACAAAGGACAAAGCTGTGCAAAATGAAAGAGAACAGCACCCTCCTGGCAGAGCTCCAGAAGCAGCAGCAGTGGGGAGAAGCTTGACTTAACAGAGGATGCTTGTACACAGGATCTCTGGAGCATGGGGGCTGTAAAGATCTGTCATCCCAAAATTCTGGCAACTGCAAGGCCAAAGGAAGATGCCTTTAGTTTTGCAGCCTTTGCCCAGTTACAGCAATGCTGACTTCTTTTCCTTATGTTTTTATAATTTGATAGTTTATAATTGGATGGGTCCACAACCCATAGTGGACTTCTTCAGGAGTCACTTTGTCATTTTGCTCAGCATGAGATGCTCCTGAAGTACAAGGAGCTCTTGCAAGACACCAGGATCCTCCTATTTTTACCATCTTACTGGAAAGAAAGAATATTTTCTGTAACATAATTTTGCCATCAGATCTAGTGGGTTCACCAGAAAATATCAAGCTATGGGGAAAACACCGTGATTGTTTTTGTTGTTTTTTATTATTTTTATTTTTCTACCAAGAGCACGCAAATGAAATGCTTAATTTCAAAGCCTGGATTTGAAAATTCTTTGTTTTGTTCTTTATTTAAAATGTAATAACTACTGCTCTTTGGGGGATAAAGCCCCAAACCAAACACAACTTGCTGTTCTAAATCACATTTCCCTGTAGATTTCAGCATTTACCACATATGGGACAAAACACTATTTTTGTTCTGATCTACATGACAGGCTGTCATCAGGACATGAATACATCCACATGGACCTAATCGACTGCATGTACAAGGACTACATGTTCCTAAAAATTCTGCTTATTCAGTCACAGTATAAAAATAGAGAAGAAAGAGCCATTGCCTGCCTTTCACAGGATTTTATGTAAGCTGTCAGGAAGTTTCTGATGCTTTTCAGATAAATAAAGAATTTGATAACTACAGTGAGCAACAAGAGGCAGAAATGCATTGACCTGAGAATATATAGATTGAACAATTTCAGCAGAACAACAGTATGGACTTCATGGACCATTTCTGTGATGGATCTTTTTAGCCCTTCAGTGCCAGGATCTACAAGGCTTAAGGGATTTCACCTGCAACATCTATAGGTGGACGAATATCTTGAACTCAGTTAAAAACCCACAAAATATCTATCTCACTTCATTTTAGGTCATATCACAACCTAATCACAATGAAGACAACACTGGCCTCCTATTCAGCTTCTCAGGTTGGACTTTATGATCTCCAAGGTCTCTTCCAATCTAGCTGGTTCTGTGATTCTTTCTTTAAAAGCAGCTTAATGCTGTGGCCAAAGTTTTGCTCTGGTAAGCACCTATGGATTTAGTCTTTTCACGGTCTGTGACTTAAGTTAGAAGCCACAATATTCCTCAGTATGCAATGCTGGGTTTCCTTCTGCCCTTCTGAGAGCATAATTCATGCAGAAATGAAATGCCTTGGAATTGCTAAGGAAAAAACCTACCAATAGCTCATCAGGCACATAGGCTGATATTCCTCTGACATTTAATTGCTGTCTCCCTTTGTGAAATCAGCACACTCTCAAATTAAATTAGACCTGAAAGTCTCCTAGTCTGATGAGTGAAGAGAGCACAAATGCTCCAGGCTCAGGGTGTTCCACTCCTGCTGAGGAAAAGACCCAAAGAAGCATATGGAGGGTGCACTCTTGTTGGGAGCCAAAACTCAGCCTCCTCATTTTCCATATTTGTTTCAGAGCTTTTCCTAATCTATATTTCTGCAAATATTTTTTTCCAACAGAAACTCCAGCTTGGGGGCGTGTGTGAAAAGATAATATAACATTTCACAGGTGTTAGCAAAATAATTTTACAGATGACACTGGTATGAAACCAAATGTTTCTTTGATGTTTTGATGAGTCCCTATCTCCATATTTTTCCAGCAGAGGTAGGACTCTCATTATTTCAGTATCACTCGTCTGGATTTTAAGAACACCGAGTTAAACATTTCATAACCTTTCAAAGAAAAAAAAAGAAAAAGAAAAGAGGAGCTGGAAAAATAAAAGAGAGCCTGAGCTCCCCTATGAAAGATCTCTAGTAACAGGTCAGAGGCACAGTCATCCAAACCATGGAGAGGGGAGGAGTGTTACCACAGGGGCCCTTACTAAAGCCCTCCTGAAACAACTTGAGCCCTTCAGACAAACAACATGCAGTGAGACAAGGGCTAAGTTCACAACTACTTACATATTTTATATTGAGTCATAATTAGCCGCAATATATATACACTTCACTTTAAGCCAGCTATGAATAGATGAGTAAGTGCCAGGGACTGCCATCTGCTCCCTAAGCCATAATTAACTGCCTGATTATGAAATACATATATATTTATCTAATTAGTTATAATAGCTCTGCTTTAGCTGGCTCTGCTCCAAAAATCAGGTGAAAAAGTGAGTCCTGCTGCTTGATGGAGAGAGGCTGGAGACACGAACAGTTCTCACAGGGGCCAGCATGGTTCCAGTGGGAGGGCAAGAAGGGTGAGAAGGGACACCCAAAGCAGGGAGATGCTGGAAGATTTAACAGGAAACACCCAGGGCATTGCTGAGCCAGCCCCTCTCTGCCTGGGCCAGCATGGGCCACGATGCAAATCTTGCCTTGGGTCTTGTGGTGCTGTGGGTGATGGTCAGATGGTGAGAAACCAGGAAGGTGAGTGCACAGACAGGTGTAACTGTGCCCCACCATGGGGGGACACCAAATGCTGCTTCTTCAAACAGAGATTACTGATTATTTGAGCCCAGATAATTCTACTGGCAGCATGGTCCAGAAAGACTTTCTATGGAAACTGGGATACTTTGCTAATTAATTCAGGAAGAAAAAAGAAATTCCCTTAATATGTATTTTTTCCCAGTTCTCTCCGCAGTGAGAGAGTGTTGCATCCACTGTTAATTTCTGGGTGAGCAGCATTAAGGCTTTGCCACAGGTCAGATTTTATCATAAATTCCACATTTTGATTGCAACTCTGACACTTCCTGCAGCATAAATACATTCAGGGCCAGATTTTAAAAGCATTTCAGATGCCAAAGGGTACATTTGCCATCGATTTCCAGGGAAGCCAGGAATCCAAATGCATCAAAATCCAGTCATTCAGCCCAGCCCCAGTGAATCACTCTCTGTTTCCAGGGGCTGCAGACTAGCTCAATTTTGACTTCAGATTAGGAAGCCCTATCATTTTAGTAAGCATGGGACTTCTCACAGCAATCCACCCATGGAAAGTCTCCACAGAAGGAATAAAAAAGATGGCCTACAGCTTCTCCTTCCCTCTTTACACACCTTGTGATTTTGCAGGCCCTATCTGTCAGGTTCTCTCCTGAACACAAACAGCTCACATTATTTACATCTCCTCTGGATATCTATTTTAAAGCCTGTGTTTCCTTCCTGGAAGCAGAGAGATCGACCCATGAGTTGGGACATTAAAATGAAGCATCCACAAGATGCACTGCTAAGGTTCAGGGCTCCCCTGTGCATATATTGAACCAGACCTTTGGTAATTGAAGTTTATTCCCACAGGGAACACCCATCCAGTGGGCCAAGCTGCTGTAGCAGCTTGCAGATTTTCCACAGCTGGGATTCCTGCTCAGCTCTGCCTCCCCCATACATTACAGCTGCTTCTGCACCACCACACTGATGCCATCCGACCCATCAAAGTGCTCCCGTGACATTTCTACATGAGAAAAGTCCATCATCCCGACAATGATTCCACCAAATCCATCATCAAAGCCTGGCAAATGAAGTGTGACAGACTCATTCTCACTCAATGCCCGTGGTGGTGCCAGGTGACAGCAGTGACGCTGATGTGGCTGTCCCATAGCACAGCAGGTACATTAATTTAGTGACACATACTCCTGTCTCTATTCCTCGACTTTCTCCACTGTCCCCATGAGGTAACTAGCTGTGGATGTCAATTCTTCCAGCCTGCAGGGTTAAAGAAAATACCCTCAGAAGTCCCTTTATTTTTGAGGATGGGCTGAGATCCCCCAGGTCCCAGAGAGCCCTTTGCACGCTGGTGAGAAGGTGGAAAAATTCTGCCTGCAGTCCCCTTGTGTTTCTGGGGAGCTGCAGGGCCCTTGCAGGTCTGGAGAAGTATTATTGCTCTGGCACTGTGATTACAAGCTGCACAAGGCTGCTATATTGCAAGTGATGAGTGGGAGGAGGAGGGGATCACAGCTCTTTTTTGGATGACATGAAGGGATGTAATTTTTCAAATGGGACCAATAAACTGAGACATCTCCCCTTGGAGCCTGTTTCTTGAACGCTGCTCACAGCCTCTCTCAGCCTCATAACAAGACAACTGATCAAATAAGAGAATACAAATTTCTGTTGTTCAAGTAAATAACCTGAAACAAGCTTAATTCTTACCTTTCTCACGGAACTCACTGGCAATTGGTTAAGCAACATAGTTTTATCTTACAAGATTAAGACATTTAGCAAGTTAAAAAAAAATAATTACAGAAAATCCACACCATCACCCTGGGCCTGTGTCTCTGCTGAGAAACATGCAGAGTCCTTTTCCTTCAGCTGCAACCATCCTGTCCCCCATTCTTATTGTTATTCATGAAATTAGAATTCCTTTCAGTAAGAACATTACCCAAAACAACTTTCTGCTCTATTAGAGCTTTGCTTCTGCCAGTCCCTACACCTGACCCTTGATGGCCTCTCTCCAGAAAAGCATTTCTGTATATTCTTCTGTAGCCAAGGGAGCATCTTAGTGGCTTCCTGGGAACAACTCACACATTGGGATTTACCAGTGCACTGTTGAATCAAGCCCTTCCACTTATCTGGCCAATTAACAACATTGGGCTCCTTAATTACAAGCAAACCCAGGCAGATATTTTATGCCATTTGTTGGAGAAATTTTCTATGTTCTGTGACAACAATTATCAACATTTTCTTGAAAATGTACCCCCCCCCCCCCATATATATATATACATACATCAATTATTAAAGTCTCCTTCCATTTTCAGAAACCATTTTCTGGCCTCAAAATATCAGAGGGTTATAATTTGTAGGATTGAGGATACAGGGGCCTCACTCTGAACTTGTGACAGGTCCACTCTTCACAGTCATCTTGAATAAATAAAATGGAAACAGCTTCCTCAGGATGGCACAGGAAGGACCCCCCATTAATTTAGATTTTATCAGAGATTTCAGTTATGTTGGCCACTGAAGCATGCAGGATTCACATGTTTCTTGGTGCTTCTTCTGCAAATGGGCAGAGCCAAACCTGTGTGTTCCCATGATCCCAACAACCAAGATTTTGCAGGCGTGCAAAATACATGGGCTCCCTCTGCATGCCCTGGCATTGAGTTGCTTTGCTTTCCCTGCCAGACTGGATGGAATCCTCTCCTTTCCACCACCCATTTTGCCACGTGACCTGTAAACATGAACCTGTGAGCTGCTGTACAAAGCCATGGTACCTTTAGAAAGGCCAGACATTCCTCTGAGTGCTGACCAAAGTGAAACATTCCCATTTGCCTCTTTTGAAACAGATCTAAGCATACATTTGCTTAGAGAGAAACCCCAAACCTCCTCTACATGCACCTCGAATACCCAAATAAAAGACTTCCTCCCCAATGAGGTTTTTTACTGAAAATAATCTGTTCTCTAAACTGAAAAGACCAGAGAGGGTAGATGCACTGACATTTACATAACCAGAGTAATAATAAGCTAACAATTCATTAATTGCAACAATCTCTGAGCTTTGCCATGCTTGGAAAGAGGTCACTGTAATGGCAAGGGCAGACACCATTTCCCTTTTCACTTGCTGAAACACCTCTGCATGGAGAAAATGCCCCCACAGCACAGCCCAGCCCTGGGGTGATTTTCAGTCAGCTTTTTGTCACCTGTTTAATCCAGAAACTGGCTTCTTGACAGTGGGCAATGAGAGCCTAAGTGCTCTCAGAGAGCTCTCCTAGCAAGAGTCTTTCCTTAGTCAAAAATCTGATGACAGTTTGATGCCTTTACCTGTCCACATCCCTGACACCAACCACTTTTCTCACTGATGGAGCACTTCTCTGGCAGGACTGAACCAGGGCAAGCAGCCCTGATCTGTGTACAGTGGGCACTGCAATAAGGCTGAGTAAAAAGCAGGAGATATTAAAAAAGTTTGATGCAGTATTTTATTCCCTGAACCTATTAATGAGTGACAGTTAAAGCTTGAGACATTCTCTAGAGCAAAACTGATGAACCAGGGCAGGTTCAGGTTCAGAAGCTGTGTGGACACAAGGGCATCACACAATGTGCTACAGACAGCAGACTTGCTGGGAAGTTGTGGTTGTTCCTAAAATCTGAGGTAAAGGCTAAAACTATGAATGACTGATGAAAATTAATTGCCCTTGCTCCACAATCATGAACAGCTCTCACTTACAAGGGAAAGACTGGGTGAATACAGCAGCCCTGGTGCTGCGAAAGCTCAGCACCACATGAATTCCTTTTAGACCCTTTGAAAGTGGCTCAAGGCTCAGCAGGAGGAAGGGAAAAGTGTATTTGATGGCTGGGGCAGAGAGGTTAGTGGGAAGCCACATGCCCTATTGCTGAGCAATTCCATCAGTGCTACCACGGCAATAAAATTGGGAGCACAGAAGTTAGAATGAGCTGAGATTTGTGTCTGCAGCAAGTGAAAAGCTTTGCCTGAAGAAGAAGATTGGGTCCAATGTAAAAGGAGACCCTATTCTGTAGAATTGCAGGTCTTAGCTTTTCTCCCCACTTCAACTGGCCTCCCTCTGTGCTGCTCTGAGCACATGCCTCCATGCTTGGCTATTATTAACCCTGTAAAGCTGTTTGGAACCCATTCACATGGGAAATGGTAAAAGCACATCATCATTCTCACCTAAATTTAGAAACTTGAGGTAGACCCAAGACCAAATACACAAGTCCAAATAAGAGTGTTAGGGAAAAAGAAAAATATCCAGCCAAACCTACAGAGCAAAGTTCTCACTGTGACCAGATCCACACATATCAAATTAGGAGCCATTTTACTGAAAGTTTAGATTTTGTATTTTCATCATCCCATAAAAGAAAAGGAAAAAAGCAGACCGTGGAGCCTCAGCACTGAATGACAGCCTGGGAGAAGTCATCTTCGCTCACAAGGCCAGTTACCTTCTTTCTCCAAGGGGAGGGAAATCTTTGACATCTTTTGGAGGACAGATCATGCTGCAGACATGACATTCCTATTCCCAGTAGAAAGCAGGCCGAGACAGACATATACACCTTTGATGCCCTGAGGTTTTTCTGCATAATAATGGAATCAAGGATTTTTACTCAAACAGGATTTAAGGTTTCATCTCTAGATTTTACTTATTCAGTCAAAAAGCACCATTCACCCAGGCTAGCTTGTACACTGAGTTTCTATAAAATTACAAATACTCCTTCCAGAAATAAATTTATTTCAGCTATCCCACCCAAAACCAAGATGTCAGTTTTCAAACAAGCTCGATTTGATATTTATGGTGGGACCACTGCAACTTGCTTATTCTAAATCCTGGTTTAATGAAAACTGCCAGCAACTCCCAAGATGCAGCTGACAAAGTGATGAGCAACACTTCCCTCCACAACAGCAACAAAGAATTTTGCTGAGTTTGGAACTTCAAAGGTTTTAACACAAGTATTTGAACAGGATTAAAGACCAAGGCCTTTCTCACACACCTTCAAGTCAGGAGGGACAGGATTCGTACCCTTCCTGCTCAAAGAGGGTGTCTGTGTGTCACATGGGCAGGTTGTATATTTTAAAACCCAGGGTCCCTTTTGTTCTTAGATAATGAAATTTGTTTCTTTAGACTAGTTATTATTAAAACAAGTTCTCCATAGAATTTGCACAGGGCTGGAGACAATTTCAGGAAAAGCACAGCATTCACAGAAAGGGCACAGGCTATAAAGCAGCCTTCTGCACTGTGTTATCTACTCATCAAATCTATAAACCAAGGGACTGTACTTTAGAAAATAATTGTGTGAGAAAGGGTTACACCTCAGGAAATTCAGCTGTGTTACTCAGAAGGTTCCGTGTTTCAGTGTAGATTTTGTGCAGGAATCCTGCTGTTTTGCACAAAAAAGGTCACTTGAGGAAAAACATACAAAAATCTCCTAACAATACCAAGTATTTAGTCTTTTACTATTTCAAAGGAGAGAGATTTCTTGTTCCTGCTGATCAGTAGTCTTCCCTGTCCCAAACCTCAGCTGATCCCAGCTCATGGCTACGTAGGAATGCTGCAGAACATGGCTGTAATGGCAGCCACAGGTACTGACAAACTGCAAGGCAGTGCTGGGGCTTCACTGTCCTCTCCAGCACAGACAACCTGCTGGTCTCTAGATCTACTGGGAACTTTCCCAGTCACATGGGCTTCCCCTCTGGAAAACTGCACTCAGCAGAAATAACCTCTGGGAAATAATTGTGGAATGTATTTTATTGGAGTCACTTTAATCTTAACATCAAAACAACCTGATGGAGTAAAAGAGCTACAATAAATTGAAAACACTGAGTTTTGCCTTTGCAAAACCTCTTCATCTTTCTTTGCCTTCCTCCAGGGCAAAAAGAGAAGGTCAACATCTATGAATTTCTTCAAGGAGAGAAACTCTTTTCTCAGCCCTCTCTTAATGCAATCACATTGCCAGAGCTACAGGTTAAATGAGTTCTGTGACCTGTCTAATCACAAGGTATAACTTACAGATGATACTGCTCCACACTTAATCCATAAATGCAGAACCTGATTCCTCTCTGCCACCAAGACAAATGCTGTTTTGTGTCTCTTCTTGCCCGTGAAATTGCTACATTCTCTGAGCCCCATGGGGGCAGCAGCCAGTGCTCCTCCCAAACCCCGTGCAAAGGTGGAGGCACTGTCCCTTTGGGTCTGGGAAGGTAAAACCCCAAAAAAACCCCCTCACCTGTCTGCATCAGCCTTGTCACTGTGCCCCAAAATTCCTGGCTTAGCCCTCACAACTTGTTCAAGGTGACAACACAAGCCACTTTCTCACGGTGTAAAAAAGCTTTTTTACAATTCTAACAGCTTCCCATGATAAATGTAGGAGGTGAAAACACAAAATAGGTGAGACTTGAACATGATGCAGCCTCCAGTCCAGAAAGCCCCAGCCAGCCAAGAACATGGAGAGCACACATCAGTACACATGTCTTGCTTCTCCCACCACTTCTGAGCACAGCATCAGAAAAAAAGGTGGAAAAAAAGAACAAAGGTGGGGAAAAGCAGTTATTTTGGGAAGCACAGCTTGCATTTTGCCTACAGTCGTCCAGCAGCACACACTGTTCACTGGGAACAGCTTTGCCAGGACACAGCTGAGCCAGCTCCTAAATACTGCCTTTAATTTCTAAAATGGCCCTCAGGAGCCAGGACAGCTGTACAGTTAATTCTTCTACATAAACCATTCCCCTGTCCATGCACATGATGCTGCCCTGTGGCTGGAGGTGAGAAGCTGCCTGTGATTTATTACTGTCCCTTGGAGGGCACACCCAGTGCAGGCAAAGAGAACACCCAGAGCATCCAGTGTGGGCAAGGAACACTGAACTCAGCCTGCAAACAGCTCCCAGACATCCCAAGGCTGGACTGCTTGAAACCATAGTTGTGGAGGATGATATCTTTAACTGCTTCCAAAAGGAATGTCCCCTCTCAGCATTGAAATCCAGCATACAGCATCCCTGGGCTTCATCCAGAGGAGTCCAGCCAGGATATGTGTTTCTGCCTGTGTGCTCACAGCTGGGATTGAATCCTTATCCATGAAAAAAGTTTTTGGGTTCTTTCTGGCCTTTGGGAAAGGACCATCTCCCAGTGCCTTTGCAGTCAGGGAGTGCTGGCAGAGACAAGCACATCTTTCTGCTCTTCTCTGGCTCACAGCAAAGCAGATCAAGGGGCTCAAAACCTCAGACAGAGGTTTTGTAGTCTGTGGCTGACAGAACTGGAGTCAAAGGCAAGCTTTCACTTGTCAAATTAGATCTCCCTGTGATGCTATCAAGCATTATGGCTCCTGAAGAAAGAATGGAGGTGCAGTGACATGCACAGACCCGTTATGTTGGTTTTCACATAGAAATGGCAAAGACAAGACAGATTCCTTAATTCCCATTCCTTTAAACCATTCTGAAGACCAGAATAAAGCTCTACACCTCTTTTAAAGGACAAACACACCACCTCCATGATTTCTTGCTCCAAGGAGCAGCCCTCTGGAGATGTACACCTTGCTTGGGAATTGCCCTGCTGGGGTGGATGTCCTGTTGTGCTTTCTTTTATCAGCAAATAACACCACCCACAAACAACAGCCCTTTAAACAGTCCTAAGGTTACTAGAACAAAGTAGACAAAACAAATACAACACCAGAACTATGACTGGCCCAGATGGGTTTAACCTACTCAAAAGCAATAGTCTGTAATCTTGCCACTTCTCAGTAATCACACTCCAGTCAGGACATGCCACGACGTCCATCCTCTGCCCCAGCTTTCCTCCCTCACCTCCCCAAGGTGCAGCAGGATTAGGAAATACCACACAGCTGCTGCTCTCCCCATGTCCAGCCACTCTGGTACCAGGCCATTCCACGTTTTCATCCTCTGTGTTCACCCTCAGCATGCTTCCCTTCCTACCCATACAGGAGTAAAGTAAATAACTCTTACAATCTGTTCACTACAAAGACAGAGGGTACTCTCTCCTCCTTATCTTGCTCTTTGGAGATGCATCTGTCTGCCATCTCCAAAGAGCTCTCCAAAAAGCAAAGTCATCTCCAAAGAGCTCAGCCCCGGTGGATTTTGGGTATGAAAAATGCCAGGTGAGACATGGAGAGCTACAAAGAGCAGTGAAGTCCAGGGCAGGGACAGGTAACTGCCACGTAAATCAAGAAATATCAAGCTTAGCAACTTCTTACATGAAATAATAAATATTGGAAGGAATTGGTCTTGTTTGACCAAACGTTGTCATTTTTCGGTTGATTTAAGAGCACCAAATTGAATTTGAAAATGCTATTACGAGAATGGTCAAAAAAATAAATAAATTTGAGTAGATATAGCCTTAGGGGCTATTTTAATTTTCTCTGGGCCAGCTTGCTCCCTCCTCAGAGTCAATGTAGATCAAAAGAATAATTTATAAGCTTTAATGAGAGTATTGATTTTTAAGGTTCATTCTATTCATGTGAGCAGGGAAGGGAAGGAGCCCTGCAGGCTGTGGTCAGAGCCTTGTTGGAGGCTGTAAACCTCCCAGGGACACAGAGAGCCCGTGCTGGGATGGGGAAGGTGCTCGATGCAGCACAGACCCTGCCCCCAGCAAAGATAGGCATCAGTGTTTCCAAACAACTCACCGCCTAATTTGTACTTATGCAAAAGAGCCGTCCCGCAACACAAATCATCGAGCAATTAACATGCAACACTTCAGCACGACTCTCCGTTGCTTGTTGTTGAACTATCTTCAATGCCATTAATGAGAGCTAATTAAATCAATCAGGTCCCCGCCGTACTCAGACACGACGGCAGCTACTGAAGCGGTGTCGGATCGGGAGTGTTTTCTCAGGCACTGTAAGCATCAAGATGCACATTTATCATGCTGTCCTTCCAGCATACATCTGCTCTCACTGCTGTGTGCTTCATTTATCATATGTTGTCACCGTCCCTACCCCCAATACATCTAGGTGTCAATTAATTCTTCCCTGTGCAGCTCGAGTGCATTTCATGGAATAATCTCTGAATATCCATCCACGAGAGCTGGCCTTACTCAGGAGCTGCAGTGCTCAGCCACATCCCCCAAATTACCTGGCTGTGACCATAACATCTCTTTACTGCAAGTTATTAAACCCCCAAACCACCTCCACACACTTGGGTAATTTGCAGGGGGAAGCAGTGGAGGTTTGGGTTTCTTCCTCCCTCTCTTCCCCCAGGCTTGACAGGGTATTTGCGACGCAATTTACCAAAATAAACT
The DNA here is from genome assembly GCA_037834095.1 of Argya squamiceps. Classification (NCBI taxonomy): domain Eukaryota; kingdom Metazoa; phylum Chordata; class Aves; order Passeriformes; family Leiothrichidae; genus Argya; species Argya squamiceps. Next base: position 5,935,963 of record JBBMKD010000145.1, on the reverse strand, counting down.
TTTCTGAGAAGAGTTTCCAGGAAAACCCCTCGAGTGGATAATTGCTGTGGACCTTCAAAATGCTTTTTATAATTGATGAACATTCAAATAACAGATTTATCTCCACAGTTTGCAGTACTAGGCAATGGCATTTCTGGTATACCAGCAGCCCATGTGCCTCCTGCTCCATTACCATGAGCATGCAGGGGAAGGAAAGTCTTTTTCTAAACAGGAGCATCGTCTCTCATTATATTATAACATTTGGTCTCTATTTATGTTTCTGCTCTGTCTGGCTAACTCTCCTTTTTATTTACAAATCAGCTATATTAATGTGCTTTAATTTCAACACTGGTTGTTTATTTTAGAGATGAATCAGTTGGCAAAGTGAAGAAACCCTGCCTGAACAGAAAGCAGCACCAGCTCCAACACCATATACACACTTATCCTTATTCAATAGCAGACTTAAAATCAGTGGGTTTTTGACTTCACAGACATACCTTGTGGCATTTTTAAGGTTTAAGTATAAAAATACTGACTTACAGGTCAGAGAAGGAGCAGATAACTAATGCAGTGTTAATTTCTTGCCAGCCCTTGACCATGGAAGTGCATCCCCTGCCCAGTCACCATGGAGAATAGAGGTGGGGTAAAGCCCCTGCGTGTTCCCCAGGCAGAAGGACATGGAAGGCACACATGCATGGAAGCAGAGCCCCTGGGAAGAGCCACACTGAGAATCTGTGTGGAATCCCACTCCAAAACAAAAACACTTACAAAAAGAACACTTCATTAGAGGTAATAGCAGTGATTCACAAGAAATTTCCACAAGGGGTGTAAATGCCCAGATGAATTTGCAGGTGGCTTTATCCTGGCTCTGCATCCACACAAGGAGTAAAAGATATAAATAACCCTTATGGCTTGATTTCTCCAAACCCAGCACTCTAGGGGAAAAAAATCAAAGTAATGCTCCAAATAAACTGCCTTACACTGGTAGGAGACAGACTCAGGCTGATCAGTTCTTATCCCTCTGTGCAAAAGGCCTTCACAGCCTCATCAGAATACAGCCAGGAATAATAATTTGGGTCATTATTATTAATTATTTTAGCTGTATGCAGGCTCCCAGCAGAGATGAACCCCTGGAGATCCCTTTACACCCATCATCCAGCTGGAGAAGGAGCCAAGAGGGGAAATCAAGGCTTTCTATGGCAGAAGAGATGACAGCATATCATTAGGCATCACCATACAGGAAAGCAAGCAGTGTTTTCAGTCTCTGTGACCTCCCTGGGTACAAAGAATGACAGGGTTTTTTCTTTCCTTCCTACATACCCGATTCCTTCCACCACTGAGCACACAAAATTAAAGGTGCTGCAGGGGAGACAAGCAGAGCATTTCCCTGCTTTAGCATTGCTACTCACAGAGCGGCAGCCAAGCCTGCCCTAGGAAAACATTCAGGAGAGCTGATCATGAAGCAGAAAATCTCCAAAAAAAGGTGGAAACACCAATACATTTGCAGTATTTGCTTTTTCTGGTTTTTGCGTGTTGGCACTCCTCTTCCCACAACCGAAAAAATTCTTTCAATCTCAGGTTTTCTACTATGAGAGTTGTATGAGGACCAAAGCCTCACTCCTTGCGGTGATGATCATGGAGACCTGACATCCAAAAACCAAGTTCCCCACAGTGCCACATCTCACAGAGAAACTTCAGTCCTGACCCCACCTCATCTAATACATCCCTGCATCTCTGTGTTTTGCTACAGCAATTTCAAGGCCATGGCAGACTTGTTCATCGAATAAATACATTTGACTGCACAGGTCTCTCCAGCTTCAGAGAGGATCAATGAAATTCTTTCCTTAGAGGAAGGAGTTTGATGAAATTCTTGGTTTAATCCTTCTAATATCATTTAGTTGAGTAAATTTATGTGACTAAAAGGATTCTGTCAGTTGAAGGCATTTCATCAGGCGCATACACATAATTCTAGTGACAAAGTGATTTTTTGTCAACAAAATACTGCCTGGCACACGTACAGAAGTTTGTTTAGCATTGAGCGAGTACACAGTAAAGGCAGGAATCAGATCATGAAGATTATGCTGTTATAAAGAGACAAGAAGGAGAGGGAAATTATCTGTTTGGTGCCAGACTGTGGGAAGTAGTTTACATGAAAGGAAAAGGAGTTTACAAGGCAGCATCATCTTCCCATGGGCCTTTTACCATTGGCATAAATCAAATCACTGACACAAAGCCACGGTCACACTGCACGAGGTTTGTGCTTCCTACTCTGCTTTTCATCCTGCAGGCAGTAGATCTCTTTAATGTGTTAATTGCAAACTCCTCTGGTCTTTATCCAGCATTTCTTCTGTTTATTGGTGTGTCTGGCATCAGAAACACATCAACAAGGTGATGGAATTCTTTCACCTTCATCTAGCTGGCTTTTGAAAAAGCACCAGCAGCTGAACCTTAGCCCCAAGTCTGAAAACCTGTGGATATTGCAAGTAAAACCTCCCTGGGCAGAGTGTATGGGGCCCAGCAGCCACAGAATCATAGAATGGTTTGGATTGGAAAGGACTTCAAAGGCCCTCCAGTCCAACCCCCTTCCAATAAAACAGGAACACCTTCCACCAGATCAGGCTGGACAGAGCCCTGTGCAGCCTGGCCTGGAGTGTTTCTTGGGATGGATCTAACAGAAAACAGGCTGAGGTCTATGGCCAGGACAGGTCACACAGGGCAGGGAGCTGGGTGCTGTGTCAAGTAATTTAGAAGTACAGGGAAAAAAAGAAAAAGAAGGGAGGGAGGACACAGGTGCTCAGTTCTAAGGAAGTGGAGATGCAAGGGGCAACAAGGAGCAAGGAAAGGAGTTTGTTACAGTGAAAATGGAATTCACACACACACAAAAAAAGCCCACACAAAAGAAGCAGTGAAGGTAACAGCAGAGAGCAGAACTATTAAACATCACCTGTCCTCAGAGATGCTGGCAGGCAGAGGAAGGAGGAAATCTTAGAGCAGATTGATTTATGTGGTGGAAGTGCTTTTGATTTCCCAGCCATGCAGGAGCACCAGCAGGAATCCCAGCTGGGGAGAGGCTGGGCAGTGCATGTCAGTGTTTGCACACCCACAGTAGGGTGAAGCAGCTTCTCCTGAGCCTTCAGGGTGCTACAGAAACATTTTCCTTTCCTGACCCTGAAAGTCAACAGAGCAGCAAGGGAGAGGGTTCCAGAGCTCTGTGCTCAAGTCTTATTTATGACATGAAAGGAGAGGAGGTTTCTGCAGGACTTAGGAGCTAAGATTTGTCAACCTCCTGCTGAGGCTCCCTTTGTCCCCCAGCACTTGCCATTTCCTCCTATGCCTCCCAGTGCCACACAGCAGTTCAAACTCACTGACCCATCTCTTCCAGCATACCCTCTCTTCAAGTTACCATGTAAAGCTCTTCACTGCCACAGTAATTCTGAAGCCTTTCAGCTGTAAGGGGGAGTTTGCAAGGGGAGCTGATAGGAGGAGCTTAACCAAAAAGCCCTGGTAAGCAGGGTTTACATGTCTGGGTAAGTATCATCCAGGAGAAAAATTAAATTAGTTGCATCCTTCCCCCTCCACAGCAGCACTTCAGCTGAAGCAGTAATGAAGAAAAATCTCACAAACTAGCCACTGGCAACCTGAATCATTTGTCTGCTATCGATCCACAGTGTGATTTAATGGGGTGGAAAAGCAGGCACAGGTCTCTCTCTAGGTTAGGGAAATCTCACCTCTTCCTTATAGGTTCTGCTGGCCCTATCCTGCTTCCATGCCACCCTTGTGCATCCCCAGCTCAAGCCCTGCACATGCATTTAATCTCCAGGTGCCCTGAGAGGGTGGCTATACCCTGAGAGCCAGAACAACTCACGAGAGAGGAAAGCCCTCAGGACTTGTGAGGAGGGGAGATTGATCAGTTCTGTGCTCTTGCTGAGCCCAAGAGCCTGAAGGCTTAATCTCAGTCTGCCACAAAATGGGAAAAGATTCAGAATTTATCAAGCAATTTTTGCAGACTCTCACAGCCAAACATTTGCTTTGGAAAAGGATTTGCTCTCGCTCTGCTTGCTGACATTTGCATCTCTGCACCAATAATTGAAAGCTGCAGCCTCACCACAAAACACCTTGAAATTTATGACAATTGTCATCAACAGGAACTGCAAAATTAAAACCCAAGACCCTCTGTCACATCAGTTTTTCCATCCACAAGCCCAGCTCTGCCTAAATCATGCAAAAGCCATAAAAAGGAGCCACACACACCAACCCATAAATCCCAGCTGTCCTGTCTCCCCAGCTTAATGCCAAGTGATAAAGATGCCCCAGAGTTTGTGACTGCTACTACCCCCCTCCTCCCCCCTTTGTTGATTGTACACATAAATAAAACCACAATCATCTCATTTGAGTCCCTTAACCAGCAAAAAGCAGGAGCTGGGAGCCCCAGCCAGTCTAGCTGGAGTGACTCCCAGTGATTTTTGATTGAAGCTGACTATTAGTGGATACAATTAAGATGCCTCTTCAGTCTGAAGATGAATTGGCCATGCAGCGACAAATTGTGAACGCTTATTGCTGCCATGCTGAGGCAGGTAATCAGGGAATGAAGCTGTAATTGTGGCACCTCTTGTTTTGCTCCTGCTGGAGTACAGAACGCGAGATTCAATTTAACAAACAATTTGCCACACGGCTCCTGCCTGCTGGGTGGGAAAGCAAGGCATGCTGGTGAGGCTTCCTTTGAGTTCTACTCCTTTTTAAACCTGTTACAAGCAAAACTGGCCTTTGCTTTGACCTTTGCACCAAAGCAGGAAGAGGAAAAGCCCAAGAGTACTGCTGATTGTGTATTTGAGAATGTATCTTGGTCTTCATCCAGAGATGATAAAAAAAGAAACCCCACACACTGCAAAGCATCATCATCCTTTGAATGACTTTTTGGATCTTCCTGAGCTTCTCTGGAGAAACCAAAGGACAGCTGGGCCAGCATGCTGGAGCAGCAAATGCCAATATGGGCAAGGGGGGAGGCATTTACACACACCCAGAGTTGCTCTGCTGCTGCAGGAAATTCAAGTTAAGCCCCTGGATGATAATGAAGGCCATTATCCTCTTTTTTCCCCCCAAAAGAGGGAGGGACCAATTGAAGCAGCAGCTCCTCAGCAGCTGGCTTTCATCCTACTGCAAGGGAAGAAGTGCAGAGATGCTCTGCAGAGCTCAAGGGATTGGCATTTAAAGGATTCAAAAAGAATTATAACCCGAGATCTCCTGGATCAGACTCACAGAGCTGACCTTCCTTGGCTTTGTTTACTTCTCTTTGGGATCCATCCTTGCACACAACCACTGTCTCCAAGTCTCTATTTCAAGCTTGGCTTCCCCAATAAGGCCAATTCCATGGAGGAGTTACAGCCTGGCCTTACAAACCCTTCCTGTTTCACTGTTGTTAGTGATTCATAACCACACAAGTAGCTTATTTAAACCCCCAAATCTCAGGGATTTTATTGTGTTTCTTTAAGGCTAAACATGTATTTACATGTTTTGAAATCTCAGAGCCAACCAGGACCAGCTGCTTTTGTTACTTTAGGATGTAGACATTGGCATCCCCATTTTTGTCAAAGGAAGGACAAAGACAGTTGTTCTCTAAATGCTACTCTGACCTAGAAAATGAGGGCATCAGCTGTACAGAGAGGCCATTCTGTCTATCAGTTTGTAAGTGGCTCAATTTTTCCTCTTCACAAATATACAGGAATCACACAAAGTAGAGAGCACATGGGTATGTTCCCAATATGTACCCAATACATGGGTATTGGCAACTGCAGAGGCTCTGATGGAAACCTTAAGAAAAGAAAAATTTTGAAAAAAGAGCATCTTCTGTTTTCTCTCTGATTTTTCTCTAAGTACAGGTGCAGGTCATGATCTGCAGAGAAGACATTTTCTTGCCTACAAGCATTATATGGGATCCAGCATCAGCTGGGTCCTGCTCTTCACCCCTTATCAGCCTTGGAAAAGGCAGTCAACAGCACAACTTGATGGTACTTCAGGCAGGTGCAAATCAAAGGAGTGAAAAATTCATCTAATTAAAATTTAGTGTTTGTATAGAGGCAAGAGCTGTGTGCTGTGACAAAGCAGGAAGCAGGGAAGCACAAATGTTTTGCAATTTGTATGTGAGCAGCGCTGGGCACCTGGGGGAGGATGAAGGTGATTTTCTTTTAAGTGAATTTGAGAATGCTCCTCTCCAACATCTCCCAGCCTGGCCTCTTTGCAGATCTCTCCTTTGCCCAAATATCTTGTAAGAGACCCAACACTGGCCCAGATGTGGTATCCATTACAGGGCAAGCATTCTGAGGCAAGATGATGCCTCCTTATCAACTCTTATTAAATAGCCACCATTGCAGGTGGCTATGAGGTTTCATTTTTTACCCTATTGTTACAAAAAACCTTGAGTTTTTAAACTTACTCTTTAGCAGCTATCTCGCTTTTCCCAGGTGATAATACATCTGACTTCTTAAGAAAAACTATCCACAGGTTTAAATGAGCAGAGGATGAACAGCAAGGCAGTATTTGGATCCAACCCAGCCCATATATTGAATGTAAAGATTTTGGGCTGTTCAAACGAGTGTTTCAGGTGTGCTGATTTTGGTGTGAAGGCTGTACCTCGAGGCGGCCCCACAGCTCAAGCTGCAAGCACAAAGGGTACTGGCAGGGAAGGTTTCTGGAGTTATTTAGCAGCTGGACAAGGAAAGGAACAGCAGGTACTTGGTTTGTAACCCCTGCCTGCCCCTTGACAGCAGGACTTGCTCCCTGGGCAAAGCTTGGGAGCTGTGAGTTTAGGTCAGCAGAAGGGGACAGACATGGCAATTCAGAATATCTCCTTCAGGCTGTCCCAGGCACCTAATTCAAGTGCAGGTTACATGAAAAAGAAGCCTCTGTGTCCCAAAAGGCACCCACATTTGATACCCTCAGCTGGCTAGAGACAGACACTGCAAATATCCTTCCTTTCTGACACAGGTGGGTCATGTTCAGCCTCTGCTGTACAGCCGGGCAGGGAAATCAGGCAGAGCAAGGTCGAACGGCTCACCTTGCAAATGCTTGCATGAATACTTAATATCTCTCCTGTGAGCAGTCTCACCAGCTTCAATACAGCTGTAGATATTTAATCAAGGAGAGAAAAGATCTTTAACCCACTGCCTGCCTCCAAGGGGACGTAGGGGTGGGAGGCAGAGAGTGCAGTCCTCCACCTGAGCCTCCCCCTCCTGCAGCACAACTCCAGCACCAACCTGAGCATCACCACCACGATGGTTTTAGTCACACAAAGCCCTGGCAGAGCCCAGTCTTTCTGCTTTTCACACACAGAAGGTTGCAATCACATGTGCTGGCAGACCACTCCTATTCTCCCAAGCCTCAGACACAGCAGTTAATGTTCTCCAGTTCAATAATCCATCTAGTCTACTGCCACAAAGGGAAAAAAACACAAAACACCCTCCCCTCCTCAAAACAACCTTGCACAATAAAAAGCAAAAAGAATCTCCAAAAAAAACCCTTACCCCTTCAGGCTTTCTCCCTGCAACATGGGTGAGTTTCCAGGTTCTGCAGAAATGCCACATCTCTCCCACCCAGGGCAAAACTCACAGGTACCCCCCACCTGAGGCCACTTCAGATTGGGCAACACTAAGTCCATCCTCACCTCCAGTTCCTCCCAGCCTGGGCCAGCTAATGAGTGATTTAGGAGCCCCTCCTTTTCTTCTTCCTCCTCCTCCTCCTCCTCCTCCTCAGTGAGTGGGAGCAGCACTTGTGCAGCCTTGACAGGTAGCGCCCCAAACCAGCCATTGCTCCTGAAAACAGCAGGTGACCTCTTCAAGGACACCCACCTGTGCTGCCCCTTCAAGACACAGAGGGGGGGGGCTCCAGGGCTGAACTTCCAAAAGAATCACTAAAAATGGAATTTTGTGCCCTAGTTAGAGCTGAGGAAAAAGCAATTCCTGAGTCAAGCTGCTCGAGTTCATCAAATCATGGAAACACAAGCCCTGCTGAATCATCCACTGGTTTTTATCTTCTTGGGGCAGGAGACAAAGTTATACAGAAAATGTTGTCTACAGACATCTCTATTTGGAAACAAATGCATATGTTACTGAGCTAAATTGTCTCAGCTAAAGAAGATGGAAATTAGATCATTTAAAAGCAGAGAGCTCTCCCATATTGTTCCAGCAGAATCATCTCTTTTACATAGCCAGGCAAGGGGCTCATTTTTGGGAAAAACAAACACATTTTTTATGATTATGGCCATTCAAAGCTGTTTCTTGCACTCTAAATTGTCGCACATGAAGGATCAATGGCGTTCTCAGATGATGATTTAATTAAAAACTCCTCCTTTCTTCAAGTTGAGATCTGCAAAACCTCTCTGAATGGCTGATGGATGATTTGCTATTACCTTGCCTGCTTACTTTTTAATATTTTTTTCAGAATTTTAATTGCTGCCATTTGAGGATTATTGATTATCTGTAATTGCTCCTTTTCTCAGGCATCTCCCTGGTTATCTGCAGCTAAGTGATCTCTGCAAAAGACAAAAGCAGAGTGCCTCAGAACCTAATGGTTTTCCTTGGCCGTTAATGAACACTGATAAGTTGATATCTGGATGCTGCAGTGACCTGAAGTTTGAAAGTAAATGAGCCTGAAAATTTCTTTTCCTTAAGAAAAGACACTAAAAGCACCAAAAAACCTTTTTATACACCAGTCACATTAAAGAGAAAGTAGGCCAAAGAAGTCATTACAGCATGGGACACCCCTGAGTGCAATGAAAAATGCCCCTCTGCCTTCCAGAGCATTCACTCACTTCACACTGATGCCATTCCCACAGCTCACAGGCACAGGGGAATCCAAGGGACAGACACCAGATCCAGAGGAAATGGACCAAAGGGGATTTTATTTTTTTAAGCTCCTAATTCTCTCTGCTCTGATCAGCCCATTAGACAAAGAGGTTTGCTCAATTTAGCAGTGCTCAGCTCACCAACTGCTGAGAGCTCGGACTTGGTTCTGGGTTCTGCAGGAGCTGGAGACACACAGTTGTTTCCCACCCCTTTGTCTTATTTACAATCCAAATTCCATGGAAATATTTAAAACATGCAGCAGAATCACCCAGTGCAAAGCTCATTTTCCTCCTTAGGTCTTTTTCTTTGCATTTCAGCTACATTTAAAAGCTCGCACGTTTCAAAATTCAGGGTCAAAAATGCTGTTACACAGGGAGCATCAAGGGCAGCAAGCATGAAGCTGCCCTTTGCAGCAGGTTTAAGGTAATGCTTTCAGTTTAGTCTAAGAATTATGATCTCAGACTACAGCAAATGATCCTCTTAGAGTTGATCTGATAATTCTGGTGTATCTTGGTATAAAGATAGCATGATTAAACAAAAAAAACCTCCCCACATCATTAATTTCAGAGCAATTATTTTTAGAAACTGATCATCAGCTAAGTGGGAGCTCATTACCAGATTCTGTCTAGAAATAAGTTTTCAATAGACAGTGCCTGCCCACAAGACTTAAATAACAAAACACTGAGAAACATAATGGTAGAAATTTGAGAATTTTTTTCCTTTAATTTTTTTTCCCAGTGTGTCCTGACACTGACCTGCAGTCCAGTGAGGAAGACAACACCACACTCAGCTCTGCCCTGGCCTCAGCACTGCAACCAGGTACCACGGGAAATCCACAGACTGCACCAGCATCCCTCTGCCCTGGGAACATTGGAGACACAAAGCTGGAGCAGTCAGAGGTTGCAGAAGCTTTGGCCCTTTGTCATGGTTTGACACCGGCCCAATGCCAGGAAGCCATGAAAGCTGTTCTATTTGCCCTCCTCTGCCACAGCTGGGCAGTGGAGAAAAAAAGAACATTAAAGAAGGCTTCATGAGTTGAGATAAGGACCAGGAGAAAACACTTCAAGGGCAAAACAGGCCCAACTTAAGTTACAAAGTAGATTTATTACTAACAGAATCAGAGGGAGGATAATGAGAAGTAAAATAAGGCCTTAAAACACCTTTTTCCTCTCAGCCCTGGTCTCCTTCCCACCGACAGTGCAGGGAGACAGGGTGTGGGGGTTTTGGTCAGTTCATCACTGAGATTTTCTTCCACTGCTCCAGGAGAGGAGTCCTTCTCCTGTAAGGCCATGGCGTCCCTCCTACAGGCACACAGCCCTCCCAAAACTGCTGTGACGTGCCTCTCTTCCCATGGGGTGCAGCCCTCCAAGGACAGGCTGCTCCAGCCTGGAAGCAAAAGCCCTCTCTCTCCACTGGG
>JBBMKD010000145.1:5774995-5925630 GCA_037834095.1 Argya squamiceps | reverse complement strand
AATTTCACACCAATCAGTAACAGAGACATGTATGACTAGAGTCACTCAAGCTCCACCTAAACATAGACAAATAGTGTAAAATCAAGTTGAGAATGGGGGAATGTTAGGGAAGACTCCATTTTAACTGCTGGGTTCAGTTGATGTGTTGTACCTGTCTTCTTTCCTGTAGGGATGCCTATTGGGTAAGAATCGTACTCTCTGCACACTGAACATATTATTGGGGATTAGAGCTTGTCCACATATTACTTTTAATACATTTTTACGTCAGTTACTACCACCAGAAGTCTTTGAACTTTAAGCTATCACAATTTTATATTAATTAAGAGTGATATTCCATAAACTGTTGGTATGAGACCTTCACATGGGCTGGCAGTACTCAGCAGCAGGGAACATACTGGAGTAAAGAGGAACACCTCCTGAGGGGTCTGTCTCCCTTTTGCTGCTGGTGCATTTCCCTGAACAAGCCAGTCCTGCCTTCCCACCCAGCAGCACCGCTCAGTGGAGGGCCCCCACAACAGGACATTGACAGACCGGTCAGGCACAAGGGTCTCGGCTTTCCTGGGGTGCTGACAGACAAATTAAACACTAAGGGTCAAGGAAATTTCCCCTTTTCACATAACAAACAAGAATGACCAGGAACTTCTTTTTGGAACTCCAGATTTAGATATGATGATTTCATTGCCTTTTACCCAACCTGGAAATGAAACTTGAGATAATTTTAGTAAGAAGGTAATATAAAAGTGTTCTTTAATGAAGGTCTTCAGGACTAGTTATGTAAACATGTCCACAAAAGCCCAGCCCCCCAGGGGTGAATACATTTCTATAGATTATAGGAAACTAGCATACTTGATAAAAAGCACCAGTTAGGAGGACAAGTGGTGATCCAATTTCCCCCCAGGTCAGGCCCCTTCTTGGAGTCCACCCTTCAGCACTAGCTGTACTTTGCCCATGAGAATGTATCTCAAAGAGTTGTTCTCAGCCTTGGTTCCCAGGACCAATCAAGATAGCACTGGGGCCTTATACGCGTCAGGGCTTGGAGCTCTGGAATTTGTTTGGTCTTTCTGCTTAGGGAAAGGCCATGGAAAAGTAGCTACTAATAAAATAGGTGACAGAGTTACAACTATATGTGTGAAGAAGTTACAAGTATAAGTGTGAAGAATACAGAGAACATATAAATGAAAGAAGGCAAAACCAAAACAGCATCACTTTTGGGCTGGTAGAAGCTAAAGGAACTAATGAGTTACGGCAGTAGCACACAGAATATCAGATAAAGATGAGAACACAGCAGTAGCAGTATGAGTGGCCGGGAGGAGTGTTACAGATATTGAAAGAGAGCAAGACTTGGAAGAGGGACTGGCTGGGTGAGGCAAAGGAAGGCAGGTCCAGGTCAGCAAAGGATAGAGAAAAGTAGCTAAACCATGCTGTTATGTTTTTTTCAGGGCACAGTGTTTTCATGCATGGATTTGAGAGCTAAATGAACAGGATAGGGAGTGACCATCCCAGCATCAAATCCCATGATTTCTCCAGATGTCTTGGCCTCACTAGAAAGGCTCAAAGTTCCCTTTTGTCCCAGGCATCTTTCAAAAGATATATGAGAACCTCTTTGATTATCAATTGTTTCCTGTTTGTGCATCCACAGATTGCCTGCTGTCAGGACAGCTACAAAGACCAACTCTTCATATTCTGAGTGAGTATTCTGAGATCCAGATATCCAGGCATTATGTTCTGAGTCCAACTTCAGGCACCTTCCCATTGCTGATAACAAAGCTGGCTTAGAGTCTGACCCTCAGACTATATATCTTTCTGCTTATATATGGACATCAGGACTGTCATTCTCAAAAAAAAAAATATTATCAATTAATAAGGAGTCAACAAAGGTCTTGCTTTTGATATCTCTTGCTGGCTGAATATCTTATTACGCATGTGAAGCATTCTCTGGAATCTGATGACAATTTGGGTAGGGAAATATATGTCCTAAATTATGACACTGCATTTGTCTAGATAGTGCAGAAATACCCAGAACATAGCCAGAGTGTGTGGCCACCCGTCTAGGGAGATGTTCATTTGCTACTAATGAAAAGGATTTTAAAAGGACCATAAAGTAAGATTCTCATTAGCTAAAATTAGGGCCTGCTGTCTTAAGAACAAAGCTAAGAAATCATAAGAAATGGTTAGATTATTGAAGTTGTGCTTGAAAGTGGTACGTTCAAAGTTTTGCCCACAAGTCATCTGAGATAAATGAATGAAATTACATCAATTGTTTAATCAGACTAAACATCCTTGATAAAACCAGGTGCACTAACAAAAGATACTGTATACATCTACAACATATCTGCACCAGTTTCTCCATATGAAAACAGAAGCATGTGGGCAGCATTACATAATTAATTCTGTAGTTGCTTCTCAATTTTCAGTAGTAATCTACAAAGATCTGTAAACAGTATTTGACCACCTTATGTGTTAACATGTACAATACCATTCTGAATTTAGACAACCTTTTCTCCAAACCTCATAAATCTACAGAATCCTTATTCATATCATCAGTTTGACAGACTAAGGAAAGGTTGGAGAACCATTCTTTCCAGAGATTCATCATCTCAAGAACAATGATGATCTGTCAATCAGCAGTGCATGCCATTTGCTTTTAACATTGTAATTTTTGTTTTAATCATGTACCGAAGAGGATAAAAATACTCAGGGTAGAATTAGAATAAACAAATTACAGAATGGATGACATTGCAAAAGACCTGTGGATACTGTCCAACACATAGCTCAAAGTAGTGCAGGTAATTCAGGACTATGTCCACTTTGGTTTTGAAAATCTCCAAGGATTAAGTCTCCATAACCTCTCTGGGCAACCTGTTGCAGTTTTTGACTCACACTATAAAAAGTTCTTTTCTTATATTTAAACATCTTTTTTCTGTGTTTCAAGTTTTGCTCATTGCTTCTTTTCCTGCCAGGAGGTGCCAATGAGAACAGTATACTTCCCCTTTTCTCCATTTCCTCATATTGACAGGATCCCCCTGAGCCTTCTTTTCCCCAAGCTAAGAAGTTCTAGTTCTCTTACACTCTTCTGTCCATCTGACAGATACTGCAAGCCCTAAATAATTTTTCTGGCCCTTTGTTGGACTCTCTCTGGTGTGCTCATGTTCTCTGTTGTATTAGGGGCACCACAACTGGACATAGCACTCCAGTATGGCTTCAGCACCAGTCATGACGTTCTGCCAGGCCCATTTCTCCAGCCTGCTGAGGTCTATCTGAAGGGCAATACAACCAGCTGGTGAAACCAACCACGCTCCTCAGTTTTATATTGCCTGTGGACTTGCAGAGTGTGGTCCGCTACACCATTTAAATCATAAAAGTAAATGTCAAACAGAGGTGGGCCCAGTGTCAATCTGTGGGGTATACTGCTAGTGACTGGTGTCCAGCCCAACTTTGCATTGCTGGCCACAAGCCCTTGAAGCCCAGCAATGTAGTGTTCAGTCCTCCTCACTGTCTATTTCTTTAGCCTATGTCTCATCAATTTTTCTGTTAGGATGTGACAGATATAGTGTCAACATCCTCATAAAGTCAAGACAGGCAACAATCACTGTCTTCCTCTTATCTACTGAGACAGTTATTTAACTTCAGAAGACTCTGAGGTTGGAAAGGTATTATTTCCCCTACTACTCCAAATCATTTTTCTGTCCTTCACATGTTTGGGAATGGCTTCCAGGAGTGTTTACTCCATCACCTTCTGAAGCACTGAAGAGAACTGCCTGTCCTGTAATTCTGTGGATACTCACTCTTGCCCTTCTTGAAGATAGGAGTGTTATTTGCTCTCCTTCAGTTTTCATGAGCCACCCCCATTTACCATGACCCTTTAAATATAATTAAAAGTGGCCTACATGGGCATTGGCCTGCTCTCTTGACACTTGTAGGAATATGCCATCAGATCCTGTGGACTTGTGCATTACCCATTACCCATTTTTTGGAAAGCTGGGAGGAGACTCTGCCTGGACAGCTGACCTCAACTGATCAAAGGGATATCCCACACCATGTGGCATCATACTCAATATAGAAAGCTGGGGGAACAAGGAGGAAGGGGGGTACATTTGGAGTGATGATATTTCCCAAGTCACCATTATGCATGATGAAGCCTGGCTTTCCTGGGGATTGCTGAACACCCACTGGCTGATGGGAAGTAATGAACTTGTTCTTCATTTTGCTTAAACTGTGGGTGCAGCTTTTGCTGTCTCTATTAAACTGTTTTTATCTCAACCCATGAGTTTTCTAGCTTTTACTCTTCCAATTCTCTTCCCACCCCACTGGTGCAGGATTGAGTGATCAGCTGCGTGGTGCCTGGTTGCCAGCTGGGGTTAAACCAAGATAGTGCTACTGCAATTACATATCTTTTTCCTTGACCATTTGGAGGTAAAATTTCTAGTGACTTCTTCCCACAAAGGCTATAAACATTATGTCTTAAGCCCCCTGAAGAAAACTGGGGAAGTAAAAAACACTGTGTGGTTACTCAGTAATTAATATTTCCCCATTTGAAAAAAAGCTTTCTTGTGTTTGAATGGCCAAAATAACTAATCTCTATACATAACTGTTAGAATATTTCCTAATTCCATTTTGTAGTCTATGACGGAGAAGTCCAGCTGCTGGAAACTTTTATCTCTTGCTCTAGTCATGATCACCTTTTTACTGCTGTACTTATCACCTTAGACCTCTGCCCATTTTTTCCAGCAAATGCAGTGGGGTTTCCTTGTAGAGGAACCTGAGGGGCTTGACTAAATTCTTGACATGACAGGGAAAAGAAATTGGAGTCTCCTTCACATTTTCTCAATTTTAGTCTTTTAAAATTTGTCACAGGCTGCAGCATTTATGGGCCACAAAAACAACAGGTGGAACTTCCAAAAAAAGGCAGAAACTAATAAACCCAACTCAGAAACTGTTCTGAAATCAGCTCCAACTGGGTAAAAGGTAATTCTGGCAAGGGGAGATCTGCAACTACTGACCCAGGGCCACTGACACAAGAAACCCACTGACCCAAAAGAAGAGAAACACTGAGCATGGGGACTAATTAGCATGGGAGGCGAGAGAATCATTAACCAACAGAAGACAAAATACTAATTAAGACTACCAATAATAAGAGAACTAAGTAACTTGTAGCCAATGAACACTAACTCCTTTGTTTAATAAAATGTATAAATAGTAAAAAGTTTTTATGGTTGGTGTACTTGATTTGAGGAATTCCAGAAGCACCCAGGCTTGTACAACTCTGAAATGAAAAACCAATGTCTCATGTAAGTGTGAATTATTGTCTTGTTGCACATCAGGTAACATGCAGACAACACGTGAACTGAGATCTCTTGCCACAGGTTTACAATCTGAATAAAAATTCAACCATGAGAATGTATTGGAATTTTAAAAATGCCTCAAATCATTACATAACTTGCTTGCAACTGGGGATTAGCAGTTACCTTTACTTGCCAGCAGATGCTGGCAGAACACTTTTTCCCTGGGGAGGTTTCTCTCCATCTGCAATTTTAAATAACTTTGCATTCCTCTTTTGATCCATTTATCAACAAAAGCCAAAAGCAAACTTTTTGTTTAATGTTTCAAACCAGCATCCTAGTAGGCAAAAGAGACATTATCACTGGGTAGTAGATATGTGTGTTTACATACCCTTACTGAGTTTTTTTACACTATAATTTGTTTTGTCCAGTTATTGGCAGAACTGCTGGAAGAAGGGGTAAGGTTCTTAGATCTGCTCAATCTTATGGCTGGTCAATCAGGATATTCTACTAGGAAACTGAAGTAAGATGTTAAAATTCTAGGAAGAACAGAAAGTGACTTATTCAAATTATGAAAATGTGCACATACCTCTAAATCCTTAAGTTGTAACCTTTAGCCTAGGAAGTCTTGTGCCAGGCTTGTAAGTAACACATGAATTGATCTCTTCCCCTCTTCAGTGAGCATCTTCCTGAAGGACAAACACTAGCATTATGAGTTCTGTGCTGGACTCTGGGCTGGGGATACATATTAAATGTGTATTTTTTACTATTGTGGAGCTAAAGACAGCCAGCCCTAGAGGATATGTGTGTGTGATATCCTAGAGGATATTGTCCTGTGTGAAGATAGGACAAGCAAGAACACTACTATAAAAGTGTTCTTCATTATACCCTTTGCCTGCCCTCTACTCCCTCATTTAGAAGCATTGTAGATTTCCGATAAACCTCAAGGTAAATTTACAGCTCTGGAATCTGTTAAATCGTTTACATGTATACACTACAAGGTCAGCTGTGTTGTGCTTGTGATGATTGATTCTGTGCTTATAACATTCCATCTGACAGATAATACAGTTAAACAGATTGGAAAGATATTGTGCCCCTAACTGTCTGGTTTCTGTGATAAATAATACATTAGATAAATGACATATTATATTTTGCATTGATATCTCAGCATAGTTTTATATTTTCAGTATTACCATCGGTAAGCAGCCTTCACAGTATGCCATTATTTACACTCATGCAGTATCTTTGAGGGTAACATCCAAGAGCAGATGTCAGACATTCTTGCCCTGCAAAAAAAAGCCTCCAGCATATAATAAACATATAAAAGGAAATGTTCTTAAGAAGGCTGTCAGGTCCCTGACTTTCTGAAGCCTATGAGCTACATGGCACCAAATGGAGTCAATGGAAATCTTTCCATTAACTTCAGTGAGCTTTGGATTAGTACTTTCTGTTTCTGTTGTAGTTCTGATCAGCCACTAAACTAAATGTTAATGAGATGAACTCCTTAGAAGCTGCAAAGACAGAAGATATTGTTTCCTCCATCCATTTCTGACAAGGGTGAAGTGCCATGATAGAGGAATATAAGGAGAAACCACACAGTGTCTCAAAATGGGAAATGAAATTGGCTCATTATACTCTTTAAAAATCCTAAGGGATTTAGATGGATGAGTTTCTATTGGCTCCCTAATAATTCCTCTTAAGGATAAATCCATGAGAGGAATTAGAATGGCGGTAATGACTGAGGTTGATATACATTTGCTGAAATTTCTTTCCTATCAGGAACATGCCCACATGCTTTCAAACATTTCAGTACCATTCCTGAAGTGGAGAATCACAAATGAATTCCTGGAAGTAAGTAAAGTGATCACAGATGATCACTTTGAATTCTAAAAAAAACCCCTATTTTCTCACAATGCTAACTCAATGTTACAGGAAATTCTAGATAATAAAGAAATAAAAATGAGTTCAAATTTTTGGAGTATTTTTGGAAGAAATGTTCTTCTAACAGTATTGAAAATAATGGTATGCTTACTGAGCCTTGTGAAGTTTCTATGAAAAATGTTCATGTCAGGTCATACTTAGGAATATTATTTCCTAAGCACCCACTCAGCCTCTGTCACAGAGTGGCTTAGAAAAACTGGATGTCTTGATTTTCAGTGCAAACCCTGAACTGTCTGCTACTGGGTCAAACAGCACATCTTAAGTATAGTGATTTTTCAGGCAGCAAGACAGAAAATAAGGAAGATAGTGCAAAGACATTTAAAGATATAAACAGAACAGTTGTGCATTAGGTGGAGGTATCTCACTGACATACACATTTTATGTTACTCTTTTGCAACAGAAAACACCATGAAAACATAGCAAAAAACTTGAATAGAATTAACATTAAGCATAAGGTAAATAGTCCCATATGTCTATACTTGGTAAAGTTTTGTCCATTAGGTTGTCATTTGCCAAGATCATATATCTTGAAATATAGATATTGTTTACATCTTGGAAAGCTTACAAATTGCTGTGTCCCTCCTTCAAGCAGGAAACTGGAAGAAGTTTCTCACTGTTCTCATGTTAAAACTTCCTGTGTAAAAATAGAAAAATGTCATGATACCTATTAATTTTGTGAGCCCTCAAATAATTTCTTAACATGAAAAGAGAGGACACTTCAGAAAACAAAAACCTTCAGACTATTATAACATGAAATATTGGTGATATCATGTTTATTTACTATTGGTTTCATGTTTGTTTATCTGTACACTTCCGAACTGATTTTCTTCCAATATGTAGTATATTTGTTCTAGTATACAAACAATTAAGCTATCTTTGTCAAAATCGTGAAAAAGTGAAAAATACATTTCATTTGTGAGCGTGATATGATTACAAAACCCTTTATTTTAGCACAAGAATGGATGAAAATCTCATATAATTACACTGAATATCAGACTGAATTAATTCTGTAATTTTGTTGGAATATGATAGATCCATGCAGGAGAATTAATTTGGAAATTTTAAACATACACAGGTTGACATGCCCTGTTGAAAGAATTAATAAAGTCACATGAAAAATTTAAGAGAACTGTTTGAGTATCAACTACTCCCTTCATTCCTTGACAACTAAAAAGAAAAGAAATTTCTGCTTAATGGAAAACTGCTAGCTTTGATATAGCCAGAATCACACTGTATCTACACTGCAAACCCATAAGTTAAATATTTTCACAAGAAGTTAGTATCAGCACTGAAATACATATTTTTCAAATAAATTTAAACAATAAACATAACATTTTTCTCCAGAATAATTTATTGCCCATCTTAATATGCTTATCACCATAATTAAAAGTACACTAGCTTGATAATGGTATCATCATTTCATTCAATCATTTATCTCTTTATGTATTAATATTTCCTTGTTTTGTTACTTAGCATCAAAGGTTTTGCCATAATTTCAAATGAAATAATTTTTCCACCCATACAATTTGCTCTTGCTCTTCTAGTGAGCCTCAGAATAAACTGTCCTTTATGTTATGGATACCAAGTCAGGCATCTCTTTGGAATGCTGTCTTTACATACCTAATCAGAGTTTCTGGTGGTCATTTGTTTACTTATTTCACTCAGAACAGCAAGAGCAAAAGGATACACTGGACGTCAAATCTACTTTAATACTGAAGTGCTGCAACCTGTTGGTCATCTGTCCATGGATGATAGCTAAATCAGCATAATCATATCACTGTCTCTTCTCTATTCCACAACTTTCTGTTCATCTACCTATGACAGATAGCAAAGCCTGACAAGAAACCCTGTCTTAATTCAAGGCAGAAATTCTTCCTTAGGAACGATCTCCCTATTAAAAATTGGAAATAGCAGCACCACGTCAATGCAATCAGTGCAACAGTAAAATAAAAATGGTGGTTTGCTTATACAGCACATATGATTTTTTTTTTAATTTTATAGGAAGTTAGGTTTTGAAAATAAGTAATTTGTCCTATGTGGGCTTCCCTGCTGTGACTGCCATGTGCACAACTTTGTTTCCATGTGTATCTTGCAGGAAGACAGACTGGCATCTTGACTTTGGCCAGCACAGAGACCCCTACCCAGCTGCTTGCTCGTTCTCCCTCCTCAACAGGATAAGGGGAAAAAAATAAGGTGGAAAACTCATGGATCAAAAGAAGGACACTGAGATCATTTAACAATTAACATCAGAGGCAAAAGAGACTCATCTTAGGCATAATCCATTTAATTTACTGCAAATTCAAGATATACTGGGAAGTGAGAAACAAAGACTTCACCACGCTCTCCCTTTTCCCAGACTCAATTTCACTACTTCATTCCTGACTCTTTAATGTCCTTCTCCCAACCCCAAGTGACACAGGGGAATGGAGAATTGGCCACTGTGATCAGTCCATACGAGCTCTTCTCTGTTGCTCCTTCCCTCTCCCATTTTTCCTCTCTGCCAGTCTTTCAGGGTAAACATGTTTCAGCATGGTGTCCCCACTGGCTGCAGTTCCCTTAAGAAGTCTACTCCAGCACAGAATAGCATATATCCATGGCTACAGCTTCCTTCAGAACACATCCATCTGTTCCCTGTGGTGTCCTCGATGGACAGAGAGTATGGTCCCTCCATGGGCTGCAGGGGTACCACCTGTGTCACCCCAGGCTCCTCCATGGGTCGCGGGGAAAACTCTGCTCCGGGGCCTGGAGCAGCTCCTCCACTCCCCTCAGTTCTCAGCTTGGTGTTCACAAGGTTGTTTGTCTCATCTGTTTTTCCCTCATAACCTTTTGTGCAGCATTTCTGCCCTTCCTTACACATGCAGGCCCTCCAGTGCCCCCACCCTGACTGTGGCTCAGCCACACCCTGCAGTGGGTGGTTTGATCCAGCTGGGACCGGCTGTGCCTGGCTGGAATCAGCTGGAACTGGCTGTGTCTGGCTGGAATTGGCTGGAACTGGCTGTGTCTGGCTGGAACTGGCTGTGTCTGGCTGGAATCGGCTGTGTCTGGCTGGAACTGGCTGTGTCTGGCTGGGGCAGCCCTGACCTCCCTCCACAGAGCCCCCAGAACCCCCACTGCTACCGGGGCCTCAGTGTGGGAACTCTGTACAGTGTCTCTGCAGAGCATAGAATCAGCAGCTCTGAGCACAGACACCCTCTTCACACTGGCAAAAGCCCCTTCCTGGACTAGTGGAGATTCTTTAAAGTATGCCTTTGAAGGTTACATATCTTCTAGACACCTTAATGATTTTCTGTCACTATGGATACAGCCTGCCTACAGCTCACTGTGGATACAGTGTGCCCAGAGAAGTGAGGCTCTGCAGTATAAACTAGGATGATTTTTTTGTAACTGCTCTGCCCACTGTATTATGGGGCCTTGGATCCAGGAAGGATGTTGTCAGGAAATTGTCGTGGCTTATCCAGCCTTCAGACTGTTCCCCTGATTGTTCCAACGGTATGGACATGCAGGTCAGTAATGACATTACCAGGGAAGACCTGGAGTGTACCAAGCATGACTACAAGACTCTTGTGGTAATGGTCCAAGGGCATGATGGCCCAGAGTTCTTTCTCTGTAATCCTCCTGGGTGAGAGGGAAGAGCTCAAAGATGATTGGAAGGATCCTATGGGTAAAAACTGTTTGCAGACCTGGTATCATCATCAGGAATTAAGCTTTCATAACTATTTTTGAGGATTTGAGGACTCCTAGGAAGATAGAGGACCACCTGAGCAAGTGGGGCAAAATTGTCTTTGCCAGCTGGCTGACCAACCTGCTGAGGAGGGCTTTCAGCTAGGAAAGATGGAGAAAGGAGATGATGATCAGCCTCACCATCAAGTGAGGAAATCAGAGATGGGTGGCAAGCAAAGGATGCAGAGTGATGTGGTCAGGAGAGACATGGTAATCAAAGTCATCATGATGGTAATCACTGAAACAGGGCTGAAGGCACGATTTATGATGCCATAAATAAGGAAATGATGAGAGGGCTGTATTATAGGACAAGCTGTCACACTTCTAGGAAATTACCACAACTATGGGCTGCACACTAATTCATGTAGCATGGGGAAGAATCAGGAGGAATTAGAGGACTGTATGCAGTCTCTAGGCCTCTACAATGCCCATTAAAAGAAAGCACTCATTCAGATGATTCATATATACTTTATAACTTTGTTTCGTCCACAATACTGTTGTTTTGAAGATATATCAATGAAGTGGTGCTAAACTGAACTCTTGCAACTTCTTAGACTCTGATCTAGCTTCTTTTGTTCTCTGATGTTTTGAATGACTTCTCTGTGGCTACAGCTAAGGATGAGATGTACAAGTGTTGTCAAGTTGGGTGGAAAAAAGAGATAGTAGGAAAGAACAGATCCTTAGAGACAGCATCCTTTTAAAGTTAGGAGGACTATAACTGACACAATAGAAAAGGTTTAAGTCACAAGAACCTTTCTTCAGATTTAAACTAGAACCCTTAATCAAAATGACCTCATCCCACTTACACTGTCAAATACAACTAAAGATACACAAAATTCAGTTTTAAAGGCAGAGATCACATCTATAAAAAATAGGGTTTTTGCAGATTAGTCCAGATTTTGAGGCAGCTCTTTTTAAATGAAGTTCATTCTTTATCAGTGTACTGGATCTGACTGAGCTGGAGCTTATTTTCACCACAGCAGCCCTCACAGTGCTGTGCTTTGTATTGGTATCTAGAAAGATGTTGATTACACACCAGTGTTGTGGTTACTGCTGAGCAGTGCTGACACAGAATCAGTATTGTCTCTCCAGGTGGGCAAGATCTTGGGAGGGGAAACAACCAGGACAGCAGACCCAAACTGTCCAAAGGGACATTTCATACCATATGATGTCTACTTTGATGCAAAAGTATGAATAAATTCATTATTACAATGCTTGTACACCTAGAGAATCTGCTAGGTGTACTCAAGGCCTGCTTGTCAGGAAGTGGCTGATGGGAAACAGAGCATAAAAGCTTTTGTTTTACTTTGCTTCTGTATCCAGCCATTGCTTTTGAGTTTATTAAACTGCCATTATCTTTAACCATAAGGTTTTTCCATCTTATTGCTTGGCACCATGCATAAGAGCCTGGATCCATCAGAGGATGGACATCAAAGGAAACCTCCCTTCAGATACTGACAGACATTGACAAGGTGCCTTCTCAGTCTCATCTCAAGTTTGAGCAGGCCCAGCCATTCTTTGTAAGAGAGCTGCTCCAGTCCTTTAATCCTCTTTGCAGACCTCCACTGGACCAGCTCCAGGGGTTTCTGGGTCTTCTTGTACTGAGGAGCCCAGAATTGGATACTCCAGGTGCAGCCTTACTAAGGCTGGGTAGAGGGGCAGGATGACCTTCTTCGAGCTGCTAGAAAACCTATGAGGAAAATAATTTTATGAACATCTCTATAGCATAAATTGTCTCTGGTAAGCTTATTTCCATTCCAATAAAGTGTTAAGAGGGATTTAATGTCTTATTCTGGAGAAATACTAAGAATGCATTCTCTCTGTCTTTTCCTGATTACTGCAGACATGTGCATACATATCCCTTGTGAAGTGTGGACTTTGTTCCTCAGTTGGAATGGGCCTCATAAGGACATGCACACACACACCTCAGAGTGACTCAGGCAGTTCTCTAAGAGTTGTCATTTTGCAGGAGGAAAGGACACTCTTCCTATGTCCTGCAGACTTTTTCTACCTTGAAGGGTTTAAGAATCATCCAGGATTTCAAATTTCTGAAAAAATAAAGATTTCATCCAACAAGTAAACACATAACATTGACACCAGGTGGCTAGGACAATCTTCTGGAAATGAGGAGGGTTGTTTATCAATCTGGTAACTATCTAATATAAAATCTAAATGGTGAACAAAGAGCAGAATTACAGTGGAGTTGCCTTCTCAGCAGAGATGCCTGGTCACTAAACTATGAAAGCACAGTCCATCCTCTGGTCTCTCTCTTAATCTTGAACCATTTCTAGAATGGAAAAACAGCTTCTGTAATGATGGAGAATGCCTGGTCAACACTACCCAAAGCAGCCTTAAAATAATATTGTCATGGAAGTGTAATCTCCTGGACCACATAATTTCCCTTGAATAGCACATGGCATGCAATTCAGGTTCTCTGCCTTCTTGATGGGAGCTGTAACCATGTGCCACTATACAAAGGGGAAGAAAGATTGGACTGTGCTTGATTAAGCCTGGCACAAAATTGTGCTCACGTTTGCAAAGGCTTCTGTTTATACAGGGCATGTTGCACAAGCTCAGCATCTACCTAAGCCACACAATGGAATACAAATAAAAGTTTATGCTCAGAGTTCTCTAAATTAATCTAAATGTTTTAAGCATGTACAAAATGGGGAAAGTGCAGGTAAAGGAAGACTGCATGTTAATTAAGCATTTAAGCTGTTAAATTTTGTCTTCCTAAATAAAGAAGTATATGAATGCATGAAAATATTTGAAAAAAAAATTAAAAAACAACTGCACCAGGCTAGTGAGTGTGAAACTAGAGACACATATGAATTTAAATACAAAATAGTTGATAGAGTCAATCTGAGAAGTAAAACTGTCTACATAAAGTTTGGGCAGTTGGTAGAGCTAATACAAGTATTTTACATGTAAGGACTAGTTATGATAGTTTTTACTGCTAGTAGAGAGCTCTGCACATTTGGACTGTGATGATTATAATTACTTCCAAAAAAAGCACAAGAATTTATTGAAACAAGTGTGGGAGAAATATTTAAATTAAGCATTTTTATGATTATATTTTTAAAGAAAACTCTCAGGTCTAGAGAGATTTTGAAGGTTGCAGGGAATTTTTTAATAAGCTTTGAAAGGAAAAGGGAATTTTTATATTATGAGGGCTATATGTCTTACTAAATGCACTCAAAGCCAGAGTTTGTAGGTAAGGGACAATTAAAGAGACCCCAACTATTTTTAAATTTCATCATGCTCAGAGGCAAAAAGACATAAAGAAACACTCACTGTGCTTCAGGGGTATAAAGTAAATATTAAACCAGAACTCAGATCTCCCCAAGATGAATTCTATTGGTTCTATTTAAACATTCAGAAAGATCTAATACAAATGAATAACTTACTTTCAGATACCTAAAAAGAGCTACAGAAAAAATAACCCTACTTTGTTTTCAAAGTCACACAATCAAAAACTTGGAAATATCTACATTAAGGTTTCCTGTTGTCTCTCAGTTTAATTCTTTATGTTCATTATATGATCATTTTTTATTTCCTAAATTTATTCAGTTGTAAGCAAAGCATGCAATGACACATGCAACTATATTTAAATATGGAATTAACAGATATTTGTACTAACACTTATTTGTTTATTGACACTGAAATTATGGGTGGATGAGTAGTCTTGAGAAGACTTGCTTTTCAGCGCCTATTAGTATGCTAGGACTGAGCTCATATAATAAATAGGTCATTCTTAGAACTGTGTTCTGTTGTTAGGGTAATTTGTAGGGAAGGCAGGTGGAGAAACACTAAAAATGAAATCATTGTAAACAGAAAAAAAGGTGAAGAAAATTAAATGTTAATAAATTCTTGTAATATTTCATAAGGTCTACAAGCAACTTTGTATTTAGTTCAACAAACAAGTAAGTAATTTTTTATATATAAATGGTAATAAACATACATTGGTAACATAAATTAAGATCTCAGAATCTAAAGCTCTAGTTCTCAATTATTTAAAAAATAATGAGTTTTTTGAACTTCCAGATAACAAATCCAAAATTGATTTGGTTACACAATCTAGGGTAATGAAGTATTTTAAAACTTGGTATTTTATCATAGCACATAATGTAGTTGTATATACTCTACCATAGTGAAGTGAAAGGTTCATCTTGACATTTTATCTAGCAATCATTTTCATAAAGTTCACACAGAAAAAAAAAGAAAAAACCTCACACCCACTTCTTTATTTTGTCCAATAATTCTGAGATTAGTGGAGTTTTTTGTTTTGTTTTTAATAAGCAAGCAAAAGAATGTAAGTATTTTTAGTAAGCATCAATTCTGTATTCTGAAGTCTCTTGGGCATGTTATGTCATTTAATAACTCACTCATGAATAGAAAATACAAGGAAGCAACTGTGAAAAAAACTTAACAAAAAACATAACACAATTTTAATTAAGTTTGGCAACTGAGTACTGAATTTTTATTTTAAAGGTGAGCAGCAACCTTGTTTAAACAGTGAATTTGGCAAGGAAACTCTATTACTTAATGCATTTGAGAAGTTTTGACTTCAGAACATGGAATATTTTAAAACAATCTTATTACTAGGAAAAGGAGATCTGTGTATTTTGTAATGAGGATATATATACATCTATGAAAAGGACGTAAATATAAGATAACCCCTGCTTCACACATTTTTTTTTCTTAAATAGACTCCAACTGGGAGGGAACCTTACAATGCACTTCAGAAGTAAACTTACCATAGATCACATATCAGGCAAGTCCTGTGGCTGAGAACAGAAATGAGGTTTAGCACTGCGTTCCCTGGAGCAGCACTGGCAAACTCCTGACACTGATGCCAGGTTTGGTACCAGCAGAGATTTATGCTAGCACCAAAAATGCTTAAAGTGCTTTTAAAGTAATTTTTTCATTAGACATGAAAATGTCTATTACTATTACACATTTCCAGGTCCTAGAGAGAAGAATCTGAAAAGCTAATTTATTTGCATTTGCAAGGCCTATAAAGTTGGTACGATTGTGAAGGCCAACAATAATTCTAGCTAGTTCCTTATCTTTTTGAGATATTTGCCTAAATTTGGAGTTACAGTTATAGTTGGACAGAAGATCTAGTTTTATTTTTGGATTCTGAACACAGTTACCAGAGAACATGAGAAAATAGCATTAAATGAATTAGGGAAGGGAATTCAGCCTCTTAGTAAGGCTAAGGCTGGATTAGAAATAGATTTAGCATCTCAGTAGATAAGGCTGAAGATCTAGATTAATTTCTGGATTTTTCAGTGCCTAGAGAGTAAATCCAGGGATATACAAGCAGACAATGGCTTTTGCTTACTTTGGAGGCAGATGGGAACTAGTTTAAGAAAAGCTGTAATATTACCCCAGGAGGGATGAGGAGCATAGTGTTATTGGCAGCACTTGAAAAGCACAAAAGGCTGTGAAAGACTTGGTGCTAGAACGGCAAATTGGTTTTGGTTAATTGTCTAGATGTCATTGAGTTCTTGGTTCAGTTATCAAAAGGATAAAATTCAGCTCTGAGAATATGAGCAGAATTCACCAGCATGTGAAGGGTTTACCAGTAATGCTACGTATGACACATGAATTAAGTATATCTGAAGAAAGCTTTGATTTAACATTGAGAACATGAAGAAGTGAAAAAGCTCTTTTTTTCAGGTTCCTGCAGCTCTGCACTCTAGAATGCACAATATCAGAGGTTTGAAGTGGGTCACATACACAACTATAGTGGGTCACAACTGTAGAGTACAAATAAAATTTATATTTTATGTGGAAGTTTAACTTTGAAAACAGGAACTATTTTTTTCTTTTTGTTATGTATGATTTACAGGCCCAGGATGATATATTTAGCAGAGTCAAATAGGTCAGAATGAGATGGACCTGGCCAACAAGTCTATTGATTGGTTTATATTTCATTTCAGTTCAGAGATTCAGAGAAAAACACACTTAAAATGGGAGCTATGTGTAACCCCTGAGGCTCACAGAGTCAAGGGGCAGAAAGGGTTAAATTGGTAAGACTATTTTTGGAAGAAGCACAAAGGCAGAAAACAAGATCTGAAAACTGTAGAAACAAATTTCTTTTAGTTGACCTCCTGTCTTTAAAAATCCTAACTGCAATAAATAACCTCCTTTTACCAACAATCAATGCCCACATTAGTATTAGACAGGCTTTCCAAGGCCATTCCTCATCTCGTTTTAGATCCTGAACTATATTGTTACCAGTTTAGCTCTAGAGCACTTGCTTTATAGCACCATGAAACAAGCAGAAATATAGCTTTAAAATAAATAATCTAAATATGCTCCAAACCTAAAGAAAACTCACTCCTATTGCTAAACATTTATCCCAGATCTGCGGGATAGTATGGCTTGTAGTTCCAGTATAAACATCATATCTTCTAGTTCCTGAGACATTCACCCTCACTGTAACCTTAAACACAGTTTCCTTTAAACACCAGCTGTTTTAGTCTGTACAGACTGGGCTAATTAACTTTTTTCAGCTGCTGATGAACTTTTGTATTCCCTTACAATCATACACCCATCCTAAATTTGTGAAGCACAATTGAACAAGAAATAAAACCATTTATCCAGGGCATTTGTGCAATCACCTTAATTCTGCAAGAATTAAACCCACAAAACTCCCAGAAATTTTCAACACCCCGTGCACAGAACCTACATTTCCTCAGCTATGCTTTCAGGACCTCTTGGTCCTGTGTGATCTGCTCAGTCTCACAATAGGCTTAATTTCTTTCTCTGATCCTCTCACCTATTTCTATTCCTAAACCTCATTAGAACAGTAAATTCTCCAACATAATCATCATAAAGACTCAAAAGAAGTAATTCACAACATGCACCCTCATTCTACCTCTTCAAATTACATCTTACAAGACTTCAGTCCCTGCTGTTCTTAGTACAACCCCATACCATAAAACTAGCCCCACACTTTACCTTTAGAGAAATATGTTGACTTCCCTTGCAGAACTAAACTTCTCAGACCAAACTCAGCTATAATTTAACTATAAAGTCTGGTCCTACAAATTTCTCAGAAAAGATGAAGTCATTATCCCAACTCTGTAGTCATTGTTACTATAATCTTTCTTCTTATTTTCAAACTTGTCAACAACAGTGTGTTCCATAGGAAGGAGTCTCTACAGAGTACCTTCTAGGAGATAGCTCTCTGGCTACCCCAGCCTCCTACTGTGCAGTTAAGACAAAGGAAAAGATTGTTGTTATGGCAAA
The DNA here is from genome assembly GCA_037834095.1 of Argya squamiceps. Taxonomy (NCBI): domain Eukaryota; kingdom Metazoa; phylum Chordata; class Aves; order Passeriformes; family Leiothrichidae; genus Argya; species Argya squamiceps. The sequence goes on along the minus strand of JBBMKD010000145.1, from coordinate 5,907,427 downwards.
ATTCATTATATTGTCAAGGAATGCCACTTGGCAAACTGGGACTTGGGCTGGAACTGGCAAGGTCTTGTATTTTACAGTTAATTCCTAGATTATTGTACACTGATGTCTAAGAATAAGATTTGACTTTAGTGTTCATGGTACTACTGGGGAGAGGAAATCATAGAAATTTCAGGATATAGCCACAGCGTTTTTACCTGCTCTCCTGGCACATCTATGTCCCCCCTTCTCCCAGTTTTGAGATTAAATTTAAGAATAGGGGTGATTGATTTCTTGAGATTATTGGTGAATCTTGATAAACATGCAAAAAATTGATGAAGGCTAGGTCTGGAATGACTGTATCCTTTTTCTTCTTAACCTGATATCAAAGCATGTATCTACCTTTAACCAACAACAAAGTGCTTCAACTCATCTTAGGTCTGCATGGCTTGCAAGATGTCTTCAGTATCAAGTTGTTCAAAACTTCTGCTGCCCGCATTAATTGCATCACTGTTCCTAATCTTTGGTCTCACTTTGCATCTATTAGTCATAACTGCCAGAGAATAAGCCATGACTCCCCCACTCCTGTTGGCACCAGCTTTTATTCCAGCTTTTATTCCACCAGCTTTTATTCTATGAGCCTTTTTTCCAATACTGCATTATTAACTATTTGGTCCCACTTTATAACACTTCATAATGTGGTGGGCACTATTATCTCACCTAAAGTTTTAGAGAGGAATGAAATCTCCTGGCTAAGTGTCTATGCTTTTGAAAAAGGTGTGAGGTTCTCAAATAAGACACAGTAAAAACTTAACTTTTCCTGAGCTCTCAAGTGCCAAAAAAGCAAAACTTGAAATGACAGAAGTGGGTAGGTTCCATTCAGTAATTTCCAGTCTGTAATTCCTATCTATTGAATTCTCAGAGTTACTGATTTACTGAAAAATCTGTTCATGGTTTCAGTAAGCGTTCTAAAAGTTAAAAGAATAACGGATATAAATTCAAAATGAGATGTGCTGAATGTGATACACATAAATGTTTTAGAGCTGTTTACCTACCTACTAGAAGTATCTTTTGGTACAGTAAAGAGGTAAGGGTCTCATAAAGACCAGGGACAAGGGCCTGAACTGGAATTCAGCTTCTTGGCCATCTGAGGCCTCTGACACAGTTTCTCACAGCTCTTTCACAAATCCTTTTGCAGCAATCTGATCCCAGGTTCCACAGCTGCATTGTATTGAAGCTGGCCTTGACCACGGATAGTCAAACATCTCGGAGAAGGGAAAGGAATGAAGGGGTTGCTCTTGACACTCCGGGCCCTGACAAGAAGAGTGGATGGGGAACACCTATCCAATTTTTTAGCCATAAACTCTTACCTCGAGAACTGAATGAATGAAATGAATGCTAACAAAAAAGAGGCAGCTAAGAAAGTAGATCAGCCTCACAACTCATTTCTCAATTGTTATTTGCTGTCAGCATTGTTGCAGTCCATGCAAAAGAGAAACCCCCAGGTTAACCTGCTGATACTTCATCTGAGACAAAGACATCAAAAAGCTCCAACATACACAAAAGAAAATTGTGGCAGTCAATACACACTCAGACCTCCTGTCACACTTTGTAACTAATATAGTTGATCTAATCTATTCCAGATCTAACTCTTCCATGTTCTTAACACCCATCTTTTGCTCTTCTTTTACTCTCTGCTGCAGGCTTTCTATATTCAGAAATTCTGCAACCACCTATATAGAAGTGTCCAAAAACATGCATATCCTTAATCACAAAACAAATGACTCTGAAAACTTCCGAGCTGCTTATCTTTTCTCTTATCCCAAAAACAGAATCTTCATGTCTGTTACTGTGCCTCATTCCTGAAAATCAGGTGCCAGTTAAGGCATCAACAACTTCCTGACCATAATAGATCCAGGCCCTATATATTATAGCCATCCTTTACAATATGCCGTGAGGAATTCCTTACAGAATTCCATGAAGATCAACAACTTAATCTCTCTTAAAAAGTAAAATACAGTGTTGATCCATGGATATTCTAATAGCTCCTGAGAATGCTTTTTATGTTCAGATCAAGTAACTAGTAAGATCTAACCTTCACTTTAAGTCAACGCTAGGCCACATTTGACATGACCTTACATTCCCTGCATAAATTCCTTCAGCAGATCTGGGATTTTCCAAACTGTCTTCCACAAACTGGATAGTTTGACAACCTAAAGGTGTCTGGATCACATTGAGCCACTTGAAAGCTCTACAGATGCTTCCAGGTAACCCTCAGGCTGATTTTATTGGAAGACAACCATTCCCTGTGAATTTCAACATCATTGTACTTCCCCTGTGTGCTGGTTTCCTTTTTAATGTGGTCTGCTGATCAGAGCAGCAGCTTTTAATCTTTTCCTTAGTTCTGGAGCCTCTTGTTGTCCCTGTAGGACACGAAAGACTCCAAATATTTCAGAAGGCAAAGAGCATAGAAAAAGAAGGCTTTATTGTCTAACTTCTTACTACCTTTTATAAGGTGTTCTGATACAGACTTAACATGATTGGTGAATAGGAATGACACCTCTCTAATCCCATTGATTAACTAGAGAAACAGCAAAACACCACCTGGAGAAAGACTGCTTGAGAAGGGATAGTTGTTTGCCAAGATTGTTTTGAGAAAAAACTTTCTTGAGAAATTTTTCCTTGGGAAAAAGTTATCAGCTGCTACCAGGCTAACAATCTCTCGGGACCACATCTTGTTTTTAATGTTCCTCCTATAGCAATTGTTCTTGTGCCAGAAGTTCTTGAAAGTGCTTACAGGTTCTCAAAGCTTCTACCGGGTCTGCTGCTGCCACCTTTAACTGCACCTGCAGGTACATTTGCTGCACCTGTTGCTGGTGGTGTGCTGGTACCTCCTGGTTTTCTTACCAAGGAACTCTGAATCTGCATTTTCTACTAGCAACAGCCATGCTGCAGACATTCTTCTCAGGTGGTCTGCCTTTGGCTATGGTCATCACAGGATCACTGGTATCACTCCACTGAACAGCTCTTGATCAGTGTTTCAACACAAAGCAAGGCTACTCAGGGGACAACAACAACAACAAAGTCCTTCTTCCTTGAGTAGTCATTGTTTTTTCACTTATTACCGAAGAATCAGGACACACACAATGGAAGTCCCACAGTTTTAAAATCCACAAATACTTGAAAAATTGGTATGCAAGCTCTTCTACTCCTTCACTGGGGTAGGAATTGACAAGTATGTATGTATAATTTTATTATTGAATACAGTCAATTTGCTAGATTCAAAAAAAACCCTCATGAACTCCATTTGAGGGAACTAACAAAATTAGTTCTTGTGAGTCATCACTGTATTGCTGGTAAAGTGAAAGTATTCAGAACAGCAAGAATGGATTGATTAAACTTGAACCCTGCAAAGCTTGCATGGCTAAGATAAAACCAGGAAGCAGTAGGCATAATATGGGTTTTATTTTATTTTCTATCAAGTATTGATAGGTGGTTTATAAGGCTACCACAGCTGAAGAGCAAAGCATAGTCATCTACAAGAATATAATGAAGGTCGGAGATCGTAATTGTTATGGGTCTTCAATCTAGAGTAGAGTTAGTTATGCTTCCAATTAAGGTTTCTCAACAGAAACAGCTGAATTTTTTTAAGAGAGATTTTCAAGACCTCCAGAGATGCCTGTAGGTCTGGAGCTATGACATCTATTTCTGAAGCAAGTATGATCATATCATATAAGAAATATAGTTGGTTTTCAACAACTCAAAATAGATTATAGTGCACATGATGGCATCCTGGATTACTATTAAGCAAACAGTTTTATCTGGAAATGGGCTTGGATTCGGGACTGTAAAAATCTGAGACAAGTGCTGTATAATTCAAATATTTAGTTGAGTAGGGTGAAAGCTGGATTTAACAAGCATGGGGTTCTGGTCTTTTTTGGTGCCCACTGTAAGGCAGCAGCCAGAGGTGTCAGGACTTCCAAATGGAAAAATTGCCCTATTGGTTGTTCTTTCCAATGAAGGACTCACCACCTGTGATCACCTCTGGTGAAAATAGATTTCCATCACCTGTCAGAAGTTCCTGGGTCCCCCAGGAAAGACAGACACCAGAAGAGAGCAGAGACCAAGGAACTACCTGGTGCAAGGAAGCAGGAGTTGAAAAGGAAAGACACAGACATTCCCGAGGAATCCCTTTGAAAGAGGAAGAGAGAAGAGAAGGAGGAGAATAATAGAAAATAAAATCAGAAAAAGAATCAAAATTATTATAGTCTTCAGCTAACAGACTCCAACAAACTGAAAGCATCAAAAACTTCATTTGAAACCCAGAAAAAAGATCTGCTGCTCCTGCCACTGTCACATATGTCTATTGCAGTCTGCACCAAAGTCAACCAAGATGGCCCAAAAAGAGACACATAACTGAGACTGACAAGCTTCCTCCCATGGGTAACACTGCCAGGAACAAGAACAACCACAAGGATCCTTTGCTCACCATGCAGAGGAAAGTGAAAAGAAATCACACAGAACTGTCAAAGGGTGTCAAAGGATTTGCAGGAGGTATCACAAATCATTTCCCAGTGCTTTCTTTACCAAATGCTACCTTCAAGTCAAGGAGGCCTCTAACCAATTCTGAAAACCAGCATTCAAAGAAATACTACTTAGAAAAGTCCATGAGACTGAAGCACAAAGCTGATGCAATGACTGAGAAGGTTGGAAATGCCTTTCCGTACCTGGCAGAGGCTGCCCTTTTATTCACCAAATATGGGATTGCCTTGAAACAGGATGCCCTAGAGCCAAAATCAATTTACACTATATTTAGCAACACAATAGTTCTCATCAAATTCATTATGACATTGAAACCATTTGCAGACTCCTCAGTATCTTCACATGGAAAAATCTTTGCCATGTTATGAATATACTACCAGTCCATTTGCAAATGGTCATCTTTGGTTACATTATTCCAGGCTCCTGAATGATCACTTCAAGAGTAATTCTACAGTAAAACAAGCACCTTCTCCACATGCTGCAAGAACAGACTTGCCTTCTCTTCTTTATCCAATACTCTCTCTTGCTGGTTTGTAAGTTCTGAGCTGTTATCAAATATCAACAACATTGGCAAGAATGTCTTGTGTCATTGTCTGGAATGTCTTCAGTTCTGAATATATTTAAATTCTTACCATTTGGATCATCTTGTGTCAGGATGTTTTGCATATAACCACAGGGCAAGAAACCGTTCCTATCACCTGTTTTGAATCTAAGACCCCCAAACCTTTCGTTGGAAGGCACAAGCATTCCCTATTTACTACTCTACCATTAGCAGTCTTGATTTCATAAGCCTTTACCACGTGCTATCAATCATAATTTCCATGTTGAAAGTCCTAATGCACGTAGCTGTTCCCTGTATAGAAGCTATTTCAAGTATCTGATCAACTCTGTCAAACTTTTCAGAACCTCATCCAGTGCTAATATATTTCTGCAGTGGGTAGGGGGGTGGGAACATAGCTGCAGACAGATTACCATGCTCTGTGGAGAGGGAAGGAGTGATTTCCACCATGTTTGTCTGTTCTTTTTTAAAATAGTTCTTAATATTGACTTGATTTTGAGCAACAGGATGATATTTTTAACTGAACAATTGATTTTAATTCAGAGACAACATTCAGAATAGTAATAAATTCAATCTCCTTTCTCTGTAAAATCTGTGTTATTTTGCCCATATATTTTGCTGAACATCAGATCTATCTGTACTGAGTTTCATGTCCCCTTGCAGTCTTATATGGCTCTTTTCTACTTTTTTCATCATCAGGCTTTCCTGAATACCTTAATATCAGTAAACACTGTCACATTTCCCAAGGAATGGCTCATTTATGAATATGCTGTAAATCATTGCTCTTAGCACAGATTCCTGAAGGGTTTTATCTGCAATTTAACAAAATCACAGAATTAACTAGGTTGGAAAAGACCTTGGAGATCATCAAGTCCAATGTATGACCTAACACCACCTTATCAAATTAAACCATGGCACTAAGTGCCATATCCTTTTTTAAACACCTCCAGGGATGGTGACTCCACCACATTCCCAGGCACTCCATTCCAATGCCCAACCACTCCTTCTGTAAAGAATTTTTTTCTAATGTCTAACCTAAACTTCCCCTGGCACAGCTTAAGACTGTGTCCCCTAATCCTATTGCTGCTTGTCTGGGAGAAGAAATCAACCCCCACCTGGCTACACCCTCCTTTGAGGGAGTTGCAAAAACTGAAAATTTACTGCTTACTCCAATTTATTGCACTGTGAAATTTTACCGCTTACTTCAGTTTCCATTTTCTGTTGTCTACACATCTACATGTGTAACAACTTTGCTTCTTATTCAGTGGATGCTTTATTTATGTAGGAGGCTTTTGAGATGTCTTGTTGACAATATCAGTCAGATTTCCCTGATGTGTGCTTATTTTTCAAACGAAAGCACAACAGATATTATGTAACTGCAAGGTATGACTTTCCTTTGCAAATTTTGTGTGAAAAATATTGCAACACAAACCCCACCTGAACTAAAACTACCTGGACCACAGGAAAGCTAACAATGAGAAAAAAAATCCATCTGCAGCACAGCTAAGAGTGAGGAATTGTAATGCACTGAAGAAGAAATGAATCACAGCAATGAAACGGCCTTTTAACTAGACATGGATTGTTAAATTATTAATAGTGTAGAAAAGGAACATTTATTCAATTAATACTTTTGTTCTGTCTTTAAAAGAAAGCCAGATAAGATACATGGGTCATGTAGGAATAAAGGAAAGATTCTTAATTCACTAGCAACTGAGAAAGATATTAGACAACATTACAACCAAATATGCATCTTACAGGTGCATAAGATGTTTCCAGTAACACTTAATTGTTTGCTGAGGAAATATCTGCCCTCCTAATTTGAATTTTATTTATTTATTACAGTGACAATAAAACTGTAGAAGACTGAAAACACTGATTATTTTTTTTGTCACCATTCCAGATGAGGAAATGGAGTGTTAATTGATTAGTCTGATTCCAGTCAGAAGTAAATTAATCAAAAAATATTTCAGAATCAATAAATAAAGAATTAAAAGACAGAATTGCAGTTAAACTCAGTTAAAAAATATTTTTTGAAAAAATACATTTTTTCAAACAAGATGGGATGGATTTTTTAAAATAATGTAGATCTATAGATAATACTGATAATTTAAGGAATATATATATTTTGGATAATATTTTAGATAGTATATTTTTGTTTACAAAAGTCTGTTAGCCAAACTGATACTGTATCATTAAGGAATCAAATATGTGCTATTAACATAATAACTCAATGTCATCCAATGTCATATAGGAAAATGACAATGAATTTGCACTTGAGTTTATTAACAAGAGGTACACAACTGGAAATCCAGATACAGCAGTGGTGAGACTGTTACTGTCATACTATGACCTCTTGAAGTTTCCTTTTACAAAAGATTGTAGGGGAAAACATGGAAGTCCCACAAATGAGGGAACATAAAAATAATTAAAGGGTTATAGAAAGTGTGAGAAGAAACATTCTACATAAATTGGAACATGAGTCAGGTACTCTTGCCTTGAATAAAATGGCAAACTCAATAACTAATGTCAGTAATCTTCCATTAATCCATGATTAATCCACTGATGTTTTAATAGTTAATTGGGCTGGCTTCATTAGGACCTTTTCTGGAGTCATAAAGTATATGGATATTTCATCAACTGAGAGAATTAGGATCCAGGTTAATGTGGTTTTACTGAATTAAATATCACCGGAATTTGATTTTCTCTACGTATTCCTTTGGGAAAGATAAGAAGGAATCATTCAACTTCACTCTCATGGAAACAAAAATGTACCTGTTTTCTGTATTATCTGGAACAACTAATCAAAGCATCCATTTGTTCCAGACACATATATTATCAATATTGGGATAACATTTGTTTTCCAAACTATGATATATAAAACTGCTTGCCATTCTTGTGGGATACACTGGTGACAGGGTCATCTCCCCTTGAATACAGATTAAGATTATTACTATGAAAATACTGATTTTTTAAATGAATGTAAGACCCCTGAACTTTTTCTTATTTTTCTTCATACCTTTCTGCTCAATACGTTATCTGCTTGCCTACACAAGGACTTGCTTGTTCAATACAGTGAGTTTTACCTTGTCTGCAAAACAACAAAAAAAGCCCCAACAAATAAACACTGGTGATATTTGGTGTTCTGCTACTAAGAAGCACTCTAAATGGATCATGCTTATTTAATTTTTTTCCTTTACCCAGTTTCTCAGACTGAGAACTTACTACTACATGAAGAGAGGTAGTAAGAAATTTTCAAACATAGCAATATTTCATTCGAGGAACACTTCTTTGTTAAAGTGCTGAAGAAGTATTTTGCTTTCTATCAACCTCTGACGATTCACAAATGCTGCTTCCTAGAAGGCTGCACTACACAGGTCACTTCAGAGTCCGGCAGCTGGGCACTTAACAGATGGAACAGCCAATCTCAAGTTTCTTGGCACGGTCAGGAGTTGCAGAACATTATGCAGTCGAGAACACAGCAGCCTTGGGAAATCTCTATTCAAGTTTTAAAGAACCTGGAAACATCTTCCAGGCATCCTGTTTCACATGTTTGTTGTGCTAGTCCTAAAATTCCCAAGAACGCTCCCACTTCTGAATGAGATGTGTGCACTGTTTAATTTTGGAAAAATCATAGGGTATTCTGACTTCCTGAAATTATTTAAATACTTATTTTCCACTGTCAATATCTTTGAAGGTTTTTTATTTGTTTGTGACATTGTCTTGGATCAAAACTAAAATATTTTGTCCAGACAATGGAAGTTCCGTATTTTATTTAGCGTCTAATCATTATTACTGAGGTCATGATCCTTTTCCTTTGAGTATTGCCCTCTTGCTCCTTTAATGTGTGAGGAATGGACAAAGAAAAGGTGATAAATAGCTCCATCTGAAACAAGGGGTTTTTTTCTTTATTGTGAATCTCATATTTTCAAATAGAATAATTGCAGAGTGCACTGTTGCATTGGGCAATACTGCCCAGGGAACATTCTCATTCTATGACAGCCTCTAACAGAAACATCTGCTTGCAATTTGCTACTTAACTGACACTACCAAAGTGGAATTTCATCTAATCTAGCACTGCAGAATAAGATGAGCATAAATATTGATATCTATGTGCAGTACCTGCTGGCTGCAACAGAAGTCCATCTACATTCCTTTAATCACACAGACAAGTTTTTTGGTATATCAGAAGAATATTTTACAAAATTTGCATGTAAGAGAATGAGTATCTTAACCAGAAATTAACATTTTAAGACAGAAACCCCTCTCTTGTGGTATTTTCCACTAAATCTTAAAAAAAATGGATGAAGACTTCCCCAATGAGTATGCCAGTTGGAAAAGGGGGAAACAACTGGGCTGCTTCTGTTATTCAGGCTGAGCTCAATGTAAAATTTAAATCAATGACATAAACCAGTGAATCGTCAATTCCATTTTTATCTCTTATGTTAACCATATAGGTAATAATTCAACAATACAAGATCTTCTCATATCTGTATATGCTGTTGTTGTTCTTTGCTAAATAGAGTGAAAATTTTGAAAAATGCTTTTATAATGTAATTTTTTGAATATGACATTGCAACACCAACTATAAAACAACCCAGAAACATTGGACCCATTTTGGTATGAATGTCCAATCCAAGTAAATTTCCAGTTTCAAGACCATTTGGCATTAATGTTCTGAGACAAACTGGAACACACCTGACATTTAAGCTTAGAATAAGACAAAAACGGAAGTGAATACTACTATTACTACTACTGCTAATACTACTACCTAATGACAACTCAAATGAATCAAATGTTTTGACTGGCCTCAAAATGGTATTTTTCTTTTATGTGTGAAAATGTCTCTATTAAAGAATATATGATTGATTTTGGTGGAGGCTGAGATGGGGATGAGGTCAGGAAAGATGCTGAATGAGCAGTCATAACAGCAAAACATTCAGTAGGTATGTGTCATGGTTTGACACTGGCCCAACACCAGGCACCCATGAAAGCTGCTCACTCACCCTGCCCCGCTACAGCTGAGCAGAGAGAAAAAAAAAAAACAAAGGGTTCATGAGTTGAGATAAGGACTGGGAGAAAACTCTTCAAGGGCAAAACAGGCTCAACTAAAAGTTGCAAAGTGGATTTATTACCAACAGAATCAGAGGAGGATAATGATAAGTAAAATAAGCCCTTAAAAATACCTTTTCCACCCAACCCCTCCCTCCTTCCCACCCACAGTGGAGGAGACAGGGCTTGGGGACTTGGTCAGTTCATGACTGAGGTTTTCTTCTGCTGCTCAGGGAGAGGAGTGCTTCCCCTGCTGCACCCTGGGGTCCCTCCCATGGGAAACAGTTCTCCATGAACTTCTCCAATGTGGCTCCACGCTCACAAGCAGCAGTCTTGCCAAAACTGCTGCAACGTGAATTCTCCCCTTGGGCACACCGTCCCAAAACTTCTGTGGCATGAGTCTCTCTTTCCACAGGGTGCAGTCCTCCAAGGACAGGTTGCTCCAGCCTGGAAGCAGGGGCCTTCTCTCTCCACTGGGTCTCCCACAGAGTCACAGCCTCCTCCAGGCATCCACCCACTCCAGCATGGGCACCTCCCCCACAGGCTGTGGGTGGATCTCTGCATCCCTTGTGGATCCCCATGGGCTGTGGGTGGATCTCTGCATCCCCTGTGGATCCCCATGGGCTGTGGGTGGATCTCTGCATCCCTGTGGATCCCCATGGACTGTGGGTGGATCTCTGCATCCCTGTGTATCCCCATGGGCTGTGGGTGGATCTCTGCATCCCCTGTGGATCCCCATGGGCTGTGGGTGGATCTCTGCATCCCCTGTGGATCCCCATGGGCTGTGGGTGATCTCTGCATCCCCCATGGATCCCCACAGGCTGCAGTGGCACAGCTGCAAGGTCTCACCACAACCTGCAGAGGAATCTCAGCTCCAGTGCCTGGATCACCTCCTGCCCCTCCTTCTGCACTGACCTTGGTGTCCCCATGTTGTTTCCCTCACATGTTCTCACCTCCTCCTCTTCTCTGGCTAGAAGAACAACTGTGTGCCCTTTGTTTTGGTTTTCTTCTTAAATATCACAGAGGCGTTACCATCATCTCTATTTGGCCCAGCCTTGGCCAGCAGCATGTCCATCTTCAGAGCCACCAGGGATTGGCTCTGCTGGACACGGTGGAAGCTTCCAGAAGCTCCTCACACCTCTGTGGCCCCCCTGCTACCAAAAACCAGGCTGTGCAAAACCCACACATCCCTGCACCCTGCAACAGGCTGACAAATCCTGCAAACCTCCTGCATAACAACGTGGCAGACCACTTGTGAAGGATGTGGCTGGAAATGCAAATGAAAGTGCAGCAGGCAGCAGGGAGACATATGAAGGGAATCTTGGATATCTAATCCTGTTGGAAAAGACAGCTTGGGTAGGCAGCTAATTGGGAGCCATGGGAAAAGCTTTCCCAGCTGCAGGCAGCAAGCAGCTCAGGGAGAAAGGAGCTACAGGTTTTTCTGCAAGAAAAAGCTGACTGTTAAATTGAGTATAGTACTGCTGGTAAATGCATTTCATCACCAAATTATGTATCTATAAAAAAGTACTACAGAGAGAAAGAACAAGGAAGTATGTGTCAAGCTTTCTGGGCCTTTTTCACTTTTCTAGGGAAAATTTTCTTCCATTACATTGGCAGATACAGCACAGGTGGGAATGTTTTCACTTAAAAATTTGCCAGTAGGCTGAAGCAATTAATTTTCTCTTTTTTTTTTTCAGTACAAAAGAAATCAAATACTGAGACTTATTTAGTAAAAATGATGGCCAGGACAATTGTTTTGTAACAATGTGATTTCTTTTTCAATACACAGGAAAAAATTGTTATAGTTCTGCATTCTGAAAAAGAGTTGTTTATTCTGTAGAAAAAGATAAAGATTAACCATAAAATTTCTGGGGTGACCTTCATTATTAAATCTCTGCTCTGCAGAGAGCAGCAGACACTCTTAAGGCACGTGTTGGCAACTTCAGCTGCCTTTACTCTTGAGTGTTTCATTCCCACAAAGCAAGACGGACACCAAAACCAGGGCAAAAAGATCATGAAAGGAATGAAGAGGTTCTTCTGGGTACAGAAGTCAACTTAAAAAGCTGGACCCTGCAGTCAGTGTGAGGCATGGATTGAACAACTGCAGTGGCTCAAAGAATTAAGTGGGGACAGATCCATCTTATTTTCACAATAAAATAACATTTGGGAAGTTATAGCAGAGCAAAATGTGGCATAGAAAGAGAGGGGCAAAGAGCAGGGGTGGAAGGAAGCAACAGAGGATTTCACAGTGGACTCCTCGAAGGCTCACTGTAAATATCCCTGTCCAGCTGGGGGAAGTTTCTTGCAGTGCTTTGGCAAATCATCTTTTTTCCTTGTTGTCATCAAAATATGATTCAAAGGATTTTTTTTTTCATGTGATTCCAACTCAAAAGTTTGGCTTGAACACTGCTTATTTGGAAGGCAATCTATTTATTTATTTTCTTTTTTTTTGCCTTCAGTCAGGCCAGTGTTGGGCTGACAGGGAAGTAGATGCACAGTGAGTAGGGGAATCGTGCACGCCTGTCAATCAACAGCAGAGAAGATAAAAGTCACTCCTGTGACTGCCATTAGGGACTTAGGGGAACTTGAGATGGTCCCACAAGCAGGGATGGGGAGGGCCTTCTTCGCATTATCTCATGTGCCCAAATTAAGAGGCAGTCACAGAGCAGCTGTTGGTGTCTTCTCCCAAGTTACAGAACAAGAGGAAAAGGCTTCAAGTTGCACCAGGGGATCTTTAGATTGGACATTAGGAAAAATTTCATCACTGAAGTGGTTGTTAAGCATTGGAACAGGATGCTCAGAGAAGGGGTGGAGGCACCAGCCCTGGAGGTATTTAAAATCCATCTGAGGACATAAGTTAGTGGTGAGCCTGTCAGTGCTGGGTAATGGCTGGACTTGATCTCAGGTTTCCAACCCACACAATTTAGTGGTTGTGTAAGTAAGAAGAGTGATGCAGAGCACTCACACTGGAAAGCTGGCTCTACTAGACAGGCATCTATATTTTATGCATAAATCCAGATGATGTGAACATGAAACCTGTCCCTGGTGTAGCATGGTTAAGACAAGAGCATGAGTTTCACCACCTGACTAAGCAATGTGGAAGCACATTCACTGTTAATTGAAGTAATACAACAAATCTTGCCTTGCTTCACCAATATCCTGGACAAAAATCACCTTGTGGGATGGGAGAGCAGCCACTAGGTGGGATAACAGCCCAACACAGGCAATGTGCCTGGGAGATGCCTGCACCCAGCCCTGGGCCAACACTGCTCAAAGGAGTCCCACAAATGAAGCTCTGCACTCTGTGTCAAACCTGCCTTGGCCAGGGAGCAGGTTTAGGAGACCACAACATGTCTTGAAATATTCATACATGTCCTCTGTAATTGCTGTGTTCACATTCAAGTGTGTTTATAGCTGTACTATTGCATAGTTACATAAATGAACTTGCCACATTTTTGAACATCCTAGCAGAGCTCAGTCAGAAACTGTAATACTACAGTAAAAGAAATGGGCAAAACACTTGAAATCAAAGAATCTGGCTTAATTTGCATCAGAAGGAATTTGACCTGTAGATTTTTCTCCTATGCTTAATGGAGTAAGGGAAAAAAAAAAGTGATAGTCTCTGTTTAATATTTACAACACGTCTTCCATGCATGCTTAATGGCATTGTTTATAAAATATGCATTAACTGTTCCGTTTTGCTTCAGGCAGGGGGGATCCTTCACAGGACAGGCAGCTTAATTTGGACCTTAACAATGACAACGTTCCATGAATTAATGTATCTGGGAGACAAACTCCAGAGCAAAGGTGGGAAAGCAGGAGCTTGGCCTTTGCACGTGAATTTTCTCAAGGAGAAAGGACGAGGGTTTTTTCTCCTTACAGCTTAAGGTAGATCAGAAAGCTCCCCAAAAGAGCAGGAGGGAAACCAACTGCCAAGTAAGGCATGTAGTGACAGGACAAGGGGGAATGGCTTCAACTGTCAGAGGGCAGGGTCAGATTAAATTTTAGGAAAGAATTCTTCCCTTTGAGGGTGGTGAGGCCCTGGCACAGGTTGCCCAGAGAAGCTGTGGCTGCCCCATCTCTGGAAGTGTTCATGGCCAGGCTGGATGGGGCTTGGAGCAATGTGGTATGGACAAATGTGTCCCTGCTTAGGGCAGGGGAGTTGGAACTGGATGATCCTTAAGGTCCATTCCAAACCAAACCATACTGTTCTATGAATCTATGACACAGATTAAATAAGACTTGATAAAAACCATCATCTTACACACACACACACACACAGAGTTTTTTGTATATTTTGGGTTTTCCTTTCCCTGATTTTTATATATGGAATTGTTGCATTCCCCTTATTTCTCTTTGCACAAGAAGGCCTCGTACAAGGGGGTAAGGATTGGGTTGTCCCAAACCCACTTGCAGGCCAAATCATCAATTACCCTCACAGTTACTCTCTCCCAAACCCACTTGCAGGCCAAATCATCAATTACCCTCACAGTTACTCTCTCCCAGGATCTTCTATGACACTGCAAACCTTGCTTCCATTGGCAGGTTGCCATAAAAAAAATCCATATAGGCAATTAAAGTCCATATAAGAAAAGGCCTTATACAGAGGCTTCCACTTGATTTTGCCAGGTGACAGAAAGTGATTTCTGCAGGTTAACAATTTAGTGATAAATTGGGCATTATATATATGAAATGCATAGTTATGCATCCATACTACTTTGATAAGAGTGAAAATGCCCATTTGGCAGGAGGAGGCTGAAAATGCCTCTCACATGAGTTAAGGATCAAGAATCTGTAATCCTAAGGAAAATACAGGAGTGAAATATCAATAAATCCCAGGAAAATCCCAAACAAGCAGCACAATACCAAGGCAAGCACATTTCTTTCAATCATAATCCTGCTCTGCAAAAGCAGTCTGAGGATATAGTGGTTGTTTAAGATGTCAGGGGGGTGTGAATAGATCACTCTGACAACTAAATTAAGGATGAAAAATATTTTTGGGCATCATAGCATTGATTTCCCTTCCAATGAGAGCCTCACCTGCCTCTGAATCTCTAATAGTAAAGATTATGGATGAGCATGGAAAGAATATTCTGGATGATCCAATGTACCTTCCAGTGTGCAGAAGAATGAATTTGATTTCGTAGCATTTTCAAAAGGATTTAGAATTACAAAACTAAATGAGAATTATTTTTGTGTATGAAGCAATAAAAATGAGAGACACCCCACTAAGCCTGGATTGCCAAAGTCCTCACTAGAAAACAACCATGTATTAACAATTTTCAAATACAGAGCCACAACAAGATAAGTGTAGCAGGAAGGAATCATCATAACATTTCAGCAACTGCTGCTGGCACTGGCTGCTGTAATTTCTCACTTGTAACAATCAGGAATTATAAGGGAACTTGTACTTTGGAAAGAACCAGCTCTGTCTCTTACGCTGTGACAAGTCAGGCTCAGCTAAAAATAGCAACCAGCAAGGAAAACAAAATGAATTCATCCCACACCACCCTTTGGAAAGTCCTTTGCTCCCTACTAATTTCAGCTGAAAATGCCCAAAGAGCATTTGTGCCAGACACCACAAAGGGCCTCCAGTGTCACATGGGCCTGTGATTAAAAGAAATGCTGCAGTCTTTGAGTGATGGACACAACTCAGCCTCTCCGTGCCCCCTCCTCCGTGCCACTCCTGCTCCTCCTTCCACCTTGCACTTCATTTTCTTGCAAGATCAATTTGGGGTGTGTGCAGGTTAAGAGCTCAAGATTTAGGAAGTCTAAGAGCAAAGTGTGGCAGCAAAACCTTTTGACAGGCTGAGAAGTGATGTGCAGGTGTCACAGGAAATCTGACACGAGACCTGAGCCCTGCTGTGCTCACACCACGAGAGCATCTTTTATTCTCCCTCAGAAGAATATTTATATTTATTTTATTCTTCCCCAGCACTGAGAGAGATGTCAGTCACATGGCTAAAGGACACAGGAGAGCCACGGGAATGAGAACCCTCTACAGTGGCAAGGTTTCATGCTGTTTCTTTAATTTTTTGTCTGGCAAGTGAAATATATTTCAGCAGAAGGTGGGAAAGGACTTGGAACAAAATTGATCTTGGCTGAGCAAACATTTGACAACGTTCTGTGGGAAACAACCATCTGTCTTGGGAGATATCAACTCCAGGAGATATTGATGGGACTAAAAATATCTGCCTTAGTCCACAGTCCCACAGCATTCACTTTTCAAGCATGGAAAGCTTCAATCCTTCAGCAGTAAAACCTTTCTATTTATTTCTATTTTTGGAGTGTTGACTTACCAGGTAGAGGGTGAAAGGCTCTAGTTTGTTCAAGATGCAGCCACACAAGTTTTTGGTGCCTGGGATGAGTGGAAACTAGAGAGGAGCTGCAGAGAGATAATTAGTATGCATTAAATGGAAAAAGGGCTTTGTGCTCTGCTTCACAAGTACAGACCGTACACAGAGATGGATGTCTCTATCTCAGAAGAGCTTCCTGGAGCAGTTTGGCAGGCTGGTTTCTTCTGAGAAACATGAGAGGAGAGAAAAAAAAAAAGTACTCTTTGAAAGAAACTTTAAAAACATACCATGAATTCCAAACAGCTCTTCCCTCCTCACTGACAAAGAGGCAAACGGATTTATTGAAGCTGACAAACAGTCCCCATCCCATGAATCATTTACATTTAGACCATCTCACCTTCCACAAGTCACAAGATAATACAAAGTTTTTCAAAGGAAAAGAGAAGGTGGGGCTGCTTAACTTCACCAATGGATGTTCTGCACTGAAGTTGGCACACCCATTTTTGTATCTGTGATTTGCTGGTCTCCTGCTGCCCAGGCAGCTGCTTTTCCACGGGCCTCTGAAGTAAGCAATAGTTATTTTTACCACAAAGAGGAGAGCTTACTCCAGGGTATATTCCATTTTGGAAAAGACAGTCTCTTGGCCATCTCTGTAGGGAATACCAGATATGAAAGGATTACAGGCAAAAGCCTTGAGTTGTTCTTCCATACCTGCTCCAGTCACTCTTGCTCACTCCACCTGTGTTTTCTGCAAACTCCCCCCCACAGCCACACCAACCTCCACATTCCCTCACAAGGAGCTGTAGCAAGAACAAGATCCTCCTTCCACAGGAACAACCTGCATTCTCCTCTTTAAATCCCTACCCCATCATATACCCTGGGATAATTTTTTAGGACTGGTTGCTCAGGGATTTTTAATTTTCTGGTGGTTTTCTCATTCTGGGAGAGTGTCTGAATTAGGTTTATGGTTGTTGGCCCAGGAGAGCCAATAACAAGTGCCATGCACTGGTGCCAAGGGCAAGGACAAATGATCTTTTCTGCTGATACTCTCTGCCTCCAGTGACACCCAGAGCTGGATTTGCCTTCTCCATCTCCAGTGTCTGTCAGAGGATCTCTGTTCTGTGGCCAACATGGCAATCCCATGGGAATCCATGCAGAATGCCTTGCCAGAAGGATGACTGTTCAGTACACTCACATGATCAAAAGAAACCATGCTAAATGCAGTCAGACACTGCAGTGATGGAGGTAGAAAATGCAATGACTGCTTCATCCAGATACACTCAGGTGGGTAAAGGAAAGGGGTGCCTCAGTACAGGGACAGAAAAGGAGAATTCCCACTTCTGGAGTAGCTTAGGGAAAAAACCCACAACAAAACACTTCAGGAAACAGTAGCTCCATGGAATAGTGAATAGTACACACTGGGGAAAAGGGAGTCAGGGTTTGTTTCCTGGGCAACTGGGCAACCATAAAGATACTGGATCACAGTTAGGAAAGAAGTGGAAACACCTGAAATAGGAAGGCAAGAAGGGGAAGCGATTTCTTCCTGCAGATACAGCATGAGAAGGAGAAAAAAGGCTGATAGGATGCACGCTTTTTGATGGCTTTTTTTTAAAGTTGGGTTTATTTGCATGACAGCTCTGAAACAGGACAAAGTACAAAGAAGGGCAATGCTGCATAATGTGAAGGAGGAAAGGGAACTGTTTGGCTTTTTATTTAAATGCATGAAAATCTCTGTGAGGTCTGTGTGTGTTGAGAGGAGGGGTATGAATTTTTAAAAAAATTATGATAAAGTAAATGATGACTCCAGTGAGAGAACAAATTCAAGCTGAAGGCTCATAAGCACAGCTGAAATTAAGAACTGTGCTAATAGTCCCAAACTGTTTTTCAGGTTGATGCCGAGTGGGGCACTGACTCAAAAAACACATCAGCAAGACAGAATTTAACAGCAGAAAATCCTCTGTAGTTGTTTGGGAATGAAATGTGAGGTTATGGTCACAGGGACCTGGCTGCAGGGATGGGATGGATTGCTGTGGAATGCACCTGCCCATCCACAGGGATCTCCTGACCCCCCTGGGGTGGGTGTCCATGGATGGTGGGATGCCAAACTGTCTCTAAGAGCCACATCCTGCTGATCCTCTCTGCCTCCCCCATCCCACTCTTCTTCCCTGGTACCAGCACTGCCCTGCAAGGGAAGGATGAAAACTTGTAAGGTGGCTTTTTGGGGAAAGAGCAGAGGAATGGAAAACCAGTGGATTCAGACCTGGACATACCCATGTAAAGGACAGGCATCCCAGAAGGGAAGAGACTTGGAGGTTTGGTGGTGGGAGAGAAGAGCTTGGCTTCCAGCTTAGTGGTGACACAGCCCCCCCAGTCTGTCCCCCACCAACAGGGCTGGCTGCCACCCCAGCTCTGGCTGCCTTCCTCCATCCTTCATTGTGCTGGGGGCATCTGTGTGCTAAAGCAAACTTTGAGGGTGACACATAGGGAAAAAAACACTTGAGACACTGGACTGCTGCTCAAGACAAGAAGATATTGGTGGTATCAGAAGCCTGACCAACAGGAGATCTTGCTGGCTTTGTATCATCTTTCCCCAGATGTCCAAACACAAACAGGTTTCCTTTTAGCATCTGAGGGAAGACCATAAAAACTCACAATGCACAGACTGGTCCAAAAACAAAGGAAATGAAAAGCATGGAATCATAGAATGGCCTGGGTTAGAAGGAATCCTAAAGATTATCTCATTCCAGCCCTCTGCTATGGACAAGGACACCTTCCACTAAACCAGGTTGCTCAGAGCTCCATCCAACCTGGCCTTGAACACTTCCACAGATGGGGCACCATTCACAACTTCTCTGGGCAACCTGTTTCAGTGCCTCACCACCCTCAATGAATTTTTTCCTAATATCTAATCCTTAGATAACTCCTTACTCCCGAATCTCCAAAAACCAAATCCAGATGAAGGCAATTAATGTAAAGAGCTGCATATGGTCACTAATAATACTTGGATTTCAGTTGTCCTGGTCAAACCAAAGTATTAGTGCCACATCATCAAATACATCCTATCTGTGCATTCTTTATTCAGTAATGATTTGTTTATACATGGCTGTGGTGCACCCTGAAACATGCAGCTTACTAATTAACTCCTAGCCACCTGGGATGGCAATTAGCACAACAAAACCTGGAGCAAATCCATAAGACTGATCATGGGTTGTACATGCCTGAATCACTGAAAACAGGCAGCCTTGGTGGTTTTTTTTTTAAGGAGAAAACATGCATTTCAAGTTGAGTGCAGGGAGGCTGTCCAGGACTGACATGTGTGAGAAATCAGGCTCTGGTTGTGCAGGGAGCTGCAGGCTCAAGGTGCCCCAGCCTTCAAGTTGGTTCAGTGGCAGCACAAGGATTTGCCTTTCAATACCTGAGCTGGAACTCTTTTATCCCATGGAAGAATGGCTGCCCAGTGCTGCCCCCCAAAGTTATCCTGCCAACACACCACGGACTGGAGGTTTTGTGATGAAGAACTACAGATCTGCATGGGACCACTGAACCAAAGCAAAGACCAGCTGAATTTGGGTGAAAGACTTCACACTCTGTGCACAATGCAGAGGAGCTGCTAAGTTGATACAAAACTTTTTGATATCATACCTGCTGGGTTTGAGGCTCTTGGGAGTTTAGTGCCTTCCCTCCTTCACTTCCATGAAAAATTACAATGACTGGGCACTGCTCGTGCAGCCCTACTCTGCGCATTTGCTGCTGATGGGTGAATTTAATCCTGCTGGAAATGCAGAGGTGGGCTGCAAAGGATGAACTGTTTCCTGTCAGCATTTAAGCTCCTTCGTGCCTGCTCAGGGGCTTTGCCTAAAATCAGCCACAGTCTGCCCACTTCCATACCTAAATTGTCATAAACATGTGAAAACAGACCACAGCATAGTTAGCAATTCTCCCTTCATTATGCCAGTGTGCTTCTCATAGCATAATCATGATCAACAGACATGTCATTCTCCTCTCACCGTTTTCAGTTTGCAAGTTTAGCTTCTTTTCCCACTAGTCAGGATTAAAAAATGGAAAGAAAGAAACAACATAAACCACCACCTTTTGCAGGCTGAATCTGTCCATGCAGCAGTTGGTGACAGACAGTCCCTGACCTGCAGAATCACACTCCGCAGTAGCCAACACCAGCAGAAATAAAAAGCACATGGTTTGAAAGAAAACTTGGTGCTCATCACAGGCAGCTCAGAGCCTGCACTTCGTCAAGGGCCAATTTTCACTAGGATTAGTTAAGCAGCCATTTCCTTCCTCACTGGCTTTTAACCATTTATTGTTTATGGTGCAGCCTGGGAAGCTCTGCAATAGACACTAAAGCATTTAGGAGAAGCAGCAGGAGTCACTCTGCAGGAGTAAGTTAAAGCTCAGCATGTGCCCTTCAGCTGGAAATCATAAAGCATCCCTGGAAACATGTAGCTGAGCCCTGAGTTGGAAGACAGAAAACAAGAGGGCACCTTTCCTGCTCCCCATGGAGAGGGCTGCCAATCATGACCTGTTCATTCCAGGTGATGTAAACGCAGACATTTTTGCTAATCTTTTGCTAAGTTTGATTTCAAAATTTGCTTTTGCCTGCATAGCCTTTTATTCACTCCTCTCTCTCCTCCCTGTCTTTGAAGGCTGCCTGCCCTTGGGAGTCTCTTCCTCCTTTCTCTATCCAAAACATTTGCATTCTTCCTCAGAATGTTGCTGATACAGTCTCCTATCCCATCATCCCCAGCTTCCCAGTCATTGCATGCTTTCTGAGAAATAAAAATAAAGTGAATTCAAGATGTTAATAAAACTTATGATCCAGAGACAATATTTGCTTTGGATATCATACAGAGAATTTAAGAACCTGGGATTGCCCAGTTTTAGGAGCTAAAGAGCTTCTTTTACACAACACACTGCCTTTTTTGTAGAACTGATCAGAAAATCCTGGTCTGGAGTATTTATTCCAGGACTAGTGAGTACTGGCAGCTGTGCATGAGTTTTTGAAAAGGACAAAGGATGCTTGTAAGTTCTGTCCTGTTTATTTTGTAAAGCAGCTTCGGCTTTAGGAATGAGTCCAGATAACTTTGTGCACTTTGCCATTTTACAGGACAGCAAAGCCAGCCGCTGACTGACACCTCTGGGGGCTGGAGCACTGACTCCTGTGCCAGGCAGCAGTGATGCTGGTGGAGGTGAGAATAGCCAGGCTTCCAGGGCTTCCTCTTGCCAGTCATTGGAGACCTGGCTACCTCTCACGGAGAGCAAAGGCAAATATCCAACAGTTGTTTAATATAATTTATCAAAACTCCTCTGTCCTCTGGCAAACTGAGTCGATTTTCAGGGTAATTTAACTATTTGTGCCTCCATCTGGCCTGTTTGATGCTGTTAAATCCCAGCTCAAAACAAGTCTGTTTTGGAATAGCAGCACTGGTAACAGATACACAGATCCTGTAATGAGATCCCCACAGTTAGCAATGCAGATGAAGTCCAGCTCCTCAACCAGCAGACGGGCTGCACGTCAGAGTTGGATTTCCAGGCTCTTCTAAAGCTGGGTTCCTTCTCACACAAGGAACAGCAGTCCCAGAATAGCATCTTGTTTGCCACCTCCCAGCCAGAAAAATCTCACTATGGACAGCCTGTGAATCAGTGTGAATCCAAGCCCAAAGCTCTGACATCTCAGTTTCCAGAGGTGACTCTTCTGCTCATCCCCTGCTGTGGCCAGGGGTGCTCCTGTGCTCCAAGGGACAGTCCCAGACTGGAGGCTGGAATCCAGAAAACAAGAGGAGCTGCCACTCCACTTCCTGTGATCTAGCAATGAGCCCTTTGCTCTCAGGAAAGTCCAGGTCTGCTTCTCTCCCACACCAAAAAATCCCAGTATGATCAGTAATTCCCCCAGCTTAGTCTGAGGAAGGTGAGCACCACCCACCCACACTTCACCAAAATTTCTGCCTGCCACTCCAAGAGCTCCATGCATTTCTTCCACCTTGCCTTTTCTCACTGGAATCCAGAAGAATGCATCTTGCTTAAAAACCTCCAACCAATCTCATACAGAGAAACCTGACCAAAATTGGCCATGCCACTGCTCTTGCCTTTCCCCCAGAGGGGAGGATGCAAAAGCAAACAAAACATGGCAGATGTTTGTCATGGTGTTTAACGTGCTGCTGGAAGGGGTTCAGATCCTGTTGTGGTGAGAGCTCAGAAAGCCACAGTGTAGAAGCCAAACACTTCAAGATGAGCTTTTTGTTTTGAAATGCTTCCAGATGATGTGTCACGGAACTAATTTAGGCAAGAATAGATTTCCCTAAGCAAGACAATGATAGAATATTACACTTCTGCAGTTACACTGAGATGTCTATCTGAAAAGGCAATTCCTCACCTTGAACAGAGTATCAAAATAATTTGATTTTTTTCATCAAAGTGCAGAAAAGATGAAGAACACTACAGCAAAATGCTTTCAGATGGAGATACAGGCTGTCCAGCATATTCCAGATGTTTGGAAATTACAAGTGGTCTTCGTATTTTCCAATAATTTTGAGTTAATACCTACCTACCTCAGCTTGTTTCTAAATTGCAGTGGCACACATGGTTAAATTTTCAGCTGTATTAAAATACCCTGAGTGAATGAAAAGAAAAAAAGCCCAGCTCACATTTTGTACATGTTGCATTATATCATCATTTCACTTTAGGATGTTGGAATTTGTTTTATCAGAATTTGACACTATCTACTTGACTCGAACACACAAAAAATGTAATAAAACCACCAAAAATGTCATGCCTGTAAGCTTCAAGGCAGCACAAAGCTTGACTATTTTAACACCTTTTTTAGTCTTAGAGGCTCTGCTTACCTATTGATTCAGCCTGTTCACCCAGGATCACTCTGTCACTGCTGCTCAGAGTTTTAATGCATTTCTCTCTACGCAGTAATTGAAAAAATAATAGATATAACACAAAATTTCATGGCCTCTGGTTAAGGCTTCAGAGCTTCCTTGTGCTCGTTGTAGCACAGCTCATTAAAAATGCATCATGCTAATGAGAAAGCAGTAGCCTGCTGGCCACTACAGGTCTGCAAAGGTGTGGGGCAGTTCAAAGAGGGAAAAATTCTCTCCTAAGGAAAGCAGAGACAGAAACTGCTTCACACTTCTGGACTCGAGGTTTTGATTCAAGCATGCTGTCACAACTGATTTACATCCAACTGCTCCTCCCAGCTGGGGCTGTTGTGTCCCCAGGGAGGGAATTCTCACCATGGGAGATGGGCAGGGGTTGCCTGGTGCTCCTTGCACAGTGCCCCACTAGAAAAAAACCACATCACAACAAACTCCTTGGCACACGTGGAGCCATGTCCAACCTGTGACAGGAATATCCTGGAATGGTGCCTGGAATGGGCACCCTGACAATTCCCTACAATAATGACATGAGCTGGGGGGAAAATTTTCCCAGAGGAGAGGGTCTACATCACCCTGAAATCCCATTCCTGTTGTAGCAGCACCCCCCACAGCAAAGTGCAGTTCCAGACTAGAAACCATTCCCTGCCAAAGCAACAAAACTCAACAACTTGTGAAACAAGTGCCAAAGCCCAGGATGTTATTTAGATACAATAATTTTTTAAAAAATTTGCTAATTATGTACCTTCCCTTACTGATGCCTTTAGATTTTGAATGTTCCAGCTTTTCTCTGGGAGCAGGCAGGCAGAGAAACTTGCCCTTTCTTCCTTTTTCTTTCATGGAAGGAAATGTGCCTTCTCTTCATGTCATATATCACATAAGATATTTTGGAAATTGTATAAGATGTTTTGGAAAGCAGCAGGCAGATCTACAGTAGCATTCAGGTTCCTTCTTCATGTTGAATTTAGGATTACAGGGATCCAGGTATAATTTAAAAAAAAAATTAAAGGGAGTAAAGATAAGCAGTCAAAATTAGCATGCAAAGTAGAAGCTGTATTTTTTTTCTGTGCAAATATTAATTTTACAAAATTTTCCTTTTAACCAAAGACTATTAAAACAAAAAGCCCTTTGAAAAAAAATCCTAACCAAATACATTTGACAAAATATCCAAGTCTTTCTTCTTTCCTTGCTTCTCCCCCTTCTTCCACTCCGTTTTCTCTCCTTTGAGGGAATTGTTCTATTTTCCATTCTTTTGTTGTCACATCTGGGAGACCATTTGTGTTGTTTCCTTCAATATATTTCAGGCAACCTGGCAGCAGATGTATTGCAAAGCAAATTAAGTTCCAGGCAGGCAACAAGAAAGGCTAAAACAAGTTACTGCAAATCTGGTAAAATTCGGGACAGAAGCTGGAGTCAGAGCTGATGCTTGGGGGAACTCTGTGGGTGCAGGGTCAGGTCTTTGCTGGTCCCCTACTGTACCTGGGGGCAGGTTCATTGTCCCCTGTGTCACCAGGGGCTCTGCCCACCCACCCTGTCACCCACCCAGGGCTCTGTTTGGAGCTAGAAGCAGCACATACCCCTCAGCCCACGCAGCAGGAGCAGCACCCTAAAGTGAGAGTTGTTAAAATAAGTGCTGGTGTGTTTGTGCTCTCCTTTTGACTCCAAACATAGCTTAGGAGTGCACAGGGATGACAGGATATCTGCAGGTGGGTGGAAATCTCTGCATCAACTTCTTGGTCAGCAATGCCCAAAGGTAGCTGACAGCCTGAGCTGCTCAGCAGGCTGGAGAGGATTAACACATCCAACCAGGGCAAAATGCAGCAAAAAAAGCCGTTTATTTCCCTCCTGTCCATGCTGCCTTTCTAAGTACCAGGAGAGTGGGAACACCTTAAAGAGACTGTGTTGTACCAAGTGTCACATGGCATCATTAAATTACAGATGTGCCAGCAGATAATTTTGATAAAGACCAAGAGGCATGCAAGAGTTATCAGCCATGACTCCAAGGATGACAGGTTGTTACCACAATTTCCTAAGAAGTTGCATCCCTGAACTCCAAACACCTTTTATGTTTTTTGCCCTCCCACAATCTTCAGCAACTGGAGTTTAAGTCTCTTTCAAGTTGATGTGCTACAAAGGAACCAAAAGAAAGCCTCAAGGGGAAGATATTGGCTTCAGCTATTTGATCCAGGTTTTTATGTTGCTATTCTCTGCCCAACTCTGAGAAAAATAAATCCCTTTATCCTCAGATTCCCTACCTAATCAAAACTAGGCCATTTTACCCAAATAGCCAAGCCACTCTGCTTAACACCCACATTGATTTCAGCCCCCTGGGAGTCAGATCTGAGAGATTTTCCTTTGAAGGACTAGTCAGAAAGGAGAGTAATTTGGCTGTTGCTGCTCTTATGGAGCTCTGTCTTAGTCACAAAATGTTTCTCTTCCCATAAGGAAAACGAGTGGCACAGCAGGGTGAGCCCAGACAAACCTCCAGGAGCCTTCAGGTCTGGAGCAGCCTCCCTCAAAGGAAAAATGGATCCACTCTCACCTTTGGTTGTTTTTGGCAGTGTTAGCAATGTCTTTGTACAACACTAAAGGCTAAAAATATCTTTCAGCACCTGCAACTGTATTCTTCTATTTCTCAAGGGTTTTTTTTTCCCCTAATTGCATGCATAGACATAGGAAAACAAAACCAAGAGAGGAAACAAGAGCATTACCAAAGATGATTGCACAGAAATCTTAGCTAATGAGCCTGTAGCATATATATTTTGGCTTAGCATCTCATTAATGCATCAGAGACTAATGCAATTTTTGCTTTAAAACACCAATAATTTCCAAAATTCAGGTGAAGATCTCCTGTGCTCCAGGAGCAGAGTCACCACTGGGGTTGCAGTGGTAAACAAGCTGTTCTATCAGCCAGGGAAGGAAAGTGCTGTATAAACACTGAGTAATTCCTCAGAGGATTAACAATGCTAGAGCAAGGTGAAAACCTGAAGTAGCTTCACCCAGTGGAATGCAGCCAAACCCTCTTTCCATAATCAATGGAGATCTGTGACTGCAGCACATTCAGATTTATTACTTTTTCCAGGAGCTCCTCTTAAAGGTTAAAATGCAAATTGTGCTTTTACTCACACTGGAGTGCAGGTCAAGAGAGGGGATTCTGCCCCTCTGTCCCACCCTGATTATGACCCCACCTGCAGTGCTGTGTCCAGATCTGGGGTCCAGCACAGGGAGGACATGGAGCTGTTGGAGTGAGGCCAGAGGAAGCCTCCAAGTTGATCAGAGGGATGGAGCAGTTCTCCTTGAGGAAAGTCTGAGAGATTTGAAATTTTTCAGCCTGGAGGAAAGAAGGCTCAGGGGTGACCTTATTGTGGCCTTCAAGTACCTACAGGTGGCTACAAGAAGGACTTTTGACAAGGGCCTGGAGTGAGAGGACAGGGGGAATGGCTTCAAACTGTCAGAAAGTAGGTTTATATTGGATATTAGGAATGAGTTCTTCCCTATGAGGGTGGTGAGGCACTTGCACAGGTTGCCCAGAGAAGTTGGATGTCCCTGGAAATGTTCAAGGCCAGGCTGGATGGGGCTCTGAGCAACCTGGGATAGGGGAAGGTGTCCCTGCCTACTTTTGGGGGATTGGAACTGGATGATCTTTGAGGTCCCTTCCAACCCAGGCCATTCCATGATTCTATGAAATACAAACCCACTGGAGGGACTTCAGTGACATCATCCTGACTGCCTTAACCTGGGTTGTAATCACTCTCTTCACCTCACACCACCACAGCTGGGTCTCTCACTGCCTCACTGGAACTTACCATACCAACACAGGTATGACAACATCAGGCAGAATCAGTTTTCTGCTCATTATCTGGGAGGGTTTTTCTTCACCACACCTTTTCTTTTTACTGAGTAACTGCATGTCATGCAAATGCTCTGCCTGTGGGCTCACAGGGCAGAATAAAGTCAATGTGCTACATTTCACAGCCAAAATAACTAAATGGTGATGGGTGAAATCCTCATCTAAGAGACTATTTCTGAGAGCTGCATGTTGGGCCTATGCTGCTCAGTATCTCTGCCTGTGATTTAGGGAGGAAAAAGAGCAGATCCAAGTGATGTGTCACACGTGATAGATGACACACATGCATGCAGTGACACAGGAATTAGTAGGAAAATAAAGAACAACAATGCCCAGCCAAGTAAAACCAGAGAAAGGCAGCTGCCAGTGGAGACACCTTTTAAGTTGTTCTATTGAATTAATGGCTAAAGAAGCTACTGAGGATTTCCAGCCAGGTGGCAGAGAAGAGACCCTGCTGCCTCTCTTTTCAAAGAGGGGCTCAGCTGTCCACTGCTGTGCTGTGCTCAACTCCTACCCCATGGCCTGGAGGCACCAAAACCAAAGAAGAACTTCAGAGCAGCCAGGCAGGCAAAGGAGATCAAGTGAGGAGACTGGTGGGTGGTAGATAAAAGAGGAGAAACCCCAGGAAGAGAGGAGAGGCTTTTCATAGCTCCATCAGAAGGTCAGAGGGGTGTCTAAGGACACTGAAGCAAATGGTGTTACCAGATTAAGGTTTTTTAAAATTAGTATTCATAAGCAAAACAAAGCAGGTTTTTCCCCATCATTAAATTAAAAGTATGATTACTTTGAAATATTTCTATTGCTGAGAAAATGTTTGCAATTAATTTCATTAGCCCATTCCTGGCTGTCAGAAGTTCCTTCTGAGACTGTGTCTCTTTAAAGGCTCCATCCAACCATTACAATACATAGTTTATTCCATGAATCTTCCATATAAACCTCCCAGTCTGTTGTGGACTATCAAACTACTGTTTGCTAAAGCAATCTCTCAACCTTCATTAACTGACAGGCTCATCCTCACTATAGTTACACAAAAAGTTAATATTTGTCTTCCTAGTGGTTGTCATTTCTCACTGCAGAATAAATGATGCCTCAGCTTCTTAAAAACCCAGATGTGTTTCTGATACTGTTCCCATAAACTTTAACCATTAACATCAGAAAGAATTTAATAAACCAAAGTTTCACAGTCTTGTTACCTCATTACAGTTGTTCCTCAGCACCACAGAGCTGCTAAGGCATTTCTCATCACTACATAATTTTCAGGCTACTTCTCCCAATTTCATAGATGACAAAGCAGAAAGCTGCACAGCTCATGTAAATCACTGTACACCTAATGTCCCACCAAAAGTCTGCTGCTGAATCACAAATCAAAGCCTGACTTTCTCCCATCCTAATGGGTAGTGGAAAAACATGGAATCACAGAATCATCAGGTTTTGGAGGCACCTCTGGAGATCATCCAGTCCAACCTCCTGCCAAGTCAGAATCACCTGGAGCAGGTGACAAGAACATATTCTGGTGGGTTTGGGATGTCTCCAGTCAGGGGGACTCCATGACCTTCCTGGGCAGCTGTTCCAGTGCTCTGCCACCCTCAAGGTATGGAAGTTCTCCCTCATGTTGAGTGAAACTTACTGTGGCTGAGTTTATGGCCATAAACTAATCATAACATGAAGGTACATCCATCTGCCTGATCACAGGCATTTATCCTCTTTCCCTTTTCTGAGCACACCAAACAGCCACAAATCAATCATCCTTTTATGAGCCATTTCTGGGCTCAGAAATGCAAAGTTCAGACCTTTCATAATTCAGAGAGAGAGCACACATGTGTACAAGCTGGCATGTACACATGTCCAGAGAGGATTTGCAATAATGCACAAGCTCCCAGAGCCAGACTGTGACCTCAGTATCTGCTAGATACAACTTCCAATTCTGTTCATCCTGCTCCTCCTGATGTTTGTTCAGGGAAACAGAAGCTGTTTTGTGGAAGACAGAACACAGCTGAAAACCTCCAGGATGCCCTGAATGGTCTTTTCACAAGCTGGCAAGAGGTGGGCAGAGCATCAGAGTTGTGGAAGCTATTATGGCATGGGGAGATCATCAGAGAGAGTTGTGGTGACTTTATGATGTGGCTTAGAGATGTCACTCGTGTGGCACAAGAAGGGGCTGAGCCTGCAGCCCCAAAGTGGTCTTGGTTCACCTCCTTGCCCCAACTATTCCAGGGAGCACCATTCCCTGGAATCCTCTGCCCTGCACACCAAAAGGCCCTTTCTGGCCTTACCAAAGGCCAATATCAACCAGATTCCGTCTGGCCAAATTAAATTTTCTTGGCTTTCTCTTTGTCCAAGGACACTTTGAGCTTTCCACCCCATTTTCCATGTACTCTCCAGCTCTTTAAACTTTGCAGCTCCAAGAACAAAACTTGCCAAACATTTTCTTGTGTGCCTTTCCACTGGCCTTAAATACTAATGTATTGTATAACTCTGCCGTGTGCCCAGGGACCCTTTACATTATTTAAAGGCTGTCAGTCAGGTGTGAACCTTTCCATTGATTTACCATTCACTTCCCATCCTCTCCTGGATGCATTAGCAGCTGCAGCCTGCTACTGGTGTTGAGGAATAACAATTCCATTTGTTTGAACCTGACATAGAGCCGCTCGCTTTTGCAGCCTATATAATTCTCCTTACTGTGGTTTCTGTGACATTAATGACAAAATAAATAATTCAGCGTGGTTTTCACCCAAATGTAGCCCTGTCAGAGACTAATATACAATCTTTGCTAGCTTATTTAACAAAACAAGCCCCTGAATGATGCTTTTAAAGGCTGAAGCTCTCATTTTAATGGAATTTGGTGGCAAAACTCCCCCGAGACCCAGAGGTAACTAACAGGCACAATCTTCCCACTCTTGTTCCTGCCAACCCACCTTTTCTCACTTAGCCCTGGTATTTATGCTCTGCACCCACCCAGCAGGTCTGTGCCTTCTTACCCTGCACATCTTAGGCTGGCTTGTTATGGAGCTGCACTTTACTTGAAGGGGCCATAAACTGAAGCTGAACAGCACCAGGGATGTCTGCAGGGTAATTAGGAGAAACAAGAACACTTAGTTCCCTAATGAGACCTGACAGTGAGGCTTCAGGAATGAAAGCACTCCTGTTCTTGCTCTCAGGGTGGTGGGTTTAGTGACACACCAGGCCACTCCAAGCATTTCAGGAGGGCTGCTTGGCTACAGGAGCTCTTTAACAGGACCACTATTAAAAAAAATTAAAAATCACTAATATTTTGGACATTTATAGCGAAGTTTCCAGTGCCCTCACTGAGGCCAGGATATGCTTCTAAATATCCACTCCCTCAATCTCTCTACAGCATGCTTTTTCTCCACTTCTCATACACTCATTCCTACTTGTCCTGTGTTCATTAATGCTGTCCCTGAGCTGCTGTGCTAAAGCTGGCATCAATAGCTGTAGAATTTATGGATAAAGGAACACTCCTACCAGAAAAAATCTTGCATCTTTCCCTTAAAGCTGTGCTGCTTCCCCTTAGAAGTGTATTGGTTCCAAAATGATCTCAGGGTTAACTTGGGAGCAAGACCCTTATTTCCTCATGACTTTATGCTCACCTCCTTTTCTTCTTTTTCCAGGAAAATCACTTAGTTTGTCTGTAAGAAACACATTCAGAGACAGCATATACATCATGCCAAATTATTCTCCCCTGCAGCAAGGTCAATTTGACATTCAGATTGGCTTTTCATTCATCCTAGGGCTGCAAAGTGATTTGGTTTCCTTTCAGCTTCTATTTACCTAAACTATGGGTATCTGATTTCTGATTTTGCAGACTAGACTGCTATCCAGGGTGTTTTTTTCCTCATGTCCATGGAGTCTGTTTTTCCTGTTATGCAACTGCAGCTGCTGTTTGCAAAGACCACAGTGTCCATCAGGTAGTTGAAGAAATAAAGCCTAATGAATTCTCATGGAGAGAGGAATCATTAAAGTTTGTGATTTCAAAATAATGAATTGCCCATTTCCTTGAAAATAGGACAGTAATGAATAGATGATACATTTCAAAGTATATTCTAAGGAAAATGGTTAATGGTTTCCTTGGAGCTGGAAATTATGTTCCAGGAAAGGGATGCATCTGGCCCCAAAAGCAACTGTGATTGTGAAGGAGTGAGAGACAAGCAATGCATCCTTTTGGGTTTTCTTCCCCAACTACAACACACTGCACTGCAAAGTTTCTGACAACCCAGGTCCCTTGGCAGCCCACACCTCCCTTGGGAATCCAGCCCCACCCCACCACGCTTCAGCCCCTTCCTTGTTCTCCCTGCGTGAATCCTAACCCTAAAAATAACCATAATTCAACATAACCATAAAGTAACTCCTGTATCATCTTGCAAAGAGGCATGTCCAAAAACCATTGGCTCCTTAACAGAAATAGCCTCGTTTAAAGTCCTGATTGACTCAACAGTGCTGTTAGCTCAGAGGCTATTGAGTTATTAAGCCAAAAGCTAGAGTTTAACTTGAACAGTCTGAGTTCTGAAAGACATTAAGGTTACCTGCTCAGTAGTGATTTTATTCACATCAGCAACATCAGCACAACCAGGAATGAGCAGACAGAGGGACCCAGAAAATTGCCTTAAAATCAAGGAAACTGATACAGTTGGGATATGAGCAGTGGTCTCATAATGCTTCTGATATGGAAACAAAAATCAAAGTGGCCTTTTGTATAAATGATCCAAGAAAAACCCTGCACCCAGCAGAGAATACCTGATGACACAGTGGAGCTCTTGCAAAGGGTTCTATTCCTGCCTATACACACAGTTTGCAGCTTGATTTGCTCAGTACCAGCTTCAGTTTAGCTGTTCATTTAGTCTGAACTGCACACAATACTTACAGAAGCATACGTGGGATTGACACAAACACAAATGAATTACTCTGATATGGAGTCATGACAGTGACATCAGGAAATGAACTCCCAGGAGCTTTAAAAGGGAGAAAGACAAATCTAAAAAAAAAAAAGAGAGAAAAAAAAAGTGCCTTTTATTTGATTTCCTGATATTTTCAACTCTAAAAACATTACCTCAGTTGACTCTGCACTAAACTATTTGTGGTAGGAACAAAGTTCTTTTTTTACAAATAAAAAAGCATTCATTCTGGCATAGCAGTCCTACTATCATATTAAAGGCACTGCCTTTAAAGGCAGAGCTATTCCAGATTAGAGAGAATTTTCATTGGAACCAGAGGCTGGGTTGCACTTTTCCTTCCCATGCACCAGGGCAGACAGGAGCAGCTGGCTGGGATCCTTCAGGAGCAGTGCTGTGCTGGTAAGTGGATTGACTGCACTCAGCAATGCAGCAATTCCCAGTGATCCCATCCTCTGCAGCCCTGCAAACACTGACTAGTGCCTGATCTCGTTCAGCACACACTGCAGGTGCTGCTGACTCCCCCTCACACCTTGGTCCCCCCAGGAAAGGGCCAGGAGAAAGGGAGGGAGAGGTGGAGCTCACTGCAGGCACCAGCTCCTCACAGCAATGACTATTTTGCTCCTCTAAAAAAATCACTGGTGGGGGGAGGTTTGAAGGCTGAAATCTGCTGACAAGGACAAGCATTTTGCTGCTTTGCTCCCAGCTCTCCCACCCAGCTGGGACATCAGCACCCCACATTTTTCTCTCTATGCCTCACTTTCCCTTCCCTGTCAGCTTTGAGGTTGGAGAGGAGGGTGATGATGCTTTTCAAGTCCTTGGGGCAGCTTGATCACAAAGATCAGGGTGACTCAGTGACACCATAGAAAGGTTTGGCTCCTCTGAGAAGATGCTCTTTAAACTCAGCATCCCTGGCACCAGCTGAGCAATGAAATGCTCACAATGCAGAGCCCCTGTGCTCTGCAGCAGAGCCAGGAGTCAGTCCTGCTGCCAGACCCACACTCAGCCACACCTCAGAGACACTGGGGGTGGCTTTGTCAGCACAGCACAGCAGTAGCATGACTACACACAGATAGCAAAGAGCAACCAGCACAGCCAGCCCTGCTCTAAATGCTGCCAGAATATTTATAACCTGAGTGTTCTGCCCAGGGAGGTGCAGCCTAATTTAGGCTTCTTTTTCCTGCTTACTTTCCTCTCCTCAGACACACAATAGTTTTCTATCATTAATCTTCAGACTCTCATACTTCCAGTGACCTGAACTTGTACTTCTCTTTATAGGCACAAGCTGTCCTCCTAGTGCACAGAGCAGCTGACATAGTCACCTTTCCTGACAACACTCACAGCTCCACAGGGTCAGGCCCATGACAAGGAATAAATCATTCCCAGATGTCTGTGCACACACTTGAACAAGGTTCATAGAAGTGGTTTCACACAAGAGGCTGCCCAGCCCCAGCTGTTTCCTCCCATCTTGATTTCAGAGTGATTTCCAGAATTATTCCTACTCCTTCGGTCATTTTCACCAGACCAGAAGTCAGTCCTGCTCTGCAGAAGTGATTGTGCTGCTATTTTCACCCTCTCCAAGCTCAGCCAGTGCAGTTCTGCACCCTGGCACAGACACTAAACCCAAGGGGATTTTAGGAAATTAACTGGCAGCCGTGAGGCTATGGGAAAGGACTTCTCAGCAAAATCAGCACCAGATCTGAAGCAACATTAAAATCCTGACAGGAGCAGGCACACTAAACAGAGGTAAGTGGAATGCTCCAGGATGGCATTTTGTTAATTAAAAACAAAACAAAACAAAACAAGACAGTTTATTGACTGAAACAGCTGACCCTCGCTGGCACTGGAATGGGAAAAAATGATCAAAATGTTTTCATTTTGTATTTCAAATTATAACTCAAGCCTAAATAAAGGTATTAAAAAAACAGGTATTGAAAACTCCTCAACACTACCAACAAAGATCCAGGGCTTTTAGTTTTGCTAGCTACCAAATAATTCAATTACTCACCCAGAACTAACGTGAGGGCAAAGAACTGGAGCGTTCCCTGCCATCAGCATGAGGGAGATTTAGGTGGGTAATTCCATTAACACTCTGGAAGTCCCTTTACATAAATCTTTGTGGCATTAATGAGGAAATGAGGCATCAATCATATAAGAATTTTGGTTCCTTAGCTCCACTTGGGGATCTCAAGCAAGGAGATCTCAGGTTGCCCACTTCTGCCAGGGCACAGTTTGTGCATCCCTAAATCTTCACACAGGCTCAGGGCTGCGGTGGTTTACAGGTCTCACAGTGGCCCTGGAAGAAAGGAAATGTAAACCCTTGCAAGTAACAAGAAACACAAGTGCCATTTCCTCAGCATTCACAATTTTGGATGCTCTTACAAGCTGTGGCATGAAATCACACGGTAAAGAGGAAGAGAAGGGGTTAAGCATTCAGGAGTGAGCAGCTCCGCTCGGTGCAGGGAAGGCACAAAGCCCTTGACTCTGCAACATCCTCACCAAGTAATTGTGTGCAGGCTCTCGGTGTCGCAGCCATTGTTTCATCTCCTTATCGGCGCCGCACACCGGCTCCGCGGCGCCTCCCGGAGAGGGCTTCCCCCGGGATGCTCCCGATGTTCACACACACACACACGGCCCCAGCAGGATGAAAGTGCTCCCAGCCTCTGCCCATCTTCCTGCACGCTCTCTCTCTCTCTCTCTGCAGGCTTGCACAAAGAGGAGAAAAGGATCAGGTTTGGCTTTTAAGTTAGAAAAGTAGCATGGCTGCTGGGGGAAAAAAAAGGAAAAAGGAAAAAAGCTGGATGCTGTTCCTGTGGTGAGTCTTCCCAGAAAAACTCCATCTCTTGGCCTGCTAGACCTATAGAGAGATAGGACCTGCCAGATTAAATACTTCATGTTTCTCAGCATCTGCTGCTACATAATCACACCAAGCTTGTTTACAATTGAAATCAAAAATTATTCCAAATATTAGTCTTACTTAAAAAAAGATGCCCTCTCTCCAGTGCCTCAAAGGGTGAATAAAATAGCAACTACCTGAATGACGTACACCTACTTTCCTGAAATTTCTGTGTGCAAGGCCACAAGGTCCACTTCCCATGGGAAGACAGGAGCTCAGCAGACTGCAGCTGAAGGAAAAGACAGCAGACAGCCAGGGCTAAAGGGAGGGGACCACAGAACCCTGCACATATTCTC
Source organism: Argya squamiceps (assembly GCA_037834095.1). Classification (NCBI taxonomy): domain Eukaryota; kingdom Metazoa; phylum Chordata; class Aves; order Passeriformes; family Leiothrichidae; genus Argya; species Argya squamiceps. The sequence goes on along the minus strand of JBBMKD010000145.1, from coordinate 5,872,169 downwards.
TTCTTCAATACCTGGAAGGATTTTTTTTTTCCCTAATTGTGAAGGGGAAGGAATGTTGTGGTGGCTAGATGAGTTTTTGGTTCTATAATGCACTCTCTTTTTTCAACGGTACTGGGGGAAAAAACCAGACCAAAATAGCAAGTTTAGTTCTTGATGTCTCTTCCTTCTGGCCTACCAATGCTCCTCACTTACAACTTTCACAATTTCAAAGAAAATTCCAATTGTGCTTCAAGTTTTCAGGAGCACAATAAGGGAAGATACACATGTGGATCACAGATCCAGCACTGTTCTGCTAGACTGCTCACTTCATACTTTGGTCCTCTTCTCAGTGCAAGATGCAAAAGGAGTTAACAAAGGAAAATCTCTCTCCCCTCCCAACCAAATCCTCAGCTCTTTCCTGCTGGTTGGATATGAGTCCACACCTCACCCTGGCAGGCACGAGTTCCCCCATGTTGTGCTACCATCACTGCACTAAGCCAGGCAACTGGAAGAGAAGTTGGCATAATGCACTCCTTTTCCACTCAGCTGAGTTTGGAGGGTGGAGACATATTATGAGTGTTCATTTTTGCCTTCCCAGTGCTATGACTGCTTGGGAAGAAAAGCCTTGCAAGATGCCCAGAAGATGCAACTGAAGCTTTTGTGGTCCATTCTTCCATCTCCTAGCCAGGCCTTTACAGACATGGGTTAACACAAGTCCAGCAGCAATTACAGAGGAGCTGTTCTAGTGCTGTGGCTGCAGCTGTCCTGTCCCCAGCTTGGCTAGACCTGGATTGAGCAGTGCTGTGCCTCTCACCAAACATCCAGACTTCTGCTAGAGCAGGAGTTGGAGCAGCTCATGCCCCTCCCAGAACCTCCTCTCCCAACATATTTATCCCTTGAGGCTTTATAAACCATTTTTGCAACTATGTTGGCAGCTTGAGAATTTAATTGCACGTCTCATGATATTGGGTGGTGGTTTTAATGAAACCAGCAGCTCCTGGGGAATGAAGGAATCCCAGGGTTCATATAAAACCAATTAAGTCTTCTAATTGCAGCTGCAACCTGAGAACACCCAGCAAGAAAATCCTCAAGGATTGAAAACTGAAGGTAAATAAAAAGACCCTCTTCCTTCCCTGTGCAATTTTTTGTGTAAGAAAAAGCTCTCAGGGTTTTCAAACTAATGACATGGGAGGCCTGAGTCACACGTACAGAGCTTCGGTTTAGAAATACTAATATTAACATAAAACAGGCTGGCAGGGAGAGAGAAGATAACAATGGCTTTAAGCATTAATAATGGCTTATTTTTCTACTAATAATAAGATTAAAGCACTTGGAAGCAGTTAAAACACATACCTTGACAGCAGCCATTGGAAACAGGGTGACATGAGGCAGTTTAACAGCCAGGCAGAATTACCAGTTGCATCCCTTTGACATTGATATATCACCAGGGTGTGAATTCAGTAGGATTCAGGGATTACAGGGCAGCTCTGGAGTATCTGGAATAGAAGAAAAACACACCTGAAATTTAAATGACAACTGGAGCACTGTGACTTATGTCAAGTTCAGTTCTGGAAATGAATATCCTACCCTTTCCTAAATCTTGGAGCCTAGGAGTCAGTAAGGAATAAAACCTGCAGTATTTACGATTTAATGGGAAAAGGTTTGTCTGTTTTCACAAATCCAGCTGGCTTCCAGAGAAAGGCAATAGGGATGGCCAGAGTCTCATATTCTAACTGTAAATGATGATTCCTTTCCGCCATTGTTTTCTGGTTATTAAATTCAAGTTGAAAAGGCAGTTTTCCTTATGTTTATACACCCACACAGTTAATTGGAAGTAAAAAGATGTCTGTTTATGGCCAGGAGTGCTACCACCGTTTGGGATAAACAGGTTATTGTGCAAAATTCATGTAATTGGTTTCCATAGCCCAAAGCATATCAGGAATAATTTCTTATAGCAGAGGAGCAGATTTATGCTGAAGTGTCCCTTGAAATTTCTCATTCAAAGGCTGATGGCTCTAATGACTGCCTTCAAATTGCTATCAGTAAAAGTCTATGCAGAAATGGAATTCAGCGTGCAATTTGGCAAACAGCTGTACGCTCCCAGCCTTCAGCCCCTAATCTAATCTGGGCTTTAATTTCTCTTTGTGTAGATTTGCAATGTACACGGGCTTGATCTTAATGAGGCCATTAGCACAAGGAGATCTGCTCAGGCCCACAAGGGCCTGCAGAAGGAGATCCTGGGTGCACTCAGCTGGCACTGGGCCAGCCTCATCCCTCACCAGTGTCATCCAGGCATAAAGGTGAAGCCTTAATTTTAGCTTTCATGTTTTTCAGACTCTGTGCTGCCTAGGGGTGTAGTCCTGAGCCTCATATTAAGTGTTAGTAAACTCTGTTCACAGAGTGGGTAGATAAAACAAATCCTTTTCCTGCTGGAGACCAAGGACAACTGTTACAAGTTTTCAGACCCAAAAACATAAACGTGGACTGAAAAGAGAGAAAACAAGAAGGATGGGACTTCATAATCTGAAGCTGTAATTGGACAATTAAAACCAATATACAAATGGACCAAAACTTATAAAACTGTGACACCTCATGACCGGTCATTCGTTTTGTGACCATTTTGGGTCCATCTTGGGTGTAATCGTGGTCAGGCTCTTGTACTGCCCAAGGTGTATTTTTAAAAGCCTTTTAATAAATACCTACTTTATTCTCTTAGCTGTCTAGTCTCTCTTCCAGGTCAGCCTTCCCTAGAACCAAAAGGATACCTGGCTTTTCCCTCTTCCCAGCAGGTCTCTGGCTGACTCCAGCACGCAAACCTCAGTCCCGGCTCAGCCCGGCCTGTGCCTGGCTGGGGAATGGGGAGCTGCTCCAAAGGGAAAGCCCTCTCTCTTCCCCAGGCAGTCAGCTTTTCTTCTGATGCATTCCCTGCTGACCCAGAGCTGCCAGGAGCCAGTGAATTCCCTGCTCTCCCATTCCCCTCTCCCTCGGGGCCGAGCCGCTCGCATTCCGCGTGAGGAGCCGCCTCTGATTGTATTGAATCAAACGCCTGTGTTTACGAGACGTTTTGACCGACAAATCATTTTCCCTGTCAGGCTGAGATACGACAACGACCATAACTCAAATTTCTCCAGTCAAACGGCTTTGGAAAGCTCTCCTGCCATTACAGCCCGTGAATGTCAACGGGTTTAGCTAAGTGCAAGCAAAGACTGATGGCAGCGCTCTCTGCATCTCCTTTTCCCACCAGAGAGCTCTCTGTAATTCTGCCTGGCAGCTCTGCCCCAAGACAGGAGGAAGGAAGACACTGGACATTATTCTTACGATTTGCACTATGTTGAATTTATCTTTGCTTTTCGCATTAAAAACAGGTTGCAGAAGATACCCCTATGAGTTAAACACTGAATTAATTTTCTTTCTGAAAAGAGAGATCTCCCTGGAATACTGAGGTGTCTAAACAACTGAAATATACTTCCACAATAAGTAATGACACTACTATCAAAAGAAAATTCAAAACAACATCATAAGAAGACATAAAACCCTGCAACAGAATTACAACTCATTGAAGTAAATGAGTGAATGCAAATCCTGACTTTGAGTCTTGTTTGTCTGCCAGCTGTTTCTGGGACAGGAGGTCCAAAATTCCTCTGGTACCCTTGTGGGAAAGCCCAGGAGCTCACCACTGCTGCCACATTTAGCCTGCACCATCCAGAGACAGCTTTGACCTACATTTTGAAGACTTGCTTTGGAAGCATAAAAGATCCAACTGGCTGATTTTGCTGTTTGAACCCTTTAATCCATCTTTAATATCAAGAGTGTGGCAGTTCTGCTTAGCATAAAGCAACAAAACAGGTGAGGAGAGCTCAGACACTATGTTGAACTACCATCCATCACTCCACATCTTTGCCTTCCTATTTTTGTAAGTATGGCTGTACTGCTTCCTTCTGTGGCTCCTTCTCTGCTTATTTTCTTTCCAGGGAGATATCATGAGGAAATGAGGAAAGCAGAAAGGGAGATGAAAAAAAAAGGCACAGCACAGAACACTCCTTTTCATGGAAGGAGGAGGAAGGGAGAGAGAAAGGAAGAAAACCTGGGAAAGAACACAAGGCTGAATAATGCACTGGGAAAAAAAATACAGCAGCTGGATTTGCTGGGTGAGAGGAATATAACAGCAAACTGCAAGCTAGCCCCAAAAGACCATTCCTGGAGGAATTTAATGGAAATATGAACAAACTAAATATTAGTAGAGAAAACAGTGTAAGTAAAGCAACAGGGTAAACAGGCAGAGCTACTGTGAAAGAACAGAGATAATTCCCCTTATTAAAAAAGACAATGTTTTTGCTGGAGGACAGTAGCAAAGACTATTTACAAATTTCAACCAGAAGCCACTGAAACCACTGGAACCTTTTGCAGTGTCTTAAACAGACTCTATACCAGACCCTCAGCCCTTCTTGAGCAAATAATTTGTGGGATGAACCAGGTGTGCAAACAGCCATGGGCTGCTCTTATGTTATCTTCAACACTGCAAAAATAACCCAACGATGTGGAATTTAAGATGCCTCATTCATGCCTAGTAATCACCATGTTTATTTGTGTGAAGAAAACAGGCCCAAATCTACTTTGCAGTCAGGAAATTGAGAGTTGGAACCAATGCTTATCCAAGCAATAAGACTTGTTGCAAAGATGGAAAACCTTAGAGGAATCCAGGTATCTGGATCTCTCCAGCACTGAGGGATCAGGGGAGGCACTTTGCTTTCATTTGCTTTCCAGCACACGTCTGCACAGACCAGGCACCCAAGAGAGGAGCTTCTTAACAGGAGCTGACAGGAGGGTCAGGCACAACTGATCAAATTCTAGACTTTGGGCAGCTGAAGGGCTGCTGAAGGTACCAAGGTGTGTTGGTGAAGGCTGGAAATATGCTACTCTTTGGTAGCCACCAGTTAGCAAAACATCCCTGCTTTGGTCTAAGTGTATGCAAGCAAAACTCTTCAGATGAGTCACCTCCCTCAGGTACCTTCTATCTATAGTCAGCAGGGGTTTTCTCTCACCCCACTACAGCACCTGCCCTTATCTGCTGCAAGAAAGGCCTGACACAAGGGGATCTGCTAAACAAAAAGTTTGTGCCAAGGGAGAAACTCAATTTTTCCTACTGCAGCCTAAAGAGTGTGAAAGGCTTTTTACATCTGGGGAATTCACCACTGTATCCTGCTGTTGCAGTTTTCCCCCTTCTAATAATAATTTGTTGTCTCACAGGCACTACCACCACAGTTATTGTCTTACTTTTTAAAAAGAATTTTTAAAAAAATCTTTTCTCCTGTAATATTTCACAAACAACAAATGCATTTATGATGATACAGTAAGAAAACTCCCCAAGTGCTTCCACATCCAGAGAGATTGATAGAGTTTGCCATGGTCTTTGGAACTTAGCCTTCATTAAGGTCAAGCTAAATTACCTTACAAATAACTTGGCCTCTACCCACAGCTCCTTGATTTTGAACTGATAGATTATGCAGCCATTAATCAGCTCCAGGTCTGGCCTTTGCTTTTGACTTTCAGAAGGTAAACTTACCCCATGCTGCTCCTCTTATTGAGTTTCTCAGATACATTCATACTCATAGAACAAAAAGCAAAAAGGAAAAAAATCTCATTCCCTACTAAGCACTGATGATTCCTCATGCTTCACAAAAGATTGAACACACCTTTTAATAAATTTGTTTGTAATGCACCAATTTCATTTTGCCTCTTCCCAAGGAAGCAGATTTCAATTTGATGGGCTGGAAGACACAAGAGATTATTTATGGCTGTATGTCTGGGTCTGTAGTTAGTTGCAGAGCTATAAATTTGGAAGACAGCACAATAACAGATCTTCAGTTAATTTCCTGGAAAGTCTGAAAACTTTGTTCTGGGTGATCGCTGACAGAGATATAATAACAATAAAATGACCCAAGATGGCCAAACCAAATTTAATAGTTTCCATAAAGATCATTTTTATCAGACCTCTGTAGGACTTCATTCACTGATCCAATACCACTCCCTACATATAACCAGTGAAAATTCACTTTCATACCCTGATCAGGTTTGTTTGGACTCCTGTGGCTGTGTTTAGCTCTCAGATGCATGTCTTTAATAAGAAATAAATTTAGCCCTTGGATATGAAGGTAACCCAGAGAGGATGTTCAATGAGGTTTCATTTTAAGAGATGATCAAAGGTCACGACCTTATCACTCAGTTCTGCTCCAGCTCCCCACAGATGGTAGGTATACACTTGAAATAAAGTTCTGACTCTCCATTACTGTCATAAAATGAGTTGTAGAACCACCCTTTCTTCATTTGTCTTAATTAAAAATATATCTTCTGGCTCATGGGAAAGAAAAAAAAGAAGAAAAAAAAGAAAACTCCTGTCCATGGGTGATTAATGAAGCTGCAGATTTAGTCAATAGCCTTCCAGGGACCTTTCTACCCAAAGTCCTGCTTCATTTGCTGCCCTTTGTATTAACAAATTTTGTGATTTCTACATTAAGCCTAAAGTATCTGGCACAGATACAGAAAGAGAATTTAGGTATTTTCTAAAGGACCAGCTTTCTGCAGGACATATGGAAAAACATTTTATGGATATTTCCCATAATGGATAAAAGGGGTTTGCATGAAAAACTCAAAAAATAGTATTTCAATTTCTCATTTCTTAGCAAATATTTCTTGTTCTGTTTGCCTTCAAAGAATCAAAATGCAAGTGAGACAATGTTAATTCCAGCTGTTTCCTCTTCCTATTCATGGGTAATTTTCATAATAATAAGTGAAACATTACCATTTGGTTCTTGCCCTTCCCCAATTAGTCTTTTCTCTATTAGACCCAGCTCTAGCCTTAAGAGATCCTTATTGTTTTCTAAAAATACATCTCACCCAATTCACAGTGGCAGAAAACTTCAAGCTTTTAAAGCTAACACCAGAAAACAAAGGACAACACCAAAAACATAAGCAAGAAGGAAAAAGCTTGCTATTCTCCTTTTTCTGCTTGTTTGGGTTTGTTGTGGGGTTTTTTGTTTGCTTTTAAATGCCACCCCTGTCATTTCTGGGGAGAAGCAGAGGACAGTGCTTGTTTTATGGTTGGGGAGTGTTTTACAGCACTGACTACTTTCACCCAATCTTACATCACTTGAGTGCTCAGCAGCTTGAGCACAGCTCAAGAAGCCCTAGAGCTGTGGGTGTGCATTACAGATCTGTATCTCTCTGCCTGCATATATCTCCAAGTGTCTCCTACCTGTGTGCAAAGCAGAAGTAGATTATCAAAACCTCAGCAGGCAGTGGGAGGGATGGGTTTCCAGAAGAGGTCCACTCCATTTGGAGAAACTCCATAACCAAAAGATTTTTTTTTTTTAATTTTTTTTTTTTTTTTAAGCACTCAGCAGCACTTTCTGGGATGTTTCTGGCCAGGCTGTCAAAGCTGTTTAGCACCCAAAAGAGTCAGCTGGCCTAGAAGCTCCATTGCTAATTTTAGTGGCTAAATGAGAGCCGACCTCAGTCATGCGAACGAGTTCTTTGGGAAAGTCTGGCCACAAAGCTTTCATCTCCACTGACTGCTCCTCAAGCAAGCAGTAAATGTCTTCTGACATTGTCCTCCTACTTCTGTGCCCTAACATATGCACTCTGCTTATTTATAGAATGTGTGAGCTTCACATACATCAGGCTGAATCCCTTGGGACCAAAGTCACGCTTGGATTTGCGCAGTGGGGCCAATGGCTCTCCTGGACTCTGAGAGCAAAGGCTTGCTCTGCAGGAGAGGGAAACAGCTCCCAGTTAACCTGGATTCAGGAATATTTCTGGAAACAGTAACAACAAACAAGAGTAGGAGGGAAGAAGCTGATGAGCTGGTGAGCTCCAGGCCTACTATGCAGGAAAGGGAGCAGAAGGAAAATCCCACCGTGTCTGCTGCAGAAACCGTCCTCCAGCCATCCGCAAGAACTGAGTAATTTGGAAAGGTCTGCAATGCATTCCTGCCTTGCTCAAGGGCTGGGAGATGCCAGGGCAGAACAGCAGAGCCTGTCTCCAAAATACAGGAATATTTAGTGTTGGAAACACAGCCTTAAGTCCTATGTTAAAATTCCACCTGTGCTCAAATAGTAAAAACGCAATGAAAACAAAATGAAAACCACACCCACATCACAAAAAAATTTTGCCCAGTTGGTTTAGTGGAACTAACCAATAATTCAGCAGAGATTTGAGTTTACTATTTACCCATAAACCTACATTTACTACATTTATTATAAACCTAAGTTCATTATTGGAGATTAGGGGAAAAAAAGTTTCTTCTTCTAGAGCTACTTGTAATTTCTTTTTGTATTCTACATGCAGTAACATAAATTAGTATAGACAAACCCCATGTGATGATGCACCAGCCTCCATGCAAGGATGGACACACTACTTTTTGCAGGAGCAAACAATTGAACTGAGGTGTTCAACTACAGAGAAAAGAAACCATCATCATGCAAGTATCCCTCTTCATCAGATGTTGGCAGGCAAGAAAATTCCCTTTGTCTAAGGCCACAGTGCATTCTGGTGAGCACCGAACTCTCAGGCAGCTCAATCATCACATAAATAAGCCCTAATTGGCATTCCCAAATGTTTTGAAATTGCATTGCCTGCTGCTGGCACTCCTGAAGTTATGCCTCTGGAGATACGAGGGGAAAAAAATCATCAAAGATCATTTGCAATTAGACGCAACAACCCCATGCCCAACTGGTGCATGTCAGGGGTAAAAAATAGCATCAGCCCAAATGGTAAGTGCCTTTTGGTTTGTCAGAACTGAATGTGCAGCACCAAGCGAGCAGTTATTACAGGCTCTGATCAGCAAAGCAGACAATCATTTGCCTTATTATCGTGCTGCCTGCCCATGTGAACAGCATCAAACAGCCATTAAAGGACACCCCGCTCACCCCCGAAGGGAACACGGGTGGTGAGTATCTGAAAACCTCCTCGTTAACAAGCTAACCTTTGAGTCTGCTGAGAAGGCAAGGAAGCATTTACCAACCACTCTGTCAATAATTATGGAAAGGAAAATCGTAGCTCGTTGTCTATCCCAGTGTGGGGAGATAAACAAGGCAGGCCTGGGGCAAGCAGTGCTTCCATGGCAGCTCCCAGCCGTAGGCAACAGCTGCCAAAAAGGCAATTATCCATGGAGGTGCTCCCCTGGGGCTGTTCAATCCAGGGATGATGTGTGTTTGGAAACTACCCCAAGGGCCTTCTGCTGGTAATAGGAGTCTCTGTGGCACACACCCCCTCAGGGACCCTGAAATACCCTGGTAAACAGCAACCTGAAAGGCCCCAGGCATGGGTGGGCAGTGGTATTGTACACCAGGGCTGAAGTCTCAAACACCACGATTTTTATTCTCTGGAGCTGTGATGTTTCCCCAAGGCCCTTTGAACAGAAGGTGGTAACTCAATTCCCTATTTTTCATATTTTTCTCTCCTGTGTCACTCAGGCGGACTTAAAAAACTAATTATTCTTCAGCATGCAGCCACCCGCCTTCGTTACAAGCCTAAATCCTGTTCCCATTTATAGCCTAACTCCATTTTGTCTCCAGCCTCATTGCAAGGAAGGAGGGAGGGCCCACCTGAGCCTGCACCAGACTCCCTGGGGGCTCCTACCCTGCTCCAGCTCGGTTTTTGCATCAAACCACCAGTTATCTTTTCAATTAATTGCGGGTATCATAGTGGTTGACAGGACAACCTTACTACCAAGGGATAATTTAATATGACTAGACCGTAATCAAAGTGTTAATAGCCTCAAAATTTAATCTGTGCAGAAGTAGGATTTATAAAAGGGAAAGGATAACCAGGGCCCAGATGAATAATGTTAGTTGTAACATTACAGCTAGTTGTAATAGAATAATTAGTTGTGATATCCAGAAATAAAAATTACACTGCTTTGAGTTCCAGGATGTGTGCCAAAAAGAGGCTGTTAGTCACAGCGATGAGGAACAGTTACACAGTCCATTATCTCATGAACTGCAAGGCCCAGAAATGAATTCTGCATGTCATAGGAAAATTGAGACTCTGCATTTTCAGCAATACACAGTTTTTCATTTTAGCCCTTAAACCAGATCCTTTCCCACTGTTGGAATGATGTGCCTTCCCATTTGCAGAAAGGTATCCTCATAAGCCCTCCTGGCTGAGCTTCACTTTCCCCTTGGGCATGGTCCCAGCTTCTCCATCCTGTGGCAGATAAAGCTCACCCCTGGCATCCCCACCTGCTCCCTTCCTCCATCCTCACCAGTCTTGTGGAGAAAAAAGACCAAACCCTCAAACTACATTAAATCCCAGCCTTTTTCTGTTTTTTCCCTTGCAGGGCAAGGATGCTGGGTGGTGGTTTGGCTGCCTCCATCAACAGGTGCTGTGTCCTCATGGGGTTAGGCAGCCCCTGCTGCTCCCTGGCTCAGTGTTCAGGGCCAAATGCTTTAATCATCAAATAACAGAATTTGTTAGGTTGGGAGAGAGCTTAAAGCTTTCTTTTTCCAACCTCCCTGCCAGGTGCAGGGACACCTTCCACCAGACCAGGTTGCTCAGAGCCCCAGCCAATCTAATCCCCTCTAATCTAGCAACACGCTTCTGAACCCAAAGTGCACAAGGCAGCAGTAAAGCTGGTGTTCAGCATCATAGTGAGAAAGAGAGAAGCTGCACAAAAGCAAAAAGTGATGTGACTAAATTTTTTTAAAAAAAATTATGAAGTCAGCCAGTTTTTACTATTTCATTGTTACTCATTCACTTGCATGATGGACACACAAACAATTGCTTGACCTGGTAAGCATTTTAAGAAAAAAATTACTTTGAATGACTTCTATATCCTAAGTGTTACTTTAAAACCATTTTCTGCTTTTTAGGTAGATAAAGAAATTAAATGCTTTTTCAGGTTGTGCTTATCCATTTCTCCTTCATTTCCTCCGGCATACTTTCTTTTCTTCCTCTTCTTGCAGTGCCAAAAAAAAAAAAAAGTGGGGCTGTGAAGGAGGAAAACTGGTAAAGAAAAGATAACTCTCTCTAGGGAAAAAAGGCAGGAAAAAGAGAACAGAAGCTATGATCTTTTTTTCTTTTTAAAGAGAAATCACCTGGGATTGAAACAACTGAAACTTTTGCCTCCTTCTCACACACACACATCCCCTCATCCCTTTTTCTTCCTGGTCCTGGCTGACTTGCACCTTCTGGCAGGCACGTAGGTGCTTGTTTTGCTGTTGCTCCACAGGATGGAGTCACCAGAAATGGCATTCCCAGGAGATGTTTTGTGTAGGGGTAACACGAGAAGCAAAGCTGTGCTTGCCTGGCCCTTTCCTCACACACAAAACTCTGTGTGCTGCAGTCCTGCTGCATCCTCCCTGTGCTGTGTATCAGGAAAGACACCACAAAACACACCTGGGGAAGTGTTTCCCCACGTGGGCACCAGAGCCCTGACTCAGAGGCAATTAAACACTGCAGGCTGCACATGCTCACCTATCTTTTGTGGCTGGCACTAAATAAATGCTGCACTGAGCCAACAAATCTTACAGTGGCCTCATTTTTCTAGCAATGATGCCTCAGGCGAGGCCTGCGTGGCCCAGAAAGGAAAAAAGGTTAACTTTTTCTGGAATTCCCTGAGCCTGCTTATCTGCTTCTTCTCCCTCACCATCTGCCAGTTTCAGACACCTGTTATAATATATCAGTTTGTCTTGTGGTGGTTCCTGGAGTCTATCAGCAACCTGAGCAATTAGTATTGTCAGCAAATCATTCATTAACTGAACTATTCAGTTTCAGCTAACTTAAGACTAATTGTGTATTTAATTCCTATCTAGCAGGATCAAATCAATCAAAAAAAAGGACCACGGGTAAATATCAAAGATCAATTGGTAACAAATGAAAACCTTAACCAAAGCCTTATCTGAATGCTAACAAAAAAACCCAAGTAAAGCAGAGGAGATTATTTCATATCAGGTCATTCTGATTATCCCCCTGCTGTCTCCCCAGTTCAACTCTGGCATTACTCAAATACTTGATGAAAAAGCTGGAGTACATTTTTGGCATCATGAGAGAGAGCCTCTCTCCCCCCCTACCTGGCAGAGACCCCATGCAGGCAGTTCAATGCCACTTCCAGGGTGAAGAGTGACCTCACAAAAATGGTATTTTCCTGCACACTTTCCCTTGTGAATTGGGAGCTGCAGCTACTGACCTTACTGGCAAGGAGACAATTTTACTGCTGGTTGCTGTTTGTGCAGAACCATCGAGCTATTAAAGAGGGAGCAGGAGATTGTTCCCTCCAGTGTGTCATCAGCAGAGGTAAATAACCTCTCTGCATCTCTGCTGTGCAAGCCAGAGAGTAATTAGGGGGATCTGCACAGGCCTTTGTGCTGATGAGCTGATTATCTGTTCCTGCCCTTGGAGGCTCAGGCCCCGTGTTGTCCCCATCCCTGCCATGGCTTTGGCACTGTCAGGCCAATGAGAACGTGAGGCAAGGAAAGCAAAAGCACTACAGCTGATTTTAAACTGTGCTCAGGTACAGCCTTCAACAAAATCAAGGCCAAGCAGATACATCGATAAGTTAAACTATTGAGGTCAAGAAAGAATTAGAAAATCACCCAAACCAATAAATCAGTGTTACCAGATCAATACACGTGAGATCCATGGGGAATGTTTTGTTGGCAGGGAAGATCACGGGCTCAGCCTGGAGAAGGTGACAAACACCAATTTCAGGATGCTGCCAAGAAACCTGAAACAGCAGAATTACTTCCCCAACACATGGCAGCCAGGCACTGCTGTCCTGCTCACAGGCACTGAGATAACTCACCTGTAACAAGGAGGAGACCTTGGTGGGGAGCATAGACAGGAATGGGATGGACATCAGAAATTCCTGTTAACTCTCCTACCCTCCTGCTCCCTTGCCCTACACTATTTATGCCATCACCTGCCAGTCACTTCCCTCTGGCTGTTCCTCTCACCTGTGGGCTCCTTTCTACACATGAATTGTGTTTTCTGCATTAGCTCCTTCCCACATTAGTCACCACAAAAGCGCCTCAGTGCAGTGCTGAGTCTGCACAGAGGAGATGGCAACTCTAAATGTAAGTATCTCTGGACTGAAAAAGCATATTTACATCCAAATACTGAGCTGGACCCCTCCCAACACACAGGGATTGAGGGGATCTGCTGTGCCCTTCAATCAGTGTAAATAAATATCAGCTTGGTTACAGCAACTGGGCTTCTCCAAAAAAAAAACAAACTCCACCCAAGACAATTTGCTGCAATAGCTTCTGGTTTAGTACAAAGCTCTACAAGTACAGCAGCTTGTTTAGTGGAAAAAAATAAAAATAAGTGGCCTACCTACAAGTATGGTACAGTGAGAGGTTTCACGATGCTGGAGTGTATAGTTTTGAAATGTGCTTTCCTGTTGATGCCATTTTTCTCTCAGAGCCAGGGAGGACACACAGGAATCTCTCTGATCAGAGCTGGTTGTGAGGCCAGAAGTGGGTGGCACCTGCGCAGGAGGTGACAGAGCCTCTGAACCTTCATCACCAAGTACAGTGTACAAGTACCACACCTTGACTCAGACCCAGACTGTCAGACAGCACGTTGGGCTCCAGGCCAAACCCACCTGTTTCTCTATTTCTGCTGCATGTGCAGTGACAACTGTTACAAAACTGCCTTTTACACTGAGCTGTGCAGGATGTGGGGGCTGCTGGAGGAGCTGCTGCAGCCTCTGGGTTGGAAAGTGTCCTGTGGATTACATGAGGTGCTGCCTGTGTCCTGTGCCCACCCTCTGCTTTTGGGACTAATGATAAGAAAGCCAATTTTATTTCATGCACGTGCATGAGACATCCCGGCTCTTAGAGCACCCCCTGCACTTTCCCTTTCCAGATGCTGATGCTTCTCACTGAGCCAGCCTGCAGCCACACAGGAGGCAGTCCTATGCCCTAAGTCCTATGCAGATCTCCCTTTTTTTTATGCTGCTTCTCACTGCACTGGGCTGGAAAATGTCAGCAGAGCAAAGGGAAGAGGGCAGAGGCATCAGCATCTACTGCACATCTGTCCCACTGCCCAGCTCTCAGCCACAGGTGAGGCTGAAGCCAAAAGACCTAATGAAGCAGAGAAGAACAGCTACACTCCTGACATAAAAGGCATGCCAAGCTTTCATCTTCTGAGAGGTTAAAAATAAACAGTTTAGCTTTCAGCAAAGTGGTCTGATTAGAGGCAAAGAAAACTACACTGATTTCCATGGAAATGGAATATTTTGTTGCTGCTACTTGATCTTGTTGAAACGTATTAAGAACACAAAAGAGTGCAATTTCAATATCTGGAGAGTGGTAGTATACTTTAAAAATTTAAATTAAATTGATTTCTTTTAAAAGAAAGCTGGCTGATTTTAGTTTCTTAATTAGTTCATTACCACTGCAAATGGAGCATGTTCTTATAAGCTTATAGGAGGATATTACAGAAACAGCTGCAACCCACAATAGAAGTGATACAGACATAGGCAATATCTGTACATAAAAATCAGAGACTGAAAGATCCTCTAAGGTCCTCTATCTCCTCTCTAAAACCAGCAAAGAATTGGTCTCTAACTTGTCTTTCTAAATTTAAACCCATTACAAAACAGATCCTGGTTTCTATGGAAGAAGGATCAATCCCTAAATATTGTTTGCTTTTTTTGACGTGTAGGAATACTTCTTAAGAATGAGACCTGCCTACACATGCTCTGGAAGCAAAATACCACAATTAGCTTGAGTTCCCATCTCATTACTGCAGTAGGTATCTCCATAGGGAGGTTTCCTCAGAATGAGCTGTGTCCTATTTCAGTTTAACCCAGATAGTAACAAAATAATCACTCAAAATAGGCCAGTGCTGCCATGACTTCCACTGTGATAAATACTAAATACAGGTGTGAAGGAAAGGCTGCCTCACTGACACAGTTATTCTTTTTGTAGATGTGCCCCAGGGTAGGACCACCTCCAGCATTTCCATACACACCACTGGGACGTTGCCACAGCATGGCCCAACTGAAAATTTCCATCAAACAAATGTTAAAAATATCCAAAACTTTTGTTCTTAGCTAAAATAACACATTGTGATGGTAACAAGGAAAAAAAAATCCTTTTCTTCCATTTCCTCAGAGTGAAATTTCAACAGAAACAATAAACCCTTCAGGTTTTTATTTTGACAGTGTGACATTTTTTTGACATAAATTTTGTATTATTGTAATTTTAGGTGACAGAGCAACTGGAGCTTCTAATCAAAAGGCTGCTGTATTTTTATGTGTGTATTATGTTTTCCTACATGCTTGCAACTGGCACGTGCTCTCCTTCCAGTAGTGATGACCCAAGAAAGAAAGCAGAGGCAGGAAAGATTTGCCCACAAACCACCAGAGCCCTGACTGAGGACAGATTTCCACTGCTGACAAGTCACATTAGATATTGGTCAGTATAAATATCATTGATACTGCTTGCTCAAGGGGACCTTGTCTTGCCTTCCCTTTTTTCTTTTCCTCCTGAAATCAGCCCTGCAGTTTCCCTTGCATTAGGCTGAAGACTCTGTTTGGCTAAGGATTCATATACATTTAATATGAAAGATTGTCCATGGATACATTCAGGAGTGGATCCACAAGAGAGGCAGCTGCTGAAATACCTAATTTCCAGTGCCTGCTAATTTTCCTAGCCCTGGTGAAGGTGTTGGAGCTCTTTATTGAATGTACAGGGAAATCCACAGAAGGCAGCAGCAATGGCAGCTACTGAGTAAGAAACACTGATGAGAAGAGTGGGATGTAAGTCCCATTCCTGGATGTAATTAGGTGGCTGTGGCTCATTAGAAATCAGAGCCTATTAACAGAGGAGCCTGGTGAGTACAGGTGATGGGGGAATTGTTGGCAAACAACGAGCTGGGTGAGGTGTAGGTACCCCATTACGGCCATTACACAATTCTTCCTTTTTTGTTATTTCCCTTCTGCTAACAGACACCTTTTTCTTTGCCATTTCCTGATTCTTTCTTCTCAAATGGGTGAATACTACAGTTTAATAGGTTGGGTCAGCTAAAAGCTCCTCAGTGTTTGGTACTTGCAGCCACACAGGTTCTCTGTGCAGACTTAATTTAGTAAGGACTGGCTTAAGAGCAGCAGATCAATGCCCTGGAGAGTTGTTAGGGTGAAATATAGAGATCTCATCCACACATAAAAGGAACACCACCAATAATGACAGAAAGGGCACTCATCAGCTATATTTTCACTCATTGTGCTGTACCCAGCCAAAAAAAAAAAAAAAAAATTAAAAAAATTGGTGTATTCATTTCCCCACTTTAGTAATTTTGCTTTTAACAATATCTGACTTTGTGTTCAGTCAGCAGACCCTATTACATGAAGCATTTTTTTGGACACCCAGTGGTTTTGCCTGCATACACAGCCTTCTGTTCCTGGCCAAAGACATTTCTGCTTCACTGCCTGCAGGCAGATCACCTGAGGAGAGCAGAGCAGAGCCTGCCAGCCCCACATTTCCCCAAACAAAGCATTAGCTATGCATCAGCAACTTTTACACACAGACCTTCTTCACAGATCACTTTCCCCTCTGTATCACCTGTGCAGACATGCTGCATTTTACCTGCCTGGGCTGGCTGCCCACTTTGTGTGGCAGCTCAGTGTGTTGGTGGCTCCTGTGCAGCTTTTACATTTCACAGTTCCTATCCAGCTGAAGGGCACTGCCACTTGGATGGTTCTAAACAGATCCTCCTTGCAAATTTAAACAGAGACTGGGGAAAATTGTAATGAGGCTCTTTGACATAACCCCCAGCTCACATAGACAGATTAACCAGCAAACCACTTCTTTGCTATGTTGGTTTTTTTAAAAGCTAAAACCCTTTTGAAATAAGCCTGTGCTTATTTCTTCTGAAGTAATGGTAATTGATTCAGACCTTCCTGAAATGAATTTGAGCTCAATAAAAGTCATGGCCTAGGGAAGAGCTGCACCTTCACTGTGCAGAGGAATCCAGCTTGCTTAGGAGCCTGTGAAAGCCACAGCTCTGCAGGTGGGAGGTTAATTTCCAGCAGCCTGATTCAGCAATAAAGCAATAAATACAAAATCCTCCTCAGACCTTTCAGACACCAGCACTTGAAAGGCACTGAGAACAGATAAGCACCCTTCTTTTAGCAGAAGCCTCAAATCCCACTGGTTTACCCAAATCAGTCTCAGGATTTGACTACAGTTGTGCAGGACAGAGCTATTTATATATTTATTTAGTGCGGGCTGTGGTTAAAAGCGGGGCACAGGTTTTGGAGGTGCTCCTTTGTGGTCAGTCACAGTCAGGGTCTCACAGAGAGGCCCGGTTTGCAACTGCCCTATTCTCTCCCACCCCTGAGGCAGGAAGAGGCTGAGCAATGGGTGATTCTCCTGGGACAGTGGCTTTCCCTGCCTTTTCTCTAAGCATTAGGGAGGTAGGAGGAAAAGGGTAAACTTCTCTTAACTAGAGAACAGTGTGTGTCCCTTTTAGCTGACTCAAAAAACAGGATCAAACTTGGCTTCCTATTTCTAACCATTCTCATAGAAGGCAGGCTACAAATAAATAGTATTTAGGTCAGCAGAATCCCAATTATAAGCCATAAATCAAATCCAGCAGACCTTGAACACTTATTTGTAGTTTATAGACCACAACTTTGAACGTCCTGTGAATCCTGATGGTGCACTGCTGGATTTTCTTTCCACGATATTTAGGAGGCAAATCAACAAATTCCAGCAGCCCCAGAGGGGTCTGACATTTGCCACATTCAACAGCAAAGAGCACATGCATCATCTCGTTCACAAAATCCCAGCTTTTTTGTCAAATAAAACTGTGTTAAGCAGATGATAGCACCAAGTTTCTGCTGTATTCTCTGTATGCAGGAGCCCTGGTCTTCTGCACGTAAGACTGGCTTTATACCCCTAAGTTTTACTGTCTTACATCCTTAAGTTTTTGTTCTCATGACACACAGGCACTTTACTCTCTGTATTGCCCTTCCCTTTGGGTCCCTCAGTTCTCTCACATAATGCTTTGTGCCACTCATGGAATCTGATGAATGTCTTTTCAGCTGGGGCAAGGAATTCCCCTTCCTGCACCTCATCAAGTTCTCAAAATAGCAAGAAAATGAGTTTCTACATGACTACAAAGCAGTCCCCATGTGTGGGAAATAGCAATTCCCATGAAAGAAAGATTGAGAAACTGGTCATGTTCCCTTAAAATATTTGCCCTCTGGTTAACAGGAGGAAATGTGCTTGAAACACATTACTGGTGTATCCACTAGAATAAACTTTCCAAAGGAGTCCACCAATATACAAATGCTTACATTCAGGAACAAATATTACTCAAAAATGGCACTGTGCTCACATCCATCACGTCTGGCACAGTCAACAGGCACTAGAGCTGCTCCCATTTGAAGGCAAACGTGACCTGTAGATCTTTCCCTTTCAGGTTGTTTCCCCCTCTGCACAGCACTGTTTATGTCTGGGCTCCTCTCAGTGCAGGCTCTTGGCAGTTTGAAGAGAACAGTAATTGCTACTTCAGTGATGGAGGGGGAGATAAAGGGGCACCCTGCCTCTTGTTTGCACAATTCTCTCCCTTTAAATGGAATGATGAGATTGGATGAATTTCTGCCTTTGAAGGACAGGAGCTGTGAGCCTCTTCTGACAAAGTGAAGCTGTGTGTGAACCACTTCCAGCCCTCCTTCACTGCTGGTTTTACATGGATCCTGTCACTGCTGGCTGCTCCATGTGGGAAAGCAGCACAGCTCTGGGTGCAGGCAGGTAGGGCTGGGATTCCCTCCATCCCTGCAGCAGCAGTTCCTTGATTTTCCAGCTGTTTGTTTACTGTTACAGGGAAGGACAGGGCTGACTCTCAAACCATCTCATAGGAGAGCTTTGCTGGCTCTTCCTGACAATCAAAAGAGGGATTTGCAGCTGCCTGGGGTTCATGAGGATCCTGGGCTGTGGTGACAAGCAGCCTGGCTGAGATACAGATAAGAGAAATGTGCTTGTTTAGCCACCTTTGATGTGAAACCTCTCAGCCTGTTGAGAAAGGGCAAGTGCACGTCCAGCACTCCTCCAGGCAGGGGCAAGATCCACTCCAGAAACACACAGCAAAGAGGAAAACTTTGTTCTTGGGAGGTACCTGGGAATTTTGCAAAGCTTCCCTGCTCTCTACTTACTAAAAAATTTATGAGACACATGAAGATCAAGTAAGAGACACCATGTGATGGAGAGACACCAAGATCAGAGGTGATACCTACCCCAATGTCAGACAGGAAAAAAAGCACTGAGAAATCCACATCCCCTCCAAATGAAAATGTGTGGAAAATGGGCAGTCCTTACAGCCTTATTCTATGCTGAAATGCACCAGTGGGGTCAGAAAGTGATGAGTGATGTGCCTGCTGTCCAGGTACCCCTTTCCCCAGACCCATGTCACCACCATCTTTAAAAGAATGGGGAAAAAGAAAACAAACAAAAAATAAAAGCCCTGCTCCACCCTGTGGGATAACAACCAGGATAATAATAAAATGGCCCAACTGCAGATGGTAATTACAAGAAATGACAATATCCCCCCTCCCCCTTTTCCTGTAAGCCTGCTTGTGGTTCTCCAGCTGGGGAGCTGCAGAGGTTTGGGAGGGCAGAAATTGATCCCCCATGAAGTCGCTGCATCTGCCTTCTTGGAAGAGAAGAACGGATTTTTGTCACACAGAGATACAGGTAAGTTTCTCTTCCCTTCATGTGGAATGCAGGCTCTTGCCTTAATAAATTACTGCTGTTCCTGATAACATATCCAATAGTAGTTAGTCTGGATCTTTCACTGACAGTTTCAGGTCAAAGTTGTCTCAATAAGTTTCTGGTCTGGAAAATCTATTATCAGCAAAGAAGACACCCACCTCTCAAAGGAAGGTTCCTGCAAGTCCTGCATCCCTCACAGGGCAGCTGGAAAATTTGGCTTAGCAAAGCTTTGTTTTTTGACATTCCAGAAAGTCCTGCTGAGCCGTGGGTGAGGCTGCAGTTAAGGGGGGCTGGTGGAATGTGAGTGCAGGTTGTGGGGGCACACATTGAAACAAAGACTCTGCTGTCTGTAATAGCAGCTTCTCAAAAGGATGGGGAGACATATCCCAGGAAATTTGCTATCTGAGGTTATGGAGACAGTAGGTATTTTCAGAAATCAGCACCACTGCCAAGAAACAGAGTGAAAAAATCCCTCATGGGAGACAGAGGAGGCAAAGTCAGGAATGCTGGGACAGCAAGAAAACAGAGTGATGAGAAAGATGGATAAATGGTAGGGGAAGACTCATTTCCTAAAACAATCTGTCGTGGGTAATGTGAAAATTAACTTGGCTCTTAGAAATGAGGAATCCCACCCAAAGCTGCTTTTCTGGGGAAGGGGATTATTTTGGCTTTGATTCCCTACCGTTTTTAAACACACAGGCAATTTAATTAAGCATTGCTACTTTCCTAATTGTTGAGGCTATTTTCAGAGGCTCCCAAGACTTTCCAGGCTCTGCAGTGTTGGTCTGGAGTAGGGATTGCTCAATTAGCAGGATGATATGGCAAGCAGTGAGATCTGGGACTCGGTGCCCTGGTCAAATAGGAATTCTGTCAGTTTATGAAACACTGACGTAATTCTGCTGAGATGGAGCCAGGAAAGGGATTTATTTTGCCTGTTCTGTTCCTGCAGATTCACCTGGATTTTTTCCAGAGGATATGAACACAGTCTTTGCTTGCTCTGTACCACAAGCCCTCCTGCAGGGCTGCTCTGTGCTCTGCTCTGCAGGGACCACATTTCACGGGCTATGTGAAATTACATCTCAACCTTGAAGTCGGAGGGTACACTCAGCCAGCTCATAGTTCAACAGCTTTCAGCTCCTCTGATGGAAGAAATGCCTGTACCAATAACTAAAACTAGCCTGGCCCCATCTGTAGGGTTACAGCCTGTTCAGAATCCCAAAAACTTGTGTTTAGGGAACCACTAGTCTCTTCCTGGGACTTGCAGTTGTACATCTCCATACATAAAAAGCACCTGATTTTTCACAGGTGTGACTTGAAATTGTAAAAATAAAGCTGAGAGTAAGGGCTCAGAGCTTCCAGGACTTGTTAAAACTGTCCAGCCTTGAAATTACATAAAAAAGGGGAAACTAAAAGCAATTAAACCCCCTTTAGCTTCACTGTGAATTTTTGCATTTTCCTACTCAGAAGTTCAGTCAAGGGAGAAGTGAGAAACAACCACAAATCTGAGATGAGCAAATAATGCACTATTCCTGTGGTAAGATGCAAACCTTACCCTCCCTCCCCTGCTCCCCAGCTTTGAGTGCCCTTCTGACTCCCAGGCATTTAATTTTTCAACAGAACACTCAACTTCTGGGCTCCAGATAGGAAACAAAACATTTGTATCAGGGGTTTCATCACATCTGGTGCCTTCTGCCACAGCACTGGCTCTCCTTGGGCAGTGGGGACAAGGCTAAGCAGGGAGATTTCCTGCCACAGGACCAAAGGGGGGTTAGCAGGCTGTTCATGCCCTGACACCCAGTGCCTGGAAGGGCTGGTGCCCAAATCAGGTTGGTGCACAGTGCCTGCACTGAAAAGCAAGCTCAGAGCAGAGCAGAGGTGCCCAGGGTTTGTCAGCCAGCTGGTGCTGATGTCTAACATCTGTCCCAGAGGTGTGTGCCTCAGCCAAGCCTGGTTGGGGGATGGCACAGGGCTGTCTCTGGATGCCTCACCCTGCAGAAACACCAGCACTGCCCACCAGCACCAGTATCAGGACTTTAATGCACCCTCACTAGTGGGGATTTTTGTTTTTGTGAGCCACCAGACTATCCCTGCTGAGCCCTTTCTCCACCTCCTTACACCTCCAAAATGACTCAACAACCTGCAGCAACCATTTGGAACTGAAATATCCTCTGGAACAGTAGCCTTGTTACAAGATAAATGCTGAGGGATGGGGAGTGTTAGACAGCTACAGGCATCACTGCAAGCCCTTCTGACAACAACACAGTCAGACCAGTGTATCGTGTCTTGTGCACGTGTCTGTATTAATAGCTTGGATCTCTTCTGGGAGTTGGCAGAGATCTGAAGTTGTATTAATGTCTTTTTCTTGCCTCCTCAATAAAAACAAAACAAAACACAACCCTACTACCTTTAAAGTGAGGTCCTAAGCTGTCATGAATTCTTACTAGACATGCTGTAATTGCTATTCCAAAAAAGAGCAAAGTGCAGAGACAACAACTGCAGAAATAGAAAAGTGAAGCTGTTCTGGAGATTTAAATCAACCAATACCTGTGTTATGTTCTCTCCCTCCCAGATGGCTTGTGTCTGAATGGTTTTCTGCTACCATTTTTATTTTAATTTTTTTTTTTTTTTGATCCAAGTAACTTAATGATTTTTTATGGCATGACGTGATGAAACCCGAACTGATGTTACATTTCACTAATGTACAGCTCCCTTGAGCCAATGTCAATTTTGTCTGTGATGGCTTTGCAAGGGCAGAGGTCAGCTGAGGGGCTCTCCCCTTAGCTCTGTCACAACCTCTTGAGTTTCCAGGACACTTATAAATAAATCAGACACTCACATTTCAAGCAGGGAGTTGGATTCTGAAGAGGAGCTCCTGACCCATGAAAAGCAATTTTTACTTCGATGATACTTCAATCAAAACTGATCAAGGATGACCTGACCTGGTCCTTGAATTTGAGTAGATATAAAATCTGTCGAGGGTGCAGTGGCTGTTTCTCAGGGTCTGAGTGCACTGCAGTCTGTACACGTGCAACTCTTAACCCAGGGCTCATTCAACCATTGCTCCTGCCATCAGATTCCTGGGGGGGCTGTGTCCCACAGCCCAGGGGGACACCTCTTCCAGCACAGTGACATGCCATAAATTAGGGGACACCAAACATCCCACAGGGTGCATCTCAGCTGCTGACCCTCCCTCTCTCTGCTCCCTGGGGTGACCCTGGCTAACCTGCAGGATTAGGGTCTTCCTTCCTTGTTTGACTGTTGCAGTAGGTAGAAAAACCTCCAGTTTTACAAATACAGGACAGCCTAATCTGTGAAAATCCCTAATTGCTATTATTATTATGTTCTATTGAGTCTGTCTGGGCTTCCACACTTCCCCATACCCTTAGCTGAATCCACCCAAATTCTATTATCTGAGGTGGCTTTCCTATGTAGCATCTTCTAGTTCATGCCTAATAATCCACAAGCTTGACAGGCATTTTCCCTTTTCATTTTCTCATTTTTTGAAGCCTTCTTTCTTCTGCCTGTGATGGAGGAAAAATCATCCTCTGGAGGCAGGGTTCACAAAGGGTTGTATGTCAGGGCAGGGGAAAATGCAGATTTGCTCTTTAGCTTGGCTGTCACCAGTGCCACCAAAGCCCTGAATCCCCCCTTCCTTTGCAGATGACAGCTCCTTCTCACATTGTTCTATATTTGTGTTGGGTTAAATCAGTGTGTACACAAAGCACATCAAGGACTTGCAAGCAGTTACAGATGCAAAATACTGCATTTCACACCCAGAGTGACCCAGCAGAGCCAGCCTGGGGTTAGATTTGGACTGGGCCAGGCTGGGGAGTCATCCTGTCCTGCTTCCTGCCTCAAAACAACGAGGCTGGAGCCTTCTTCTGATCAACACACTGTGCACCAGAACCAGGAGGTCCAGAAGGGGCTGTTGGCTCTTAAGAGTAGGGAGAGAAATCCAGCAATAAAGTCTGCATTCCCCTGGTTTCTTCTCTCCTCCTCTGTAATTACTCAGCTCTAAAATGTCATGGAAACAACTTTTTTTCCCCCTTTTTTTCTTTTTCCACAGCCGTACTTACAGGGCAATACTTCAGCTTCAAATGTCTTATCTCACAAAGAAGAATGGAGCAGCAGGAATGACCTTGACCTTAAGCTAAAATGATCCTAAATTTAAATGCCAGATCTCTCCAGACAAGCCACATCACTCAGGCTCTGGGAAGTTAAAAGGAAAAACCAGTAACTTTCTACTTCTCTTACAAACTGTGAGGATTAAGATATTATGGATTATGTGTTTCTCAGTTCTTCAGTAATGTCTTCCTTCATCAGCAAGATCTGGCAAGATTAGGTGATTAATTTAGTTGCTGATGTGAGAAATGTTCGAGTTCAGAGGATTTTTCTTGTCCTTACCTGAACTCTCCCTGAAGAGAAATTTTTCAACTGAGTAATGATTCACTCCATTCCAAGTTATAAGTCTCAAGGGAAGGATATTTAGAGTTTTAATTCTCAACAGTCACATCTAATTCCTCAGTGAAAGATCCTATGACACCACAAGAATGAAATTGGTTACTTCAACAGAAAACAAGCTTAAAATCTGTCATAAAGAACAGCTAAAAGAAGGTGGTTAAAGGGCCAACATAAAAGAAAAATAAACTAGACACATAAAGTAGAAACCAACCCAGCAGCTGAGGAAAAGGAAGAAGAAAACCCCCATAAAGTCACAGATCTGTGGGATTCATTTCTCTGATAGATTTTCCATTTAATTTTGGGTCAGATGGCTTGGTGTTGCAGCAGCCCTCTTGTTAGAGAGTAGCAATGAGCCCAGACACAGAATTCTTGTTTATCACAGCATGAAAAGGGTCCTGGTTTATTCCTCTTTACAGCTCAGCCATCCTGACTCCAACCATTCCCTGACTCTGGCTGCAGCAGCTCCTGCTGGAGGTTTCCCTTGCAGCCTCTCACTGCTGGTTATTTCCTGCCAAACTCTGACTGCAGGGATTGGTTTGCAGACTCTGAATGCAGCTTTTACCCAGGAGGACTGTGACTGCAGGTTCCAACAACAGGCTCTGACTGCACACCCAGACTGACCTCACAGCAGTGATCCTCTCCTCAGGATCCTCCTTCTTCATGATCCTCACCTTCCCTCTTCCTCAAGGTTCCTCCTCCTTCATGATTCCCCCCTGCAAGCAAACCCACTCCCCTTTGTCCCACTTATCTTTATTGGATACAGCTGTGACTCATCAGGACCAAGGCTGTATTGGGTAATTAACACAGTTACTGCTTATCAGGGGCCAGGTCACCTGTATTCCCTTCTCCTACAGCTTGTGTCAGGCTTTTTTCTCTTGGTCACAGAGACTCTTGAGTTTCAAGGCTGCATAACAATCTCCAGCCCTTGAGAGGCTTCAGCAGAACCACCAGAGTCCTCCTTGGGAAAGCACCATGGTTTCCATCTCCAGTGGGGCTGGCTCCAGTCTGCAGAGCTCACTTAAAACCAGAGACCTGGAACATCTCCAGGAGTTCTGGACAGCCCCTTCTGAGCTCTAGCGTTGTTCAGCTTGAGGACACTTTCTTCATGGGATTTTTTAAATGGAATTTCCCAGGCAAAGTCTAATTGCAGGTAACATCCCGAAAGCCATGGAGGGAGTTTGAAACCACAAAATATATTTCTCCCAGTCTATGATTGAGCATCTGCACTGAGCAGGAAACTAATGGTCCTTCTCGAGTAATAGCTTCTCTGGAGGGAAAGTAATTAGTCATACTCTCTAATATTGCAAATGTAATAACTTTGATAAGAAATTCAATATAGAAATACTGCTCCAGAGCAGTTCCTTGTAATATCCCAAGATACTGGACTGGATCTGAGTGTTTCTTTGCTTTTTAGTCTGTGTGTAAAGGATGAACCACCTGCAAATACCACCAAAAAGGCAGCAGCTACTTGCCTATGTGGCCTAGAGTGCTCTGTGGGACACAGAGGGACCTAGCAGAGGTTGTTACTTTCCATGTGCTCCCACATCCTTGCTGCTGCTCCCTTCTCCAGCATCTCTCACAACGTCTTTTCCAGGCACATTCCTGGAAAGCACCTCCAAATTAATTTTTCCCAGTGTGGATGAGATTTCTGGAAGTACCTCCATGATGCTGGGAGGCCAGTTTTCTAAGTTTCAAAACAGATTTGAGTTGGCATCCAATGGCATATTTGGGTGCCAAACACCCATTTGGTGGAAGGATCTTGGTGCCTGAAGCTGTGAGCACTGCCAGGTGCTCCCAGGGCTCCAGAGGATGCCAGACATGGACCCACTGTCACTGTGGAGTTCCCAGAGAGCACAGGGACAGAGCTGGGTGGGTGAGCTGCTCTCACAAGAAACCCTGGGCCCTTTTGCATTATTCCTCTCTGGATAAGACTTCCACCCAATCCCAAATTCTCACTCTGCAAAGATGAATCACGCTCCCATTCCTTCTCGATTGTTGCCAGAGCTCATTTTCCCTATTGTTCTTCTGTAGATTAGGGTAATTCATTCAGAAATGAAATTCAGCCCCATACAATGGCCCTGGCAAAAATAAATGCTGTTTAAGAGAGCATGGGGCATAACAATCCTTCTAAAAGAGGGAATTTTACTGTAACTTCTTTTGGCCAAGTTTCATAATTCATTTTCAAGGGAGCTTTTTAGAAGCACAGTCTCTGTGCTTTATTCTAATTATAAAATAATACACAAACCTTTTTATTTATTACCTCCTTTTCCATGCTTATTTTTCTCCAGTTGTTAATAATTTTAATTAACACCAGAATTTCTCAGCGGCACATCATCTCCTTTTTCATTACAAGTGTTAATTGCAGACTCAAATAAAAGGTGAAGAAGAAATTGAGGCAAACATCAAAAGAAGCTCAACACTGTTGGATGTGCAGAAGAACAATTACTTGCACAGTTGGTTTATTAGGGCTTTAGTTGATTAATAAGAAAGCTTTAAACCCACTTTTGTATATCCTTCTATCTTTATGTATTTTTTAAAACAATAGATACACACCAAGCTCTTTTCTTCTTTCCCAAAGAAATACATTTTACTCAGATGCATCTTGTTCAGAACAGCTCACAGAGCTGAAGCACACTCAGAACCTCATCTCTGATCTACATTTTTAATTCCAGTTCTTATTTTGAAAGATTTTATCAGTAAGTGGTACTACTCACACCAAATATTGAGGGCTTCTAAAGTCTTGACATAACGAGGGTCATTTCTCTCCATGTCCAGGTATATATACCATGTATGTACATATGGGCACAGCAATATTCTCCACCAAATCAAAGGGCACCTTGGATCAGGAGTCAGGTGGTGTCTCTGAAGGCTGGCTGTAGCTTCCAATCCTAATTTCCCAACTGTTTAGAATCAAAAGCTGGCTTGTGTTGGGAGAGACCTCAACGACAACAGGTTCACCCCCCCTGCCATGGGCAGGGACTCCTCCTGCTAGATCAGGTTGCTCAGAGCCCTGTCCAGCCTGGTCTTTCATACCACTTAGTCAGAGGTCAACAGAAGTGTGGCAGTTTTAGGGCACCCGAGGAACGAGGCAGAGGCAGCAAGTCAAAGGAAAGCTTCTACTTCTTTATTCTATTCTGATTATCTGACTCCATTACTTACATACATTTGTACAGAGGTCAAGAGATTGGCTACACAGGTTGTCACCTCTTCGACCTGGATGGTGAACATCACCGTCCATCACATTTCTCCACCCAGAGGACAAAAATGTAAACAATAGATAAATGCTAAAAATATACATTGTTTTCTTGAAGCTGCATGAGAACAGCACTGCAAGGCCTCAAACACTTGCAAGCAAGAAAACTGTGAGGGCAACACAGAAGCAGGCCAAGAACTTGGCAAAACAAAAATCCCTGAGGCTTTCCCTGGGCACAGGGAGGTTGTATGTAGGTGTTTCACAGCGAAGAGCAGGAATCTGAGCACTCAGTGCAGGGGCAGGCTGTTCCCCTGGGCTGAGGAGAAAGGGCAAGAGCAGCACTAGTGCTGTGATCTCCCTGAAAGCTTCACCAGCAAGGAGGAGGAGGAGGAGGAGGAGGAGGTTGTCCCTCATTGCCAGTAGCAGCTACAACATCTGCAGCTGCAGCTGAATCCTCAGGTGGGTGTAGAGGCACAGGTGAGCCCTCACAGCTCAGTCCTGTGCATGCACACAGAGAAGTCAACGTGACAGAAAAGTGGAGCTGACAGCTTGAGATGGAGAGCTCTAATCCTCCCAGCTTCACCTGCCAGAGCTCGTGAGTCAGAACATCCCATCCTTGGCCTCAAGTCACGCCAAAAACAACACCACAGAAAAAAAGAGTGGCTGCTGGTCTGGTCTGCATTCAGGGAGCAGAGTATTCCTGATGCCACCCTTGCCTGCTTTCCCCCAAAGCTCAAAGCTCTCCTGCTGCATTCCAGGCAAGGGAGGCACTCCTGGACAAGCACCTCCTCCTGGATGAGCACCTCTCTACCCCACATGTCCTGCTTGAGCCCCTGTTGGATTCACATGGGATTTGTCCAGCCCTGGAGACACCTGGAGACACCCATCCTTTAATACCCAGAATTTTCCTGCATTGCAGATTGAGGCTTAGGCTACAGAGAAAGGACATGTCACTCTAGGTGCCTTTTTATCACTGAATCTCCCCTAAAAAATTAATCCTTTCCCATTTTCCAGGTAAAGTTTCTTAATTTGTTTATATTTTCTGTTCCTTCTATGTTTTTTTTAGTACATCCTGATTTGTGTTATTCAACATCAATATCAACTTGGTTTTTATGATGTTTTTGCCTCATCAATGAAGGTTTTTCATTAAAAAAAAAGGAAAAAAAAAGTGAACTAAAGGCTACTGTTATCCTGCCCTACTTCCCAGTCCAGTACAACTCTCCATCCCAAAGAGAAACACTGCATTCCTTTGCTGGGGAATCCCTCAGGAAAGATTCACTGGATTTAACCACAATATTTCCCAAGCCTTTCCAGTTTAAGTCCTCAGAAGGAGCCTCAGGAGGGACACTGCAGCCTCAACATTTCATTTTTCTGAAGTCCTCCCTGCCCACTGGAGTTCACTTTGTGTTGGCTTGGTCCCTGATTACCCCTTCAAAGTCACACCCTCTCCCTTCCCTGCATAGTCCAGGAACAACAGCAGATGGATCAGAACCCCCAGCCCCTTCCCCATCACCTTCAAACCGTAGAGAGAAACAACAAAATCATTTTTTGTTGAAACAACAACAAAAAGATTTTTGGAATTTTTTCTGCATGGGCACAGAGGGTCTGAATGGGATCAGGTGTTTGAGGCAGATCTCAGCAGCTCTGATAACCACTCAGAATATGATGATGAAATTCTGTTTTTGCTCACCCTTGTTTCACTCTGCACTTTGACTTCTCATGTTTTCTGTTTCCTTGCTTCCCCTATTTCCCTGCCAACCTTCCTCAGCTCCCAGCACTTGCTCTCTCTTTCAACTCTTGTGTACTCCCCTGTGAAATGCTGTACTCGTCTCTTGTGGATTTTCTTCTTCAGGGGTTCTTTTTTTTTTTTTCCTCTTTCTAATTTCCATTTTTCCAAAAGGAAATAGGACCTGTTCTGCTTTAATTACTGCTCCAGTTAGCATCCTCCAGCCTTCTACCAACCCCTTTCATTTTCACTGCTTCCTCCCAGTGGACCTGGCCCACTCAATTTCATAATTCCCTAAAATTTACTTTCCTAACTGTAGCTCTCTGTGCATAATTCATCCATAAATTGGATTTGTTTCCTACTGGGATAATCAAACAATCTTCTGTAGCTTTTTTTTCCCCCCACACCTTTTGTTATTCTTTCTTTCCAGGTAATTATACACAAGTTGTTACATATTTGGGGCAGGAAAGCAGGGGAAAGCAGAGAAATATGGAGAAATCCATATTTCCCTCTTCTTACTGAGACTTCCCCTTCTTCCCATAACCAAATACATTCATTTAATTCAACAGGGCTGACATTTCTAAGCAAAACGAAGTAGAAGTTGCTTTAAGACAAAATGTGAGTAAGGCAGAGCCAGACCTTGAGCTGATGTAAATCAGAACAGACCTATTGTCTTCAGAGAAAATACAAAAATTTTCTAGGGAAAAATCCAAATTTTAAAAGGGCTGCTGGAGCTGTGCAGACATAGCACAGCTGAGAATCAGGACTACCTTTAAATCTGTTGGGGGTTTTTTCCTTGTTTTTCTTACTCTTAAAATTGCAAGCTGACTGACTTAGCACATTATTTTTTGAGCCATTAATAGCGTGGAGTCTAATTTGGAAGCAAAGCTAACGCCCAGGAAAAGCAAGCAGCACAGATGACAAAATTATCACACCTTCCCTGGAACTGGCAAGAAGAATAAGGGCTGAAGGCTTGCACATGTGGCTTACTTGCATTAGTGTGAAAACTAGTGTGCTTTAGGGGGGAAAAAAAAGTATTTTATTATTCAAATCGGATTCCTTTTTCATATCAATTTATGACATGACATCCATTTTTGTGAGTCTTTCCTGTTAGGAGGGAAACGTGCTCACATGTATCTTCAATGTGGGTTTATTTGTCAAATTATCACAGGACAAACAGTGATGAGTAACATCCATACAAATGTGTTGCCTTTATATGTGCTTACTTCACAGTAAGTGAGAAAAGAGAGAAAACCAACCCAAACAGACAGAAAACACACAGAGCATGACTATTTGTACCATGTATGCAAAGAGTTTCACGCAGCAGAGACGTATCCCCGGGCTCCTTGCTGCTCCTATAATACAAATAAGAAATATATAAAATACCTCATAAACCAGCTTGTTGGATTTTATTGCAAGAAATCCATCAGCCATCCTATTACCATGCAAATCCTCTTATTGCATTGTCTGACAACAGCAATTCAAATAAAAAAAAAATAAAATAAAAAACCTTAACAACCTGGGAATAAATTCTCTCTTTCATGCGTGCCAGCAGCTCCCATGAACAGTAGTAGGAGTTTCTCTGCAGGGGCCTGTCAAGGTGAAAATAGACAGCTCACCCTTCTCCCCTGCTCAGAGACTGAGTGCTGAATTGTTGCATATATGATTTTTTTTTTTTAATGGAGAGATCAAAGAAGAAATCCAGGAATAAAAGATATTAAAAAAGCCCCCAAACAACCCAGTAATCAAGGCAGTTCCAAAGAGGAAAGGTACAGTGTTACATATCCTCTTGCTCTTGGACGTTCTCCAGGATTAGTGAGACAAATCCCTCCCCTCAGTTTTCTATGCCCTGCAGCTCTCAGAAAGTGTCCATCTGTCCACATCTGGGCACCAGGGCAGAGCTGCAGCTTGTGAGTGGAATATGCTAGAAAATATTACATAGCTATATTAATTCTTCTTCATAGAAAATGTAATTTCCTCAAAAATGTAAATTTCTGGAAGAAAAATTGCAAATATTTTCCTCCAATACAACATTTCATGAAACAGATTTCTTCCAAATTCTGTACTTAAATCAGAATCAGTCAACACCACATAGCTTCAGAAGCAAAGGTTTGTTGTGGTCTTTCCTCCCTCTTTTAGCCAAAGTCTTCATAGGAGCAAAGAATGCCTGTCAACTTTAAACACCATCACTTAAATATTAGATGACACACCAACTCTAGAGGTCCCTGATTTCTAAAAAAAAAAAAAAAAGAGGTTATATTCTTTTTCGTGTTTTAAACTTTTCCTCTGGTACTCCTTGAGAGACCTGAAAAGATATGGACAAAATTCAGCCTGAAGAAAGCAGCCTTTAATTTCACTTAATCTCATTTTCCAAGGTAATGGAAAGAATCAATCCTATACTACTTCCCTCTTTCCACACCAAAAAAGCAGCTAAAAAGTGGGGTTGCTTTCCAGAAATACAGCCAAAGGGAAACAGTGGAGGAAAAACACCTTGCTGCCCCTCCTGGAGTGCTCGTGGAGCCAGAGACAGGGCAGGGAGGTTGGGCTGTCAAGTACACTGCAGGGTCGATCTGCATTTGGAATTTATCCTTTCAGCAGTTGTGAGAAGATAAAAGACAAAGTTAAAGTGTCACATAAGAGATAAGAAAGTTAAATGGTGCATAAACAAATCTGATGCTGTGTTTGACCTGTGGGGGAAGGGAAGAGCTGGGTACACTGCATGCTGTACATCTTCTAGGAGACAAATGGATGGATGATTGGAAACTTGTTCATATACTTCACAGGCTTCTGCCATTCACTAAATGTGAGGTAATAAACCTTATTGGATTTCATATTTTGTGGGAAATGGCTCTTTCATGGCTTTGTCCCCTTAATGGATGTTCATTTAGGAAAGCACTATATAGGCTTTATGACATCAAAAGGAATAAAGGGTTTTAAATGAATCCTGATGCTCTCTCAAAGTGCTGGAGTTGGGAACTTCAAGCTAAATTCACAGTCAGAAGCAGAATCTTCCACAAGCTTTTTAATGTACAGAAGAAAAACTTTGGGGATCAAAGTTTTATTTAACAAGCCTTAAGTCACATTTATCTTTTGATTTTTACAGGTAGCCTCTTTCATCTTTCCTCAGTTTTCCTCATCTTCAAGTGTCTCTTCAACCTCCTTACTCTTCTTCTCCTTTTCCCCCATTTCTCTTCCTTTCTGGACAATACACTTTTTCCCACAATAAATACAAAGTTTTCTTCTCCACCTAGTTCAGAGTTGCCTCCTGGAACTTTCTGCTTCTGTATTTTTATGAACTGTTTCCCCCCCTGAGGCCTTTTATTGACACATCTAGGAATAATAAAATAAGACAGTGCCATTTTCTGGCATTATTTTTCCTGAACAGTGGAAATGCCATAAAGGCAAGGAAAACCTCCTTGCTTCTCTCCTTTCTGAGGCTCATGACCAGCTACTACCCTGGAGCAAGTCAATCTCACAAAGGCTTCCCACAGATCTGAAGACATGAGCTGCCCTAATAATGCTGACTGCAAAGGCACTCCTGGCACCCAGCATTCGATTGTTTATTACAACCTCAATTTTTGTGTCAGTTTTGCACAGAGAGCTACTTTCTCCACATCCATCCCCACCAGGCCTGGGACCTAGGGAAAACCCAGGTATCAGCTCAGATGCACCTATTCCAGATGGTGCATGCTCCTACTGACTGTCTTCTTTCCTGTTTCTAACCCAATGCTATTAGGAATTCATTCCCCATTTCTTCTGCAAGTTTTCCTGCAGAAAATTCAGTCATGATGACAGCAGCCCCAGCTCCCTAATGTGCACAGCCCTAACCTCTTGGAGCAGGCCATGGAAGATGAATCAGCCAGTACTTCTGAGATGTACTCTCTAGGATAATGCACAGTTGTGCAGAGAACAATCTTCCCATTAATTTCAGTTTATCAGGCCTGAAGTGTAATAGTATGACATGAATTAATCAGATGTGAGCACGCCCAGCTCCTTGTAGAACTGGGACTGGCTGTAGAAAAATCTCTGAACATGCACAACATCCCTGGGATTTAATCACACAAAATGGCATTTTTCTGTTTGGGGCAGGGGAAACCAGCACTCACCATGTGCTAGACAAGCCCCATCTGCCAAATGAGCTGCTTTTTGAGTTCACTCCATGCTAGAATAAAACAACTTGGCTTAAACCACTGTCAAACACAAGTTCATAGCATGCACCTCTTCCTGCATGTATAAACTTCACAGCTGAGCCTGTTTAAGTGGCTCACATAGGCAGAGAGCAATCAGCCTCCAGCTCGTGATGGAACTGCCGATTTCTGTTCTTATTCAAATCTTTTAATTCCAATTCTGTAATAAACTTCCCTTTCAATGACTCAAGGAATGATTTGCTTTGTCTCACATATCTCAGCATCTAAAGAAGCTTTGACAGGAGCATACCTAGAGCTTCTGAGATAAATATATAATAAATCTAATGTTGTCAAGCATGGTGGCATTTTTATTTTATTTTCAAAGAGAATTTAATCTAACTTCCCAGGGGATTCTTCTCTTGTGTCATAACAAAGTCTGGCTTGTAATGGATTTCCCATTTTTCTTTCTATCTTGTATAATGACAAAATTGCTGTAAAGAGAAGCAGAGCTCTATAATATGTCACAAAACATAAGTGGGAAGTGACAGTTGTCTTCGAAAGGTTGGGCTCAGCCCAAGCCCCAATTTCTGGAATCACAGCCACTAAATTATTTCATATGGTTCCACAATCAGTTTCCAGCCAGGCTTGAACTACAGGGAAAGTCCATACGTAATGTGAATTTACCCTTGCCCCAAAAAAAACCACACAATGAGGGGGGGAATAATAAAAAAAAAACCCAAATCAATAAATAGCACTTAAAGATCAAAGTTTCAACTGATGGAATATTGATATAAAACAATATAAAAATAAGTAACACTAATAAAACCTAAATTTAATATTAACCAGTCAAGAATCCAGTTCATACATATCCATCTCTACATGTCATCCTAAATAAAAAACTTCTAATATTAAATTTATGGCAAGTAATGGGATGTAATGGAATTCATATATCCTTTGGGGAAAAATGCCTCTATTACATTGCATTATAAATCCTTATGTATCAAAGGACTAAAAGCCACTACTCTCTTCAAGGCCATAATTTTCTTCAACAAATTCTAGAATCCTTTCATTGTTATTGAGCATCCTCATAAAAGACTAATATTTTCAACTGTGCTTTTGATAATTCTATTTTGCTTGCTTGAAAATTGCCTTGCTGGCAGAAAGCAGAGCTAGTGCTCAGTGTACACAGCCACATTTGCCACTTAAAAAGAGAATTAAAGGCATTTTTTTCCGGGATGTTTTACATTGCAGACCTCGGGCAAGAAGTTCAGAGCACAGCAATTAGCGGGTGAGCAACCTTGAGCTCACAGGTGGGTTGTGTTCTGTAACATTTATTGTAGTGCAAAGTTGTCACGGGAACCCGGGTGGAGATGGATTGTGCTGCTCACATTTCACTGTGCAATCACACAAATGCTAATTTGCTGTGCTGGCCGGACCCTTCAACAGCACAGAATTTTTCTTTAGGAGAGGCCATTCCCTATCAAGCCTGGTCAAGTCCTGAGGTCCCTCACATGTCACACCCAGAGGCTGCTGTCCTTTCTCCCCTCTTCATGTTGATCATACCTGCTGCTCTTGCCTCAGCTGATGGTAAAGCACTTTCCCAAAGCAGGAGACTGGGATCATTATTTACTTTTGACACATGAAGAGGCTGAGCCAGGAGCAGTTGACTGCCCAAACTGTGCCATGTGCTGATGACTAAGGGACAGGCAGAGCTCAAGTCCCTCAAAGACTCAGACATCTGCCCCAAAAGTGACAGAGACTTTCTCCAAAGTCTTTGGCCACCATGCCTCAAGCATCTTGCCTTAAAAATTTCTAGCCCATAGATCCCATTAATCATGTCTTATTCCTTTCTCAGCTTGACTGTGGCTTCCACTGCACAGCTTCCCTCCTCTCTGCAAGTTTCAGTCCTTCCAACCAGGTACAGAAGCTCAGGGACACCGTGGGGTGCCCCAGCTTTGCAGGCTGGCAGGACAGAGGCTCTCACCAGACGTCACCATGAGGTGGATGGTGCTGAGGCTCAGCAGCTTCACAGCTGAGCTGCTCTTGAGCTATGGCAGGGAGAGCAGGAGAGAGAGTTGTGTAATCGTTCTGAAAGCCTGCCAAGCAGCTCGTTTACAGAATTAAACAGTCTGTAGTATAATTAACACAGGGAAAAACTGTATGGCCTTTTGTTACTCGTCACACAAAATAGCTCATTTCCTCATCGTAACACGACAAGAGGAATGGGATCATGTGTGTGGGTCACTGACCAAATGCACCTAGACCTCTGCTCTGCTCCATGGTTCCTGCTATTCAGGAGTATTCATGCTGCTTGTAGAGATGCCCAAAGTCCAGGCAGACAACTCATGGAGCTCTGAAATGGAAAGGAGGTTCTAGGGTAGCAAAGCTGGTCACTGCAAGAGTCAGCTTCAACACACCCTGGTGCCATCATCCTGGTTTAAGAGCCTCACTTTTACTGTACCTTCCAAGATCTTCCCCCTTCAAGCACCACTTGAGCCATCAACAACAGCCTTGGGCCAGGTTCAGAAGTTTTCAGTTTTCAGTGTCTCCATCTGGAATGTTTGTGGCAGGTTTTTGTTCTGTCCCAAAGAGCACTGAGTCCTATTGAAAATCCAACCATCCAAATGGGTTCTCATTCCCAGCTGTTACAAGATCGGATATAAAAGATTAAAGGGAAGTTTCCACAGCCCTTGGTGAGTGCTGGGCCACTCTCTGAGCTCCTCCACACCCACCACTCCTCTTCAGAGAAGATCTCTTGGAAGAAGGAGGAAGGGAAGCTGGTGTTATGGAAAAGGCCTCCCACCAACGTGTTTGTGCTCCACAATAATGCTGTAAACAGAACTGTTTCTCTCTATAAAACCTCACATTCTTCACCATCACACAGTAAATCCTTTACTCCTACTCTTATATGTCCTTTTTAGTTACTCCTGTCCCTTTGCCACCCCTTTGCTGGGAAGCCAGCAGGGAAGCCTTGCCAGGGACTGCTGGAAGATGCTGCACAAGGGGTTTCAAGCCCCCCTCCTCCCATCTCTCCCCACCCCCACAAACCACTTTCCCTTTTTATTTTTGAGAGGCTGGAATATCACAGGATAAAGAGGCTGCAGCTGTGTTGGGGGGAAAAAAACCCACAGTTACGCCTCAGCAATTTATGGACAATTTCCCATTAATAAGAGATAATGGAGTGCAGCTCAATGGATTTGCAATTGCACACTCACTCTTTGAGGATATGGAGGGGAGTCTGACAGCAGTTTGTTCCTCTCAGCAATGGCATTACCATGATTTTGTATATCCCATTGTACACAGGGAGATTTGGACAGTTTGAAATGGTTTAACAGCCTGTTAGGAAAAGCATGGGTGTATCAAGTTATTGAAATGACCTCAAATACTGTCACTGCAAGGGAAGCATCTGATAGAAATTCACCATGGGCTCCCACCTGCGTGTGCTCAGAGGGCAGGAGTGGGTCTGTTGGGTTGTGAGAATATGAGACCCAGTTCAATTCCCCTTGCACAGGAGACACAGGGAAAACCCACATTGGGGTGCTGCAGAACACATTTGCACACGTGTTTCCTAGCAGATCAGCTTTCTTGACTTCCTCACATCCCACACAGGCTACAGAGATCACAGGCTCTCACTGCACTGCCACCATGGTGGTCTGAAGTTATACTGCTCCTGCACACTGCAAACCAATGCAGGAACAATGAGACAGCTCCTACAGGGACACAGAACCCTTTGGGGTAAAAAATGTGGGTGCACAGAACCCCAAACTCATCAGTTTGTACGGGAGTTTTCTCCTATGCCTTGTCACAGAGTCACTGTTTGCAGTCCTGCAGAACCAGGGACCAAAGCTGCCAGATAAATCTGCTCACCTAGGGAAGAGGTTATTCCTCTTCAGAGTTTCTCTGCATTTGCATGTGCAGTCCTGGAGAGTCACATTGGTTAATGGTGCAGACAGTTCCTCTCAATTTCAATTTGTTGTCCTCAGGTATAATTGACTCCCTCTTAACACCTTATGAGCAAGGGCAGCCAGAAGTGCACCTTCTCTGTTACTCATATCCCTACACACACCCTGACACAGCTCAAGCTCAGAAGTGACTTTTCCATCACTAAGGCTAAAGACAAGCAGAAAATTTCCATCTAAAATTCACATTTTCAGATCCTCTCTCGTTCTGTAGTACTGTGTGTGTTTTGGAGGTTATAGAGCTTGGGCTCCCAATGAAGATGTATCATCAGTTATTTTACAAGGGTGTGATTATACCTTGTGTTTTCTTCCAGTCTCCCACTGTACTAACATTTTGTTTGCTGCAGCTACATGATTGCTAAAGCATTTCAAGCATCACTCTGAAGTGCAAGATCTACATACAGCTTTTTTTGCTAAATACTGATGAAGCACATGCTTACAGAGACAAGGGTGAATCACAGAGAATGCTACTGTCCAAAAGAAATGAGCTCCTGCTTTCCCCCCAGCCTAGACTAATTGCACTGACAGATTCCAGCTCACCCATTACATTTTTAATGAACTGTAAAAAATGAGTTTCAAGTCATAAACTTCCATAGTGAATCTACATTTTGTCAAAGTTTCCAGGCTATTTTTCCCAAATTCTTTAGAGTCAATTACTAATTTCTAGGTTTATATATGTATGTATATATTTATATATGAGGGGAAAGAAAGCTTGAGTACACCAGTATTGAGGATATGCACCGACTCCTCAAAGGATTTCCATAAGAAATAAATCAGACAACCAAAGCAGCACCTTTCCAGATCCAGGTATAAGCGGAGGCCCATAAATTCAGCACACATGGATGCAAACCTTTAATTTGAAATCTTTTCTCCAGGCTCGGGATAGATTCTCTTTACAACTTCCCAAGATGATCCAAGTTCACAGCAGAGGCTAAATTAGTCACACTCGACGTGGTTTCCAGTTTTAGTGCAGGTCTCTCACAGTGACAGGCTTTTCCAAAGGATGCAGATTCTGGGCTGTACCACAAACACCCACATGCACCTCCTGTGACGCCTGATCTTTAAAAGTGAAAACCCAACACTTTCCTAGGCAGAAACATTACTTTCTCTGGAGAAATAAATGGCCATCAATATGTCCATTTTCTCCAAAGGGACAAGTTCCTCTCCTTCTTACTCCTGCCTCTAGAGACCATGGCAGCAGCACTGCTCAGCCAGAGTGGGAAGCAGATTGAATCTTCCAAAGTTCTCATTTTCAAAGGAGACAGACAAAGAACAACAGTATTATCTGTCATGGATTAAACAGAGCAGTTTAGTGAACCAGCCTGGGGCTCCTCCTTCACTCTGGAGAACGACCCCAGCCTTTCTCCCAGCCCATCCCTTCCTCATGGAGAAGGGACATTTAGGAGTAGACTGGGATACTAAGGCTCCCCAGTAATGCAGATGCAACAGTGTTGCTTCCTTCCAATCTAAAATTACCTAGCATGCACCAGAGCACAAAATAAAACCCAGACAGGCTGAAGTTCACCGTGGGAAAAGATGTGCTTTGCATTCCATATCATATCCAATAACATCTCATCTACCTTAAAAATCACCAGAAGTTCAGGAGGTATCTTTTTGGATTTTTAAATAGCTCAGCTGAAAACCAATTCTCCTAATGAAAAACAATAGCAAATTACTTAGTTATTATTAATCTCATGCACAGAAGCAATTATTTCCCAATTGAGACTTTTGTCTAAAGAAATAGTCTTATAGATAATTTTGGAAAGATGACAAGCCTCCTCTGCTGCTGTGTTTTAATTTGCATAAATATGACATTAAAACCTGAAAGAATTGCTTTAAAAAACAATTATTCCATCAACAAGACCTGACAGTGCAGAACTCAATGGCACCAAAGAGATCGTCTTGGTAGGAAAAGATAATCTTTCCCTTTTACTGACATTAAAACACCTCTTGCTTTAAACAGGACTGCAGTGCAGATTTAGGTTTTAGAACCCTTTAAAAACTGAACATGTGTAAATATCATTATTTTTAGATGCACTGCAGCAGGGAGTGAAGGAATAAAAATCCCACACTGAGCACCTTGACAGGGCTGTTCAACCCAAGGGAGGAAGGGTTATACAAGATCTTGCCATGTTGAGAAGACAAAAAGGAGACACCTTCCTATTATCATGCCGTGCCTGTCTCTGGGAGCTTTTGTTCCATTAAAAACTTGTTAATTGCTGCCTTAGTAACAAAGGAACAACATGCTGTGGTGGGACTGTTAGGAGTCTACAGGGCTGGCTCACCCTTAGGAAGGCAGAGGGGTTTAATTGGCTCTGTGTTCTTAGAAGATGCAATAAAGAGGGATAATCAATTGGTGTCAACATCTAATAATGGAGATTCTTTACAAAATGGAAGAGAAAATCCAAACCCTACTTAATTGAAAGCTATGGCATCTGGGTCTGTAAAAAATGAGCTGGATGTAAAATTTATTAAGTATCTGTGCACAGCCAAGAAAAAAAAAACGCTGAGAATTTTAAGAGGCCATCATCACTTCATCTCTCTGATGGAGCTATGCCTTCAGTTCTCCAGGCAGCATGTCTGCAAACTCCTATGCAAAACAGTAAATTATAAGTCAGAACACCCAGTGATCATCTGGGTGATTAATTCCCTTACTACAGCAGTGCAAGGACAGAAATGCTTCTTCAGTCTTTCTTGGCCAACCAGAAGTTTCCTGTAGAACTCTTTTACATCATGCAATATATTCATGCAAATTCTCCAGAACTGCTAACCTGGTTCTCCCTTTGATCTCCTTAAGGATACAGCATATTCCAGAAGCTTCATACCCAAGAATTAGTTTTATAGCATGCTTTTATGAAAAGAAATTAGATGGATGCCTAGTGTGGCCAGTTTGCATGAGGACTGAAGTCTCCAGAGGTTTCCTCATGAAAATTCAACTCTGATATCCCAAAGGTATCAACCCAAGCAGTGCATGCCAAGACTGATTTCCTGTTTTCCATGAAAATACAGTGGGGCTATAATGGAAGGAATAAACTCATGTACATGAGACTAATAGTAATTAGTTTCAGTGTTTTTCTAAAAAATATTTTGCTTTAAAAGCAACCAATAAGCTTTTCTCCAGGAGAGAGCAGACAACAGGTCTCACGGCCTTTTCCCCACCCTCACAGTAAGCATCCTCAAACAGAGGACAGTCAGAACTCAGAATTAATCCTCATCTTAAACAAACACCCTTTGTTTACTGACAAGTGGACTCTCTTTTGTCCGTGTGTACTCTCCAGTGTTTGGCATGAGGCAGAGAAGCAGAAAGGGATAAAGATGACCACAAGGACCATTCTCCTCTTTTCCCACAGCACAGACCCTTTGTGCAGAGTAAATGCCAGCTGTAACAGCAGTTGTGATCACAGCTCGCTTGTGAACCCCCTTTTTCCCCCCTCAGAGCCCTCGGGGTCCAAAGCCAGGCTGCAGCAGAGGCAGCTGCAGCTGGTGTTGCCCAGAGAGACTCTGGCAGGACCAAAGGTGCTCGCTGTGAAAAAGAGTCCATGTCTTTGGTTGGAAGACAAGGGCAGGCTGCAGATTTACCCTGTGGACCTCAGGCCTGGCACTTTCTATGCATTACTAAGTGGAAGGAACATTTTCTGTTTGTGTCCTCACATTAATTCAAGTCAGTAATGAAGTTGGGAGCATCAAAAGGTTTTAGCGGTGTACGGGATTAGACCAGGCTTAGATAACTGAATAAATGAACTGACTTAATTAGCTCTCCTGAAACAAATTATTATACAGTGCTCATTTCCAACTCTCATATGAACCCCAAAGAGTTCTAGAAATGCATTAATTCCTTGAATAATAAATCTTATATTTTTGCATACCTACTGCAATTATGATGGATAATGAGATTTTAATTAATCAGACCCAGATTTTTTAATGCTTTTGAAGAATGTAGATACATTAGGGACCTATTTATTGAGTAAATCTTGGAGGGAAAAAAATCAAAGGAGCAGAAGTCAACAGAAACAGCATCAAATTTTTTTCTGTGTTAAACAAACTCATATCTAACAGGCTCCTTAAGAACATCCATCCCACAAACACCCTGTCTAGACTGCAAACTGTCAAATCCTGGTCAAAGCATTGGCTTCAGTACCTCTCTAGAGGCAAAAATAGAGTTATTAGATATTATTCCACATGGAATACATTCTTGGTTTTACTCAAAAAAGGTTTTTTCTACTGTAATTTAAATGCTCAATGTACAAAGACTATTTTCTTGCTCATATATTCTGTACTTCCAGGTACTTCTGTGTGAGAGCCACTTACTATTAACATGGCAAAGCAGTCATTAAATCTTTCTCTCATATTTTTCTTTTTTTTCCCAACCCCTTCTGAGGAGGTAGCTAAAGATCTCTCTCGTGGAAAGGTGGTGGCATTGCAGTTGTCATTAATTATAAATCAGCTGCTAATATGACTGAGAGCACAAAGATTGTAGGGGGTCTTGTTAACATGAGATTAAAATTCTCTTGAAGTGTGATTATTTTGCAAGAGGGTATTGGGCTGGATTTATGACAACTTATTGCATCTCTGCACTTGCTGCATTGACAGGAGAGATTTTTGTTAATCATAGGGAAGGTATCAATGCACACCACTTCCCCTGGAGAAACCCTAGCACTTGTAAAGAAAAAACCCGAAGGAGGGGGGACTTTAAATCCTAATTACGGATTTCTAGCAAGTCTCCTTTCTTCTCAGCTCCTTTTTTGATAAAAGTGAAGTTGTCACTGGAGAGAACCAAGAAAGTCAAGGGCGCAACACCCCAGCAGGGCAAGGTCAGCTCTTGCACGTGTTTGGAATGGGAAAAAAAGGCAGAGCTTCCAGTTTAAACAAAACTGAATTTTAAGTCTTGGTGTGAAACTTTCAAATTTTTTTGCCCTTCTTCAATCAACCTCACTGGATTTGCCATGGTGAAGAGGTTTGCCTTTCCATTCCTTTCCTCCCCCTTAAAGGAACTCAACCATTTCCTCTGGAAAAGCCACTTTTCCTTGAAAAAAATATGGTGAAAGAATTTTTCTTAATAAACCAAGCAATTGGCAGTAGCATATTCAGGCTTCTTTTCCCTCTGTTTGAATTGCTAATCTCTGCACTAAAAAAAATGTAATTCTTACTGAGCCACAGAGCAGGGAAGGGGGGGTAGCAGACCCCTCTGCAGCTGCAGTAATCTGGTCTTAAAGTCAGAATTTACAGAAGCAGTTAGGTGCAGGAGTCCCTCTGGCTTGAGGAATTAGGAAACCAAGTACTTCAACCTTGAGAGGATTTTCCAGTCTGTATATTTGGGCTCGTGCATAACTTTCCAAATCTGGGCCCTGCGAGTGCCTCATGGAAGACGGCCAGATGTGTCCTCCTGGGCCTTTCTCTGGGGAAAGCTTAGAGAACAGATTTTCTCCTGTTCTCCATGTGCACAGAATTGCTCATGACAGAGCACCAGCTCCTTGCTGCATTGAGTGGGTCCCTGCTTTCAGGAGCAGCCCCCAAGGCCTGAGCTCCTGCCAGCTTCCCCAGGCTGACCCTCCTTAGCCTTTATTGCACCCCACACCACAAGGCCCCTTTCAACTGAGCCCAAACCAACAGGGGTGCAGAGGATGCTAAATTCCATCTGACCCACAGAAACCAAGCCCACAGTGGTGAAATATTGCTAGGAAATTTTCATCTGTATTTACAGAAAGAGGAAACTTAATACAAAAGGCACCTGGCCCAAGACTAAGTGCGTGTGTTTGCTCATGGCTCTATGGGAAGAAGCTCACCACTTATAATCAGAATTAGTGCTGCTGCAATCCTTCTTGGTAATGGAAAGATTCATTTAGAAGCTGCTTTGATATGTTGCACTCAGCTCTCTGAGCAATGAAATGCTTTTTTGTGCCATTTTCTCCACCCCCTGAGTTTTGTTGCCCTCCCCACCACCAATCTAAATTCGCTTTTATGTGCTAGGAAAACAAAAAAAAAAAGTGTTAATTTACCACTTCTGAACATCTTGTCCTCTTAATTTGTACAGAGCTGGTTTGTTCAGCACAGAAACAGTACAAGGAGCAGAACAAATTTAGCTGGGAGGCAGAGTGGGGGCAGGGAGGGGATGGCAGAGGCAGAGGGGGAGCAGAGAGGGGCTCTGCAATGGTGCTGCTCTTCTTGTGGTGTTCTGTGAGCAGGTGCCCTCATGCCCCTACCCTCCTGCAACCTTGTTTCTACCAACTGCAGTCAGGTTGGAAATGCCACCTCCGTGCAAAGCCTCTCCATCATTTTATTTTCCTGCTTTCCTCACAAATTTGCCTTTCTTCAAACTACTTGTTTTAGTTTCAGGGTTTCATTTTTTTATTTTTCCTCTCCTCCTGTCTGCTCTCAATTCCCTGGATACCCCATGTCCTCTGAGGGTCTCTCACCCTCCTTTGGCACCCTATGTCCTCTTCCCAACCCATCCTTTCCCTTCCCTTGCCCTGCTCCTCCTTGGGCACAATTCTTTTGCTCCCCCACTTTCTGCCACTTTCTCCCAGACTCCTTTCCCAGTTCTACCCCAGTTGCCTCCCCAGAGTCCCCCATTTCTCCCTTGCTACAATACATACACAAAAACATAGCCAAGGATGTCACTGAGCCTTAAGACCAGAATTATTGAGAATATGCAATGAAAAGATATGCCAGAGGCACTCAGGAAAAAAGGTGGGGACTGAGGTGAAATGGAAAATAAACTAAAAGTGGAGACAAAATATCTTTGTGCATCTGGGCCTAAAAAGTACATGGGGGGGCCTTGGCAAACTGTGATACGATAGCCAGCTTGGAGAAAATCCATAGCAGCAAATCCTCAAGTTAACCCAGCTGCTTCAGGAACCTCTTGCCCATTCAATTTGAACCAATATTTTGGTTGGAATGAATAGCAGGTTTTCCTCTTTTGAAGTAAAAAGGGCAAGTGGAAATCAGATTTTGTTATCTCAGAATATCAAGAC
The DNA here is from genome assembly GCA_037834095.1 of Argya squamiceps. Lineage (NCBI taxonomy): Eukaryota > Metazoa > Chordata > Aves > Passeriformes > Leiothrichidae > Argya > Argya squamiceps. The sequence continues at coordinate 5,828,035 of JBBMKD010000145.1, read as the reverse complement.
TTAACATTTTCTTCAGTAACGTAATGAGCTGATGACCTTTGCAAAGAAGAGAAGGAATGGCCAACTTCATCTTTACAGCATTTATTTTATGTAACAGCTTTCTCAGCTGAGCTGAAGACAGAAATGGACAGAGCATTATTAGCCCAAGAAAGTCAAGTCTGCTTACATTTCTGGAATAGAAATGGGCATATAAACCATGATAAGTGATTATCTTCAGCCAGCAATTTAACGCCAGCTACAAAGAGAAAGCAGCCCAGAATCTGCACTGATAAAAGGCATCTTGTGCTATTTGATGTCCAGCACCATAATTTGGGGCATTTTAATATTTTCTCTTGGAGTCAGAGCCTGCTTGTTCTTTGGGATCTGAGGAAAGGTAAGGAGTGTCACACTGGTACAGCAATAAACGTGTTAGCTTGGCACAAGGAATGCCAGAGGGCAGGTGCCCACCCCAACAAAATGAGTGAATGTGTGCCTACCACAGCCAGATGATGACAAATCCCCCTCCAGTGCTCCCAGAGGGGCAATGGGCAGGTTTGGCAGTCATTTGGAGTGGCCTGAGGGTTGCAATAATTTCTGCCTCCCCCAGCAAGCCCCAAAATGGGGTGGGTCATGCCAGGAGGCCTCAGACAGAGCCTAGGAGGGGATGAATATGGGATCTGTGGTGCCAGCAGAGCTGCATGGCTGGGGCTCTCTCCAGGAGGTTTTTCCCTTACAGGACAGCTGAGGGCTGTCAAAGGGAGAATGCAAACAAAGGAAAAGCTGCTCTCAATAGCATGGCTGATGGCTGTGCAGAACTACCCCAAAAAGGCCTTTCCAGAAGCCTTGTATTTCCCCAGCACAATTATGGTCTAATAAATCAGCACAATTACAAGGCACACACTATTAAAAACATTTTTGCATCTATCCAAAAATATACACATTTTCTCAGTTTGTGCCTGCAGAAACCAGAGCTGTGGGAGAACAAAAGCATTTGTCATCAGGCTTCTCTCCTGCCAGTGAATGGGCTTGAGACAATTACATTTTCTTTTTTAACTTCCATCATCTCCAGCACCCCTGTGAATAACAGAGCTCCTGGCTGGAATGTCACCACAACCATTCCTTGCTGCAGCCATTCCTGCAAGAGATGAAAGGGTCCCTTCCCTGAAACAAGTCCAGCCTGTGGGCAATAGGGTTTGGCTGCCAAGCACCACAAATATGTTCTATCCAGATACTGGCAGAATGTCTGTGCAGAGATCTCTGTCACAGCTTGGAGAGAACTTGGCTGTTCACATGGGGTCCACTTGGCTGTGAAAGCCACCTTTTGGTCAGTCTCTCTTCTCCCTCTGAGAGATGCATCCATGTCTCCTGGCCCCGTCTGTCACATGAAACCTGCTCCAGAAATTTCCATGGCCAATCATGGTCCCTGTCAAGCCATATTCCCTCACACTTCTCCTGAGGATGGCACCTTCTCAACTGCAAGGGGACAGTGGTGGAACACAGCTGCTGCTGAATGAGCCCAGGTATAGGACTTCTGGTCTACAGCAGATTGATGCCATGATTGCATTTAATTTTATCAATATAGAGAAATAAACATATGCACAGACCATGTTTATTTCACTCTATCAAATATAATTTTAACAAACATGACATAAATTTTACTGTGAAACAGAATGTCTCAAATATTATAAGTTTCAGTGCTTTGTAATTGTATTTCAATAGGCACAAGAAATATTTTACTGCACAGTGAATGCATTTCATTAAAGAGTATAAATTTACACTCTGTTGTAAATGAATGTTCATTTTACACTGTAATTTTTTTTACTGCAGAATGTTGCCATTTTAGTATTCACTGTAATCACTCCACTGTGTTGCAAGCAAATGTCATTTATATGATATGTAAAAATTCAGAGAATTCAATTTAAGGGATCTCAGTCAGAAGTATAAATACATGCAAGCCACGTAACACAAATAAACTTACTCCAGATGGTTGCAGATAAAATCAAATCCCGCCATCAGAAGAAATAAAATTCCCAGTACAAATACAGGCAATTCAGTGCAGCTTCTGCTGACCAAACTGGCCAGAAAAATTAGCACCAATCCAAACATAATAAAGTTAATGAAGTATCTGCCACTAACAAGAGACCAAGCATTATGTTTTCTAGGTGGTTAAACAGCTTTTCCCTCTGAATGGTTCTGAGAATCAACATGTGTTCCCCCAGCTATCTGCCCCAGAAAGTACCTCACAGGTAAATACCTAGAAACAGAAAACTATTGATACAATAAAAGAACCAATTCTAAAAGCAACAATGGTTTATTTGCCTCTGTACATTACAGCTGCCTGGAGTACTTACAGTACAGCCCAAGAGCATTAACAAACAGCCAAGCTATTTCTTCTCCGTTGATAGCCACCTTATTGCTTTCAGCAGCTAGCAAATTAAACCTTCAAAATAATTCTCATGTGCACTGACTGTAAAGTGAATTTAAATTAAACTAATATATTACAAGAAAAATGAGTACCTAGCCAGAGTTCTCAGCATCCTCTTCCTTCTTCGCAAACCAGGCTCAGAGCACACAAATATAGTTACACAGTTCACACCTGCCACCATGCATCTGCACACGCCATATGCTGCAGGACACACCTTACCCCAGCACTCACACATGTATTTGCAAACACCTCCTGCCACTGGGAGAGAGGGGGAGTCCAGCCAAGCTCTGCTAAAACCAAACCACAAAAGCCTGGCTGCCCATTTCTCCCCTGCCAGGCTTCCTCATGTCCTCCCCGAGCTCTAAAATGGCAAAAGTCACCTCAGGCAGGCTCAGCAGATAAAGGGCTCTGACTGGCCCTTTACAGGTGGACATGAAGCCAAAAAAAAATGAAGTTACTGACTCAACACCACTACACCAGGACAAGGAAATCTTGCATAGCCCTGCTGGCATCCGTCTCCAATTTATCTATCATTCCCAAGCTTCGAGTTCAGACCACCAAGGCTGTCTCACCTTGCACTTGCTGACTCCTAAACATTAAATTTTAGTTTAAACACTGTGCTGAGAATGTTTCAATTGCTCTGCATTCTTGAGGTGGCACAAAAAGAATGGAAGTGGACAGATAGGTTTGAAGTGCTCTAAAACAGCCTCAAACACAACTTCTTTGCTCTTAGGCTGCTGGACCAAGCCCTAAAAATATGAAAATCCTGATGTGATAGAGAATAGTCACATTTCAGAGAGGTAGTTATTCTTGGTAGTTGATGAAAGTCAGCTTAGATGAAAATTTGGGAGCCCACTTCTTACCTCTTTATTAAATAATAATTTATTGATAAACTATTTTATTGTTTCTGGGTACATATCAGTTTTGTCTTCTGCACCTCTTGCTTGAAGATTTTAGATTACACTCAAGAACAATCTTAAAAATCTCTGCTCTTATTTTAGGTCAAATTCAAGTTAGCCTCCTGTAAGTAACCCCCTGCAAGTATCTCAACAGGATATCATAGCAGAAATGGCTCTTTAAGTCTGGCACTAGGCACAGACAGATTGGAGAAGGGATATAATCAGATTTTGAGGCAGAAAACCTGACTGCATCAGCACTGTGAAGCTCAGCAAGTATTCAGTACCCAGCACAGAGTAGGGGAAAAAGCAGAAAAATGAGAGCAGCCCTTCTCATGGTAGGTATTGCTTTTCCAAAGGAATCATGGATTAGTTTGGGTTGGAAGGGACCTTAAAGATCATCTCATTCCATGGTCAGGGACACCTTCCACCAGACCAGGTTGCTCCAAGCCCTGTCCAGCCTGACCTTGAACACTTCCAGGGATGGGGCAGCCACAGTTTCTCTGGGCCGGTGGCTCATCTACCTCTGAGTGAAAAATTTCTTTCTAATAGATAACCTGAACTTGCCCTCTGTCTGCTTAAAGCCATTGTTCCTTGTCCTGACACTGTCTGCCCTTGTAAGAAGTCCCTCTTCTCTCCCTCCTTTTAAGAAACTCCTTTTAGGTGCTGGAAGACCATAGTGGGGTCTTGCTGGATCTTTCCTTTCTCCAGGCTGAACCCCAACTCTCAGCCTGTCTTTGAAGTAGAGGTGCTCCAGCCCTCAGATTATCCTCATGGCCTCCTCTGGAGGGTGGCAGGGTGCTCTGGGTGGCTGCCCAGCCCCTGGCAGAGCAGGGCAAACACCATCAAGCTCTGCAGGGAGATATCGTGGAGCACATCCCCTCAATGTCAAATAAGGAGTTCCTGTATCATAGCCAACACAAGTCCTGAAGACTCCTTTTCATACAAAGTTGTACATCACATCTCTCCTTACCCCTATGCACTCACACATATGAAACAGACACTCATTTTATTAGTCTGTGCAGTGCAGCTTTGATTACCAAAATCTGTTATTCTTGAGAGAGGTCTAGTTACTGCTGGCATTAGCACATAGTTCCTCCTGCATTATTCCTCAGCATTTTAAAGCTGCCCATGCTGTTGCTTGCTATAAGATTGAATTCACCAGCATTTCATTTCCTGATTCAGCCTTCCTGGTTGGAAGTTTCCAGCTCCAGTCCCTTGGAAACCTGTAAGTTATGCATGGGTCTGGCACCAGAGCAGTTTAGGTGCCCTTTCAGAGCAAGGGACCAACATTGCTGGACAGGAACTGTGTTATCTGCACTGCAGGTCACAGAGTACTCTGTGTTTCCTGCTAATTAAATTCACTGTTGGAAGCTCCTTACATCTCCACGTGATGTGTAACTGCAGAGCTGGATGTTGCCCCTAATTGCTTTTTATAACAAGGTTATAAAAGTCACGCTGTTGTGTCCAGCTATGTCAGGGCCCTGACAACTGTTCATGACCAAAAGTGACATTAATACCACACTGTATTGTATCAAAATTGGATATTAATGAGGAAATTTCAGTCCTCTTTTTGTAGGATCTTACTATTGTGATCAGTTAAGAGCTGTCTTTACACAGAAGTGTTAAGGAACATTAAAACTCAAAGTAAAAATCTGGGTATGTATATAACCTAAATCATGTGTAAAGACATGAGATAGTCTAATTGAACAATGCAATTAACTGCCAGGTTACAAATTTTCTCTGATAGCACGTTACATTTTGTTTTCTTCAGCCCAACACTGAAGTAAACTGAGGGAGTGAGTACATGCCAGTGCAGATTTCTTGTGATGACCCATTATGTTCCTTGGCAAGGAGCTAAGTGTGAAAAGATAACTGGATGACCAGATGCTTTTCCCCTGCTCACAAAGAACTTCTGCACAGTTCAACACTTGAGCTAAAGGCATAAGAGGCACAAACCAGGCCACCCAAACCCATCCCAGAAATCCCTGTTTCTGGACTCAGAAATTAATGAACTAGGGGAGAAAGAAAAACAGCCCAGCCTGAAACAAGCCCCTGGCACCAGCACCATTGCTATTTCCACCTAAAGCCCACACTAGTTGGGAACCCAGCTCCTGTGGGAGTCTTCTCTGGGCACAATCTGCTGTGCTACTGGGTAAAAGATTAATGCAATTAAAATTAAGTCTCAGATTATTCACCCAGGCCAAGCAGGAGAGAAGGGTTGTTCCTTCTTGTACTCCTGCACCCTCACCAAATGCCAGAGGCAGAATTCATTCACTCAGGCTTTGAAGTCTGGGATGGCATTATGGAGGGACAGGTGCCACTAGACCATGGATATTTTCCTATAGTAATTACCACTCAATAAGCAAGGGAAAATGTTCCTTATAAGTGCTTATTGCCCAACAGCTCCTGGTGCAGATGGAGACACCTCTGTGCAGTGGGTAGAAGTGCCATGCTAAACCACCCCTGCAAACCAAACTCACGTGGCACAGGCTTGCCCAAAACCAATGGCAATCCATTATTAGCTAATGAATCAGTTAACCAATCTGATATGTGTTTGGCCTAGAAAATGCTCAGTAGTCCTACGTATTCAACATGTTTACATTAACATTTTAGAAAGCTTAGCAGCTTCCAAGTTCCTTTATGTTTGCACACAGCAGAAATCTCTAGGAAAATCTGATGGGGAAGCACAGTGTATGCTGAATTTTTATAACAGACACCTGAATGAAAACAGTCTTAAGGCAAGGCAGCCCCACTTGCTGTACACACAACTTGCTGCTTTCTCATCATATTTTTACCTATTGCTGAGTCAAGAATAAAATCCATTTTTGTCAAAAAAAAAATAAGCAAAATACAAAGGCAGAGGAAGAGGTTTTTTTCAAATGACTTTCTATTTAGACATGCCCTTGTCCCAGACCAGGGTAATAAAACATTTTAGCTCTTTCCAATACCTAGATGTCAACAGAATCGAAACCATCATCAGCACATCTCTAACTAAAAAGCATCACTGAACGAAGCTTGCCTTGCTCAAGAGCTCACACAATATTCCATCAAGTTTTTCAGCTTACAGACAGAAGAAAAAGCTTGGGTTATCCTGTCCCTTTGCAATTCTCCCAGTCCTTTACATCTCCACTAGGATTCCAGGTAGGACTTCAATGGCTTTGGTTTCTCTGCATATTTGGAGCATATTTTCAAAGCAGGCATTCAGTCTCAATCTGATCCTGAGAGCAAGACAAAGAGGGGAACATTCACACAACTCCCTGCAAGCTGCTTTTCTAAATGCATGGCAGAAACTTGTGAGACATTTTCTCAGATGGCAAAGAGAAAACCCTGGGGGATCAAGGCATTATTTGTTGTTCTGTGCCTGGAACACCCTAGAATTCCCTGTAATGGAAGAGGAGACCACGGGGAGCTGCAGATGTTCCCAGCAGCATGTCTCTGCAGCAGCACAGGCAGTCCCTTCTGGCAGCTGTGTCACAGAGGCCTCAATGGCTCTAAAGCATTGAGATCCCAGTGGAGCTGCACTGGTGTTTGCAGAAGAGAGGAAATATTCACATTTTTACAAGACAGTTGTAAAATCTCAAGGCACTTGACTACACCAACAACTCAGCACCGTTTCTCAGATCATTACTCATTTCTTCACATAGTATGAAAGATAACAACTGCTTGTACTCAGGTACAATAGAGGTGCTCTGTTAGGGTGCTGCTGTCAGTGGTCTGTCACCCTGGCTCCCACATGATGGGCTCTGTGCTGACAGGAACGTAGAGTGGCTCTGCTTCAAGAGGCTCTACAAGCCTAAAAGTACCTCACTGGCAATATAAAAAGCTCCCAAAAACTAAAACACTGAGAAAGATTTCAGCGTGTGCATTATGTAAAGAGTCATAGGAGAATGACATGAGGGGGTTGCAGAAAGCTCAACAGACCAGCACAGAGGATTTCGAGCTGGTTGCTGATTCTTATTTGCAATTCAAGAGGTCTGTGATTGATCAGACCATTGTTTCTTCTCCTCTAACTACAGTCCTTTCCACCCTCAGGGAAATACCAAAGAACAAGGAGTGAATAATGCACTTAAGGTACAAACCTGTGGCATTCGGTGGGTATTTTAACTAATGCTGGCATTTCATTACTGATATCAAATAAAGAATTATACAGCCTCATTCAGCCTGATTTCCCTCACACTATTCCAATCAGTAGCAATTGCAGCCTAAGTCTCAGGTTGAAGATTATATTTGCAAATTAGATTTTGGGGGGTGGGGGAGATAAATCTGTTAGTCCATGGTTTGATCAAAAGTTTGAAAGCTAGTCTTATAACAAAAGGGTGAAATCTTGGCTGCAAAGTCAACATGAGCCTCATCCAAAATTTCTCACAGCCCTTTTAATCGCATAAATGTTTCAAGCTAGTACATCTGGGTCGCTGAAACAGTGGCAGCAGTATTTCAAATATTCTCAAAGCCAGATACTTGGATGGGCTTGAATTGGTGACAATAATTGTGAAGATCAGCTTCTCAGGCCAAATAGGACCATGCAGGCAAGCTCAGTTGTCTCACAGGAAACACTTGAGCAAAGCAGGATGCTAGGGCTTCAAAGAGGAAAAGCTGGAGAGCATAGCAGCACACGTGCTGAGTGGCAGAAAATTAACAATTTGATACTGCAGCTACTCCAAAACACATACTACCAAATACACCGAGGCAAAGAATAGAACTGTAGAATTCAGTGAAAAATTAGAAAACACTTGGCGTGTTTGGGGCATCAAATAATCAATATTTGTCCCCAAAATTGTAACTGATGAACCAAAACTTCCTTTAGGGCACAGAAGGCACCACAAGAGATGCATCAAGCAGCATTCAGCAAAGCAGCACATGCCAGAGCTTTGCCATCAACGGGATTCTCCACAAGGCATTTAAGGCAGGTCACAAAACAGCAAGACACCAGCTGCTTGAATTTACTTTTTTCTTTTTGTAACATATCTACAACTAACTTTTCTTGAGACAAATCTGACCAAGTTATATACAATTCTTCCTCTCACTCTGACCATTTAAATCGATTTCACAAGCAAGCCAGATTGCACGCCAGTGCTTCCAACAATCAACTCGCAAGAAATCCTGTGATGAACCTTAGTCTCTTTTCACACTGACTTTATTATGCTAACAAAACTTTACACTCGTTCATATACAATGTGAAAATAAAACACTGCCAGGCTAGCAGACAAACTGGTGACCTAAATGTTCCAGAAAATGAAATGATATATGCCTTGGCTGTCCTGCAGGGCTTGCAGAAGCAGGAAGAAGTATCACCAAATAACTTGAATTCAATAATTCCCCAGAAGCACCAGTTCCCACAACCTTAGGAAATTCTGATGCAGTCAGTAGGAGAAAATACATCTCTCTGGCAGCTAACTACAAAAAGAGAAAGTGGGATGCTCAGGAAAAAGAAAACTAAAAAGAAAATATATAGGAAGAGAAGGAGCAGAAGATTTCTTCTCTGTCAAGCAGAGGGTTACAGATCCATCCTGTGTTAACACTTCTTTTCCAATTTGATCACAACCATGCTTGTTTTTTTATTTATTTTAAACCCGGGCTTTGTGCCCCTGGTGGGTTATGGGAACGAAATGAAAGGATGCATTACTAAATATCTCTTGATCAGCCATTTGGTCTGACCAGCTGAGCTGCTTTTAATGTTATGCAAAAGAAGCTGAACAGGCCCTCAAGCAGAGGACAGTCCTGGCCTTAACTGGAGCCTGATCAAATCATTGTCTTCCTATTAGAGGGTTCAGTCTTCTGCTGAAATGGTGCTTTGATAATATCTTGTGGAAAACTGTCAGGAGCAACTATTTAATGTCACATTTCTGCTTTTACTCAACAGCTCTTATTACTTTATATGCATAAAAAGTGCATGGCTACTTATAAATCTTTGATTATATTCTGGACTAGACCTGTTACATTTTTCACTTCCCCTCCAGGATAAAGTCTGGAAAATGCACACATTCCATACAGGGTATGGGATACTCTGAAAATTTGAATATAGGCATTCATTCATTCAATGGAGAGCAGCAGCTGTTGCCAGGAATGGTACCAAAATCAGGAATGTGCAATTTGTCCTTTTTAGCAAATAATTACATTGAAATTGTGAGAGGCAGCCTCAGTGTTACAGTGCTGGGAGGCTGAGATGCTCCTCTTATGACTGTCCCTCCTTTAATGCCCCTGCTGTGAGACAGAGCATCATCCCAAAAACCCTTATCAGGTGAGCTGGTAATAATTATTGTTTTACAGCTCCATGCAAGAAAACTACCCTGGGAAAGGGACATACCTGGCAGGACAGCCTAGATCCCTGAAAAAGTGAAACAGCAGCCTACAAACCTACTTAGTGGATGGAAGGACTCACTCATAAAACATTCATAGTGGCTACTGAATACATTCATTGATCCAAACTCCAACCAACAGCTACTCTTGACAAAGACACCAATGCTTTGCCCTGTTTGCAGGTATTCTCCACATCACTCACCCTTCGAGCCCTACTTCTCCTATCTCCTGCTGCCTCAATTCCCAGAGGGCCAGGCAGCCCATATTAAACTTGCTGCAGTGATAAGAACATCCCTGGAGAAACCACTTCTACCTGGGAAATGGCCCATGAAGCTCTGTAGGCATCCTAAAATGCTGTGAAAACTTGAAAGAACAAGGCACTTACCAAGGAGAATGCTAAGGAGATGAAGGAAAAAAGTAAGTAGGGACAGGCAAAACAAAGATTTTGGATGTACACACCACAGTGCCTGAAAAACATCCCACTGTAATTAATTCTTGCCATGCCACCCGTTGCCTTGACTTACCATAGTAAAGTAGTTGTGCAGTCGTTCAGCTTAAAGCTGATTTTTAAAGAACAGGTATTTCTCTGCTCATTCTTTTTCCTCCCACCGAGGTATTTTGACTGGATTTAGGAGTCTGAAATCACAAGACAAAAAGCCACCATGAGTGAAGGAAGGGGTGGGGAAGGCTCCTTTAATCACACAGGTGGTGGTGAAGGGAGATTTGTACCTGGGCCAATAACCCATTAATCTGCAGCAGCTCCTGGTAGAAATGTCCCACTTTGCTCTTAATCCCTTTGTAGTGCCAGCCCAGCTTGGTGCCACCTCTCCTCTCCTTGCTGACCACTTTCCCCCCCAACATGAACATTCTGCTGCATTTTACATTTTGAAACAAACTCCTAGTGCTCAGGTATTGTGCAGATTACAGCCAGCAGGCTCTCCTGTTTTCCAGCCTCCTTTTGTTTCCCAGCCTGTTCTATGTACCAGGAGATTAGGAGGAAAATGTGTTATTTCCGTGAAGGCTGACACAGCCTTTTTCTCCATTTATACCTACTGATTTTTTTTCCCCCCACTGATGCATTATATGACCTCCTCTCGGAGTTTCATTTTTTGACACCAGTGTTTTAAAACTCTTTTGAAAATGCATGTGGTGTTTAGCATACTGTGGAGTGAGGGTAGGCCAGGTGTAGATCATTTTACATTGCAGGGAAATTAGGCCTGTTTTCTCCATAATTATCAAATCTGCTTCTACAGAGAGCTTTTCTCTACTGCTAGGCTACAGCCCTCAGTTACCTTATGCCACTTAGTAAATATTCAAAGGTCACTGCACCAGGATTTCCTCTGCAAGGCAGAGTTCTTAGAAACACAAGGCTAGGGCAAGGAAAATAGTCATATGTGAAGCTTGGCCCCCTAACAGAAGATGAAAATTTCTCAAAAGTTAGAGCTCAATATTGAGAAAAGGAAAAGCTTTACTTCTGTAGTCCCAACATTACTTGAGGAATATCAGTTATCAAAGAGGAAGAATACACAATTTACCAGGAGTGACCATATATTTAAAATGCTATATACTTTTTTTGGTCTTGGAGGAACATAGCAGATGTAAAAACCATTTGAAAGGTGAAGGATGCTAAGCAGTCTTACCACGCAGGCACAGTGTCTGCATCAAATTCACCTCACATGACATTTCTTTTTCATGAAGGCATTGAAGCTTTCACCCAAAAACCTCTTTTACGTATTTTCCGTTCACTTTCTCCCCAGTTAGCTTTTTCATTAGAGTTAAAGTGGAGGATAAGCTGTTCAACTTTACTCTGAATGTGCTGAGGCACTGGCACAGGTTGCCCAGAGAAATTGTGGCAGTCCCATCCCTGAATCAGGTTCGATGGAGCTCTGAGCAGCCCAGTCTAGTGGAAGACTGTTGTTAGAGGAAAGAAATGAGCTGAGACATCAACTTCTTGTTCATCACAGCATGAAAAGGGTCCTGGTTTATTCCTCTTTACAGCTCAGCCATCCTGACTCCAACCATTCACTGACTCTGGCTGCAGCAGCTCCTGCTGGAGGTTTCCCTTGCAGCCTCTCACTGCTGGTTATTTCCTGCCAAACTCTGACTGCAGGGATTGGTTTGCAGACTCTGAATGCAGCTTTTACCCAGCAGGACTGTGACTGCAGGTTCCAACAACAGGCTCTGACTGCACACCCAGACTGACCTCACTGCAGTGATTCTCTCTTCTCAGGATCTTTCTGCCTCATTCCCTCTTCCTCAAAGTTCCTCCTCCTTCATGATTCCTCCTTACCAGCTTAACCCACTCCCTTTTATCACAATTATCTGTATTGGATACAGCTGTGACTCATCAAGGGTGAGGCTGTATTGGGTAATTAACACAGCTGTTAATTATCAGGGGCCAGGTCACCTGTATTCCCTTCTCCTGCAGAAGACATTTCTGCCCTTGGCAGGGAATTGGAATTAGATGATCTTTAAGGTTCCTTCCAACCCAAACATTTTATGATCCTGTGTAGGCTCTGTGTGCAGGATGCATCCAAATTGTCTGGGTGCATTAGCTGTCAAACCCTCACAAAACCTGCAATCCCATGTTTGCTCAGGACAACCTACCCATGAGTGTGGTGCCTGATGATTTTTGTCTTTTTTTCCTTTTATATCTTCTCTGTATCCTTTACACATGTATTTGGAGCTCTGTAGCACATAATTGCATTCATAGTTAGTTTTCCCAGTACTTTTCCCTGCCCTGACAGGCAGAAAGACAAAACACATTCCAAAGGCCCTATCCTATCTTGGTTCTTCCTGGGAACCAAGACCAAAACCAGCTCTTAGGGGCACATTTTCATCAACAAGTTCAATTTCCATCTGAGGGGGAAGAATTTAAAGAGGGGGAAAACACCTCTTATATCTCTAATTGGTGATTCTAATTGGTCAAATGTGCTAATTTGCTAAACTTATAAAAACTGTATAAAAACTCTTGTCCCCCGTGGAAAGAACAGTGACCATTAGGATATTTTTAGTTGGAAAGCACTACCTTCTTCTTTTCCTTCAGCAGATAAAAATACAGCAACATGGAATAATTTAGTGTTGTAATAGGAAATAATAAAAATGCCAACAACTGTTCATGCACAACCTCAGCAAAAGGAACCTTTGTGCTTTTAAAAATCAACAATTTAAAAATGAAATGGGAGGTTAATGTGATCCCCTTGGTGCAGCTGAGTCTGCTACATATGGAAGTGCTTTGTGTCAGGTTTTTGTGCTGGCACAAGCGTATGGGATCAGACACAGAGGAGGAGTTCTGAACTTTTCTGCAGACAGATGAATGAATTCAAGCTGAAGTAGCAGCACAGATCATGCACTAGCCAGTCCAAAAATAGTAAAGAAATCCCTTTTCTACATTTAGCACTGTGTGGTTGGGTTTCTATGTTCATTGATGAGCTCCTAGGCCAGCTCAGGTTTTACAAGAGCTATATAGCTCTTTATTTCTACAGTCAAAAGAGTGCAGGAGTTTTGAATATTAGCACGATATTATCTCCCTTTTTGCTTTCACTGCATTCAGCACGGCTGGCTCCACTAAATAACACATAAATCTTAACTGTCTGTTATAGAGAGATTATTTTGAAAAAGGGTTTCTTGCCAGACTATTATCCATTTTGTACCACTTTCTCTTTCCTTGTTCTGACTTTTTTATTCTTCTATGAGAAAGGAAGATTTTTCCTCTCCTTTTTCTTTCTTTTTATCCTGATCTAATTCTTGTGGCTGATATATAAGAGCACTGATACAATGTAGTTTTTCATCCTGGCAGCTTTTTTTAAACAAATTCCATAGCATGATCCGACCAGTGACAAACGACCCAGCACTTCCACTTGGAATACTAAGGCTGAATTAACTGGCTTCCCGGGGTCTGATGGAGATGCAGTGAGAATTAAAAAAAATTACTGCACAGGAGCAGTGGTGACTGATGTAGGGCCTGCATGCTGAGCTTTTGACCTCCACCGTTTCTACAGTAACTGTGCAATGCATTGTGCTTTCTATTCTCAGGCTTGCCTTGGAAGCCAATTAAATTAAAAGGCTATTCATTTCATTCTATTTGTCTCCAGGACACTCACATAGAAATGCAAACGATTCCTGTTCAGGGCTCCCTGCATCAGAGAAACTGATATTGTACTGCTAATTTGTAATAACACTATAATCCAATATGCAATCTGCCCCAGTTTAAGAGATGTGCATAGGATGTACACTTACAAAACACTGATTAGGGAGATCATGAAATTAAATCTTCTGAAGGGCACGTCTTTCAAACCTTCAAGGCAGCTCTTTTTCTTGGTTTAATCAGATCGTTCAGGCTTTCCAAGAGCCAGATTCATCAATACTAGGAAGCAAGGGTTTGTAATATTGAACACTTACAATCCCAGGAAAGCTTGGTGAAAAGCAAAGCCATAAAAGGTGATTGGTAAGCACTTTGCTGCTTTAAGAAAAGCAATGGAAGAAATGAGAGAATATTTCTTAGTAAAACCAAAGAATCATTTGAGGTCTGATCCACCAATTTGAACAATGCAGAAACATAGTCCCAAATACACCGTTCTCTTAAGGACCTGTCTTGTCTCCAGCTCAGTGAGAAATTAACATTTTTGTTAAACCACAGAAAAACAAATTGACACGAAACATTATTATCCTGTGATTTTATTCTAAATTAAGCTTGTGGTATAGTTCCCCATGCCACTTTGAGCAAGTGTAATTTCAGAGTTGGAAGAATGACCTTCACATTGAAGTGAAGCAGGAGGACTTCAACACCATCCTGCAGGATACAAAATTACATCCTGCAACCTGCCATTTGTAGATCATTTTTGCAGGCTAGCAACCACAAATTGGAACGTGCCTATCATCAATGGCAGATCAAATGTTAGGGCTTTTCTAATGGTCATGTTACTGAAGGTTTGTTGATAGAGAAGATGAGGGTTTGTAACAGAGGCAACAGCCTCCATTGCACTTTATCTGGACATGGCTGGCAGGGTGTAATAAGCTAAACGAGGCTGAAATGACAAAAATGTCTCCAGGCTCATGAAAACCTGGACCACTGGTTTTTATTTCTGGGAAAACCTGGCAGTTTAGACAAAATTGTCAAACATTTAAGTAGCTTTGTCACAGAGATGAAAGCATTCTGACCCAGAAACACTCACCTGCAGTGCTAAAACCCACAGACCTTCCACCAGGGGTGAGCCTGAAGACAATTCTCTGGGCTGAGAAAATGAACTTGCTTCCTCCTGCTATGGTTAAATTAGTTTTCTTTTCTTCCCTCCTTGACTCTCAATAAAATTTCAATCGGTTACTGAAATATGAGGAGACAGAAAAATTTAAAGTGAGAAACTGGTAAGTGAGAATAAAATTTAATTCTTAATGGCTTAATATGGCACTTCTTAATATGGCTTGGAAAAAGAAACAAATATGAAAATTTCAGTAAGGTCACTGCAGCCTGTCTAGTCATCCTCTACTATGTTGACTGGAAGGAACTCAATAAAATGAAGGGTGAATGATTTAGAGATGATTGAAGGAGATGCCCTTTTCAGCCTGAGGATTTTATGCCACAAAGTATCAAACAGGTCAGCAGTTTAGCTGGCTTCCAAAAACTGTGTAATAAATGTAGTGTACTGCAAACTAAAGCACCTTTGTATTCAACAGCACAGGGGGAAGAGCAGAAAGCAAGATATGCACAGTAAGGACCAGGAAAGCTGGTTTATTTTTCTACAAAATAATTTATTTATTTAGAAACAAATATATTATTTTACTATCAATAATATTAAATAATTAATACTATAATATTAATAATATAATAAATTATTAAGATATCATATAATATCATATCATACAATAACACAACATAATATATATTAATTTACATATTTAACACTAATTAATTAATTAACTAATTAATTTTCTATAAATTGCCCTTCTGTGAACTTTCATGATCCATCTCCTGACCCGGCTGGAATGGGCCCTGCTGAAAGAGAAGATACTAAATCTTAATTACAAAACCCATAAGTCTATGGGATATGGAGCTTCAGGTCTTTCTATGTCCTTTGCTGCATAATTTCCTTGCTTTGAGATAGTTTTCCTTATTATTGTAATTACAGAACATTAACCTTGATTTTGATGCAACAGTGATGGGGCAAAACTCAGTTTTGTATCTTAGATGGTAGGTCTCCAACAAGAAAACTCTCCCTTTGATAATTTGTTTTTGTTTGGTTTTTTAAGTATAGCAACCAGTTTCTAACAAAAACTCCCACAGCTTCTCAAAGCTTTTATTTTTTTCTATGATAGTTTCCCAACTAAGGCTTTTCCTGGATGAGATTCTATTTGAAAAGACAGAACAGAAAGAGTCCAACATGAATCTTTCAGTTTGTTTTTCCTAAATGAAAAGAGCTGTTTTAGAAGACTAGTCTTTCTTTTTTAAAAGAAAGATAATTTTGGTGTTTAGAAAAACCTGGAGGGAGAAACTGTAAATGGAACTCAAAGCTGCAATGTAATTGTGACCAAAGTCTCAGCTAGTTTTGAAGGAGAACTTGATTTTATAGAAGAAACAGCATTTAACTACAATAACTAATGACAAAAAGAAGTATAATGGAAAGGAAAGAAAACTTCTTTCATGTAAGGACAGACCAATGCATTCTGGACAAGATCTGATGAAGGCAGATTGGTTTTTTTGCTTGTTTGAGGTGTTCTTCACAGTCACTTCAGTCATGGTGTCCTCTCCAGAGGTATGAGAAGACCTGAGAGGTGGAAGTTTCCTCCTGTGAAAGTAACAGAGAAAACAGACTTTTAAACATGGAAAAGTATTTGAGCATCCTGGTGACTAAGAATGGTTAGCAGATATTGCATCATGCACATACTCTATAATGTTATTCTGCTTTTAATGTTTTTATTAGGGCATAAAGTTGAGTAGTTCTTGGCATGATAGTGCTGAAAACAAATGGAAAAAACACCCTAAAAATAGCTTTGATTTTCTGTGTAAACGTGAGCATTTTTTAAATGTAGTTCTTTCCATAAATAAAACACATTATCAAGGAAGAAAAAAGCCCGGTGAAGAATAAATCAATGGGAGTTTTTAATGACACTCCTGTTATTCACTGAAACATGGCACCTCATTTTGGGCACACATGCAACATGCACGAGATGGTGCTGATAGGGAACACCTATTTCTCACTAAGAGTAAATTCAGACAGGCTGTGCTGTCCAAAGCACCAACCTTGGTAACATAGAAGTAGGACATCTCTAAAAATAAACCTTTCTTAAGGAAGATGAAAAAAAAAATCTGAGTCACATCATCAATAAAGACTTACTAAAGAAAAAAATCCTCTGAGATTTAAAAAACAAGCTTATAACTAGACCCTTCTTAGTTAATGTTATTGTTTTCCAAGGAAAGCTACTGAGGTAAAAAGGAGTATCACTACAGAAGAAATTATTTTATTAGTTCATTTGTCTAATTAGAGGTTTAAGCCATGAGGACCAGCCATGCTCTGGCTTGAAAGGTCAAATGTGAAGCTCATGAGTAATTAGATTTGAGAAATCAGGCCAAAAGAAGTTCCAAAATTAGAGAGTGTTTTGATCAAAACTTTAAAGTATCTCTCAAGTAAAGCAAAGTTAATTAAATAAAATGTTTCATGACTGATTAGAGTGTACATTTGACCATCAGTTTCATCTCACATTCTGCTACCCACCAGCTGGAAAGCTGAAGCGACTTTTTATAATTTCATTAGAGCTACCTTGTGGAACAATTTAATCATATAAAACCTTATAATGCAGATGCACAAATACAGCAGTACCAGCTGCTGGCTTCTATTCCTCTCTCCCTTTCCCTCTCCCCGTGCCATACACACTCCCCCACCACCTGGGGACTGTCTTGAAGGAGGCTTAGCTGCAGGAGCAAGTGGAGTTTTCCTGCCTAACATCCAAAATGCACAGTTCCTGAAGGAGCAGGAGAGACACAGGGCTTCCTAGACCCAGATCCCACTGAGGGAACCTCCTGAGCAAAGTACTTATCTGACAATTAAGAGAATATTTTGGGGGGTGAAGAATAAGTGCATTAATACAGAGAAGACAAATACCCACCTATCTAACTGCTTGAAATGATTCTTTTAATTCTCTTTCTCAAAGAACTGCAAGGCTCTGGCAAAGCACTTCCCTCTCTAGCCAAAAAAGAGGAAAAAGCCTTGGCTAAATCAAGCATTTTGATTTTCAGGATGAAATAGTTTAGTGTCATCTTTGTGATTGGCTCCACAGCAAAGCCATGGAAGAAGAATGAGAAGAATTGCAGACAAGTGAGGTGACACAGCTCATCAACATGCAGCACTTCATGCCATGCAGCACACTTGCAAGTGCATCACATTTGAATGCTACCATTTATCTTTATAATCTTTTTATCTTTTGCTAGAATGTATTTCATTTCTTTCTTTGTCTGACCTCCAACTCCTCTGTCAGAGGCGGTACAGAGAATATGCAGCAAGAGCAGGGGCAGAGAGAAGTATCAATTTATATCTCAGTCTTTGTGACTAATCACTGAGTAGCATCTCTTCAGAACTAACAATCTCAGAAAAGTTCCCATATGTTCAAGGCTGACTCTGTGCACGTTTGCTAATCAGCTTCAAATTACAATCAGGATATTAGAACACAACTTTGCAAAGCAAGTGGCTGAGAAGATCAGCAAATACTCACCAGTGAGAAGAAAACAGAGTTTTGGAGGGGAGAATATGACTTCCATCAGCTTCTGGCTGATCATTGACACAGCCTGGGAAGGGACAGAGCCCTTGCAGAGGGACCACACTGAAGGGATTTCTCCCTCATTACTGAGAACAGGGGCAGCCAGGCTGTGTCTCTCCTATTTCCCTCCAAAAATAACCCTAAAATAATCACCTGCAATGCAGAATGGATGTTGTCCAGACAAAGTCCCCTTGCCACGACTGGTGAAAGGGATATATTTTTTCTTCTGTGAGTAGCCTCACAGAGCAGCAGGGTGCTGAGTGATTCAGCTTTGCTGCACAGCAACAGCAGCACAATGTGCTTCAGTCCTGCCAGGCTGGCATCAAGCTGCCTTCTCCCCCTGCAGACCCACAGGGTGTGCCACAGGACCCCTCCAGCAGTCCCAAAGTGCAGCCCACAGTGCCATGGGCAGGCAGTGGCACAGATGGAGGGCAGGAACTCTGGGCTCTGTGTGCAGCAGCCTCTCCCAGTCTGCATTCCTAACAGAGATGATGCTTTAAACCTCTCATTTCCTCCTGCTCCCGACTTGGTGCCCTGGTTTTGTTGCATCATGGAGGCCTCTGCACAGGGAAAAGCAGGTGTAGATGTAGCTTACAAGATCCTCATTAAGATCAGATTTTGATAGAGATGACAAGCCAAATCACTCCCAAACTTCTGCTTCTTAGCATTCAGCTTTAAGGATCACTTGATTTACAGCCAGAAAAAGTACCTGCAGTGATATTGCTGGGAAACTAGGGCCTCCAGACATATTTAGTTTCCATTTCAGCTACTCTGCATTGAATATTCCCCTTGGAAATTCAGAGGATAACTACACTGTCTGTTACATGTGTTATATAAAGACAATCAGAATGAGCTATTTGAGCACTGACCTGCTTGATTTTATTTTCAGCATTTTCTCCTTCCCACCCCCCACATACATTTGTGAAGCATGAAATAAATTCACCCCTCCTGACTCAGTTCTATTCTTTTTCAATGACAGAACACTTGAGATTGGTAAGTGAACTGTGCTGGGCTGGGTCATGTTTTCAAATGAAGAAAAAAACGCCCCACAACCCTGAAGCAGATTGATGTAATTTTGGTTTCATAGCTGACAATCATTTTTCATCATTGTTTCAAGCGTGAAGGATTTAGCAATGGCTGCATAAAACTTCAGTGGCACAAACCTTTGATGTACTGTCAAGCAGCTTTGCTTTTCTCCCTGTCATACAGACTGCAGTCACAAATTACTCCCTGGCAATCCTAGGTGAGGATTATGAAGATTATTAGAAAAAGATGAGGTTTAAAGGGTTATTAGAAGTACCTTTGGGTTTCAGCAACACGCGAACACACAATTGTATCCTTCACAAAAATCCTGATTTCCTTATTTGAATGTGCTGCTGTTTTTTCTCTCTCAGCTGATCTCTTTGGCTGGGCATTTTCACCTCAGATTCCAAGTAATCAAACTGTCAGGAGCATCGCCTCCTAAGTGAAAGCACTGAAACAAACAAAAAAAACCGACATTAGCAATCTGCTTGTGAGCTGCAAACACATGCACAGAAGCTGAGCACAGCACACGTCTCTCTGAAAGGACAGTTGTGCTGCTTGGAGTGTGACTGCAGGATAAAATTGAATGGCAATATAGAATTAGAATATAAATTCTATTTTATTTGAATCTACTGCCTTCACAAATGATGTGCTCTCTGTTTCCCTAGTTAGGAATTCAGGATGATTTTTTGCCCTGGCTTGAGTTCCACTGTGCTGTCCTGAGTTTTCCTGTGGACACCCATTTAAATTAAATAGGTTAAAATGCAACTGTTCTGTCACAAGAGTTGGTGCTTAAAAATCCACATCTTATCCACTAAAGTCTTTCACCTAAACAATGTGTTTTCTTAGCTGGTTTTTTGGGTTTTTTTGACTTGCAGTGTTACTTCATCAACAGCATCTATAGTTTACTGTATTCCGTCTCTTGTGACACTGGATTCTGTAGATCCTTGGAGCATTCCCCTTGCTACTACTGCAGTTTTGGGGATGCAGCTCTCAGATCTTTTCTTCATGACTGCAAGAGATTTTTATCATCCAAATGGGCTTTAGCTGTAAAATGGGGATAACAAAACTACTCCAAGTAATTGATCTGCCCAAGGTTAAACCAGGAGTGGAGGTTAAATATCAGCATCTTCCTCAGAGCCCTGGAAATTAATACTGCAGATCATTACTGAGGTATTTGAATTTTAGAATGATGCTTAGGCTCTATTGCAAATAATTTACAGGAAACTGCCCTATTTCAGTAATCTCTAATGCAATGTGGAAGGAGCATAGAAGTTTAATGAAGGGATTAGAAGGAAGAAGAGGAGTAACTAGTAATAAGTCAAAGAAATAGCCTTAGTTGTTTGTATGAGATTTGCAGATGAGTGCTCCCAAAGTATATGAGTGCTCCCAAAGTATAATCATGTGCAGACAGATAGGCATGGAGATCCTCAAAACTGGGTAATTCACTCAAAATACCTCAGATTTCACAGCTCACAAGATTTAAAGTGACCTCTTCAAAGACTAGGCAGCGATGAAAGTTCAAACCAAACAAACTTTCCTTCACACCTTAAGAATGCAATGAGATTATACAAGCACCATTTAAGTGATTAGCTTTTGCTGTGCTAGTACTCTCACTTATTTCTCAGTATTTAATTATCAAATACCTCAATGAACTCCTCAGGATACAGCTACAACTCAAAAATTATTCACTGAAAAGAGCTGTTGAATAACATTTGACACACACAAGAATCCATTTGTAGATAATCCTCGATCAGCAAAATTCATTGACTAAATTATGTGTGGTTAATTATTCACCCATCTCTCACCACACAACTTTCCCTCCCTCCTCCCCTTTGACAAATTCCTAAAATGATCAAAATGCTGATCACAGCCCAACAGTTTATGCAGCCTCTTGCCTCTCTCTCCTTTCCAGTTCCTTCCCTCCAGTCCTTTAGTAAGCAAACCCTTCTGGTTCAGCAATTTGGCAAACCAGGGAAATTTTGACTTGCAATTATATAACTGCTGCAAGGCACTCCAGTCAGCAGGAATGCCATCCAGGGGATTCGCAGCTGTAAAAATGCACAAACAGCCATCCTTCTTTACCATAGGACTTCTATTGGAAATGCAGCCCTCAGTTCTGAATGCTTTGATTTATTGGAGGGAGAAGCAGTGTGAAAACACTGTCGGGCTTCTGCAGCCACTGAGATATGAGACTGATCCATTCCTGTACATCACGCTCAGAAAAGTGCAGGAATCCTATAGTAGGAAAGCTATAAATTAGAAGATCCTAGAGGTGTGGGGTGGGAGGAAGAATCAGAAGGGTAAGTTTTGCTTGTGATTAGCTTTAAATCCTGAGAAACATTAAACAAATTCTGGCTGCTTCATGAATTACACCTTGCCTTTCCCAATTGTTCCTTTATTTGTAATTCTCCAGCACAGTGCAGACCCACACTCCCCCTGCTCCTGGCTTGCAGCCACCTGGGACAGCAAGATCTGCCTGCTTTGTTGTGCTCCATTTCCCACATATCTTCTTTAGAAACCCCTTATTAAGATCTTAGACCTGATGTATTTTTAATTCTGCTGTGAAATCCTTACTTAGGGAAGATGCTGCTCTGGCTGACAAGACCTTCCATCCATCTGTGGCCCCGGATTGTGCTCTTTCCTTCCTTTCTCCTCCCATAATCCCACTTTTTAAGGGATCTCTTTTCGACTACAGAAATAAACTCTCTTTTCCCACCCTGTCTGCACAGTGCCTTACACTATTTATATAACAGCTCTCTAACTATTAAAGGGCAAAACTGCAGCTACAAAATTCATGCTGCACAAATTTCTAAACCTGAATTAACCTTTCCTTTCTTGTGACAATTTGTATTAAATTCCATGGTCCAAGGCTTTGTTGACCATTCTCAGCCCTGAACTAGACCCATAACTTACTTCACATCTGATTTCTGGAGTACAATATGCTGTGTGATATTATGTATCCTATCCTAATCCTGTTTGCAGGTGATCCTCCTCTCCATTGACTGATCACAATTAACCTGAAAAGGTCTTCCTTTTGCTCCTGTCCTGCACGTGAGCATGGAATCTCTGAAATTCCCTGGAAAAGTATCACCATCCATACCTTTGGCTCCTCAGACAAAAGGCACCTGCCCAGCGGAGTACATTGGACTAGACCTTCTTACAGAGTTGTCCTTTCAAGGCATTTCCTAGGGCCTTTTCCCAAGGCATTTCCTGGGTTGATGCAGGAAGAGATGACAGGAGAGCCTCCAGTTTTGGGAGGGGCTATTGGCTGCAGCCCTTAACTAGTCATTTTGCAGCTCACCCTCTGTAAGGCAGCTCTGTTCCATGTGGTAAACAGGCTTATTTATTCTTCTCACATCTCATTACTAATGCTTTCGATGTATCCTAAATAGACAAGCAACCAGCTTCTGTCCTTGGACACCAGCCCAGTTCTCCTTGACTTCACCAGCACGCACAGACTATCTGAGGAAAGAATTCAGCTCAGTGTAGCATTTGCACTGCATGCTGGTTAATAAAACAGCCACCGGCTCCTGTTTCATAAGCAAAGATATAAATTCCAGGCCGTTACATAAAACGACTTTACAGAGCATTTATTTAGTTACAGCTACAACTTGCAGACCTCTGCCTTGGAGGAGGAACAGGGACAGCCCCACTCCCCTCTCCTGCAGAGGTGCTGGTAAAAACCAGGAGAACCTTGCACACCCCACTCACTGGGACCCCAGTGGGAACTTGAGCTGAATTTTGTGGGCAGCAGGTGAGGGGGAATTCTGCCCCTCTGGTGGGACCCCACCTGCAGTGCTGTGTCCAGATCTGGGGTCCCCAGCACAGGAAGGACATGGAGCTGTAGGAGTGAGGCCAGAAGAAGCCACCAAGATGATCAGAGGGATGGAGCAGTTCTCCTCAAGGAAAAACTGAGAGATTTGGGGTTGTTCAGCCCCAAGTGGAGGCTCAGGGGTGACCTAATTGTGACCTTTCAGTAGCTGAAGGGAGCCCACAAGAAAGATGGAGAAGGACTGTTCACTACAGCATGGAGTGACAGGACAACAGGGAATGGCTTCAAACTGACAGAGAGTAGGTTTAGATTAGATATTAGGAGGAAGTTCTTCCCTGTTACAGTGGTGAGGCCCTGGCACAGGTTGCCCAGGGAAGCTGTGGATGTCCCTGGATCCATGAAAGTGTTCAAGGCCAGGTTGGATGGGGCTCTGAGCAAGCTGGGATAAGGGAAGGCATCCCTACCCACCTTTAGGGGATTGGAACTGCATGATATTTGAGGTCCCTTGCAACCCAAAGCATTCTCTGGTTCTGTGATTCTGTGGCATGTCAGGAAAGCCAACTGGAGATCTTGCAGCTGATCCAACTAACATGAAAAGGTGAGATGGTGCCTTCTTGTAAGACCGTGCTACAGAGCAGAGCAATTTCCAGGCCTCTCTCAGGTGTCTTGTGACTCATTTCTTCATCTGTAAAACAGGGCTAATACTTCCCTCACACACAGGTGATAGGGAGATGAAAGATGTTCAAGGATTAAGTATAGTCCATAAAAACACGACAAGCTTGATTCAGTATAAGCTGGCAACCACTGTAAGTTTCAAAGGCAATTCCATTCACAGATTTTAGTGCTGTTTTGGAACATTAATGTCTACTTTGCTACTGCAGTTTGCTTTGCAAACCCACAGCTGTCAAATAGAAGTCATTAGGGGAAATGGGGAGAAGCCAGAGTTTTTGTAAGGAGTGATCAGGAGCAAATTAATTCATGTTGGCTCTGAATTTTGCATCAGTAAATTTCAGTGCCAATCCAGTTGTTATAAACAGTTTATATTCCCCCTCTGGCTATTGTTTTGAGCTGTCTTCAGATGCCTACTGACCTCCCTAAATTGCTTTACAGGCTGTTAACATCACAGAGCTCTTCTTTGCAGCTGATAACCCAAGGCTGGAACCTTCAGGCTAAAAGCTGACACAGGGGAGCTCATGTGTACCAGCTCACTGGAGCTGTGCTGATGGATAGCTGAGGGTCTGATTTGTAATTAAAGAGCAAAAAAATTGACTCCTGAAAAACAACTGTGGGATCAAGGTGGGGTCTGCTATGAACTCGATGGCCCTGGAGTTTCAGACAACAGCTTTTAAATTTTTCTGTGCAGGGAGGCAGCCTGTCAGAGATGTGTGCTTCCATCACCTAACCAGTCACAACCCATTGCCCACACAGTTGTATCAACAAACAGAGCACAATATTCCAGGCTGAATTTGAAAGAAATTAATTCTAGCTAATTTACCTAATCCAGTCACTGCACAGCTCCAGAGACAATTTCATGAGCACAGTCAAAGGAGCAGGAGTGTGTGAACATCCCTAAAACTGAGGATTATCTGGGGAAACAAACCTACTGCTGGTGGCTTTCCCAGCAACTAGCCCTCACAGAAATCACCCTCACCTGATACCACCAAAAAGCAAATTATGAGAGCCCTTAGACTAGAAGTCAGTTGTAAAGAAAAAAAAAAAACAAAAAAGAAAAGAAAAGGCAAATAGAGAACCTCCTGACACTCACTGTACAGGGCTCCATGTCCATTGGTAATAGCCAATAAAAAATTTCTTCCAGAAATTCTTTGTTCCACTTCCACTGCCCCTCATACTGCTGGTTGGTGGCATGCTGCAAACCTCTTCCTGCCAGAGCTTTAAACTATGCACATAACTGACTCCAACTTAGATTTGACACTTTTCCTCAAGATTAAATGGGCGACTTGCAGAGACAGACAACTCAGTAACTTCAAAGCTCCATGCCTTAGCTAACAAGAAACAAATTGCTTCCCCAGTGACTCCTCCCGAGGGAGTAATGCAGGATAAACCTGTGATATTTGCATTAATTCATTTTTAAACATAAAGCATAATAGATTCTGTTTCTTTAATAAATTTTCTCATTATTTAAATGGACTTGTTTTAAAAGCCAATAACATGTTTGCTTTGGGAATATTTTGCATTCATATTTACCTTTTGGCTGTCAGCTCATTATCTGTTGGAACTAAAGCAGTTGCAGATGATAACGATTCTAGAAAGGGTTTACATCTGAGGGCCCTTTGATTGTGATTTTCAGCAATGTTACTTTTCCCCATTTAGTGACATTTAAGGACATTGGGAATCTTTTGGTGGCAGAGGGCACCAGCAATCCTTGGCTCCTGAGGAGAGAGGGGCTTTGCTTCACCTGTCCTGATTCCTGCTGCCTGTGGAGCAGGTTTGATCAGCAGGTACCAAAGCGCTGCTGAGGGGTGGGATTTCATCCTCCACTTTTTGCAGTGGAGGAAATAGGGATATGGAAGAGTGAAAGGAACAGCAGAAGAAGGGTAATTTTTTTCTTGTTTCCTCACAATGAACACCACACATAACAAGGTTCTCACTCAGTCTGTCCTCTCCAGTTATGTCCAAGTGCTTTGAGACCATTATTGGGGTATTCCTTGGTACCAAGTCTTGCTTTAGGATTCATTATCCAGCTACCTACGCTTCCCTCTGCTGCCAGGGGAGCTCTGCAGCAGAGCAGGTGTAGAAGGGACCACCCTTCCACAAAGGGACCACGTGTCACCCCAGTGCACTGTCAGCATTTTAGTTTAACCTGACAGAAAAAGTGGACTTCAGTAAAATGCTGTCAGTGGAAAGACCTGAGGCACAACCCAGCTCTGGATGGGAGAGTGGATGCATTCACAAATCTGTGAGGCTGTGTAAGCTCAGATATCCATCAAAGTCAAGGAAACCCTTTCTGGGGCTCAGCTCCTCTTGAGCCCAAAGAGCTCCCAGGCACTCAGTGTTGCTGTCCTGAGAAAACAGAGCTGCTGTGCTGTTCCCATTGCTGACCCAGCCCACAGCAGCAATGAGTTGTGTCACACAGGGTCAGCAGTGACACCCCACATCTGCATCACTGCCAGCCTTTGTTTCAGCCTCTTATTAGCTGCAAGAAATTAGCAGTCACACAGAAATCACACTGACTCACAATCCACAGCTTGGGAATGATATTTTTAAAGATTCTCTTAAGGCAGACATGAGGTTCTGTATTTTTTAATAAAGTTCACAACTGAATATTATGAAATTGTGGGGGAAATCTATACTTTGGTCACTGGGTAAATACTTTTGAGTTCTTTACTGGCTTTAAGATTTACTGTTTAGCCACCCCAATTCCTATCATGTGCAAATGTTTCCTATATTAACAGGAACAGAGTGATTTGTGGGCAGTAAATGGGAAACAGGACATCAATTTAATGGGGCCATTTGGGGTTAGCATAAAATGACAGAACAGCAGGAAGCAGTTAAAAGCTTCCCTCCCAGCAATCAAAGACCTGCAATTTTGAGTCTTTTTCTCCAATCAAGTAGTGTATTGATGAGAAACCAGTCCTGATGATGACCTTTGAAAGACCCCATTCTGGCCTTCTGGTGTAAGTCATTTCTCTAACTATGGTATCCTAACAGGAGCTCAGCAAATTCATGTCATTTACACAATCACTTGAGATGCATGAGAAATAGCAGAAACCAAGGGTAAGAGATTTCCTCTCCCTTAACTTGAATTTTTTTCCGTTGAAGTCTCCTGATCTCAGCCTGAGCTACTGGTATTGCTTTTCCTGTGTGCTGCTTCCTCTCCTGTCTGTCCCAGCTCATCAAAATTATGGATAGACCATCCTTACTAATTCATCAGTCCTCCTGTGACTCAATGCATGAGTTCCTTCCTGTGCTGCATATTTTTAAATCTCATTCCTGTAAGGCTGCTCCTAGATCAAGTCACATTCACATTTCATTCCAAGCTTTATTTCAATTAATATCACTTTTTTGGCAGTGCTGGAAAGAAAGTCTCATTTTTCTTTCAAAGGCAGACATGGAGTGCCAGATTTCCTAGATGGGAATTGTAGGTGTTTGCTCCAGTCCTGCTAATGTCAGATGTGTTTCATTACACAAAAATACACCTTCAACCAGTGACAACAAACCTGCCAGCACAGTCCATGCTACTGGAAAATCAGAACAACACAGTAGCTTCCAGCTGACATTCCTGACCGTTCCACAACCTGCTTTTAGAGCTCCAGTTTTCAGTTGTGAGCCTCTGCCTTTTCCCAGGATTCCAGAGCCAGTGATACCCTTAATCACTGTGACTGCTCTACTGGGGAGTCCTGCCTGTAAAATGGGATGAAAAATGACTGCCATGAGCTGGTAGGAACCCCAACTTCTAAATATCTCATGTTGCACTTCAGTGGTTTTTAAAGCTCCTAATGCCCGCTGAGAAGTGCTGTGAAATGCTGACCTGGTATGAACTCCCTCTGTCAGTTCACATTTGTCCAAACCCTGGGCAGGCATGATGCCAGCTCTGGGATCATCCATCCCCCTGCAGCTGGCAGAAGGGTGACACAGAAATCAGAGGCCATCCTGTGTGCCCCAGCTAATTCACCACAAAGGCGGCGTGGTGAGCCTGTGTCTGGCTCACACCAAGTCAGGACAACTGTTTGATAAGGGAACACAGCACCCTGCTACTGCCATCCTGGAAACACAGCAGGGTGCAGGGAAAGCTTCCTCTCCCAGCTGTGTCTCAGCTCTCCTGCCCTTTGCCATCTTATTGTGAGCCAACAAAGACCCTGTGTAGAAGGGTGAAGGACAATGCTCAATAGGACAATTACAGATTGTACTTGGAAATTATTTTCCTAAACAGGGTCAACCAACCTGCTCATCCCCAGGCACTGAGGAGGAAAAACATCTTATGAAGCATATATTGCAAAGAAACTACTGAATGAAGCATGGAGGACAAAGGCAAAAAACATGTATGAACTGTATTCTAAGGCAGCAAAACAAATTCTCCCTTTGTAGGGTCTAGGGAAGTCTTGAGCATAATCAACTTTTGAAAATCATTTAAATAGTTGTCATGACTCTATTCTTACCTTCTGTCTGTTGATTTGGCTCCCATGATGCCTGAATAGCTCTCCTGAAGCCAGTTTACTGTCTATTGTCTGTGCCTGATGAGAGCTGTTATTTCTGATTAGATACTTTCCCTCTGTATTCCAGATCTCTGCCCTTCATGTCTCTCATTCAGCACATTTCTCCCTTAGCACTAGTGGTGTCTGATGTGAGTACCACTCCTGCCATGCCCTGGTGGGTAAGAACAAAAGCAAGAACATGTCACACCTCAGCCTAAGGCTGCAACCAAGGCACCATAACCTCACATCTGGAAGTGCCTTTATGTTGTGCTACTCCCATGTTCTGCAAGTTCTGAGGGATTTTGTATTTCTAAGCTAAATACATTTCCATCATTATTTTATTCATAAAAGGTCCCACTACAAAAACAAGCCAGACATGCCAGGCTCCAGCTCTCTGTGAATTTATTTCACGGCATCACAACTTCCAACAAACAGGACGTTGAAGAAAGAGATGGTTCCATGTATGTTTTTAAGGCAGATGTGAACCTTGTCTCCCAACATCTCCCCTGAGCCCACTGGGACTATTGACTCTGGAAAGGCAGAGGCATAAATTAGCCTTTGCAGAATCACAACTCTTATACCCTACCCAAAAAATGAATTAATGCTCATTTTCCCTTCTAAGCACAACCAACAATTGGCTGGAGAAAACCAAAATACATTTGTACCCACAAAAGAATTATCCTGCCTCTCCTGCCATGCTAGGCCAGCATTCAGCACATCCAGGGCAGCTTGCAAGCAGTGCACAAAAACACTGGGGTGTCCCACCCTCCCTCAGCCAGTCTTTTTCCACCAGGTGTTTCCAGCACCCTCAGTCTCAGCAAAAAGGGAATTTCTGGGCTTTGAGCACATAGAAGCCTCTTTTATGGAGTGGGAATAGGCAGCTCAGGGGAGAAAAGAGCTGGATAATCTCCCAGTACAACAAGAAAACAAAATGGGATTCTCAGCTGTGAAAAATCACAATCACATGCCATTCAGCAGCCCAGGCATAGCTCTCCATCACCAAGGGTCTTGTGACACAGGATCCCAGTTCTTTGGCTCACAAAATCACCTTGCTCACCCCCAGCTCTTTGTCTGGGAGCCTCCACCACTGCCTTCACACAGGGGGCCCCCAGGACACTTGGTGGCTCCAATCCCTCTCAGCAGCTCAAGTGTTTGACACCAAGCTCAGCACGTGGCAGCTGCCAGCACGAGGCAACACAAAGGTGTTTTGCCATCAGGGAAGTGGCAACCCCTCCTCTCCACACAACCCCAGCAGCCCCACTCAGCTTCCTCTCCACGCAAGCCCCTGGTTGTTGCCAGGCTAAAACCAGCCATGGCTGTTTATGAAACGCTGGGGCTCCCCACACAGCACTTAACATCCCTGTGATGTTTTAAAATGAAATTTAAAATTGCACTTCCTACTATCTGTTCAAGTGTAAACCCCATTGGACCGAGGCGAAGGATCCCTGAAGGCCAACTATGTTATCTTTTTCTATAGAAAACAATTAGAAAGCTGATTTTAAAATGCTACAATTAAAGGCTTAATATAAATGCATTTCTGATGCTATCAACAAGCACACAGACTTCAAGAAGCTC
Source organism: Argya squamiceps (assembly GCA_037834095.1). Taxonomy (NCBI): domain Eukaryota; kingdom Metazoa; phylum Chordata; class Aves; order Passeriformes; family Leiothrichidae; genus Argya; species Argya squamiceps. The sequence continues at coordinate 5,798,161 of JBBMKD010000145.1, read as the reverse complement.
TTTCAAAATACCAATGCCTTCAAGCAAAAAAGCTGGTTTTGTTTTTTCTTCATGGTGAAGGGACTATGGGCAATTTGCACACACTTTCTAATCTTAAAAGTACTTTATCTGTGCTATGCATCTTATGTGCTATGAATTCTGTACACAGATTGTAAAAATATACATAAAGCCTTGTACAAATTTACTGTTCTGTCTATAGATTCATGGCTGAAGATAAAGCATTCTAGCAGAAAAGCTTGGGGGCAGGCACACAAAATATGATGAGCAGGAGTTCTGTAAAATTTAATAGAAACATTTCTACCTTTATTTTAGATAATCAGATTACAGTGGGATTTAAAAATTAATTTCCCTTTCTTCAGCAGTTTTATGTTGTGTTTTGGGAGTAATCATACAAAATGAACACTACAAATGAAAACCCTGAGTTTATTAAGGTCACTAGGGCAACTCCTACTGATTTCAATTGGGCCAGGGCCTCATTTTATGAGGAAGTCTTGGGGAGAAAATAAATTCAGACTTCTAGAAACGGAGCAGCATGCCAAAAAGCCTTTTCTTAATTTTATTTTGAACGTGGTCACGCTGCCATCTGAGAAAGCAGCTCCTTTCATTGCTTTCAGGAAATCAGCAGGTACTCCTGCTGCCACTGATTCCCTGCAAGCATGGAAGGACAGGCTGGCTTTCAAATCCACTGCTTTTTACCATGGCCAAATACTGCTGGTGGGCTCAGCTCCCCATAGTGTCTCACCCTGGGCTGGATCTCAGCTTCCTCCAAGTGCTGGACTTGGGAGGTCCCACAGGCTCTCTGAGCTTCCTTAAGCTTGTCCTGGGCTGTAGGATAGCTACTGTTGCTAGGCCAGGAAAAACTAGGTTCCTACACTTGAGAGCTGAGCATTCAGAGCCTGTTTTAGACAGGATCTTACCCTCATGAGAAGCAGCCACATGCTCCTGAGGAGTTTCCAACTATGTGGGAGCAGGGAGCCTTCCCCACCAAGCAGGATATCACCTGCAAGACAAACAACTTGAGTGCACCTCCTGGGGTCTAATTCCTCCCAAGCCCAGAAAAACCCTAGCACTTTTTCCTTCCACTTCAAGCTTCATTTTTTGCTGGCATAAACATACACGTGATTCTCTACCTCACCAAATATGGTGCAACAGACTGACACTGCTCTCCCTAAAATCAATTTCCAAAGCAAGTGTCCTATCACTCCTGTCATATTTCAGGCAGAAGCAAAGGAGAATGCCCCTTTGGATGAGACAGGCCATCCTTTATTCATCTTGTCCACTGAGTTCTGGCCTGTTTACCGAAGTGTTTGAGGCTGCCAGCAGCACCAATCTCCTCTGCTACACCAAGAGGAGTAGGCTACACTACTGCTGCTGCTACACTAGGCTGCTGCTGCCAGTGTGGTCCTTGCTGCACCAAACCACACTGATATCCACCACACATTTAAGAGCTGGTGTCATTAATACAGTACCAGTTATAGGACAGTTCCTGCTTGGAGTCAGCTCCAAATGAGAAGTGATGGGCATGTAAGAGAACTTGGATCAAGAATGGAGCAGTGTGGTGCTGAAGTACTGAAATAAGAATTCTAGAAAGACAACTTACCCAAAGTGGCAAATTTGGTGCCTGTAAACATGCTTCAGTCAGAATTTTGGATGAACTCTGAAAGTATTGATTTTTTCTGGGGTAGACTTCCTCAAATTCCCGTATCACTCTATCAGACTGTATTTTTTATCATTAGACAGTAATAGGTCTTGGAGATGGACATGATGGAAGTGATGCTTCAGCTTCACTGACCTTAAAAGCCAGTGAAGTCATTTAAAATGAAGTCTCAAATCTCCTGGAAGAAAACTGTGAATACTCAGAATTCTGAATAATATTATATAATTAACTTTTCAGCAGAGAACAGCCTCTTGGCACTAACCATGTCCTTTCTGATACATCAGAGACTGAAAAGCATGGCCTTTCCTGTGCCAACTGTCTTTTAGAATAAACAAGAGACCCTCCCCCTTCATCTCCACATGCTTAATAATATTAATAGAACATGAAAATATTAATGCTAGTAGACAAGGTCTTTCATAAAGCACATAAATGAATTCATTCACTCTAGCTCATTAGCTTAATCGTCAACCTTTTTACAATGTAACTGATTAACATTTTCATTGTTCTTCCTTGTTTTTTCCTTAGACTTTTGCTTCTTTGGGGATCAAAAGATCTCTGAATGCATAAGCTCAACAAATATCCCTGCACAACTGTACAACAATAGGAACTGTTAGAAGAGATAACTAAGTAAGGGCTTTCACAGCTCATGCTTCAAAGATACTGCAGGAAACAACCATTTAAGAATCATTTTTATTTTTATGTTTAACGTGATTATACACATTCATGAGTCCAACAAGATCTGCACTGTGACATTAAAGATACAGTACAATAACATTCAACATGAGGTACTTCATATATTTATATATATCTGTCCTTTATAAATAATGCTGTAAGCCTGCTAAGGTTGAACACTGCTTCAGCACAAATGGGTGCTGGGACCTGAAGTGAGCCGAGTTTATCACAACAAAAAAACCAAAACCCAAACCAGTTCAGTGCAATAGGTGTGTAGAAATCAAAATGTTTACTTAAATACTATTTTAGATATGCAGAAAGTATATTACATTATACTCTCTTATCACAGATTCCTCTCACCAGTAAATCAAAGACACAAGTAGCAAAGACAGCCAGGAAGAGTTTAGACAGAATCTGCAAGGTGATCTCTGTCGACACAACGTTTACATTCCAGGCTGATGTGGCTGATGCTTGCAAAATGTCAATCAATGCATTCAAGCCTGGGTGCTTCTGCTAAACCAACCAAATCCACATCCAGACACCACTGATGTCCCAAGGTGAGTGGCCCTGGTCACCTTCTTACATCCCAGTACTTGTTAGCATCACAAAGTGCTCAGAAGCAAGTTGTGCTGTGAGCATCAACAAGGTGTTTTAGGTGCCTTTGTTCGCCCACACCAGAAACCTTTCCCTGCACCAGCTCCTAAAACCTGGAATGGACTCACAGGAATTAAGCTAGAGGTTGCTTTCATCCTACTTCATCAAAAAGACTTCATAAAAGAATCAAATAAGAACAATAATTAAATAATAGCTCATTTTCTACATATCACAGCTACAGAGTATTCTGATCTCTGAACTTCTCTTCCAGCCAGTGAACCTAGCAGATACATCACTTTTATTTGCAGGTAAGTCAAAACAAATAATAAATTAAAAGTGAGAACCCAAGACTAGTTAAACCAATGCAGTACTCTCTGACTTGTCCCACCAGCTGTGGCACATGTTTTTTTTACCAAACAAATTGGAATGCAGCTCGCTGCTCACTACAAACAACCTGTCAATCAGCTCATCACTCAGAGTAATTACATCTGCATCAGCCACTTGCTGTATGAAAACTTAATCAGCTGATTACCATCTTTCTCTGCTTTGAAATGTATCTAAATAAATGGAACTGCTGCTCAGATGTTGTCTAAAAGTAGATGACCGTTACCTCATCACTATCTCAGATTCCTTTTTACAATCTCATCAGCCACTCTTTCTCCACTCCATACCATCTATACTCTTGTCTATTTTCAGCTGCAGATCTAAATATAAATAACTGGAGGTTTTTTTTAAATCTCTCCCTGGGAGTTTTCCATGGAGCATTCTGTTTAGATTTCACCAACAGTCTGGATTATGTACATCTGTTACAAAAAACAAAACATTTTTTAATGTATTTTGAGGGTATTTACATTTCAGAAAGAGTGCTGCTTACACACACATGTATGTATGTATACAAAACATTAAATGCTGAGATGGATAAAAGGCATAAATCCTGTGGGGTACTTTTGTACCTGGCTCTCCTTTTATTACCTAGAGAGAAGATCTGGGCTTTGGCCATAAAGTGTTTGATGACTACACTCCAGTTTTCCTTACTTCAGATGGTATTTTGGACACTGCAAAGATGAATTTTGGCACTTTTCAATGGCCAGGGGCCAGGATTCCAATCGTCAAGCAACACTTAGAGTAATAGTAGTAAACTGGTAAGAAATCATGTCAGAAAAACATTTTTATTACAGAACTGACAAGTGAATTTAGGGTTATGCTACATCAATGTGTTGATACAGTGTAACATTCATCTTCAGCTGGTCTAAAGAATCACTTGGTCCTCTCAATTTGTTGAAAGGTACACAACAAACAGAACCCACTTTGGAGGTGAAGCAAGAATGAGATGCTTTACAATAGGCAGTGCAGCCTTTGAGGAGCAACTGTCCCAGTGCAGTGATGAAGGATTTGCTCATGTTTCAATAGTACCTGTACTTCTAATTTATACTGGTTTCCTTCCCTGATACAAGGAGTATCCCTCACACTTTTGCAAAAATGATACGGACATGTAACAGGAAGTTTGGGTGAAAAAACTCAGGCAAGGAAAAGGTTCTGTACCACATAATCCTCTGACTGATGTGTAGCCATAAGCAGTTGCAAGAGCTCCAACAAAAACCCATTAGAGACTTCCTCCCCCTCACTGCTGTCTGATGGTATACACTAAGTGTAATTTGACCACAGTTGGGAATCTTCTGTCTTTGTCTAAATTTCAACTGGTATTAAAAAGAAAAAAAAATTTGTATTACAAAAAAAATACAAGTCAAGATTGATACATTCTTTTCTTCCTCTAAAATCTGCCTCTACCATGCTTAGGAAGAAGAAAAAAAACCTATCCAAAACAAACAAAAAATTATCCTGTGTCAGATGATTGACATAAATTCCCATTTATTTAGCAAGGGTTCAAAGAAATGCCATTTAAAGAGCAGATCAACTCCAGTCCAGCAAAACCTGGGTCCTGGGAGTAGAGTTTCAAGAGCTGCATACACAATTGGAACACATGCAAGTACTTCCTTGCCTTTGAGGTGGGATTCCTAGAAAATGAACTCCAAGAGTAACTTGCCAAGCCCACATCCCTTCCTCCCTGTGAACATGTCCATGCACTGGGGACATGATCAGTATGCCATGGAGTTCCTCAAAGATGCTTCCTTCTCCCCATCTTCCCCTGGAGCCATCCCAAACAGTTGGCTGCAGGAGAATCTCACAGGATGAAGGTTTTAAACTTGAGCTTTTGCTGCTTATAACTGAAGGACTTCTTTCAGCCCCCATGGTCAAAAGCAGCTTGATTTACTGGGATCTCTGAACTCTGCAGAGCAGACAGCTACAAAACAAGGCTCTTCATTTTCTATCCCCACCTCCCCAATACAAGCAGAAAGCAGAAAATGGAGAAAGAGAAAATGGATCAATGAAGACAGTGTTTAGTGAGATACAAGAGGGGGATATCCTCTGGTGATTCACAGGTGCATCAAAGAAAGAGTCAGCATCACCATCAAACAGGCACCTCTCTTACAAAGCCTTTAAAACTTGCTTGTTTCTATGAGCTTCCAGTTTAAATATTACACTTAATCACCAATGATGCTACAAGTACAGCAAGCCAGGAACTTGCCCACAGCATTTAGTTACATATTCCCTGTCCTGATCACATATCTGCAGACAAAAAGCTAAGTGTCAGTAGGCCTGAACCAGACAGGTTCTCCAGAGCAAAATGCTTTGTATCCGCACACTCCCATTCAAGCGTAAAATATGAGTTCGGGAATTTGTCCTCCCTGCACCCCCGTGCCATTTGTACTGTCCGAGGAGCACTGGAACTGAACAGTCACCTTCCCACACTGAACTTCTGTCATTCCCTCTTGTCCAAAATAGCTGAGTTCGTTACCATCCAGAATCACGCTCGCCGTGTAAAAGGTGTCGGGCTCAATCTGCACGGGATACTCAAACCACACGGGGAAAGTGTTACTAGAACCATCCGAGAAGTATTTACTCAAGTTCTGGCCCAGGATAACCCCTTGTCGCTTCAGTTCGATCTTGGCACTGTACTCTGCCGACCCACAGCTGGAGCCGTAGAGCCCGAAGCCGGCAATAAACACCCTCTTATCCACAGCAAACTGGATGCTGTCGCAGCGGCCCCGGTAGCGCCACTGGTTGCTGCGGTAGGCGCAGGACTGGAAGCGGTGGCAGCGCTGAGGGACGAGGCCTTTCCGGGGCTTGCTGACAAACTGCAGCTCTGGTTTCTTGGCGGCCGTGTACCACAGGAAGATGTCGTTGGTCTCGTTGAGGGTCAGGATCCCGGACTGGGCGGCGCCATTGGCGAAGTCGTCCAGGGCCATGGTGGGGATGCGGATCAGGTAGAGGGCCTTGCCCAGCACCTTGCGCTTGTTCTCGATGGTGGCCGTCAGCTCCTGTCGCTGGCACTCCACCTCAGCCCAGTTCAGAGCTGCCTCGAAAACGACGATTTCTTTGGCATTCAGAGTCTCCCTTCGGAGAATGCTTTCGAGTGTCTGAAAATCAATGTCACAGAAGCCCTCAGACTTCAAAGCAAGCTCGGCCTGGGCATCAATCACTTCCCAGCAGCGCTGGGTCAGGTCAGGTTCCTCGAACAAGCAGCTCTGGGAGAGCAGCACGCAGGCATTCTTTGCACTCAGGCTTGTCTCCAGGAAGTTGACGCAGGCGCGGGCCAGGTGAGGGACAATGTATTTCTTGGCAGCATAAAGAGTGGCCAGGACGGTGTCTGCGGCCAAATCGATCTCATCGCAATAGATGTACCTGAAATAAAGCACACAGGTTAGTTGCTTAATGAAACACCAGTCTGTCAACAACAAACTCATACAAAATTAGATACAAATAGTATTTAAATGGCTCCATATTAAAACCAAGCAGTGCTTTGGGGAGTATTGATTAAGCCCAGAATGAAAGTACAAAAAAAAATCAGCACTTATGTTAAGACCATGAAAGAGAATTTAGGGCTTAAATCCAAGGTGAATCAAACTTTTCATTTGGGGTACATGCTATAGGACAATTGTTTAAAAATAACTGTTTAAAAACTGTGACCCCTGCAGCTCTGTGCTCCTTCCACACAGGCCTTGGCTCCCAGGCAGGAGCTCCTGCAGGGCCTGCCTCACTCAGCTACCACAGGAGTCTGGAACATGTGTTATCAAGGCTTCCCGGACTACATGTCCCCCGATGGTGGCTTACTAAGGTGTATGCACAAACACAGGAATGGTAACAAGTTTGTAGGGAGTAACTAGGTAACATAAGAACAGAAATGCTATTCAAATATATCAGGTGCTATTCATTTCTGTAACTACTGGGTTGGGTTTTTTTGGAGGTGTTTTTTTTGTTTGGGCTCATGTTTTTGGTTGGTTTTTTCAAAGGGTGATGAAGCATATAGGAAATGGAAGATTTTCAGGTTTTTAATGTTCAAAATGTCCTAACTCAACTAGCACAGCATTTTCACTCAGTCGCACTGCATAAGGATGAAAAAAGCTTTACTGCTATGGTAGTGTGGTGGAAGAGATGAAGGTGAAATTCCATTTATGCGACTAAACTGCTGGGATTCATTGCTCAGAGAAATGAAGCATTGTACAGTTTGTTCTTTTCAATATCTCATGCTTCAGGGCCCCATTTGCAGCTGGTGAATGCAATGTGCTAAAACCATGCCAAATGCAATTTCACTCTTCACAGGGATAAGCAAGTCTTGATGGTTATGGCTGATAAAAGTGTCTTCCTCCAGAAAAGCTAAAGTTGTATGCAACCCTGTACTAATTAAATTTTTCTAGTTAACAGGTTTCCCTACACAATGAGTTTTCTGCAGAACAGATGTGCCTATAAAGAGGAATTAGTACCTACACTGATCTGATTATGGTTGTAAATAACTATTTGTATTTTTGCAGCTGTTAAGATAGTATCCTCCATGCCACACTTGGAAAACACGCACAGAGGAGACACTGCTCCAGCAACATAAAATCTAAGAGGTTACAGAAAAAGAAAACTTACATAGAGCCAAGTCTATTTTTAGTCTTTACTACTTGGTTTCATCTTACTTGTGAAACCAAAGAACCATCTGTATATCAACGGTTACAGGCTTAGCTCCTTTATTGCCCAAAAAATTCCATTTTCAATGAATTTGTTTTTATGATTCTCCTCGTTGCTCTCCAACTCTTTCCTCCCTTCTATTACTTCTCTGCCTGCTAGTACAGCAGAGAATGATGACAACTGTTTTAAACAGAAATAGTACGAAAGTTGCTATTTTAATATTCCTGAAAATAAAGAACTAATATCACTGATGTAGAGCAGAGACAGCACAGATCGGCTGTCAGCAATACTCCACACCTCTCACTCTGCCAATGCACCTCAGCTCTGGTCTGCAATTACTGATATTCCAGCTTCACCCTGTTCTCAAACACAGGATTCTGCCAGACCACAGGGTTTGATGGTTTAGTAACACAGTCAGCCTGGGATGAGACGAGATCACGGTTCTAACTTGAACAGTCAAGACTGAGATAAGATATAATACATTAATGCACGAATTCAGTTTGGCAGCTAGACTATGAGTTTAACCCTGTTTTTAAAACCGTAGAGAACAGTCAAAACAGTTTTACTGGGAGAATAATTAATGTCTACCATGGTAGATATGGTATTTCCTATTTACACCTGGCAATAAGTTGTTTGTTCTCAGAACGCCCACTGTGTAATAAAACACAGAAAATATTTATGCCATCAGAACTCATTGGCCCAGGGGAAAAACACTCCAAAAAACCAGCAAGATGTCAAAACCAAAAAACCCAAGCTAAATGTATTTTCTGACAAAGTTTATAATGCAGAAAGAAGTGTATGAAGGAGAGGCTGCTTTGGCATAGCTAAATCCTTTCCCTCTGTAGCAACAGAGCCTTGTGCCATCCATGGCTCACAGCAGCAGCAAGAAACACTCACAGGGAAGGTTTCTCAGAGTGAAGGGGATGGTGGCTCCCCCTAAGCTCCACATGCAGAGGATCCCATGATCAGGAATGCTGCACTGCTGAGCACCATCCCTGTGCCTTCCCTGCACTATCCCAGAGTCTGCAGACACCAGGGCACTCTGCAGCCTCAGGCACGTGGCGTCAGGGAAGGCAGCACTGGAAAGGTTTCCTCACAGCCACACAGACCACAAACTTTTCCTGGTCTTTTGGGGTTTTTCAATAAAAGCTGAGCAGGTGAAGAATCCCGTGGTTCTGGCCATGCTCTCATAGTTTCCTAAATTGCCATGGGCTAAATAACATGCTGAGACCTAGATGTCAGTATTGATACTCCCTTTTCTAGGCTTGCTTTCTGCACACATTTCTTAATATAAATTCAGAGAGCATTCAGTTTTTATACAGCACATCGTGTTTAGCCACAGTGAAATAGATTTGCTGTTCAAAAAGAAAGGGAGGGCTGGAAGAATCCAAGTATCTTGTATTTGTGATTTGTAAAATTCAGCATGAAAATAAAGCATAAGTCTGAGCTCTGCCACAAAATCAAGAAGGCCCAAAGCAAAGATTCATAACACACCTCCTTACATGTCACATCTTAACTTTATATTCCAAGTCTACAGAACATCTGTGGAGCTCTCCTGGCAGCTACCAATATTTGCACAGAACGCTCCTGATGTTGATGATAACCTATAAAAACTCTATATGCAACTCTGAATGTTCAACTATGGTGCCAGTGAAATATTAAAAATTAAAAAGAAAGTGCTCTGTAATCACAAGCTAATCAAAACAATCTATGAAATACAATAAATTGCTAGCTAGTGATTATGTCATTACATGCAAGAAAACCTGCAGCATATTAAAGGGATCACTACCAGATACTGATGTATTTTCTCTACAGGAAAGCAGCAGCATTTATTTAAGCTAAAGGAAAAAAAAACCAAAAAACCAGAGCCATAGCATTTCTGTGATAGGGCATTTCTCTTTGACAATCAGTTTATAGATACATTCAAGGACAATTCAGCAGGGAAGCTGCTTCATTATGCCCATTTAGGAAAAGAGAGCATTTCTTATGCAGTTTGCAAGAAGAAAAATAATGATCATGTAAACTGACTCATTTTCCTTGTTAGATAAAACCCCCTACTCATGTAAACAGCCTTTTTATCACTTTCCAAACACATCAATATGATACATGAGGAGAAATTTATTTATACTGAATTACTTAGGGTCATTTTTCTAAGAGAAGACCTGCGTACTGCAGGTTTATAAAAGAGCTGGAACGACGTCAATCTACAAACCCAACAATTTACTGGGTCTGGGGAGGGGGGCTTTGTGCGTGCATTTTTAACTTCTCTCTGTGCTTACAAAGTAGAACAGTTGGTTTGGGGTTTTTTGTTACAGCTGACAAATCTTTTTAGTAACTCCATTCCTTTGTGTAACATGTAGCGACAAATCAGATCGATAGGCATTACAGTACACAATGTGCCCAAAGATCCCCTGTCAAAGTCATTATTTACAACTGCCTACATTAGTCTAATACGTGTGTGCCTGGGAGGATGGAGGGAGAGCAAAACAAGCTGAAAGTTTAAAACATAAAAAAAGGAATATTTCAAGCAACTGCTTTCTGTTTATATGCAAGTCTAATACTTCAGCTATGACATTGGCAGGGTGTGTATACATCAGACAGGAACACACATCCAGCAGATGAATGATGCTTACTTCAGCATTGCAAGAAAGGCAGCAGGCTCAACATCTGGTATACGGATCTCATCTTTGTCCTCAGCAAGCTCTCCGTAAAACATCGCATGGAACACAGAGCTCCCAACAGCCAGGACGTACTGTGGAGAAAGGGAAATCTTATTTCATGCTTTGAACTGAAAACACTGCCAACACAAACAATGTGGGAGAGCCACTCTGGGCATGCTGGGCTGCACTGACAGGCTCTACAGACACACTTCAGTAAGAAATGAAGTCCAAATTAAGAACAATTTACACATTTTCCTTGTATTTTACTCTCCTGGGTGTAGATGCATTAGCTACTGGAAAACACTCACCTCCACCACAGAAGTTAACAATTTCTAGGAAACCTCAAGAGCAGTATTAATCAACAGCACAAAGCAGTATTTCTAACTTTACTGCCTTAGCCCAACAAATGTGCTGTTGAACCAAAAGCACAAAGAAAAGCCAGGGACAGATTATCCCACTGCATGTGGCCTTTTCAAACACAGACTGCTGCCTGTCCCAGAAGAGCTGAGCCTCCCCTCCCACGCTCTGTCCTGCTGGAACCGTGGGAGCTCTCCCTGGCTCTCCCCACCCCAGCAGATCGTGCAGCTGTTGCTTACTTTGTGTCCTGGCAGCCGCTGGGTCCCACCTGGTGGCCCGACCACAAAATGAACATCTGCCATCAAGTCATTGTTGAACATCACTGCATTTCTACAAACAGAGGTTGCATGTTAATTTGTGGCACCCAGGAACTCTCTCTGCACAGCCCCCAGACCCCAAGAAATTTGATTTTTTTAACAACTTCAAGTTGCTTGTTAGCAAAGAGAAGCAGGTCACACTTTGCTTCAGGCTACTTGACACATCATTGCACAGATACACCAGAGAAAATACTAGGAAGGAAAAGGTGCGTGTGGTGTCTGCATGTGCAATAAAACAAATCCCCAAACTTCTGAGAACTTTCCAAGAAGTGGAAATCAAAGTCCAGAGCATGTATCACTGAAAATCCCCAGTGAGGTCTAAAAGGAAATCTTTATGGATATGCTGCAGCTTTAAGTAACATTTTTATTAACTCAAACAGATGCACTGACTGGAAAAGAGAAATTAAAATATTTTTCCATTACCAAATTCTTATTTCACAGGCATACATACAGGGACAAAAAAACCCCAACATATAAAACATAACTGTTTTCTTCAGCAAATAAATGCACTCAGGACATTTTGCTACTTTTCACCTCTCCATTCAAACACCAAAAAAACTACCCTGAACTTACCTCTCTCTGATGGTTGGATAAAGTCCTTGCCAATTAGGTGCAGGAATAGTGTTGTTGTTGTTGAGATTTTGCTGATGGTACTGCTGGACAGCAGTTGTATTAGTGTTAGCTGGTTTCTTTCGCGGAAAAATATCAGCAGCCATCTTCTTCTTCTTTTTGGTCTTCAAGGTAATGATTTCATAGCAAACTGGAGGCAATTTGCTGTTGCTACTGCTGCTGCTATTTCCTTTCTTAGAGCTCTTCTTAGACCTGTTCTTGACCGTCTCTGGAAGCATCAAGAAGAAGGTGAGACATTTCATGTTCTTTCCTTTCTCATCTACCATGAGTATACCCGTGTGTAAAGCCCGACAGCCTAACTAGCTAGGAACATTTAGGAAGGTACGTGGAAGCTGTCACACTGAAAGCAAGCAGAGCTGAGAGTTCGCTTCTTTTCCAGCAAGACAAGGTGACCTTTCCAGCGCCCCGAGTAAGAAACTGACTTTAAGTTTGATCCAGTACTTGAATCGTTAAATACATCCCCATCATTCCTGCCAGCTTGCTTTCTTTCCAGCTTTCCCGATCAGGACCCGCCTGGCAGCGCTACATCCCGGGCAGAGGGCAGGAGGAGCGCAGGGCGGCAGTGCCAGGCTGCCGGCGAGCCCAAGTTGTGCGGGCAGGGCTGGCAGCGGGGCTGGGAGCGGAGCGGGACTGCCGGAGCCGGCAGCGCGGAGCCAATGGCTGCAGCCACCGAGCGCGATTGGGCTCGCACACAGTGACACCTATTGTAGCCTGCGCCGCTCCCACGTTAAAGCCACAGCGGCGCTCCCGCAGCTCCCACGCAGCCGGCGTGGGAATGGGGGAATAAATGGCACACGCGGCTGCGTAAGTGCACGGCCGGCCGCGAGTGCCTGCGTGTTTCTCTGCGTGCGAGCTCTCCTCGGTGCCGCTTCGATTTTCACAGGCGGAGCAGTAACAAGTTGAGATCAGGTAGAAAGATCTATCTGAGCCTACTGCCGTGGGAGCTGTTTCCACGGACACTCGGTATTAGCACAGCTTCCTTTGCCTCTAGCACTCCCACCAATCCCCCACTGTAAGAGTTGTTCGGCGAGTGTGTGACAGATATCGGAACCGAATTAAAGCAATCAAGCAGCAGCGCAGACAGCGATGCAGCCAAACAATCCCTCTCAGCGCAGCCCCTACTCCAGTGTAACATGAACAGGGATGAGGTCACAGCTTCAGCTTTAACTCCTTCTGTTTCCAGATAACACAACAGCCTTTGACAGGGGTCCCAAATCACTAAGCAGTGCTAATTAAGCCAGCTTACACCAGACATGGCTGCACCACATCAGAAGAAAACTTCTAGATGTGCAATCACATTAAAGCAAACCAGAGTGAATATATTTAATCAATATTTCAAAGCATTAAATGAAAAGGTCTGAATGATTTAGAGAGTCTCGGTCAAAAATCACTCCTTGAGATGCAAACACAGTACGATTTTATCCACAAATACTTTCTGAAATAAACAGGATATAAGTTATGCCAACCAAACCATTTAAATAGGAAAGAAGTCTAATTTTCAGTCATTAGTTTATACAGAACTTAAATTATATCAGATTTCTTTAATAGCAGGTCAAGTGTATAGAAAAACAACTAAGTAAGCATAGCCACTTAAAAGCAGGGAAATAAAAAAAAATTGGTATGTGTCAACATATCATACATATCATACCTTAAAATACTGGGGAGCTGATAATTAAAATATGATTTCATAATTACTTTCAGTTTTAAAGAAAAACACCCTCTGCTTTCAAAGCTAATTTAGCCACATTTTGTCTTAATTAGTTTTGCTGGACAAGAGTACAGCGGGGAAATCAAAGTGATAAAAGGTTGGAGAAGAAATCCTGTTGAAGCCCCTGACAGAAATCTGCCACTGCCTCAAACAGAAATATTACTCAGGCTATTTATTCAATCTCCATCCCAAGTGCCTGAATCACAGCTGTGGCTGTGTAACACACACTCAGAACGTGTTGAACCTGAGGAGTGTGCAGGTATTTCAGAGATTAGCAGGTCTCCTGGGGAGATGCTCCACACGAAGCACTCACAGCACGCCCCGGCCATCTGGAGGCTTTGCTGCAGCGGTTGGGGACGGTGCCATTCCCAGACACATCTGTCCTCTCCATCTGAAGGCACTGCTCATGGAAGGGGGAAACACAGGGAGATGTGTCCATGCCTCAGCTGCTGCATCTCACAATCCAACACCTTAGAGCAAAATCTGCTGCTTGAAAGGAAGATGGTGGGTTATGCCTGGTGCAGCTGAAAGGCAGAGACACGTTCCTAAATACGTTGAGGGGAGGTTACGTAACTTCCAAAGAAATTATTTCTAGCAACCTTTTCTTTCTCCTCCCTGCTTTTTCTTTAGCTGCAACAGATTGATTAGAAAGGGAAACTAAAAATCTAAACCATATTGAACTGTAGAGAGGGAAAAGAAGGGGTAAAGGAGAAGAAACAGCCCACAGATGGGATCTTAGAACTGCTCACAGCTATGTTTATAACAGGAACGCAGCAGGTATTCCCAGCACAGAATTTGAGTTTGTTGAGTTTAAGTTCTTTTTTCCTCTCCTTATGTAAATTTCCAGCCCTCCCAGTTACAAAAATAACCCTTTTGCCACTGCACAGGACAAACATTTCAAAAAGAAGAAAACTTAAAAAAAACTCTTAAAGACACAGAAAACCACAGACTCCAGAAAATCTGGTTCTCAGCATTGCAGTTGGCAGAAGGAGAAAGATAGCAGGGGTTGGGAGATTTGACTGTCGTTCCACAAATCCATTTTACAGACTCCCCAAGTACATAAAAATCAAGGTCTCTGCATATTTCTTCAAACCAATGATCAGGACAAATCCAAAGATTTTTACACACACACCAGGTAAAGTCACTGGGAGGCTACAGGAGACAAAGAGAATGAGGGACAGACTGACCAGTTAACCCCATGTGGGAAAGACAGATTGTAAATGTGAATCCACCAACCTTTGAGTTCTGGAACACATCACACATGCACAGCATGTTGTGCTTTCTGGGAAAGGAAAGGAGAGAGAAGCTGCAGCTGAAGCATTTTCTGCCTGAACTCAGAAGTCAGAGAGACCCCAGTAGATGAGAAGTATCTGCCTGACAGGATAAAAATCCAGCCCAGTAAATAAAAACCAAACTGCCATCTTTGCCTGCTCTTAAGCCGCCCACCAAAACCTGGCCTGCTCTAACTGGAAAATAGCACTGATTCCAGAACAGAGTCCAAACAGATTTAGATTTTCAAAGAATTGCTACAAAAAACTACAAACCTCTTACAGGTTCATACCACCTTCCACTGCACTTTATCACCTCAGGAACTAAGTCTCATAAACCACTCATTAGATGGATGTGAAATGGGAAAAACAACCCCCAAAGAATTAGTGCTATTCTCACTCCCTATTCTTTCTGTTTTGGCAGCAGCTTCCATTTATTTTCATACAACAATGTTTTGTTCTTTTACTATACAAAGACTGTTAATGAATTTAGAAATCAATACACTGGCAGTCAGTAAAATCCCATGAACTGCTGCCTGTTGAAAGACCAGTCAAAACCCCCAGCTTAGATCAGTCTGTCTCCAACAAGAGGATCAAGTAAATTGACCTTCCCTGACCCACAGATCTATCCATTTCTGAAATCTTATTATAGTGTGCTCCCAATCTTCTTCAGCAAGTCTCATTTTTCTTCATTAATTATATATTAACAGAACTAAACTTGATATATACAACTGAGAAAAAGGGAAACACAGTGCTTCAAAGGCACATTAATTTTTACTTTACAAGCAAAGTAGTCAGACCAGAAATATTTCAAGTTAAAGGGTGTAGGAAATCCCATGCTTAAATCTTAACACTGGCCTAATGGGTATTTAAAATGCCAGAAGAGAAGAATTAGGCAAAAGACAATATTCCCAGTCTGAGATAGTACACACCAAGTTGTATGACCCTTCCAAAATATCAGGAGCAGGTTATGAGCCCTTGGAAATCAGTTCCTGACTAAACATTGTGAAGTGAAGCAGCAATTTTGCTGTTCAAACCCCAGTGTGTGCAACACTCCTCCCATCCCAGCTTATTGATCCCTTAAGAACATGATACACCTTGTGCAGCACAGGAGTCACAGTAAAGCCCAGCTCTTGGTACAATTTTTAATAGCATGTTGCTGCTATAATTATGCCTTTCTAAAGGTAACTGGCAATGGAGAAATCAATTTAATTTCCAGGGCTGATGGGAGTATTCTTCCTCATACTTCATCAGTCTCTGCTGCTGCAATAGCAACGATACCAAAGGAGTTTCTATCTTTTTTTTCCTTCTAATAAGATGAGTTTTTGTACATCTCTCATTTACAGGCCTGTTCCCCATGTAGTAACATGAGCTAGACAAATCTATGCAAAACAAGCTTTCATCAAAATTCCCAAATGTTTGTTACAACCACATCATGAACAAAGGAAAGAATTCTTAGTAAGCAATGAGGAAATACATACATTTCTTTTTCTGTAAAGTTGCCAAATGTCTTCTTTGGCAGTTACTATGCCTATGCATTATTAACATTGTTTAAATTCTGAATTTCCCCCTACAAGCAAACAAATTTCAGATGACACATCTTGATTAACCAAAATAAACACACAATGTTCCTGTTCAACAAATCCACCTGTCTGTCCACTGCTAGCTTTCATTGAATTTAAGTTAACTTTAAGCACTCATTTAAAAATGGAATACACACGTTCAAAAACTAACCAACCAAACAGAAAACCTCAAAAGACCCAACCCACACAGCTGCAGTTTCTTGTTCTGTTTACCTATCTATAAATTATTCAGTTACTTGAAAGAGTCCTTCCCAATCACCATTCCAATCCTTCTGTTTGTAAAACCAAATTTGGAAAGGGACTGACAGCTCTACCCTTCCTTTCCTCAAGTAATAACGTGCATTGCAGTGGACAAAAACTTCCAATCTCCTCTGTCCCAAGTTTCTTTTTGGAAGCACTGGAAAAAACCAAGATGGCATCTACTTCTGTCTGCTGCATGGAAAAACTGGCAAGGAAGTTTTACTCAGTAAGGTCTCCTATGGAAAATAAAAATACAACCAAAACCAGGAAGAAAGATGGGCAAAATTGTAAAGACTCTCAAAGAAGCCAAAATAGGTGCTGAAAAAATAGTATTTACATGCCAGAATAGCCAAGAGCTGTGAAAGAGTAAAATAGTATCAGAGTAGAATTAGATCTTGAACCAAGACTAGAAGCGTCAAAACAAAGTCCAAAATAGTGAAATTGTATTTTTCTATAGAACTCATGCTAACTAGCAACACACTTGTTACCAAATATTCTTATCTGCTTAGTGTTTATGAGGGTTTAAACACTTTGCATAACATTACACACTGAAACAGCTTTTACTTTTTTTCCCTGAATGTCCTTGATGCTTTAAAGAAAACAAAAGCAGAAAGTCCTGAGCAGCCTAGTCAAAAGGTAAACACACACTTACATAAAATAGAAACCTAAAGAATGAGTATTCACAACTGTTTTTCACTCCTGTAGTATTTGCCAGCACACAGGCTACACATGGCATTTGTTTTTAGTCTCTCTACGAAAGCAGCCTTTCTATTAAATCTCATATGTCATTCTTGTAACTTGGCATTTTTTCTTTTTGTTTTGTTTTTCTTTTAAGCAATATCCATTCTGAGACAAAGCAATCACAACAAAACATTTAAGATCAATATCTACTCCTATGTTTACTTGCAAATAAATGTGCACTTTCTTTCTGCGGATTTCAAGTCACTTTCCATGAACCTGTTCCTCCCTCAACTGCAACATCTCCTATTCTCATTTTTCCTGTTAATTTTCTTGCTCAGCTGCTTAAAACATGCAATTTAACTTCAGTGAGAGGTTGAGTAACTTAATATTTATGCCCCAAACACTTTGCTACATTGGGTTTTTTTTCTTTTAAAGTTAAAAGTTTTGTTCCATGATGGACCAAAATAAATAGATAATGTTCAAAATTGTCTTGTATTTTCATTCTGATTTGAAGACCATGCCTACTGCAGGAATGACAGTCCATATAAACCACAACTGTGGCAAGGAAGGTCTATATTTAAACAACCTGCAATGAGCAATATACTTGATCCCATTACAGTGAATTACCCCACAGACATTCTCTTCTGGGCATAATAATGCCCTTCTCTACTGACAAAATAATGTCAAAAGTTTCATTACAACATAAAACATATGATTTTACAAACCTGCTAAGACATATTCCCCAACATCATAGTTTGGGAGATGCAGGAAGAAAATATCCCAGACTAAAATCTGCACTGCATTCTGTGGGCATTAACTTCTTTCTTGATAGTTCAAAGTAAAACCAAGAATTATAAACGAACTCTGTGAAGAGAAAACCTGCAACCACAAAATGATAATTCAATTCAAGGTTACAGGAGATAAACTGTTTAGCTACTAATTTAAAAGAGACAAATTATGCATTTGTTCCCCATCGTGGCTACTCGAGCTTGTCCATTTCATTTCACGTAGAGCTTTGCTCTTGACAGTCTCTGGGGTCAAAAAATAAGTTCTTTCTTAGTGGCTGCCATTTATTTATTTATAAACATGATATTGCAAACCTGAAAGCACTCAACCCTTTTTCTAAGGCAGAGGTCAACTTTAATTCTACTTTGCCTCTTACCAAAACTGACTCACAAAGAAAAGATCAGATAGCTCAGGAAATTGGTAATGAGATACAGTGGTTTTCGTCTCTAGGTCACTAATTCTAAATTGACCAAGGTCAACAGTAATCAAAAGTCATTAGCATTTAATGATCCTTCAGTGCCCTGTGAGAAAGAAGCTACTGATCCTAGTGCACTTCAGAAAAACCACCACTACAATCAGCACTCACATGCTGCCTGCTTCAAGGGAGAGGTCAGACCAGATGACTACAGACACAACTTCCAATCTTGCAGACAGATCTCGCCTCTACAGACAAACCTTCTGCTAATTTTAACTTGGCTCATAAACCATTATTTTCAAACTGAATAGTTAAATTAATATGGGCTCTCTGAAGGGTGGGCTGGGAGCTGCCTGGTCCTATTCCTGTTCCTTCACACCAGGAGTTCCCAAATGTCTTTGCTCCCCTACACACAGAAAGTCTGCAAAATGCAAATGCAATCAGACCTTTCCTCAGAGAGGAATACTCTCACTTGTGAGAACCACAAGTTACTACTCCATGAGTATCCACAGTGGAACTGCATCACAGCTGATTATGTTGGTGTACACTCAAGTGTCACCAGATGGACATGAAATGAAGGACACTCACACAGTCAGCTGTCAGAGCAAAAAGAGAGAGAGGTTTGTTTTTCACTTGGGTTTATATAGATTTTGAACAATGACCAAGGATTGGACAAACGAGGTTGACACCTCTCCAACGACACTGGTCAAACTAGAAGCCTATCAATTGTCCCTTCTCCAGAGAGGAATGTACAGTTTCTAAAACATCACTTTTGTTTACCTAAAAGTCCCTGAAAAACTCCACTACAAAAATGCAAACATCAGAAGGCTGAAAAAGATCAGAGTGACGCTCAAGGACTACATTTTTCATGTGCAGGTAACCCACATTCACCATGTCACAGCGTTGTGTTGAAGCTCCCAGTGGGACTGAAGAGGGGGAGAGGGTATTGCTGCAGTGCACAACCACAGCTGCTCTGTGGCCTGCACACCTCAGTCCCCTGGGACTGTCACAGCAACAGCACCTTCAACAAGGGTAAGGAAAACAGAGGGCACTTTTGGAAAGCCTGGTTAGGTGTTGTAAAGCGTGGGTCTGTCATGGAAAACCACATCATGCCAATCTGTAGTTTTACATCCAGGCAAGGTTAGGGAACATGCAGCTTCAAACCCCACAGCAGATCAGCAACCTGTGTGTTTACAGCAGAGCATCACAGCCAGCAGCATTCAGTGTGTTGTTAAACAGGAAAAGGCTGGTACAGCTTCTTGTTCCCACTGCATTTTAAATCACAGAAGGGGAAGATCATGCCAGTGAAAGAGGAACAGGTCAGTGCATTGGTGAGCCAAGCCTTTGATAAGACAAACATTCTCAGCCACAGTGGCTCTCGCTTCTCAAAAGTGAGAATTACAACCAGTAATTAACAACTCTTGCAGTGATTTTACAACTGTCTATTAACCCCAATTTTCAGATATGAGAGACAGATTACTGCTAACTTGAGCCTAATCCAAATAGTTGAAGGAATGGAACCAGGCATGACATCCATTAAACTGCATTGTCCTGAATGGTTCTCCCTTTGCCACACGTTAGAAGCTGTGGATTTTGGTACTTGCCCTTAACTGATTCCAGACTCTCCCAGCACACACTGCCCCTGTTTGAATCCACATGGAGATAAAGATGTCCCCAGATTCTTCTCCTATCACTGCTTTAGAAAATCAGATTTATTTTCCTTTGTTGTAAACAGTTCAGTCATACTTGCCTTCCTTAGCAGTCAGTCATGCTTCAGTATTTCCATCAGTCTCTCCTTGTCCTTACATGTGAATGGTAGCTACTGCACCATCATGAATTTTCAAGAAAAACACATACCTACTGCTCAAATTCCAGTTTCAGAATATATTTTGTGCCTTAATAAGTATTTGTCTATCAATGTCAAGATATCTTATATTTTCTTCTTCACAGTAACTCTGTGACACATCAGACTGTGTAGATCAACTGTAGAAGATAAAGAAACTAAGGAAGGGGAAAGTAATCAAAAAGAACAGCATAATTAAGGGACTGCACAACCCATTAGTTTTATATATTATAAACTTTTATATAGTATGAAAACCTTTGCTTTTTCTTGGCATACATGGGGTAGCATCACTTTGGTCTTGTAGAGGTGTAAAGGCAAAGAGCTCTGAGGAATCCTTACACTTCTCAGATAGGCAAACTTGGCCTGAAGAGCTGCTCTCTTTTCATACCCTCAGAAAACCCAAGTAAGCAGAGAGACAGGAGAGCTCTAACTCCAGAGAATGTAGTTTTTAAAGAAAATTACTCCTTTAAATTGCTTTGGATGTGAAGAGGAGAAAGTCTAGCTAGGGTGGTTATGGAGTGTAACCTGGTACATAAATATCCTGTCACAGAAGGAAGTTATCAACAAGTCATTCAGCCTGGTATTGAAGTGGTACATAATCCTCTAGTGAAATATTTATTCAGGATATCAGGTTATCTTAGGGTACAGGCAACAGGGTGATGTCTCAAGATACCTTCCAAATCTGTTTGTTGCCAGTCTGCAGCCCACAGAGGCAGGACAGACAGCAGATACCCACAGACTGCCAAACAGCTCCCCAGTGTTTTAAAATGCAAACACTTCCCAGATGTTGGACTTGCTTGGTTTCCACAGCAGCTTGCAGAGATATCAAACTCAGAGAGGGCAGCAGGATCAGAAAACAGACAAGCCAGGCCCCCAAAATGGGAATTTTTCAAATTTGAATGATGTCTTACTTAAGCCTCACCCCTCAGTTTTCTGACACACATAAAAAGTGCTTTTGTAACCAAGGTAGGGGATTGGAATTCAACTTAATGGCAGAAAACAGAACCCGTGACAACTCCACCACAAAAAGCTTGTAATCTTTTCCTTCCATGATTCCCATCTCTTACTTCCCTCTTTTGCCTCATCTATCAGCCCTTTGAGATAGAAACTGCTGCTTTGTCACTCATTTCAGTGCCTCACAAAACAGCTTCCACATCAGCTCAGGTACCTGAACATTTGGAAAGCAGAACAACAGCCAGCCAAAAGTCTGAGGAGTTATCAGAGACAGTATCAGGGCAGAATCATTCTGAATTATCAGAGAAAGCCAGTGCTGGGCATAAACAATATTCTGCTGCAAAACTTATCTGCACAAGTTTCTACAACAGGTGATCTAAATTTATTCTGACAACACAACACATGGCCTATCATCATCAGACCTCTGTTTTAAGTGAGCCTACCTTAGCTCTGCTGCTTTCATTGTAACTGATAAATTTAGGAAAAAAAAAATTGCTCACAAGCTGTAACAAGCAAATGGCCCAAACATAAAAGTTACTGTTGCAAGTTCCATTTTTTCCCCCCCAGCCTTAAAGGGCAAGCTAAATGAATCCTATGTTGCTTCTGGAAGGTGTTTCCTTTGGGGCAGAGCTGAGGATCACTGGCAGGGAAACACAAGGGAAGTTATTGTGTAGTTAGCTGCAGTGTACTTACTGTGGGGGATTTAAAAGGAAAAAAAAATAAAGTGCTGCAGTCGACATTCAACTTCGGGAATCCTGCAGGACTTACTTCAAATGAAGGCCCTAAGAGATTCGATTTGCAAAGTTAAATTACCGAGTAAACCCCAGATACTGTGCACTGTGACACCCTGCACATACATTCTGTAGGAAATGATGTGACCAGTTCTCTCCCACTAAAATAAAAGCTATTTTGAACCCAACTCTGGCATAAAAGTTTAAGCAATGCCAAATAAAGTATTGTACACCTATAACCCAGCACCACCTCTCTATAAAAAAAAGAATAAAAAAACCTAGGGTGAAGATTAAAATTTAACACACACATCACATGCTGAAAACAAAGCACGGGTGAGGACTAAGTACAAGGCAAAAAACCTGCAGCAACACTTCTCAGATGAGACAGCCTGTTGAATTAGGCATGTTAGCAAACACAGTTTAGAAACACTTAGGTATCTTAACCTCAAACTCTTCCTCGAACTCAGAACAAGCCACCACTCCCTCCTGTTTTAAAATGCTTCAGCACTCAGGAAACACCACAACGAACTGAATTTATAAACCTGCAAGTTCACAGGTGGCTTTCTCCAAACAAACAAGAAAATGGTGAATTGTAAAGGCGGGTGAAACTACCGAACCTTCAGGGACAGGTACATCAGGAAGTTCGGCCAACAGCGTGGGGAAGGGAGGAGATTTTTATGCCAAACCGGGTGCAACTATTAATTGTGTCTCCGGGAAGTTTACAGAATTAACGCTTAAAGTACTTCTTTCACAAAAGAAGCTTTACTTTAAGCAGGAGAAAAGCCCCAAACCCCAACTTTTAGGCTGCCTCCCGGTGGAGGCTCCAGCCTGGGCACAGCCGGGTCCCGGGGCTCCTCCCGAGCCCGCTCCATGGGGTCACCACGGGCACCGCCGCGAACCCACCGCGCTGCCGCACAAAGGGCGACCGAGGGGACACCGACACCCGCCTGCGGACACGCACCGCGACTCCGACCAGGCAAAGGCCGTGCCCGGGGGGCTCTTTGTGCAGACGAGCCGGGCAGCTCCGCTTCCCTCACCGACCGCCCGCGCTCCGCCA
>JBBMKD010000145.1:5740387-5774062 GCA_037834095.1 Argya squamiceps | reverse complement strand
AGGGATTTTCCTCCCCAAAAACGGAGTCCTGCTGTGCCAGACTCACTGCAGTCACCCCCCACACGGCAGCGGAGAGTTGGGATTTCACCTGCGAAATGAGTTGGGAAACCAAGAAATTTTTTTTCTTTTTTTTTTCTTTCTTCCCTATTAGAAATCACATTAATGCCCGAAGTTGTAGCATATTCATATAGCCCAGACTTATGATTTCACCTCGGAACTAAGTTGGGAGAGAAGCTAGCTACACCTTTAATAAAAGTCAAAATCCACTTTAATTTTTTTTTATTAAAAAATTCTGTCAGTGCCTGAATTGAAGCATATTCACGCTGCTTGTATGAGATGAAATAAGCTGGGAGACAAAAACACCCTTTTAAAAAACAGAATAAATTAAAAATTATCTTTTTTAAAAATTACGAATCCCATTAAAGTTCAAGCATATTCATGGCTTATCGCAACCAACCTCTTTGAGGATTTGCCCTCTAAGAAAAAAAGTGATTTGTTTTTCTGTATATGCACCAATATCTCTGAAGATGTCAGCTCACCCTTCCCTTTAGACAACTGCTTAGTTGGATTAAAAGTTATAAGGAAAAATAATTGGTAGTTGAAATCTTTGTGCTTGTTCATTCACTGTTATTCACAACCTCCAAACAAACAAAAAAAAAAACCAAAAAAACCAACAACCAAAAAAGCCCACCAAAACTCCCAAACAAAAAACCAAAATAAAAACCAAACAACCCCCAAACCCAACAGCTTAGAGGAGAAACTCGTCAGGCTGCAGCAGCCACGTTTCATCCCAGGGCCAGCAACAGGCAGCCAGAGGGAAGAAACACTCTTCCCCCTCACATTTATTTGTTTTTTTTCCAAATAATCTCACAAGAAGAGATTTGTGCCATACATCTTTCCTTGCAGGAGATGTTCCTATCCTGCTGCTCATATGGTGGCCAGGTTAAAAAAAACCAAACACACAAAACTAACCAAAAAACTCAACCCCGAACACCAAAACATTTTATTTTTGAGCTGCTGAAAAAATAATCAAGAGGGATGGAGCATTTTCAGGACCAGCACCCAGGATTGTTCAGGAGCTTCATAAATAAGGGATTTCTCATAATGCCAGTGTATGTAGCCACGTGGGAAATTAAAATGCATTGCTACCATTTATTTTTAAAAGCATAAGCAAAAGGTTTGCTTGAAGCTCTAGGGCAAGTTTGGGTTTGGGTTTTTTTATTATTATTTTCCCTCTGAAGAAACAATTATTTCTGGAATTGCTGCAGTGTTCCAGCTTTAGTCTCCCATGAACACTCATTGCCTATATTATATACACATTATTCTAGCAGATACCTTCAGAATGTGAAATTAGTCATATCTGTGGATAATCAGCACTTTGCTTTTCCCATTTTAATATTTTAGCTATTAAAATAGAGAAGAAACCAAACAGCAACAATAATGACTGTACACACACACGCACACTCATTTTATAACTGTATGGATTTTACCTGCAAAGCACACACTTTAAATTACAGTGTGTAAATGATCATTTAATTGGGACTTGGGAAGACAACAAAATAATCGTTGTCTAAAAGGAAAACAATGCAATTTTCCATCCTTTTTGCAGACTGAAGGTAAAAGGCCATTTTCAATGGAGGTAATTTAGATAAGTAACTTGTGAGGAGAGGCCTTTTCCTCCAGGTTAGAGGAGGTTATTTTGCAGCCTGATTTCAAAATCCAGTAGTAGGAAAACACATTCTGGCTTTAATTCCAGCACACACAAGAGTTTAAAAGTGAAGTTCTGGAACTAGATAATATTTAAGGTCCCTTCCAACTCAAGCCTTTCTGTGGTTCTAAGATTTTTCTGCACGTACACTTCTGATTGAGAGGCAGTAGGGTGGCCTGAATTGGGGGCTCCACTTAATAACATTTGTTTTGATTTTTTGGGGCTCCTCCTGCATTTCCAGCCCAGTTTTCTGGCTGTACCCAGTGTTTTGGACCATGACTACCTAGCTTCCCCCAAAGAGCCCCAGGCCCTGGTTTAATACCAGTACCAACATGGAATTGCAATCACCACCACCCTGTCTGGTTACCTGTCTGGGTTAAATACACCTCACTGCATTTCTCAGGGCTGTCTTTAGTCCCAAGCTTTGCAGTCTGCTGACAGGTTTTAGCTCAACTCCAAAGCAAATGAGCCACCAGATAAGCCAGACCTGGCCAGAGCTGCAGCACTGGGGCACCAAAGCCATCTTCCAACAGAGGAGGTAATGTGCCAAGCTCATGGTGCTACTGAGGGTTTGATCTCTACTTGTGCTCTCATCCTTCAGGGTGACTGTATACATTTATATACATATATATATGTATATACAGAATCTGTATAAAACAGCTCATGAGCAAGGTGAGCCACAGCCCAAGAGCAGCTGCAGAGAAGGCCTTTGGGACACTCCTTCAGAGATTTGGGGTCTTGCCTCGTCCTAGCCCAGGTTTCTGGACAAGATCCAGCATTGCCTGTGGCAAACCAAGGGCTGCACTACCAGGAAAGGTAAAACTCAACCAGGTGTGTGGTGGAGAGAGCTCATCAAAGGATTTTAGCTGGTGTTTCCAGAGCCATTTAACAGGGATAGGTTCTGCTCTGTGGTGGTGGTGTTGAAAAAAGCCAAGTATTTGCATTGAGTCACATTCAGACTCATCTGATCCTGTGTCTCGGGTCTATTTTCCAGGTATTGAGCAGTGCTTTCCAAAGACTTACTAACTCGAAGAGCCATTTAAATATTCATTTTCTGGTTGAACTTGCAGGCTGGGTAGGTTCTTCCTAGTGCTCCAGGGCATAATTAGTTCCTCCAAAAGCATCTTCCTACCAGACACTTTGCTAACGCTGACCACGTTTCCCCTCCACGTCTCCCCTCCTCCCCAACCTCTTAAAGCCTCACTGAATTTCTGTGCACAGCCTCCCACAAAGGTTATCATCTTATGTTTAATAGTGGGAAAAAGACAGCACATGAGATTTACTGCAAATGGAAGCCATTACTGCAGCAGTTATCAAATGAAAGAACAATATAATAATGTCTAGTCATAAAGATATGAAGAGTTGCCTGTCAAAGGCAAACACCTGACATGTAAAATTAGCCTGTGCAGCTGCTGGAAGCTTTTGGCAGCAAGGATGAGATCCTTGCAGCACGTGGCTAAGCACCCAGGTGTTTTACAGCTATATAGGCTGGAAACTGGGCACCCAAACTGGGACCAGCTGGAGGGAGATGCATCGACATCCAGAGCCAGGGGGATCATCCCAACACAACCCCAGTGAGATCATAACATCCCCTGGGTTGATTCAGGCACTGGATGCCTCTCAAAGCCAAATCTGTTATCTCCAGCTCCAGCTGTTGCTCATTGAGGCTGCTGACCCCAATTTTTTGGTTAAAAGTTAACTAACTAATAGCAGGTGGTGTTGAATTTTGTCTGACCCTTGACCCATAAGGTCAGGTTACACAGGCTGTGAAAGTGCAGCTAGAAGTTGCTGATTTCCAGTCTAGTGTATTGACACAGATGGTTTTCCTCATCTTTCCCAGTCCTGTCCTCCTGCCAAGATTTGGGCAGAAGCCCTTTCAGGCTTAACCAAACGGTCATTAACCTTTCCAAAATAAAAATACATGGAGAAGTGGGTACCAGTGTCCATCACAAGGGAGGAAAGTGTTATAATAGCAGAGGGATGTTGACTCCTATGTGAGTGCTGACATCTCCTGTCAAGGACTGTCCAGCCTGTCTCACCACACACACTCAGCTTTCCCCATCCCCAAAAAAATCACTTACTTTCAGCAGCACAGTCAGTCCTCACAAGGCCTTTTCCAACAGACAGTTTCTGTATCAAGCTCCTGGACTCCATTACAAGAGCTTATGCTTCTCCTGCAGCCTTTATAGCTGGAATTTGTCATCCTTAGGCTCCAGCTGCAACATTCCAGGTGCTTTTTAACCTTTTCTCATCTATCTCAGGAGGGTCAGTGATACCTGTGGCAGCCAGAGGTGCTGCCTCTCTATTTGGTGACTGCAGTGCCACTTCTTTTGGTGTCAGGATGTGAAAGTGTTGGCCACTGTGACTTGTAAAACAGTTTCAGACATGGAAAGAAGCCTAGTGGGAGCTGTCCCAGTGCTGGCTGCCAGTGGAGATTGTCAGCTTAGCCTGACCACAGAGAAAATCCCATCACAGCCTTGCTAGCAAAACTTGCTTTTAGATAGCATGAAGATTGATTCCTGCTGCCTTTAGCCAAAGCTAGAGAGCTTGAGAAAGAGCTGAAGTCCCTGTAGTAATTTCAGGAGCGTCTGCACTTACCAAACATGCCAGACTAAGATGTTTGGTGAAAGTCCAAGGGTCCAAAACCCAAAAAATCTGCTTTTCGGCTTTGTCTTTTGGAGACAGAGGTCAAAGGTTATCTCAGAGAGAGTCTCTATGTCCCCAGAGACTAAAAAGCATGGAGGAAAGCTTCCCTTAACTTGTAACTTTGTCTCAACCATCCAAACTATGGAGAGACACCATTGTCTGAATGCCAGGTGAACAAACTTCCGTTTCCATCAGTAAAAATATATATAAAAAAAGATTACACTTTTTTTTGTTGTGGCCACAATTAAGGAACCACAATCTGTGGTCATGGTTGGGGTTTTTTTTGTTTGTTTGTTTTTTTCTTTCTAGCAAGGTTGTCCATCAAAAAGGGGAAGATGGGAACCTGAGTTTTTCCAGATATGGGTGGGCTGCAGCACACCTGTGGTTTTTTCCCCTGACCTTGGGAACACAGAGAATTAAAATATCTGCTCCAGTTCTTGGTGAGTTATGCCTCCCAAAATCTGTGGCTGTTCAAGCCTGCCTCAAAGTCCTCAGAAATACTCTTAATAACCAGGAAGGTCTCTGCAAGCAGCTGATTGTGGGATGTGATGAAAGAGCTGCAGGTTCCCCCAGTTTCTGGCTGGTTCAGCCCATGGAAGCTTAACTTGTGTCTGAACTCTGATGATGAAATAAGCTGGTGCTTAATAGAAAAACTAGAGAGGAAAATGATTATTGAATTTTACTGCAAAACCCCAAGGCAGGATGAGGAGTAGGATATAAAACTGTTTGAGGAAATTAAACCAGCAATAGGGAAGGGCAGAGTGTTAATAGCACCAGCCTTAATTATCCCAACTTACAATGGGTGCACCCTGTAATAATTTTCGAGTATCATTCAAGTGATCACAACAAGCTTGACCCACCTCTTCTTAAATACAGTGCTGTCATTATTAATGCTCCTGTGTTATCAGGAGCTGCTGGAAACAACAGATCAAGTCTGTTATTGCAGAGCAAAAGGCTTGCATGGAAATCTCACCCTTGGCCATTTTGTGCATGCGGGTTCTGAACCAAGCAGATGGCAGAGGGTGTGTGAGAGGGTGCACACAGCACCTGCACAGTGTGTGGGAGGGGGTGTGGATGAATCTTAACCTCCTGCAAAGTGACTTGAGATCATGTGTGCCTTGTTTGTCCACCAGAGATATCCACTCACGCTTCCCCATCCATCCCTTTGCTTGTTTTTTGATAATGGGGTGGGTAGTCTCAGCTCCATGGGGAGAGCTGGTGGCAGTGATACTCACTGGCTTTGCCTCCTGCTGTGTAAGTGTATATTTTTTAATCCCATCCTTTTGGTGCCTGGAGGAAGAGAACAGGCTCCCTCTGCTCCTTGATTCTGTGCAAGAGGATGGATGGATTAGCCTGGAGTGAGGCATCTTGAGAGCTGTGACCATCTGGCTGTCATTAGTTTGACTTGATTTGGTGGAAATGGACAAGTGGAATGATTAGTATAGCAAAAAACTCCTAATTAAAAAAAAAAAAAAAGAAAAAAGATGATGGTGATTGAGGAAGGATTTTTAAAAACTTTTTGCACGACTTGAAAAAGCTCGTTAATTAAAATCACAGCTTTTTTATTTTTTTGATTCGTAGAATCGTGAATCATTTAGGTTGGAAAAGACCTTTATGATCATAAAGTCCAACCACTAACCTAATATGGCCAAGCCCACCACTAAGCCACGTTCCCAAGCTCCTTCCTCATCGACGTGTCTTTTAAATCCCTCTAGGGATGGTCACTCCACCACTCCCCTGGGGAGTGTGTTCCATGCTTAGCAACCCTTTTGGTGAAGAAATGTTTCCTAATATCCAATATCACCCTCCCCTGCTATGACCTGAGGCCATTTCCTCTTGTCCTGTCACTTGTTACCTGGGAGAAGAGGCAGACTCATTTTCAGGGAGTTGTAGAGAGTGGTAATGTCTCCCCTGGGCATCCTCTTCTCCAGGGGTTGAACACTCTCACCTCTCTGAGCTTCTCCTCACAAGATTCGTGCTCCAGACCCTTCACCAGCTTTGTTGCCCTTCTCTGAACACACTCTAGCACGTCCTCAATGTCTTTCTCCTTTGTATTTTTATTCTTGTGTTGGGTATCTTATTCTTGCGCCACAGAGTTCTCCTGTTAATATTATTTGCTACAGAATCCTCGTTCCTGTTAGTCTCATTTTGTAGCAAGATGCTCCATGCTCCCTGAACCTGCTGACCTGTCCTCCACTCTTTGTTCCCCTCTTTTGTCCTGCTGGGAAGCCACTGGATGCTTCTAAAAACTCAAATTCTTTGTGTGTGATGGTGCTGCTGTAGCACCCCCAGCTCGTGGTGGATGAGGCTGCCACCAGCCCCCGCTTGGGAAGAAGAGGGGCGACCACCTTTTTGTCCATTTCATAATAAACCCCACAAAATTAGTTCTAAAAGGCCACGTAACAAAGAGGATTAATGAACCTGAAAATGAAACCAAATGGTTTATGGGGATTTTTTTTTCCTCCAGTCTCCTCCAGTTCAAGCAGTGAACCAAAACCTCCAATTATTTATGGAGCTGAACTGAGTTACACCAGCACTCCAGAATTAAATGCAATTAAATATGTGTATGCAGCCCAAGAGCAAGGTGATTTCTCTGCGAGTTGTCTTGCTGTGTATTAAAAGTTGCTGCTGGTGGGCTTGTCGCTGAGTTACATTATTTCCCCTGAGATCAAAACAAATCAACATTTCCCCACTCGGTGTTTTTGAAGACAATGTTTCAGTAACAGCTGAACAGCAGGGTCTGGAAGAGAACAGGATTATAGACAGAATATTAAAGGAGGAAAAATTCAAAGACTATAGGAACTCAAGGAGAGGAGATGGAACAAATTATTACTGTTATTATTACTTTAAGTTATTTGGTTTAAAATGGAACCATATGTTGTTTCTCATGGTCAGAATTTTAATACAACTTTCCCTTGCAAATTATCGACCCAAAGTAATTTGATAAAACCAGACCAGAATATGGCCAGGGCGATGGGAGAAAACAAGAGCAGGAGATTCAGAAATAAGGGGACCAACCTCTAAACCAGATTCCTTGTTCTGAAGGAAAAATCACAAGAAAAATATAACTGCAGGCTCTCAGATAGGATATATTACAGCATACACAGTTCTTCCATTTGGGGAATAACCAGCACATTATAGTGCTGGTTTTTTCTTTGATTATACATGCCTCTGTAAGAGGTCAACATCTTAAGATTTTCTTTTTTGTACAATGTTCTGGGAGCACTTTTGCTGTGTCTTTCCTCTGTCAATCTTCAGTTTTTCTCTCCTGACAGCTGCTGGCTTCCCTAAATGAAGGACAGGCTTTTCTGCAGTGAAAAATGCTTTTCCCTTTAGGAAAAAAAAAGACAAAACACAGAACCAGCGGGGGGGATATAATTGTACTCATCACCTGCAGACAGATATATTGCAATTTTTATTTGGTGTTTCAAGGATATGATGAAAAGTCCAGTTTGTTTATCTGGGTTTAGTGGAAGAAATTGAGCTGGTTTACTGCAGGTGCATGAGAAACTGTGGGAATAAGGATCCCCACAGTCTCTGGCTGGACTGACACCCACAGGGGACATCCCTCCTCAGTCAGGACAATCTCCTGTCTCTTACACTGCCTGATCTCCGTAATCAGTGTGCTCCCAGGGTTTTACAGGACTGGAAACCACTGGAGGATATGGGGCAGGCTCTTTGCTGGTGCAAACAATGGGGGCCTCTTTCAGTTTTTAGGGGGATCACTGCTCACACCACACAAATATGAGCTCTGTTTTATCTCACTGGGAGCAGGACAGGTCTTGGGGTCAGCTTCAGCCTGGGTACTGTGCTGGCATGGCAAGCCTAATTTATTATTTAATAATAAGTGGTTGTATGCATTACTTTTATCATCCTTAATGTTCCTGTTAGCAAACCTCTCGGTCAGATTTGGTGTGAGATGCAAATATCCTTTAATTTGATCAAAGAAGCAATGAACCCCATCTGGCTCAGCTGGCTGGAGCACCCTCCAGCCAGAGCAGCTGCACTGCTTTACAGCTGCAGAGATTTTGGCCCACATTTTGCTATAGCTGAGCCCCAGGTAGTAAAAGCTAACAATGATTTTTATTTCTCCTAGTAACAAAAAATGGATTTTTCCCCTTGCAGGCAGGTAGAAGAATGTTACCACCAGAACAGATTTTCTAAGTGTGGAACTGGGCTGCTCACCCTCTGGCAGCTTGCATGGTAAAGAGGATGGTCCCACAGAAATGTGGGAAAAAAACCCAAACTCACATTCAATAGAAATATTTCCTCATATGTAGAAATGCCATTGATTTGTATCTTGGACCTAACCTGAGAAGAAATTAACTCTACCCTAGCTGAAACCAGGATGGACATAATCCCTCACAAATGTTTTCCTGGCATGACAGGGCCTGCATTTCAAGCTATTTTCCCACTATATATGCATAATCTAGTGTATCCCACCTGGAACATATAGAAAATTAGTTACCTGTCTTTCCATGTTTCTGTCAGAAGTAGCTTAAACTTTTTAAAGCTTAAAGATGGCTGAGATCCAGGACAACAGCAGAAAATACCAGAGAGGATCAGTATGCACAAACTTATGTTTTTGATGATTTTATAAACAATTCTATTTAATTAAAACTCCCTCCTCAGTTCCCAGTGTCAGGCTAGTTATAGGTTGTGGGCAAAGGAGAAGCTCCTCTGACACTCCTCTGCCTCTCTTTTGCTTTTTCAAGATTTCTCCACAAATAGCTACCCTGATGTGTGTTGAAGCAGCCTATTTTTGGGTCTCTTCTCATAGTAGGGTCTTATTAATTTATTTCAGAGTGCAATAAATAACAGCAATGAACACCATCAGCTAACATCTGCTGCACAGGACCCAGTCACCAGGTGGGAAACTGAGGTGAAAGCTGATAAAAGATGGTGGGAGCAGGGCAGAAAGCAGACCTGAGGGAAGTGCTGGAGCCTTGCCAGTATAAGCTGCCTCTGCCCTTGGATGACAACTCCAGCCAGCTGGGGAGTGACTTCCTTCCTGGACAGCACGGTCTGCAGGTTTGGTATGAATTCAACTAGAAAAATCCGTGACATAAAGAGGGACTCCCTCATGCCAAATTTGGCTTAGAGGTCTCCCAGAAGATCACTGATAAGGTTCTTCTCTTAAATTAGTCAGATCTGAAAAGGGCAAAGCCCTACAACATACAGCTGCCAGTGTGGCAGTAGACAACATGTGCAGCTCCAGGAAAGAATATTTTCATTATGATTATTCCTGTAATCAAAACATCTTAAATGATTCACTTCCCATCATTCCTGCACAGTATGCAGGCTATAAATAGCTGTGTTTTAGGTATAAAAAACTTGCAGATCCTCCTTCCCATAGTCTTCAGTGTGATAGAATAACTCCAGCAGGGTTGGTGGCTGCTGGGTATAAAGGGAATATCAGTCATACTTCATTTGTCATCAGGTATCCAGGCTGAATGGACCTGTCAGGATACATGGGGTCAGTACCAGCAGGGCCCCCTTCATCCTGCAGTGAGGCATTTAGGGTGAAGACACATAACTGGTGAAGTATTTCCTAGCTGGTCAACCAAGGACAAGGAGCATTTGAAAGGGAGCTGCAGCTTTCCTTGGCCAAATACTCATTAGAAGGAATGAAGAAAAAAAAATGTCCAATAAAAACCTTTTCTGAAATAGTGATGTAGGCTGCATAATCTTTATAAATGCACTGGCTAAGAAGACTGATTTCCTCTAAGTGTTTGATAATGGAAAAGTACCAGAGGTTTCAGATGAAGGTCAGGTAAGTTCTGGTTTGGGGGAAGATTAACTCCCACTAGAGCTGGGAGTCTTTAATGAAATATCTTCCATTAAAGCCAGCAGACACAGGGCTCAGCAGCAGCTTTGCCATCCCAGTTGCTTTGGATATGAGTCTGAGCATGTAACACAGATCCTGATATCCCTGAGACAACCCCTTACATGCCCACAGCAAACAGTCCTGTTGGCCTAGCCCCTGGTTAAAGAACTTGCTGCTGTGGAAGTTACCACAGGATCAAGGAACATCCTGAGCTGGAAGGGACCCACAAGGATCATCAAACCAACTCCCGTTTTGGGAAGGGTGAAAAGTGGCACCAAGGTGCTGCTGCTACCCAAGGGACAGCTGTGGGAGTGGGACCAGAAGAAAATGCAAATAACCCTCATGGAGGGTCAAGGCATGTGCTGATGGCTGCTGACCAGTGATGGTTGTGACAGCCGATGTCCACGGTGCTGCCAAGCAAAACAGCCACAACACCAAGTCATGCTCTTGAGCAGAGGACATCAGAACCCAAAATACTGTGATTGCTGTAGTGCCCCTGTTAGATCTCAGCCTTGTTCTCATGTATTGCTCGCCCTTCATGAGTTTTCCAGCTTGAGCTTCTGGGAGTAAAAATAATCCAGGACTTGATTCCTAGATGTAAAGTGGATGGTCTGCAGGGCTTAAACAGAGCACAGCTGCAGCAAACCAGTTTATCTCAGTCCTGGGTGGTCTGAAAACACTGGGGTCACACTCAGCATGCACAGCACCTGCTGGAGAGTGTGTGCTGGCCAGATTCCTAAATGCTTCCTTTGTGCTTTTGGCTCTTAATTACTGGTGTTTCGAAGAAAACCACTGGATAAGATAAAGATTCACCTCTTGTGGGAAAAAAAAAAAATTAATCACAATATAATTTGGGTGATGGCAGTGTTCAGGAAGGCTTCAAAGGGCAGTTTATCCCCTTTAGTGTGGACATCCCATTGCCACCCACCATCCAGGTCTCTCCCAAGATGCTGGGAATGGCCATGGGCATGGAGCCAGCACTTGCACTGTGCCTGATGAGTGTCCATCAACAACAGATTGATAGGAAGGAGAAATCTTCGAGGAGAAAATCTGCCAGGAGATCAGCAAACCCATTCAGACACGGGACCAGGCACCCACAGCCACTCTTTGAGGAGCACATTTGTACATGAACTAACAACTCTGCTACACTTTCATACGTCATTAGGCTAATGTGCTGTTTAAATAGAGTCATCAATCATTTTGTTATTAAACCCCTTTTGTGCCTGGCAACAAATTGATGGGAAACGAAAGCATTAGCAGGTTGTTTGAGGATTATAAAACAGTACTTGTAAAGCTCCCACTGCTTCAGTGGAAGGTGAAAAAGCACAGAGGAGCTAATTGATTGTGCCAAAACAAGCCTCCGAAAGTGCTTCAACTTAAATGGAAATAACCAATTGAGTTGCCTTTTATTTGTTCTGACATGCTCCAGACTTCCAAGAATGCATTTGGGTTGCATTTGCAGCTTTTTTGCTACAAATCCTGAAACTTTCAAGTCTTAAAAAAAAAACAAACAAAACCCTAAAGGAAAAGGGAAACTGAGAGTCTCATGAAGCCTATAGTTCCACCAGCTTATACCTTCAGAAGGATGAACTAGTCTCCTTATTTCAGAATTAAAACACTATATTATTGCTCAGAACTTACCAAGTACTTAAAAAATTATATATTTTTCGCTTTTGGGTATCTTTATTTCAGTAGCCAATTGCAGGGAGCTACTCTAGTGGTGCCCCACTTAATTCTGTATTGAAGCTTTGCACTTAAACCACAAATAAAACTCTTCTGTCTCACAATCACACTGTTAAGTTCAACTTCCATGTTACGGTCGTGGGTTTTTCAAGGAAACCACAGTTTGTGCATCACATCCTGTATGAAACACATTTTGGCTTTTCCCAGGAAGCAGTTAAAAATCACATTTATTAGCCCTGTCAACAGCAGCTGTTGAAATACTATAGCCCAACTTGTTCATTCCCACAGCTGTAGCTCCTCAAGGAGAACAATAAAAGGTCAAAGGCAAAGGCTGCCCATTTTCCTGCACTGAGATCTAAGCCATTCCTCAAACCTTATCAACTACAATGGGAGAGCACAGCCCTGAGCAGGTGAAGACATCAGTTGCTCACTCTCTCTTCCAGCATAAAGGAAATGTCTTTAAATGGGCCTGGCTTGAGCTGCATTCAAAAAGAGGCAAGAAGTGATCTCAGAATCTTGGAATATTCTGAGTTGGAAGGACCTACAAACATCAATGAGTCCAGCTCTTAAGTGAATGGCCTGTACTCACAACCTTGGAGTTGTTAGCACCAGGCTCCATCCTGCTGAGATGGGGAGAAGAACCAGGGCCTCCCAGCCCAAGGATGCCAACACGTAGCTGCTCACTAAGATTCAGGAGCAGCACTCAGAGCTGCACAAGCATTTGGAAATCTCATGGGGGCTAAAAGAAAGGTGAAACAGTTTAGGCTGCAAAGCTCTTGGGTTTGAGGGAAGAGAGCTCCATTCCTGCCCACAGGCTTCAGTGCATGGAGCACAGAACCAGGAACTGGTTTGATTTGGAAGGAACCTGAGAGATCATCTGGTTCCAATCCTGCTGCCATGGGCAGGGACACATTCCACTAGACCAGGCTGCTCAGATCCCAATCCAACCTGGTCTTGAGCACTTCCAGGGATAGGGATGAACTGCAAGGTAGAAAGAGACTCCTGCTTTCTTGTGCCAAGCAAATTTTGAATACCCACCTTGTGTTTGGTTCTGAGTGGTCCAAAAGCCAGTTGGATCAGCTCTCTGACTATCAGGGGGCTCTTCTACTTAGAGAGCAGCTTGAATTATATAAATATGGGAATATGGGAAGCAAAAGGCTTTTGAAGCTTGATTGCCTCAACTCCAGCAGATGAGAAACTGCAGGCTTGTCTGCTTCCTAAGCCTTACCAAATGAACCTTTTGCCCTCAGCATGGCCTGGCCCTCTGGCAGAGTGCCTGGAGAGGGTTAGGGCTGGTCACCTTGCTGTGACACACCCCAGACAGTGGCCTTGCAGAGCAAACAGACCTTCATTTCACACCCAGAGGACTGCAGAGCAAATTGAAAAGCTCAGGGAAGCAATGCAGGCAGCATAATTCTTCTGCCTGTCTATTATATGCTCTAAAGACAAAACAGCTCCCTAATCCTCAGCACGCTATAAAAGTGCCAAAAGCAGAAAAAAGAAGAGACAACTATTGCACTGTTATCCATAACAATTTTATGTCTCAGAATCCTCTGTGTATGAATTTTTCATTTTTTTCTTTAATAAGTACTAGCATTCCAGAAAGTATCATAAAAGAGAAAGAGAGCATCAGGGGTAATATAACGCTGGGGAGAGGAATGAGTAAGAGCAAGCAGGCCCCATGATCTGGAGAGAGAGCTTGTTCTGAGATACTTGAGGGTGGAAACCACTTTTATTTTAATTACCTGATAGAAGCCAACAGCCCTAATTCTTCCTTAGTCACTAATCAGACAAGTAACCATGACTAAGTCAATTTGGTTGGAGACTAACTAATGAAAGAGAAAAAATCCCAAATTAACATTTCCACTTGTAACATTAATTGAGGGAAGAATTAAGGTGGCTTGTGTGCTTACTTTTGCATTTCTACATGTTAACAACTTTGGGCTTCTCTTTAAAACGTAACTTAAATTTATGTTTGAATTCAATTTCCTGAGTATGTGTTTTCTTGAGGCTGTGGTGTGCTTTACCCATAAGCTCAACCCTAATTCTCTCCATGTTGCTTTCTAGAGCTGTAACCAAATGGAAGGTGTTAATAATACATGCTCAGGCCACACATTGTGCCCAACCTTACCTCCTAGCTCTCAATGCAAATAAGTATGACAGCAAACTGATACATTTCCCCATTTATTTTGGTTTTGAGAGGAACAGGATTAGTGAAGGAAGCAGATGCACAAATGTCACAGGAGCACATGGGACATTGGCTGGTGTAATCTGCCACAAAGTCACCACTCACTTGTGTCCTCTGAAATATCAATCAGCTGCTGTGCTGGCAGTGCCATTGCTGCCTCCACATTGAGCTCATTCCTGCTCTATTCCTTAAGGAGGTGGCTGTTCCCTGCTGGAGCTGCTCCGTGATGTGCCACCAGGGGTGAGCTGTGCCTGACACTGAAACAGATGTGAATTTATGAAGTTCTTTTTCTCCTGGAGTGTTTAAGCTCAAATATAATTAGCTAAAAGCCTTTTCTAATATCATCAGCCTCCCGACAGGGTGCCTTTCTGGGAGATCAAGGTAAAACTTTGGCTGATAAAGGACTGAAGGTGCAGCCAGAGTGAAGCATAGCGAAGGTGGATGCTACAGCCAACAACTAAACTCTCTTCCCTTTCTCAGCTGTGCCCCTGCCCCTCCTGTATTCCCATGCTCAGGATTCTTCCACACTTTTTAAACATGGACCAGCTTCACAATGGAAATGTGTAGTTACAGGCCTGATTTTGAACCCACACACACTCTGTGATACAAACAGGTATTAAATCCTCAATTCTGGAGACACCAGCTCCATGACACCCTTGCTCTGCCACCTCTGCCAGCTGTGCCTTGATGATTCAATGCTGCTGAAAGCTTCAAAGTAAAAAGGCATGGATACACCACAGCTCTGCAGGCTGCTTTTAGCCAGACAGCTGAACTCCTGACACTCTGGCACTATTATTTTTGTTAGCAATATGAAAGATGGTAATGCGAGAGCAGGGCCTGGGGCTGGTCTGCAAAGGGCACTCTGATCACCTGCAGGGGACTCATCTCTGTAATACAGCAAGTCAAACTTGTGGTGCCTGTGTTTCTGTTAAAGGTAGATGAGAAAAAAGTCCCCTTGGCATAGGACTACTGGCAACAAGATCTCTGAATGGGCAGTCATTTAGTTAGCCAAGGCTCCTCTCTGTGGAAAAATATTTATTCTCTCTACAGACCTCCTTTGTGCCCATTCCCTGCTCCCACACCTGCACCTCAACAGTATGGACATCTCCAGGTAAACAGGCAGGACATATTTAGAAGCTTGCTTAGAGGTCAGAAAGCTCCAGCAGCCCAGCCCTCAGGACATCACCAAGAGCAGGAGAGACTCCAGCAGAAACCTCCCAGGGAACTTCCATTCACCACCCCAAGCTGCAGAACATTTGGGGTAGGAGAAGACTCTGCTGTTTGAGCTTTTCCATTCTTTATAGCACAATTAAGGGGTTTTTACACCAGAAAGAGAGGGGAGATATGCACAAGGTGCTGCGGCTTCGGTGCACCATAGATAGCTGCAAGGTATAATGATACTGTGTAAAATGTTTCAAAAAACCCCAAGACATTAATGAAACCTGAGATGCAGAGCTTCTGAGTTTCTGAGGAGTACTCAAGTCAGCAGAGGTCCCATGATTAAAAAAAAAAAAAAAAAAAAAGGATTTAACAGCAGGTCCACCACCCCTGGCCAGAATTGTAAAGATACTTTTGGGGCTCAGGTATGGGTCTGAGGCAATTTTTAGTGCCTCAAGGTCAACAGCCTTTTGGTACATTTGCACAGAGCTTTCTGATCCCCTGAAACCACAGCACTGAGGCTTGCAACCTTTATAGGACAAAATTAAGACAAAACACCTGAATGTCACCAAGATGCTGCAGCAGCTCCAGGAGCAGCTAGAGAAGTTCAGTATAACAGGAACCCTCCACCCCTGCTGTTTCAGGCACTACAACCTCAGAACCAGTACAACTGCTTTAGAAAGATGCATATTAAAACATTTTTAAGAATACTGTGCCCTCGAAAGAATTATAGAAAATAAATTACAACAGAATTTACTGCCTAATGAAGTCATTGCTGGAGATACCTTACAGCAGAGAAACCAAACCCTTATGTTCCTTTGGCCAAATTTGAAAGGGAAACTCTTCTGGTTTGAACTGCAAATAACCTAAAATTAATTCCATCCTCAGCCTTTGAGACTGTCCACAACAGACTTTTTCAACAGCAAGGTTAAATGTGGGGAGACACCCTGGAAATGTTCAAGGCCAAGTTGGATGGGACTCTGAGCAACCTGGTCTAGTGGCAGGTGTCCCTGCCCATGACAGAAGGAATGGAACCAAACCATCCTTAAGGTCCCTTCCAGCCTTCTATAGTTCTATAGTTCTCTGATTTAAAAAGCCTGCCAAGAACTCAAGCATAACTTCCCAAAAGTGCACAAGCAATCAGATAAATAAAAAAATTAAGAGGCAGAACAAAGAGCACAAGGGAGATCTGTAGTGTTTTGGGAAGAACTGACCTCCTGGAGGACTTGGGGCTCATATCTCACTGCAGACAGGGTTTTGCCTGCTGAAGTCCAGAGCCTGCAGTGCTCAAGGTGATGCTTGTCAGTGCCATCAGGGCTGTGGCATTTCTTAAGGCAGACAAACTGGGTTGAAGCACCTGTGTGCTCTGCAAAATACAAATGGATATGATAATTCAGTAAAATTACACCTTGCATCCACACAGCACTTACAGGAACAAAAGCTGCTTGTCCAAAGACGCTGGGACTGGGCCAGCTAACCCTCTATTTATCAAAGCAGCAATTCTGGTGAACCCTGTGTAAATAAGGGGTTGTTTATTCCTTGCTGATAATCCAATAAAGGGATGTGTGCCACACACCAGAGAGACCCAAGCTTGGTGCTGTGAGCCCTTCTCTTTATGGATCAGGTCCAGGAGTAATATATGAGAGTTCCCAGACTGTTTTCAGGGGTTCTCAGCAACCCACTGCAGAGTTGAAAAAAAACAAGAAAGCTGGGTTTGAGAAGCAAAAAAAGCCCTGATTGTCTTACGGTGCAGTGGAAACCTACTGCAGCCAGTGAACCAGAGGATTACTAAAATTAATTACTAAATTTCTAATATTACTAAAATTATTATTATCACTAAAATAAAGTTATTTTAAACTAAACGTAAGGTAGAAATATGTTTGAAAGCATGTCTAGGAAACTTACAGAGACCTCCCAAACAACACTGAAGTGAGAGGAAAAACTGAGATCCATATTTTTATGGTACCCATGAAAACAAATGGAAATCAGGGATCATGTGTCCCCAGTCATCCCACCACAACCAGGATTTTCAATACATCCAGCATTACCCTGGGAGGCTCCAATAGCTCCAGCTAGTGATGGAAGATGCTAGGAGGACTTAAGAAATTACTCAATCCAACTAAATGCTTTAACACAAGGGAGATGGTTTGGTTATGAAAATATTTCTGCCCCAGACTGGGAAGAGTTAAACCCCCCAAGTCTGCACAACAGCACAGGATTTTTTTAATTCTTTGCCTTTTTTTTTTTTCCTTCCTTTTAATGGGTTTGTTTGTTTCCCCTTGGAGGCTGCAGTCACACACAATAGGCAGATTTTTCAATTAAGCCATCTTTTTCCACTTTTAGTTTTCAATGGAGCCCAGGTGCCAATTGTTTGCTGCTTGGTTTCTGCCTTCCCTTTCCTGCCTACAGCTTAACCCCTTTCTCTCCTTCCTGCTTTTGGGGCTGTCGTTGGTCATGCAGAGGATGCTGAAGCAGATGGCTGGTAAATAATTATCAAACAGCTTGGCAATGGTCTGTATCAGGTATCAGTGACGTTTTAAAATGCAGTATATGGACCATCTACCAATGAATTTAGCAACAGTTGGATAGTAACTAATCATCTTTCCTTCGAGGCCCTCTTCATAGCATATTTATTTATAAAGTGAAACATTTGGCTTTTATTAAATAAAAAAAAAGCCACAAATCACCAACAGCCAGCTCAAGTGAGCATGCCCTGATTTATTTCAGAAAGACTGACAAAGACACTGTAATGGTTTCTCTTTTACATCCCTCACCACCCCATCCCTTACTGGGGAGGCAGCTCAGCAAATTTTAGCATGCAGCTGCCATCCTGTGCTCATGCAGCTGTCCCAGCCCCTGGAAAGTACAGAGGAGGGCTTTACACAGATCAGGGATTAAGCTAAGGCCCAGGCTGGGCTCAGCTCAGTTTCTGGAGGTGTTAAACCCTCCTTCCATCGGGCTGATTGTGGTTGTTGTGCAGCCCCTGTGCCGCTGTCGGTGCGCTCTGCTGTGACCAAGCCTGACACAGTGCTTGGGGTTCTGCCTCATGTGTTAAATACCAAACCAGAGGAACAGATAAAACCCCTGCCCTGCCACGTGCCTCACTCTGCCTCACTGCTGCCAGAGGACGGTGAAAGACTTGGCCAGTTTGAGCTCTGTGGAGAAGCCACAGCTCAGTGATGAGCACCTGGATCACATCACCTGCAGCCATCAGGGGAGTGAGGGCAGGGAAAAGGGAGGAGAAAGGGAAGTAAATAAAAATCCAGCTGAACCACCAAGACTAGAGAATGTGAGGATGAATCTAAAACTATACTCTGCAAGAGCTGAAAGAACACATTTTTAAGAACAAGACATCCAACCTGGGATGAAGGATTTGTGCCCTTTACGGATCCTCCCAGCACCATAAACCATTAAAAAAAAAAATAAAGCCAGCTGTGGAAATGGGATGCTCTTTTAAACCTTGCAGAGACTTTCTCCAGCCCCACAAACCAGCCTTCCTGTTGGTTTTCCTGTACCACTCAGGTTTGAGCCATGGACACCTGCTTCTTTATGTGTGTGTTTTTTTAAACCAATAAAAATTCAATGTCAAAATTTTAAAAAGAACCCCCAGAGATTTGGGGAAAGTGGGCAAAAATATCAAACAAAGCACAAAACAAGACTGGGCTATTAAGAGATCATACTTAGAGCAGCAGTGGTGGGGTGGGAGGGAAGAAATAGAACAGACAAATTTAACACAATTTGGGAGGGTTTATACACAATGTTTACATCCCAAGCAGCATTTAGAAGTGACAGTTCAGTGATTTATCATATCCCAGTTCACTCCTTCCCCATCAAAGTGATAGGCAGAACCAGCAAAGCAACTCTGAACACACTATTCACTACCACCCACAAACCCAGAACAGCTTCACCCTTGTCCCTTCTGAGGAGCTGGGATTTAGGAGAAGGCCTTTCAGGGGAACAGAGCTTCAAATGTCAAAGGATTTAAAAATATATGAGGCCGTGAAACCTGATGGGACCTGAAAGAATTGAAAGAGAAGGCATCTTAACAGAGCATCTTT
Source organism: Argya squamiceps (assembly GCA_037834095.1). Classification (NCBI taxonomy): domain Eukaryota; kingdom Metazoa; phylum Chordata; class Aves; order Passeriformes; family Leiothrichidae; genus Argya; species Argya squamiceps. The sequence goes on along the minus strand of JBBMKD010000145.1, from coordinate 5,754,794 downwards.
GGCCAGTGAAGCCAAATAACCCTCCAAAATCATTAATGGGGGAGCTGGAAGTGAAGCCCAGCAAGAAATGCTGGCAACATGAACTCCTGCCCCACATGAGAGGATCCCCAGAGAGCCCAAAAATACATGCCAAGCAGACAGGATCTGACCACGACACCTGCCTTGGGCCAAACCTGCTCTTTATTTGTCATGAGCCACACAAAACCACAGCGTATTTATGATCACTTCTTTCACCAGACTGGGCTGAAGTCTGCACTGGATCCCCAAACTGAAGGAGAAGCAATGTACAGACAATTTCTTCAAGGCTCAGCTCCAGTACCAGGCTCAAGACCTGGCATGCATACCCATTTGGCAGGGAGTAGTAAATCAAGTGAAAGAACATTTCAGGGTTCTTTTCAGCTGATTGTTTAGGAATTTACTTGGAATAAGCTTCCTCCCCCCAAGAGGGATTTCAATTCTACCCATGCACAAAGAGGAGAAAACATTAATGCAGTGTTAAGACAGCTCAGCGCTGAGAGCAGCACGCACAGGCTGAGCAGAAGGCCACTGAAGTTATGTGACACCCCAAACTAGGTATTAGTAATTTTTCAAGGACAAAGTTGTGAAGTTCCCAATGACAACAGTGACTTTTTACCCCTTACAAATTGGCCCAGCAGACACAAGACCCCCTGACACTCAACTATGTCACAGGACAGGGCTCCTTGTCCCTTGTTGGGGGGACTGGAATGCTGCTGGTGCCATCAAAGGACACACTCACACCAGGTCCTCCCTGGGAGCTCCAAGGGACAGGAATTGTTTCTCTTAAAGTCACACTTCAAAGATTTTACTTTTAAAATAAAACTAAAAAAAACCAACTATGGCATCCTAAGAACAAGGATTGTGCAGGTGAGATTTACTCTCTGCCTCTGCTTTCCATGCAGGTTTCAGGCTGGCTTTGCTTTCAGATTCCTGCCTGGTTCCAGGCATTACACAGCTATAGTGATTAATTACAGCATATTACAACTGAGATTTAAGCTTCTGTTGAATTTGTGGTTTTTATTTACCCACCCTTACCAGCTTGTGCAATCCATGGTCTTGGGAGTCATCAGTAAAAATGTTTCATAAAATATTAAGGATGCTGCTTCCCACTGACATGGGAGAGCTGTGGGAATTGAACTGGTACCAGGGTATAATTAACCAAGAGTAAGTTTAGATCATTATGTTTCCAAGCAAAAAGGGGTACATAACATCATTGGGTCTTCAGTGGCCAATGCATTTTGGAAATAGGCTGACATATGTAGTCTTTCTGCAGACTCTGAATCCAAATCCATGTGTGGATGTAATTTAATGCACAGTGCTTTATGCAATTATACCTACAGATGCCTAAGTGAGAATTTAAATTAGCATTAACTTGATAGCTTCTGCTGAAGGCAGACAAATGCAAACGGGTGCTGGGCAGATTTCCTGTGAAGCTCTGCTGAGCCCCATCAGTTCCCCAGGCACTGTTCCAAATGTAAACCCTGGGGATCTTTTCAGCAATTAGGCCCACTCCAGCAAGGGCTTCTCTGCCCAAGTGGCTTCAGAAATGAGACCCAATCTCTGTACAAACCACATCTCCACCGTGCAAAGTGTCACCATTTGGGCCACAGAGAGAATGATGGTCAAACAGGAGGACCCCACCTCCTGGGTTCCTATAAGGGCAATCTTTACCCAGAAATTCTTACAAACCCATACACACCCCTCTTCTGACCCCTCTTCTGCCCAGAAGTCCTAAAGAAGACAAATTATCAAGTAAAACATGGGCAAGGTTCAGTGTCTCATGGTTCTTCTGCATTCAACCACAACATATCTCTTGCCCTTAATGCTCCTTGGATGGTCAGCACCCAAACCCAGCAGGACTAAAGGATTTGACAGGATGTCTCTTTTAAACACTGAGGCTTGCAGACAGAGCTTGTTGCAACTTCAAAGCTGCCTATAACCCCAAAACCTTTACTCTGATCTCAGTAAACCACTGAGCTTTTCATCTACCTAAAGGGAATTTCAGATTCCTCTAAACCAAATAATTAGTATATTTTTTTCTGGCTGTGGTGACTACAGAAGCCTGCAGGGGCAGAGAGGTTTTCTCCCTGTCACTAATGAGCATTAGGAGGGCTGGCTTCCTGATGAGCCAGAAGTGTTGGCAGCAAACACACAGCATAAAAATGATTGAGAAGCAGCCCAATACCCTAATTTTATGAAAAAAAAACCCCAAAACAACAGGACACATAATCAGCTACGGGAGAGAAATTATCAGCTGGGGAGAGCAGCATTTGTTTGCTGCAGAAGCAGCAGCAGACTTGGATCCTCCCCTCCAGGAAGCAGGTGCAGGTCAAGCAAACTGAGCTATGCCAGAGCATGCCACCTCTTGGGCATGTCCCCATGTCCCCAGTCCCCACTGGGCAGAGAGCAGGCTGACATCAAAGGGTTGCATGTCACCTGTCAAACAGCAGATTTCATCTTCCCCACTCTGCTGCAAGGAAACATCTGATGAGCTGACTCAATCCACAGCTGCACACATCACCGTGGTAATCTACTGCTCGGAGCAGTTTCTCCCTTCAGCAGCTCTCAGAATTGGAACTGGAAGGCTGAAAGGTTTTTAAAACACCTGGGAAGCATTTCTGGACTTCTCATCTATCTGATGAATGGCATATCTCAATGAGCACACACCACTGCTCCCATAATCCAGAGGCTGAATTTTCCTCTTAGCACAGATCAGGTAAAGAGGCACAATTGTTTTGTATGAAAAAAAGTGGTGAGTGATTTTTAAAGGAGTGATATTAAGACAAGACTTACTCTTGTATCCAGAGAGGGGACATAGGATGTTCCCTCCTTTCCTGGGATCTCCTCTGGGATCCTCTATTACTGTAAGATATTCTGCAGTTTGGGTGGGCCAGGTTGTAGCTCCTTTGGAGAAGCTCAAGCAGCAGCTATGTGTCCTTCAGCAAGACTCTCATCTCAAGGCAGCAAAGTTCATATCCCAAAACTCACCACAGTAAATTCTCAAGCTCACTAAAATGCTTCCAGCCTCTTAATTTCTCCCCCTGTGAAGAAACAACATGACCTTGGAGTGCTGCTTTGTAGTTTGGTTTTCTTTTTTTTTTGCTGAACAACAAAGGAACAGCTGTTCAGATTTTTTTGTTGCTATTGTCTTTTGTGGCAGGAACGTGTGCGCTGAATATTTAGGACACATTATCTGAAAATGAAAGTGCTGTTACTAAAGCAGCTCATGAGCAAACACATGATCCCTCCCACAGTGAGTTCCCAATTCCCATTATGGTGTGATCAGAAAAGTGGGATGATCCTGTCCCAGGCAGCATCAGGGAGAGAAGGTGCTTGTTGCAGGAAGGTGCTGCAGTGGTCAGCTAGATAGAAATGCCTTGCTCAGGATCACAGGAGTGACACAATTTCCTTAACTCTGACAGTGTGGGAGAGCACAAGCAACAGCTCACTTCATTGTTCCACCACAGCTCATAATAGTTTTCCTGAATATTTCATTTCTTTCATCATTAAACTCCCAGACAGGAAGGCATTAACAAAAAAGTGGACTTGTACCTGTGGCCCCTGATCCTGACCCAGTCTCATCCTCGGGCTCTGCTCTGTCCATCAGCCCAATTCATCTTCTCTAATGTGACTCACTGAAGGTTAAATTCCTGTATCAGGACAGAGGGAGCATCCTGAAGGCAGAGAAAGCCTCACACTAAAATAATTCAGCTAAGACAAATCCAAACTCTTCTCCAAGTCTGTGAGGATGCATAGCTGCTGTTTCAATGCCATGTGGTTTATTGCTAGCAGGGAGGAGAGACACAAAGCCACTCCTGGGAACTCCTGCTGGTTGAAAAAGCAGAGAGGGGTCTGGTTCCCATTGTAATTACAATTAATTAATTAATCAGCTGAAGATGCTTTTCTAAGAATTTTAGCAGGTCTCCCAAGGGACAAGCCACCAACCTCAGCCTAACCTAAATTGGAGGTGCCTGGTCCCAGCTATAAGTGGGCATCTGTTCAGGTGCCCACATAACTCACCCTGAGGAGCTGGATAGGAAACTTGGTCTGAAAGGCTCTCGATATCAGAATATTGTTGTTTGCTCATGTTCCTGCTGTTTTCCGTGTCCCCAGTCAAAAGCCACCACCCTGTGACAGACTGTAGTTGCAGCTACAAAGTGTGTGGACTCTGTTGTGAGGGAAAAGCCAACCAGAACCTGCACAGGAAGAACAGCTATACACTGAATTCTGACACAGCTAATGAATCAGGGCTCCAGGAAAACATGGCCAAAAGACCATTATTTAGATTTTTAAAATCTAAATTTATATGTATAAAAGAAAACTTTCAAATACCGACATCAACCAAAATGTACTTTGGACAACCACAGCTCTTAAGGCTCTTATCTGGAGTTGCACAAAGCAAAGAGAAGCTGAGGATGACTGGAAAATAGAAACCAATTCTGTGGAGTTCAGGATCCCAGTGGTTTTACTGCATTCAGCAGCTGTTTATCAAGAACTGGATAAATTTCATTTTGAAACTTAGACTTTGAGGTATTCAAGACAAATTGCTCTTCATTTCCTAAACTCTCATTTCTCCAAAGTTTTCATGGCTGTTTAAATAAAAATATTAAACTGATCCTGATTTGAGTGACTGCTTAAGCCACTTGGGGGAATTAATTTAAACAAAATCCATTCCCATTTTGTTTATCTCAAAAATATCTGCAGCAGTCAGAGAGAATTTACACTGCAGTCAATAAGGGTTTGAATGAAACATCCCACTATTCAAAACATGCCAGACTAGGCCGTAATGGAGCATATGCCAAGATGCGACCTCAATGAGGGTTACAGAAGGAAAGTCCTCTGTTTTAGCTGAGTTTCCCCATTTTGCTGCATTCCCATGGTTAGGTCCGTCAGCTGTGCTGAGTGTGAGCAGAGCTTATGCACGTGGGCTTTAGGGAAGATGAAAGAAAAAAGCAATTTTCAAGAGGTGACATTGCTGGTGCTCTCCCTGAGGCAGCTCTGAGGAGGTGCTGCTCCCCATCCACGGGGACTGCTGACCACTGCTTTAGCACTGTAACATTCCAGTGCACAACTAAACCCTTAAAGCAGCATCCCCCTGCAGTTAAAGAGATGACAGTGAGAACCCTGACAGCTGATTTGGGTCTGCTGCCTTTGTTCAAGCACAAATACAGGCTGAGCAGAGGATGGATTGAGAGCAGACCTGAGGGGAAGGACTTGGGGATGTTGGTTGATGAGAAGCCCAAACATGACTGGAAAAGGACACTTGGGAGCCCAGCAAGCACCTCTGCCCTGGGCTGCATCCAAAGCCCTGTGAGCAGCAGGTGAGGGGGGATTCTGCCCCTCTGGTGGGACCCCACCTGCAGTGCTGTGTCCAGATCTGGGGCCCAGCACAGGAAGGACATGGAGCTGTAGGAGTGAGGCCAGACAAGGCCACAAAATTTATTGAAGAGATGAAGCACCTCTGCTGTGGGGAAAAGCTGAGAGATTTGAGGTTGTTCAGCCTGGAAAAGAGAAGGCTTAGGGGTGACCTAATTGTGACCTTCCAGCACCTAAAGGTGGCTACAAGAAGGACTTTGACAAGGACGTGGAGTGAGAGGACAAGGGGGAATGGCTTTAAACTGACAGAAGAAAGGGTCAGATTAGATGTTAAGAAGAAATTCTTGCCTGAGAGGGTGCTGAGGCCCTGGCACAGGTTGCCCAGAGAAGCTGTGGCTGCCCCATCCCTGGAAGTGTTCAGGCCCAGGCTGGATGGGGCTCTGAGCAACCTGGGATAGGGGAAGGTGTCCCTGCCCATGGCAGAGGGGCTGGAACTGGATCATCTTTAGCTTCACTTCTGATCCAAACCACTCTACACTACCCTCAATTTCTATTTGATGTACACCACTAGTAACCAGAGAATGGCAGCCTGGAACTCTGAGGCAGCAGATTAAGTTTACCCAGACTGACACATGCAGGGTTTTGCTTCTCACTTGCACAGACCAGATTTTAGCAAGGTGATGGCTCCTCTCCCAGCCTATATATTTTTCCTGACTATAATGCACAGCACAAAAATACAGCAGAACATTTTTGCCTTTTTTTTGTGTTTTCGATCAAGGTGGAAAGCTGGGGGTGTTTTGTGAGGTGAGGGAAGGAGCACTTCACTGCTTGTTTTAGAAGCCCACAAGCCTCACGTGAACTTTGCCTTCTGGGAGATCCAACCTGTCACCAGAGCTGGGGGCTGCAGCACAGCCCTGCCTCTGCCCCTGAGGAAAGGAGGCCTCACATCTGAGTATGAAGCACAGAAAAGCTCAAAAATCCTTTGGGGAGGAAAAATAAAAAGGAAAGGAAAAAAAGGCAGAGGGAGAAATGTGCACAACAGACATTATCTGCAAGCAGGCTCAGAGCTCCTACTCCTCCTCCTTTGCAAAAGCTCTCCTCAAAAGGTGAAAAATATCTTTCTATATTTATCTCACTCACTGAGCAGGAAAATATGCCCCTGATCCAGCTTTATTTACCCAGGACATGCTATTGAGGGAGGTTTTAATCCAAACAGTGCTGAAAATAGGATGGATGATTAAAATGCTGACACAGCACCACATTTGTGTCTCTAAAGGTGGAGTGTAATTTTCTACCTTTTGTAATTGCTCTGTCTACCCCTTTCTGCCTTTTACAGAGCATTTGCTCTTCCTAATCTGGCCTCAGCTTTCTAAATTAGGCTTTTTATTGATTCTAGACTTTCTGTTCACTCCAAATGAGCATCACTAAGGCTGAAAAATTGGTCAGCAGTGCTTTGTCCCTGATATATATATATATATTTTTTTTTTTTAGTTTTGACACATATACCATAAGCACAGGATGGAAACCTAATCCCTGCTGCCTGGCACGCAATGGTGGCATCTCTGGTCTGATCCAAACAAACACACACACCAAGAAATGGGTCCTGACAGCCTCCTGCTTCCATGTGTAGCTCAGTGCAGAGTTACACATCCTTAGAATAAAATCCAGGCTGCCCTTTAAGTCCTGTTAGAGCTACACTGGAGGCTCAGCTCCCCTGAACAGCAGGTATCAGTAAGACTCTGCTGTGGATGTTATATTTTAGATCCTTGTTGATCCAGAGGTATAAATATGATTGTCCACATCCCTATCCCAGCTGCTTTCCCTTGGACCAGCTATCCTGCACTTTTTGCCTGATCAAATCCCTGTGTCTGTTGTAAAACACCATATTGTGTGATTTCACAGACACAAAATAGCTTCAAGGTGTCTTCTGCTCTTTCCAGCCAGGGTGCAGGCTTGCCCCCAGGTCAAAGACTCATGGAATGGCTTGGGTTGGAAGGGATCTTGAAGGTATATCTTTGCTTTATCCAACATTTCAACAGGGGAGAGAGGGCAGCTCATCTGCTTCAGAGTTGCTTGCTTTTCTCACACCCTTCACAGCCAAAGCCTGAAGGACAGGACCTCAGCAAGGAGCTGTTTACAGAGGGATTTGGGAATTTATGCAGAGCTGTTTCATCACTAGTGAACAAACAAGGCACTAGGTCTGTCTCTGACCAGCAGGATTTTGTTTCAGAGGCTGCTCTGGAAGGATGGAGAGCTCACAGCTGTAGCAAGGAAGGTCCTTACCCAAACCAGATCCTTTCCAAAGACTTCAAGAGCTGAAGCTGCTTGAACATCCATGTAGCCCTAACACCAATCTCTAGCAAAGCCAAAAGCAGATCCCTCAGGGAAATCAATAAGCCTGGAGCAAACACTGCTTCCAAAAACTACTGCAGCCTCCAACTGTTGCTGTTTATGGAGAGCACAAAAGGACATTTCTGCATCGTGTGCTGGAAAAAGCCAGGGGTGCAACCTCTTACCACCCTCAGCACATTTTTATAGAGACAAACACAGGTTTTGTGTCCCCCCAGAGTGTCTGGGGAGGGATAAGCAAGACCTGGCCAGAGGGGTGGAAGCAGAGAACAGCTGTTTATCTATCAGGAATTGCAGACTCCAGGCATGCTGGGCTGAACAGTTGTTTCAATGGAAATACTGCTTATAAACTCCTCCAAAAATGCATAACTGGTTGGTAGAGGCCAGCTTTGGTACAGCTGTCCCTGACAGACTGATGCCCTGGCAAGACAACTGCCTGAATAAGCTCCATTTCTGTATTTGATGAGCATTTTGTGCACCAGCCAGGATACTCCTTGTGGTTCACAGCACAGAAAGCATACAGGTTTTGCCTCTTCATTCATCATCATCCCTTCACATCCTTGGTAATCAATCTGGTGTCACAAAAGGACATGAAAAGAACCACACTCACCCGTCAGGATGTGAGATGAGAAAGAAGGGAAGTTTATTTGAGGATCTTGACTTATATGGTCTTTGGAATTTGGTCAAGGATTGGGGAACGAGAGTAACACCTCTCTGATCCCAGTGGTCAACTCAGAAGTTCATCAATTTGTCCTTCCCCTGGAAAGGAATGTATGTTTACAAAATATCAGTCTTTGCTTTTGTTACAAGTGTGAGAAAACTGCAGTAGAAATGACAAACAATCAGAAGACTGAAAATCAGAGCAACAATCTGGGGCTTTGCAGATGAAACCAGCAGCTTCTCTTTCTTTTGGCATCCATGAAAGAGCACCTTCATCCAAGAGGGGCTCCGAGCCCTCCTCCCTCCCTCTCCAAGGGGGACTCCGAGCCCTCCTTCCTCCCTCTCCAAGAGGGGCTCCGAGCCCTCCTTCCTCCCTCTCCTTGAAATGCCCCAGCAAAGGACAAGGTCTCTGTGCCAGTAGGGCCAGCAGCAAACAAAACCCCTCAGAGGACATTGACACAAGCCCCAGGATGGACCTCAGCAACTGGGCTGGCAAATTGCTGCTACCTCTGCATTAAAAGAGTGATTTTATCTTTCATATTAGAACATCATAAAAGATTTACTTTATCGCCTGGGTAATTAAAATATGCCAAGCACAGAAATTAACTGACAAACACCCAAATAAAACCTCTCAGCCAGGAACCAGGCTCAGGAGTAAGCAGTTTTTTGTGCAAACCTGCAGAGCCCACTGCTCAGGAGCATCCACCTGGCACTGCTGTCAGGGGAGGTCACCTTCACAGCCCTAATATCTCACATCAGCAAGAGCTGGAGTTGTTGAAAGGTGAAGAGCAGTGCTACAGATTAGTGCAATGAGGGGATAAAGTTCTCATCTTCTTTCATCAGGGAGGGCCCCACAATGGTCACTGCATGGCAGAGAATACCCTCAAGATGTGCTGACAGTTTTGACTCTGTGTGAAACCCTTCCAAGCATCAAATGAAGAGGGCTTGGGTTGTGTTTTTCTTTAATTGCAAGTTTAAACAAATATCATTTATCAGCTTTCTTCCAGTGTTGCACTGCTTTCTGTCGTGGCACTGCCTGAGGAATTACAGCACTGCAAATATTTGCTGGGCTTAATTTGCTTTTACATAATTATTTAATCCCTCCACAGAAGAAAAAAATCTACTCAACTGTGGGTGCTGACAGTGTCTAAAATTAAGTCGTTAGAGGAGAAGCTCAATGTATTTCTAAAAATCAAGGTCTTCTACACTCAGCTTTGTGTCAATTATGGAACCATTTCCATCTTTTAGCAATGTGCATTCCTCTTCCTTTCTGGTTAAACCTGGAAGAAGGTTTTTCCCCTCCTCCCTTGGTTTATTTTCAAGCTGGGTAAATAAGCACGCCTGAGCAATGGCCTTTGGGATTCATTGCCCCTGCTGGCCCCTCATTGTGCATTTCAGCCCAGCATCTCTTTCCCTGGGCAGTCTTAACTGGAAAATAGTTGTGTTGTGCAAAAAGCACTGGGAGACCTTGAATTAGCACACTGTGAAATTCAGGATTAGGAGGTGGTCATTAACAATAGCTGCATGCCCTGAAAGCCTCTCATTTAATGGAGTGGTGAGAGATTATTTACACTGTGACATTAAACACCCTGATAACCAAATGTCTCATCAGCTCAAGATGTGCCCTTTAATTCCTGCTATCTTGCTAAAGCCTCACGTCAAACCTGCATGGACTCTGCTCACACCAAAAATGAATCACTTCCCACTGCTGGAAGGCGATTTTTCCTGACCAGATTTATGTATCTGGGTAATGGGGGGTAATAGAAAGGTGTTTAGGATTCTCACGTCAGCTTAGATGAAAAGATTAGCAGTTAAAGAGAACAGATTAATCTTTGCAAGACCCAAAACCATCCCCTGGCTCCTGCCAGAGAGACCTGCTGCACCTAAATTGCCTCCTCTAACACATATGAAACTAAAGCCACTTAATTTATGGAACTAAACCAGAAATGGGCACGTGGTACGACTCAGACACAGACCTGTAGATCATCTCCACACAACCTTGGACCTTGTGCTTAATTAGGCATTGAGAACATGAGCTGTGTACAGGACACACCTCGGTGCCTTTCAGAAATACCGGAGCAGATTTGCGGCCAGGCATTGCCACAGGAGTGTCAGAGCATCCTCACTGCCTCCCTCACTCCTCATCCACCAGGACGTGCCATACTGTCTCACTTGACCCTATGTCAAGCAATTTTATTTCTTAAATACATTATCAATTTCATTAACTTTGATCTTTGGGAGATTTATTTTTTTAAACCTCCCCCAAAAGCCAAGAGGGGCTTACAGAGAAGATAATCACTGCTTGCACAGAAAGACAAATAGGCCAAAGGAGATCATTCTGATACTCTTGTCTAATCTCTAGTCATCTCCCAGCAAGGTCTGAACAGTCTGCAGTAAATAAAGTCTAATCTTAAACTTCTAAGAATATCTGATCCTAAAAAGATGAGTTTTTGATAAGGGACCACCTCCTTTCTGATATGGATGTCCCACAAATGGAAGTCAGCACCAGGCAAAGAGGCTCTGCATATTAATAATTTTTTTAAAAAATTAGTAGGCTTGAAAGGTCAATATTCATCAAGTTCATAGATTCAAATTTTTTCATTATTTTAAGAAATTAATCCCAGCTACCATTGAATGGCTAGATGAAGGCAAAAACACCAGGGACCAAGGTCAGACTTCTCTGAGCAACATGTTCCAGAGTCTCACCACCCTCACAGTGAAGAATTTCTTCCTAATACCTAATTTAAAACTTTCCTTTGTCAGTTTAAAGTCATTCCTCCTTATCCTATCATGGCATGCCCCTGTAAAAAGTCCCTCTCCAGCTCTTCTGTAGTCCTTTCTGGTAATGGAAGGTGTTTTAAGTTCTCCCTGGATCCTTCTCTTCCCAAGGCTGAACAGCTCCAGCTTTCTCAACCTGCCTTCATAGCAGAGGTGCTCCATCCCTCTGATCACCTTCACGACCCTGCTCTGGACTCACTCCAACATGCCCACATCCTTCTCATGCTGAGGACCCCAGAGCTGGATGCAGCCCTGCAGATGGGATCTCACCAGGGCAGAGCAGGACCCCCTTCCTCAGAGACTTCCTCAAAGCCCAGACTGCTTTGGATGCAGCCAGGATAATTTATGCAGATTACTCTTCATTTTAAACCAAATCAAATATAGAAAGCCCACACTGCTCTTCAATAAGTTATTTGCTAAATCATATCAGGTGGCCAACCCCACACTCAGATAAGATTGCTCCAGCCCTGACCCTGGAACGTGCTTGTGGTAGAAATCGCAGATAATTCAATGATTCTTTGTGCTGGCTCAGCTCAAGGCTTCTCTTGAGCCCAGAGTTCAGTGCTATGAACTTGGCATCCCAATAAACCAGCCCTGTGATAGAACTAATGTCCATTTGCTTTGGGCTGGAACCAACATGTTCATTAATCCCGGTGCCTCGGGACGGACTGGGGCTGGCTCACCTCAGAGGAGAGGTCACTGCTTTGTCAGCTTGGCTCCTCACAGCCTCTCATTAAATTTCCATCTAGGTGCCACATACTTGGCTTGTTAAGAAGCAAGGATTTTTTTTTTTTTCCCCTTTATTAGCTTAATGTTTGCCAGAGCAAACAGCCAGACCGAGAGGCACAGGGCTCAGGGAGTGGGACAGATCTGCATCCCCAGAGCACGATGCTGCCAAACTGTTGAATTCAGCTAAGCATCTGGGAGCTGACACAAGATGAGTTTTTTACATCTGGTGAGTCCTGATTGTTATTTTAAGGTGAAGGAAGGAAGACATTCTACTTGGATGTTTGACCAGATGAAGGCAAACCTGCCTCATTAGGTACTAAATCTGCTTACCTCTGAGCTAGAAATTCAGCTACAAACAGTGAGATAAAGGAAAAGAGTCTGAGAAGACAGCACAAGGAAACATTGGGAAAGATTCACTCCCGATAAAACCTAAAGCACACAAATGAGATAGCCCAGCAACTGATTTCTGGAAAGCAGCTGGCCAAGTTGGGATATCAACAGGCTGAAAAATCTCATTTCCAGCTTTTCAAGAAGATCCTAGCTCATCTGCCTGACCCAGCAAAGAAAAGTAATTTATAGGCCCTGCTCATTTCTGAGAGCTGGAGGTGGTACTGACAGCTTTGTGCCATACCAAAAAGTGTCATCCTGGGAAGCACTAGGCTTTATAATTACTTAAGCTCTGAAATCCCCATTGGGGATCCCAAGGCAATGAGGATGTGCCAGTGATACTTTTCCTTCTCTGTCTCATGAGAACTGAAAAGTCAAAGAGGATGTGCTCCAGAAACATCTATTTCAAGCCTAAATAAAAACTATAATCTTCCTACAAAAATATTAGATAAATTTTTCATCCTCCTGAGAGGAAAATCATGGGAGAAGCACGAGGCACATTGCCAGCAGCAGAGGGGGACGGTTGACACCTCAGATCATTACTTTTCTCTCAGCAGATATGAAAAACCCATTTTGTGATGGCAATCCTTTGTCAAGTTCTCCCATGAAGAGAAAGGGCCATAACCAGCCTGCTCAGCACAGTGCCTGCTGTAAAGTGACCACAGGAGAGACGCCTGGGTGGGAGTTCCAGTCAGCAGGCAGAGTAGCACAAAAACCACATCATTCCCAGTAACTTTTCCTTGCCCCTGGTTAAGATTCATCTTTTATTTTTCATCAGCTGGATAAAACTGAGCCTTCAGAAATGCAACCTTCCCACCACATACATCCCATTACACTGTCACCAGAGGCACAGGCAATCCCAGGAAAGCCAAGATTTAAAAAACAAACTGGAGAAGGACTCGGACTGGCTCCAAAACTTATTACTGTTTTTTTCACTCCCAAGCTTTGTAGTCTTTTCTTTCTGCATCTCCTGCAGATTGTCCCAGCTTGGGGTAATTTGGCCTTCATAAAACATCAACTTCACAACTCTGCTGCTGTGGCTGGCAGGTAAAAACATGCTTTGCTTTGCAGCTGTTCGATGTACATCTACTAAAGCATTCCAAAGCCACAGGGGTTGGAAAAGCAGGAAAAAGTACATTTCATCCTTTTCATCATTACTGCAGTGGGCCAAATGCACAGCAGGTGCAGATAAGCATGAGATCCTCCACCTTGTTACACCACCTGCTTTGCACTTTAGTCACTCAATTCAGCCAAAACCACAATAAACTTGTTATTTTAGGTTGCCCAGCAAATTCTCTACTTTTAAACAACCAAACTGAGGGGTTTGGGGTGTTTTTAAACCCTAATGACCATTCAAGGAGGCTTCCAGCTATCCCACTGTTCTGCACTCAGTCCAAACTAGACATCACCAACACTCAGGGCAGCTCACCTGTATAAGCCCCTCCCCTTTCTCAGGTAAATTCATGCAAACACAGGAATATTTGAGTCCCCATCCACACCCTCTCCCTGTTCCCAGAGCCAGCCTCCTGGCAGGCTTTCCCTGCTGGCCCAATGAGATCACAGGGTTGGTTTATCAACACTCCCTTTCCACAGGAGAGGGTGCTCCAGGGTAGACCTGGCACTGCACAATTATTTCATGGAACTGAGGCCCTCTCCCCACACACAGTCAGCAGCATCACCTGGGCAACACACCTGGAGCTGCCTCCCCCAGCAGCAGCACAAACCCAGCTGATACTATTTACAAACAAAACATACTCAGATCTTTGCAGAGAAAGAAGTTTAGCAGCAAAAACAACAACAGCAAAACCTTTTGTGTTTAAACTAAGGCTGATGGTGCCAGGAGGAAGGTGACTCAGACCCATCCACACTTTCCTCCTCGGAGCTCAGTGCTGGCGTCATCCTGCATCAGCCATCAAACCAGCTCCACTTTACTGCTGCACAAACCTGTTTTTCATGTCCTTATTTCCTGCCCTATGGTTTTGTGTGGGAGGCTGATGGTGGAGGTTCCTGACACCCATGAAGGTTCCAAGTATCAGCCAGTGATTAACCTCTTAATGCACTGCCCTTTTCTCTGTACCTTCCCATGGGCAGCTCTGCTGCCCGATATCCAAAGTAAATCACAAACCAACACGAAGTTGATTTATGGGTGCTTTTATTGGGGCCCGGGGCT
>JBBMKD010000145.1:5668426-5740287 GCA_037834095.1 Argya squamiceps | reverse complement strand
TGGACTGCTTCCATCACCCTGCTCAGGTTGTATTCTGACTCTGTCAGTGGTCTTTCACATTATTGCATTTATTTTATTTTACTTTACTTTTTTTCTTATTATTAAACTGTATTTCTGACTTGGAGCCTCTCACTCGTTTTGCTTACAAAACACTACAGTTAAAAATTCCATTAAGGTATTATCTTAGGAGAGTGGTTTTATAGACGTTTTTAGGCACAGCTGTTGTGTGAACACTTTAGCCACCTTAAGAATAAGAGAAACAATATCTGTTTGCATTTTTCTCTATGCTGTATACCAATGGAAAAACATTTGCAATTGTAAACTATGTTGATGTGTATATAATCTGCTATTTTAGATGGAATGAAGCAGTGAAGGTATGTTGACCATATTGGTTGTATCTGCGTTTGCTCTTTCCAGCTTCCCATATGTTAAGGGGTCCCTGGCTTCTATCTACCATTGAAAGGCAGGAAAAAGGGAGAAGTTTCAGAAAACATCTCTGCACTGTAATTAGTAATTATTTTTATTTTCAATTCCCCAGTGAGAAGAACAGAACCCTGGAGCAATTAAGGCTGCACAGTCCACAGCAGCGAGTGCTCAGCACACATCCAGAGAGGCAGTTCTAGCATCTAAAATAATAAAAAAAACCCAACAAGTTGATTTATTTTGTTTTAAAGTTACTTGAAGTTCTTCAAACCAAACCAACCTTTGCTCCTGATATTGGCTTACTAACACACACACTAGAAGCCAAGGGTCACACAGGTCCTGCTTGCAGAATTCTTGATCAAAACCCTTGCCTTTCCTGCCCAGTGCTGAGGGAAATTTGACAGAGGATTAATAAAGACCTTTGCTGAGAGTAGTTAGTCATCATCCCAGGCCTTCATGCTTTGCAAGATTTTGTAGTGAATGGACCCAAATTCAACTCTTCCATCTAAATCTCTGATAAGTCTCATCAGAAAAATATTGGGCAGTCGCTCAGAGCACAGAATTAAGACTGCACAAGGAAGAACCCAGCTTTGCCATGAACTGTATGAGGTCGTTTTTTGCCCCTCATCACCCTGAGACTGTAGGACCCCTTTGCAACCTAAGCAGACCTAAGGCACCGGTTCCAGTAGCAGCTGCAGTTCTGAACCTCCTGTTCTCTGGATTGCTCATCTAAGCACTCACAGCAATCTCACCTCAGCCCAGACTCTCTGTCCTCATAGGGAAGAAAACACAACCTGGTGAGACACAGCTCTGGCATTTTCTCTTCCCCTCTCCTCTTTTCCAGCAGACCAGGCTGCTGGAAATGGCATTCCTTACAGGGTTCATCACAGCAGAGAAGAGAAGAGGAATATGTGACTTATCCACCACCACGGGCAGGACTGGGTTAGGTTTGGCTACTCAAACATCCCAGCTCTTGGCAAGGATGGGACAAGTTCAGTGGTCCTTCCTGTCCTGAAAGAGAGGAGAAAAGGGAAGTTAAGTCCACTGGGCAATCAAAGACTCCCGCAACTCATCTTTCAGCTCGGATTGCTCACCATGGAGTTGAAGCCATAAAAAAGGAGAGGTAGCACCAAATATAATAGAAAAGTGCCCTTTCCCAGCATTCAAAGGATGCTAATTTTTCTTCTAGTGTTGTTTCCCCAATTTTTGCAGAACTGTTGTCGTCATCCCAGACTCCACTTGTCAGTTGTTCAATCCTTGGTGCTGGACCTGGACAAAAGAAGGGACACACCCAGATCACTGGAAAGCACGGAGGGAAAGACCTCCAAAACTGGACAAAGAAAAATGACAGGAAACAGAGGAAGACAAAGCCCTTCGTTGCATGTCTGCATTTCTTTTCTAAAGGCTTCTCTGCAGCTGGATGCTCTTTACACTTGGCTTCCTTTAGAGGAATGGATTTGCTGCTAAACACATCTCAGGCCCAGATGTGACCAGGAGAAGGTCAGATGGAGATGAGGAGTCAGACAGGGAATAGCCAGGGAGATGCAGGACCTGAGAACATCAAGGATGGAGAAGAGAAGGAACAGGGATTGTTCTCCTTGTTTAGATCCATCAGTGCTGGGAGCTCAAAAAGCACATAGTACCAGAGGGATCCTGGGCAGAAGCAGGATAACTCCAGGATAAAGGGCAAGCTGCTCCCACTCCAGTGCTGTGCCAGGGAAGGAGGGGCATTTTTTCCTTTCCCCTTTCCAGCTGGATGCAGGTGCCACCCCCAGCAGAGGCAAGAAAACTGCCTTGCAATCCAGTACAAAATCTGCCTGGCAAGCCCAGGGTGTTATAAATGGGCAGGAGACAATGTTTCCTCCTTAACTGCCTTTATTGATTCAGCTCTAGGTAAAAGGGGGGGGGTCTCAAGGGGTGGCCTATGCTGCCACTGCTCTCGTTGAGCTACACCACTGAGGAGGAGGTGCAATTCATTCTGCTGTTGAGCTACACCACTGAGGAGGAGGTGCAATTCATTCTGCTGTTCGTGCTGCAGAGTGGGAGTTCCCACCTCGTGGGGGTTTCAAAGAACTCTCCTTTTTTGGCTCACACTGGTCCAGAGGTGTCACTCTTAGAGTATGTTTCAAGTCGTGGCGAGGTGGAGACTGCAGAATTCAGGCTTGCTGCGGTGGCTGCGAGCAGTGTTTATACTATACTTTCTATTACATCGGTCTGTTTTGTTCTAGCTCGTTGTCTGGGAGAATAATTAATGTTTATTTTCGAGTGCATTGCACCATGGGATTCTTCATTTCCATACTAGGCGGCACTTGTAGTTACCTGAGGAGCAGAGAGCAGCAGGGGTGGAGGGTAGGCGGAGTGTGGTGGAGAAGCGAAAGTAGGGGGGTGGTGATTTTGGGGAAGCTGCAGCGATCTTACCTAACAGGAGAGTGACAGGACAGGTAAGTGGAGTTTTAGGGCAGGGGATACAGAATGGGTAAAGACAGCTTTTAGTACTCTTTACAACTTTTAAACTGACTCTTAACTTTACAACTCTACAACTAACAACTTTCTACCTTTTTAACTTTAACATCTAGGAGTTACTTGGACCTTGTTTCACACACAGGGTGCCAGGAGCCAGCAGCCATTTCTCTTGGATTTCCTGCTCACAGGCATTTGAAGCTTGCTTTGCCTCACAGGCACTTTTCTGCCAAGGGCATTCCCGTCTCTTTTGGATCATGAACAAAGGTTTGAAAAGCTGACTTTCATGAGAGAACTGCTTCCTATATTGATCAGTCTTAACATGGAGTTTCCATTGGCACTGAAATCAGGGGGTGAATCCCATGTGGCTCCCAAGGGCCATAAGATTCCAGTTAGCCAATCCCCAATTCCCTCAGGATTGGTTTGTTGAATTTTTTCAGGGTTAATTTAGCAACTTAAGGGTTTGGCGATGTCAGGATCAAAACAACAAGAAACCTGTGAAAAAGAAACTGAACTAAAGCCAGCTAAAAGCGGTCCCTGCTCATGACTCATTACAGTAACTCATTCAAAAGGAGGCAGGATTGATGCAATTCTCTGCCCACCAAGAACACAGCAACTAGCAGGGACCTTTCTCCTGCTCTCCAGCATAGGCTTCCTCCCTCCACACACGGGGAACTGCAGCCACTCAGGGAATACTGACTTAGTCCTGAGCTGGCAACAGGAGAGGCACAAGGAGTATTCTGAACTTGTTCTGACCTCAACGCTGTCCAGACTTGGGAGAAAGCACTTCCCACTGCTCCTGGAATTTTATTCCCTGTCCCTTCCAGCTTTGAAAGGCTTCTGTGGGAGCCAAGATTATTGGTGTGGTTCAGAAGCTGCACACGCCTAAAGCACTCCCTCAGGGGTGTAGAGCTTCCCTTGTGCCTTTCATTTCTTTATCCCAAATAGTCTCCCCAATGGTCAGCAGTCTAGAAAGAAAAAAGGGAAAAGAAGGAAGACCAAGTCACTGTGACATTAAGGAGGGTTGCTTATTGTCGTGGTGTCCCTCACAGAGCAGTGTCTCCGTCCACCCGGGCTGGCCTGACACCGCAGACACGTGGGAGACACTCCTCCGCATCTTGTGAACCAGAGGGGCTGCCAAGGGAACCTTCCCTTTGTCACGGAAAGGCCTACAACGACGGCGAATGAAGGAGTCCAACTCAGCTGGAGGGCAAAGTCCAAACCTTTATTCAGTCCCAGTTTGGGCTGCAAACCTCAGGGGAGCTGCTCCAGCTGAGCAATGAGACGGGGTAGACAGCAACTTATAAACAGGGGAGGTACAGAAGGAGGGATCAAACCTCTATCCAATAGAGAGCAAAGCAGGAGTGAACTAGGGTTAGAGGGCCTGTCAGGCAAACCAATGAGAACACCAAGGGAGGAACTTCCTCTATTCTTGTCCTATCACTAGATGCCCTTCCCCGAACTTTTCAGAAGCCAGGAGGAGCAACCATGTGACAGACAGGACTCAGAGGAGGAGGCTGGGAAGGATATAGGAGGATTGACAGTAAAGAGGGGCAGGGATAAACTTGGGACATAACACTTTTCAAGAAACAAAGGGAGAAAGGAGCAAACCATTATTACAAAACACAATACAACAGCTTATCTCAACACACTTCCAGGCAAAAAATCATTTCTGCCACTTTAACAAATCCACTTAATGCTGTCTCAACTCAATAGTAACTATTTAAATACTGTATTAAGAATCATAAGGATGGGAGGCTTGGAATTCTCCAAAACTGCTGGAAACAGCTCAGCTTGGCTACGTCAAGCACCTTCCCACGCAGGGAACCAAGCACTCCCAGCCTGAAACAGCACCATTTACTGCAAATCTGATAGAAACTGCACATGGCTGGCAGTAGTAGAACTGCTTTCACAGACAACACGAGGCTGCTGCGAGTTGCTCTTTCAGCAGCAGCTTCTAGGGACTTGAACAGCAGCCCCTGCCTCCAGCTGGCTCAGCCCGGACTCCATGCAGCACTCATCCAGAGCTGCGGGGAGCTGAAATTCTACCTGGTGAACCCTGCCCGGCAAACCGTGTCCCCTGCACCCCTCACCTCCTGGCAGAGAGCAGCTTCCTCCTGCAACCGGGTGCTGCCGGCTGCAGGCAGCTGCCGCCCTGTGGGCAGGGGGATGGCTCAGGGAGCTCCGCCAACTGTTCTTCCTTGATGATTTTGTGTTTTCCTCCATTTTCCCAGGCCAGAGGGGAGCGGCGGGGGAGAAGGGGGGAGGAACGGCGGGAGCGTGGGGAGGCAGCAGGACGGGACGGGACGGCACGGCACGGCACAGTGGAGGATCTTCTTGTAGGAGAGAAGGAGCATGGCGCAGTGCGAGCGGTATTGAGGCATCCCCGCCTCTGCCTGTTGGCGCCCGCCTGCCTTCCGCCAGGTCCCGGTGCCGCTGAGCCCACAGCCCGTGTCTACAAATGGAAACAGCCGAGGAAAATCGCGCTGGGACGGCGTCGGCATCGAGTTCGCGTGCCGGCACCCGACTAGACGGTGCTTCCTTTCTTGCCCTTTTTGGTCCCTACCCAAAGCGCATGCACGCGCTACCGCCATCTTTGGAAGGTCAAACAAGTAGCGTGCCGGGCCGGCATCTTAAATGTGACATCACGTTACTTCCGCCCTTTTCCATCGCCATCTTGGGTGCTGGCAGAAGTCACTTTCAGTAGAGACACCATCTTTGTTTTCGCACCCTTAAGGCCCCCCCTGCTACTCACAAAGGCGTCTGTCTAGTCAACTGCCTGAACCCGGCCCCGACACTGACCCCGCGCTTTCGGCGCGACTTCGCGCCGCCTTTCCCAGCGCGAGGACATGAGCAGTGGGGTCAGCGGCGCTGCAGTCAGGTGGCAGCCACGCAAGCAGCAGCAGGCAGCGACGCTGACGCCTCTGCCGAGGGCCTGCTGCGGCTGCCATCTTGAGTGTGGCCGGAGCCTGACCCGGCTTCTGCACGGTCCTGGCATGTGGCCGCTTCTGCCATCTTGAGAGGGGCACGCACAGGGGTAGCTCTGTTCCAACACCACCCACCGGAGTGTTCCGGCTTGCCCACTCGCTGCCCCCGGTGTGCTGCGACCACGCCTCCACCGCCCACCGGCCCCACTGGGCCGCCCCCTCTGCTGTCATCCTTCTCGGTCACCGCCCCGCATGGCGGCCACTCCACACAGCGCCGTGGCCTCCCACTCAAGCCCGGCCGTGTCCCTTTGCACTCCTAATTCTCTTTCACTCTTCTATTTACAGACACCAGCCCGCTTGCTGCTCGCTCCCACCCCTCACCTCCACACTCAGCAGCTGCGGAGCCCGGCACCGCTGTCCCGTGTCACCCAGCAGCGAGGGGGCAGGGTGCTGGCTTGAGACAGCTGCAGTACTGCCCTCTGTCCACAAGGCGGCAGTACTGCCGCCGAGCTCGGCCCGGGGCTGCCAGGCACTTTGGGTACAGGCAGAGAACGGAGGCAGAAGTTGGCAGAGAACCTTTTCTATTTCCTTCTCCGCCAGCATCTGTTCTTATGGTTTCAGGGCACTTGATTGGTTCATTCCTAGATAAAAATGTTATGCAATGATTTTCAAAACTGCCACCAATCTCGAGTCAGGGTTTCTTACTTTCTTGTATACAATAGAGTAGATACAGAGGGCTTATTTCACAATTAATTTAGAGATAAAGTACTATTCTTTGCTAATACCTATAAAAATGAAAAACTTGACAGGTTTTAGTATTCCACACCCACCTCTCCCTGTGAATTTTCTGGCAGTTTTGGGTTCCTCTGGGGGAGGGCACCCTGCATGACCCCCGCTCATTCCCCACTCACCTGCTCCTCCACTGCAGCGTGGCTCTCTCCTAGGGACATTAGGATGCCTCAAATTACATCAGAGCCCCTGAGTCTCCATCCACTCCCCCTCAGCCTTTATTCCTCCCTCCCAAAGGCGGCAGAGGAGTTAAACTGCCCTGGACAGCAGCATGGTGCTTTATTCAAGCCCTTTCCATGTGTGCACCTCCCCAAAAAGGGACTATGCAGCAAGAAAGGGAAGCAGCTCCCAGAAGGGTTTAAGTTCCTCCCCAGCCCCGCTGTCACAGGCAAGAGGCAAGAAAGAGGGAGTGGCAGCAGAGAGGACACAGAAAGAAAAGGAAGAACGGGGTGCAGGATGAAACTGAAAAAACCCTCCAAACCTGGCATGTGCAGCATGACAGAGAGGGATTGAGAAAGAACAGGGACAGCGAATGGCACACAAGGATCCAGTGAGAAACAATGGCACACAGGAAAACCACAGAGCCACCAAGAATAAAAGAGGAACACGAGTGAGGCACGGAGAAGGATGGAGAAAAAACAGTGTGCCAACACACAGTGAAGACAGAGGGATACAAAGAGGGAAACAAGGACAGAGAGAGGCAATGACCATGGCACATGCTGGTGGGGGGAAGGCGGGCAAGGCCCAACACAAGGATGGAGAAGGAGAGGGATGGGCAGCAGGACAGAGGCTTACCAAGAGAAGGGTACAATGAGGGCAAAGGACTGGGCAGCAGATGCAGACAGCTACAGGCAAAAGTACAGTGAGAGGGACAAAGAAATATAGTCACTGTTATAAATACATATTATAAAGTTGGCTTTTTGCAAATATTGGAATGAATACTCTAAGTATAATTGTACTGTATTATGTTTTGTTAATGGAATTTAGAAAAGCAGTGAGTGTATTTTCTGATTGTGACATAATGTAAGTGGTAAGAGGACTGGGTTTTTTCTTTGTGACATCTAGACTGACCAAGCTAAAAAGTATGAAGGAAAGGTCATCACCTCGTAACCCTGCATGAAGGCTGCTAGATTTCTGGTTTTCTTATCCAAAGAAAAATAACCAGAAAACCTCAAGAAACCAGACAGAGTGGAGCCACCCACAAATGAATCTATCAGATAAAACGATTAAAGACAACTCGAAGAAAATGTTTAAATCATGCATATGTAACATAGCATCTTTAAAAGTAGAGGTCTGAGGGTGTGAAAGACGTGCTGCTGGCTGACTTTATGCCAGGCACCCTCAGCCAAGAACCTGTTGCTTGTTTGTTCTTCTTATTGTCTATCTTTTATTTTTTTATTAAACTTGTAAATTTTTCTAAAAGAGTGGAACTCGTTTTTCACAGTCATGGCACAGAACAAAGGAAAAAAAAAGAGGCAAAAAAAAGGAAAGATAAAGATGTGGGCAAGGAGGGAGGGAGACAAAAAATAGGACAGAACAAAGCAAAGGATTGAGCAGCCTTTATTAAATAAATATTAAGTATTTATTTCTTAAAATAAAACAAGAACAAGAGAGAGTGAAGTAGTGAAAGGGAATGGGAGGGGGAGCACACAGGACAAAGGAATACAAAAGACACACTGGACAGAGAGAAGAAAAAGGAATGATAGTTGGATACAAGGCTGAAAGAAAATCAGGATCGAGCCCCAGAACTTACTAGTGAGCATGGCTGATGCACATGTCAAAAACCACCAGCCCAAACAGAACAGGTTACTGTCACAGCTTGGCCTGGGACTCATTAATTAACATCTGTGTCCTGGCAGGGCTGTAAAGCCCCTGATAAAACTTGAGATGAAGGCTGAATTGATGATGTGCTCCAGCTTTGGTGCTGCTCAGCCTGTGCCCCCAGTGAACACCCTCATCTCCTTTCTCAGGGAAAATTCACCTTTATCTGTTCTCTTTCCCTCAGTGCGCTCAGAATGAACATGATGAGAGGCTGAGAAGTGCTTTACATAGCACAATGAATAAAATGGTCTAATTTTCAGAAGACAATTGAGAACAGACAGCAAAACTGCCTCAAGGGTACAGAAGTTTCCTAAGAACTCTCCTGGAACAGGGAAGGAAGAGAAACCAGACTTTCAATGCAAGACTCTAAAACCAGCAAGAGATTTATTGTGTATTAAATGTTAAAAATCACATGCATAATTATAGAATATTTCATAGTTAAAAAAATATTTCAAAAACCAACCCTGACAGTTTACCTGCAACTGCTATAAAATATCTATTTATATATATATATATATATAAACATGATGATTTTCTGTAATCAAAAAAATTAGGCAAGGATGCAACCATCCAGGTAATGCTGAGTGAACTGATGCCCTGCATCGGACAGTCTTGTCAAACTCCTGCTGGCAGAACTGAGCTCATCCAGGCCAGCTCACAGACCCACCTATCTTGCACATGGATTCAAATGCAAATAACAGCTGTGGAAACAAGGAGTGGAAGAAAATAATGTTTTGCACGCTACAACCAAGACCTGTGAAGGGCCACAGTAGAATATGCTGCAAAAGAGCCCATGGTACAAGAAATAGAGCCTCGTGGGCTGTCTCCTCAAACATGCTGGTGGAATATTCTGCATAACTGGCCACGTGCACAGTATGCCTGAGTCTTGTAAGCAGTGTCAGGAATGTTAGCACGTGTTTTACCAGGCACTTCAGGTTTAAGACAGGTTTTAGCTCCTAAGGAAGCCAGCCAACGAAGATGTTTGTAACAATTACCACGGAACAGACATAAAAATGACAAGTTGCTGGTTTTAAGCCGCTGAGTCGTTGCTGTTCTGAAGGATGGCCCCATATGGGTCACTGTTAATGCGCTTATAGACAAAGTGGAAGACCTGGGGCTGCGGACGGCTGTGCAACTCTGCCTTGATTTTCTGAGGGTAGGTATCCTCTGTCAGTTGTTGCCAGGTGTCATCAACAAAAAGAAACAGCCTGTATTCTTCTGGATTTGCCACTTTAAACTTCTCAGCACAAAGCTGACATACGTCTTCAGTAGTGATATATGGCCTTACTAGCAAAGTCTTTCCCGTACAGCCGCTGGTAACTTCCTGGAATGCAACACGAAGGTAGTTCTGTGGAACAAGAAAGCAGACATCAGAACTCAAAAAATCCTCAGGCTCTGAAAACTGAAAAGTCAGCAACAAAAAGCAAGCCTCTCTCCCTGCTCCAACTTGGAAACACACCCTGGTGATTCCTGGACATTATGGCCATCCCATGAGCTGCAACCTGGTCTAAGCCTAGCCTAACCCAGCTTCACATGACAGCATTTTTTTTTTTTTACAGGGATTCAGAAAGAAAATGTACTCTTCACCATTCCAGTAAATGAACATGATCTTGAGGCAAAAGCTGGATCTTTTCTCCCGTAGAAACTGATGCACACGCACAACTCTGCTAACACAGATACATTCTAAATAGGTCCCATAAGGAAATGCAATTTCCTGTTTGTTTTTGTCTTCAGGTGATTTTATGATAATACTGTATTCCCCTATTGTCTACATTATGCCCAGAAATGGGTCCTAGAGCTCTAAGCTGGGTCCAGGGGAGGGGTGGGAGCCAGGGGAACTCTGGCATTGTGTTCAGGCACTCGGTCCCCCCTGTGCTTGGCTTTGTCGGGCAGAGGGAGTTACATTTCTACTTTTGGCTACCCTAGTTTTTGTTAACTAAGGCAAGAAGTTTTCCCAGGACTGCAACAGCAATCCTCCAATGACTTCTGTGGCTTCCTCTGGAACTGCTTGGCTCAACTTTGGTCCAAGTACCAGACCACAGGTGGGAGCCAGATGCCAGATCCCGGCTCTGGACCTCGGGGGAAGCTGGGCCAGCTAAAGAGAGAACTCTAAATCCACCAGCTTTCTCTGCAGCAGGGAGCTTCAATACCTAACAGTTACTCATTTTTTCCCATGCCCTGTGGACACTCTGTTTGTTAAATAAACACTTTTCTTCACTTTCATCCAAGAAATTCCTTTATATTGGTGGTAAGGGAGTGCCGAAACCCATTTTCTTTACAGGAAACATTCATTCCAGAGAGTTTTCTCCCAAAATTGTCTTTAAACCAGAGACAGTTTTAAAAGAAAAATAGCTGGAATAAAGACTAAAATGCAGTAAGATTGAAGGAGGTGGAAAAAATTACAGTGAGAAAGAATTGTTTATTAACTTAGCTGACACCCATGGTTCATATGCTGGATATATTTACATTTCACAGAAACAAGCTGTTAAAAGCTGTTAAAAGACTGGAGCTGCAGGTGTGTTCCATGCTGGTTATAGGGAAGGTGCTCCATTTCAGGACTGCAAGACTCAGAGAGAGAAGAGAGAAAACCACTGTTCTGAGCAGACAGCAAAACATTTGCATTTGTGCCAAGCACGTCCTGGGGGTGGTGGGATCCACTGATTCGAGGCTCTCTTTTGAAAGAGACAACAGCAGGAGAAGCAGCTGACACACTCGGTGACAGCTCTTCTCTGCTCCCTGCATCTTCCTGCATCCAAGTGAACATTGAGCCTGGACTGAGTTCATTTGCAGAGAAAGGGAAGATGGAACTTCCTACAAGATCCTGCAGAAAGAATCTTCTGTCATTTCCTCACCCAGCAGAAATACAAGGTGCTAGATGCTACTATGAAAAGTGCAGAGTTTTGGCAGAAAGAACAAAGACTCCAGCTGCTGGAATCTGGCACCTATGTACACGTCAGCAGATCAGAACATGGATTCCAGGGAGATGGACGGGCTTTGGGCACTGGAATTGCTCGTATTTGCTTCTCCTCTTCCTAACTGCAGATAGCTGAACTCCAAGGAGTAAATCCTCTCTTCCCACTTCCAACCCTCCCTCTTTCAGTGCACAAGCTGCTGCACCTTAACAGTCAGTCCAAAGCAGGTGAAAGAGATGAAGGCCTGCTTTCAGAAGATGAAGTAATAACCACTGCTTTGTAATTCTCCAGATGAAGGCACTGCCCTACTCTGGAAGAGCAGTACAAAATACAGGGGACAAAAAAAACCCCAGAACACAAACAAACGTGAGGACATCCATATTACAGAACTCTGCTGCCTGCTTAACCTTCAGAACTGTTGGGGAACATTTCTCCCACCTCTCCTCTTTGCTGCCTGCTTTATGCCACCACTGGCTATTGGGCAGCTGGGCTGATTTATACACCTGGAAATCTGGATTTGATCTTTTGAACAATAAAGTGTGCAAAAAAGTTGAATCTAAGATATGATGAAGTTTGTCCTCGCTTTACATGATTTAAAAGGGAAGGTAAGAAAGCTCTACTAGTGTTTTCTACAGACCATCATAATGAAACTGATAAAAAGTGCAAAGACTTCAAAATCGAGGCAAATTTGCCAGCTGTAATCTCAGCACTATTTCACTCCACTTGTGGCCCCAAGGGAATTTGCTCTGAATCATACCTCTCAAATGGGAATTTCCAATGCAAACATCCCATTTTCTATTTCAGCCCTAAGCTCTACCTGAAAATCATCAACTGAAGGTATTGTCCTGTTCGTTGTCCTCCTCTTGTGCCACTGCCGGAGAGTGTCTCTGGCCTCTGAACTGAGCAGCTGGGCAGCTTGTTCTTCCTGGAAGTTCTTGATCAGTGAAAGTGCTCCATAAGCGCTTGTCAAGTAATAGCCTCCTGTGAGGGACAACAAGGGGAGAACTTCTCAGAGTGGTCACAAGTCAGTCACAAGTCACAAGTACAGGCAGTTTCCTTTGAGACATATAAATACACATGGAGAGGCACCCAGCAATACACATAGATATGAAAGTTGCCAGAATATTTACACACGAAAGGAAAACCCTCCCTGTCCTGCACAACACTAGGGAGTGTGTTCTCAGAGACATGAAGGGGTTGCATGTGTTCCATATTACACAGCTCATGGCTGGGTCCACTCCTGCTGAGGAAAGCCATGTCCTTAAATGACTCCTGTCACTCCTTTACTCTGGAGTGTTTACTCCTCCACTCTTGGAACACCAGCTTTATTCTAAACAATTTTCTAACAATGTTTTGGTTTCTTCCCAAGCTTCAGAGGTGGATGAAATAAACATGGCTGTTGAAACAAAACAAAAAACAATCTAACACGTCATCAACTTAAAAGCAATCACCCTCACTGTCAATAAAACAGAAGTGTGAGACTCCTACTCTGGAATCACCCCAAAGAGTTGCTTTTGTTTTTAAAACAACTACAGATCTATCACCTTCACAGCATTCCCCAGAATGTCCAACTAGGTCAGGAGATGGTGTGTACAGTCCTGCACAGTCCCCCTTTATTACATGAGTAGAGAAAAAATTAAAGCCACAGCAGAGTTGCCAATGTGCAAAAGAAGCTGCAGATTACAAAGTAAAAGAGTATCAAACAGGAGGTAACAGTCCTCAGCAACCAGGAGAAACAAAAGACATGCTGTCTGTCTTTTTTGAGTCAACTATTTGGGTGGGAGTGTTCAGTTAAGAGGCAGCACAGTCTATTCAGAGGCATTCAGAGATGCATTCTATGCCCACAGTAGTATTTTCTGTATTACTGACAGCATCCCCTCTCAGCCTTTAGCTTTTCAAAAAGATGAATACACAGAATTCATGCAAGACCCATGAGACAAATTGGACAATACATTACAGTCGAAATGCACAACCCCAAAGCACTACACAATTTTTTCTGCACAGCAGAGCTGAGCTAGTGCCAATGACAGGCCCAGCCAATAGACAGACTTTCTTTGATGCATTCAAAACAACAAGACTTAATAGTCCAGCAAACCTTTCTGCTTTTGAAGCATGTTAATGACCTCCAGCTTCATATCTCATGTATTTTTCATGTTAAGATTCCTAACAATGCACTCAAGGATAGTGCAAAATTGGAAGAATTGTGGCATGAATTCTCCCAGGCATACTGGTATGCAAGAGGATATGGCAATTTCAGAAAGCCAGGATATAGCAGGAATAGGAAACACACACATATACATAAACACACAACTAAGCTTGGCTGCAAGAACCCACAAATTTTCTCATAAACCTTTCAGATTCTGGAGTCTACCAGGGCCTTGTAGAAAACTTCTTTGTTAAAAATACTATCATGGAAACAGCAAGGAGGCAGATTTCCTTGCCTCTAGCAGACTGTAGCCCTCATTCAAGAAATGCCTCAGGAAACATATTGCTTGGGCTCATAAAAATATTTTGTGAGAAGCAAATACTGGGAAGAAGCAAAGATCACTAAAAGAGGGCAATATTCTCAAAAGCATTTCTGCAAAGGTGCAAACAAGTCCCCCAGAAGTTTTCACAAATCACCTTACCCAAGTCTCATCATATGCCGCACAACTCGCTGAGTGCTGCTGCCCCACAAATCCTCTCAGGTAATTTTCAGGCACAAAAGGTTAAGGCCCTTTGGGGCCTGCACAGTGCATGTGTTTGGCTGCTGAGTCAAAATGGGTTGGAAACAACGTATTTGCTCACAAAGTAATACACAGTAGCAGATTTTCAGGCCGCTGGAACTTGTGCTCTGCAAGCTACCCAGCAGTGGGAATGATGATGACATTCTCTTGTTACACTATTAACATCACTGTCATTAGGTGTCCCCTTCATAGAAACCCCTACTCAAACAAGGGGAACAGCAACAGTGCTACAAGGAACAACACCCCCTTACTAGTCCTTCAGGCAGTTCTAGTAAAAATGAATAGATTACCTTCTCCATGCAGCAAGGATGGATCCAGCAACTCCATCATGTATTCAATTTCAGTATCCAGTTCCAGCATATCACACTGGGCCAGCACATACGTCAACACAGGCAAGAAGTCATCAGCTCCATACAGCCTCCCTGGGTTGAAGGGAACACAAGCAGTGAGAGACAAACCACATTTCTTTACCAGTTCCCATGTTTGAAAGGAAAGCACTCTTTTGTGCGTCCTCTACCCAGCATGTCTGCATTACTCCAGAACCCCCCAAAGTCACCAATGTGCAGCAAACAGAACATCACCAGACACTCACTGCACAGGAGACCAGCTCAATCCTGTCCTTCAAACAAGCACAAATCTTATGATGCACACCTTGAGGCACAGAAGGGAAATTTAGAGACTGGACTCACCCTGGCACCAGCTCAACTGGTGAACTGGTGAAAAGGCTGCCATGCCAGTCTGGCTTGACCTTCATCTGCATTGCTACCATTGCCTAAGAGGTGATGAATAGGCATTTTCTTTATACATCTGGGAATTGCATCCACTTTCTGGAAGCATCCAGACACAAATACCAGTCTCTGAGTATGAATGCCACAGCAGAGAAACCTGAATATAAAAGCCTATTAGATTTGACAAGAAAACTCAACTCATTTTCCTGACAGATAATTGTCAAAAACATCAGTGAGCAAGGCCTCCTGTACCTGATGGAAGCCTGCAAGAAAGATGGGGAGAGACTATAAGGGCCTGGAGTGACAGTGATGCACAAAGACTGTGCTGTACCTGTGCTCCTGGCACTTTCCCTGCATTCTGACTTTCTGTTCAGAAATCCCCATGAGGCCAGATCTCTGGGTCTGGTAAAATGGTGTTCACTGCAGAACGGATGCAATGGTCACTCAGAATCACACAGAGCAGGAGCCAGCTTACAACTCTGGTGAAACTCAAGTGACACCAGCTGAGACACACCCCAGCTACCATACTTACTAAGTATGGAGTATACTCAAACAGCTGCTGGCTCAATGCCACATTTAACAAACTTTACATGACAGCCCATTGAGCATTTGCCACATCTGAGCCCAGGTCTCCCAGTGCAGCACTTCACCAGCAGCAGCCTCTCAGTATATTTCCTTCTGCATGTTAGAAATACCTTACTCAATGCAATAACATCACAGTACAGAGAGAGGAGTTTACAGAACTTCAGGCCAAGATCCCTATATCTACTTTTAAAATGCAGAGTTTTGAAACACTAAAATAAGCTGGGCAGGAGCTCAGTCCTAAATCTTGTCAAAGTATCTGGGGGGCTTTAACAGCCACAAGCTTTCACCAATTACCTCAAATCTCCAAAGAAAGTAGGTGTCTTGATCTGTACCAGAGACAGCTGCACATGCAGTGCTTCCTTAGAGAGAAAGCTGCCAAGCACCTGCAGCAGCTTATACTGACTTAGGGGAAAAAAATCTCCCACTTACCACAGTTTTGCTACACCTTAGCTCATGACCTGTCATAGCAGTGTGCAGGAGAGAATGTCAGACTTGCATCTATAAATTCATGCCATCCAGCCCAGCATTTTGGACCACTGACTGCTCAGCAGGTCTTGAGTGGTCTGTAGTGCCATTTCAGTATTTAGGTTTCAAAGGTACTTTTGGATTCTTGCTACAGTGCGGAAATAGATCTCATTTCTGTTCCAAAAGCATGACAGAAAGTGTCCAAATGAGAACATTCAGTGGCACAGCAAGCCAAAAATACTGGATTAGAGGCTGCTTTTCTCCACCCATTAAGACAAAACCATTATAGTTGTCATATTGCATACATGCAATTGAATCACAGTAGGTAAATATACAGTTACCTCTATTACAATTTGCAGAAAAATACTCATTTAGAATCAGTGTTAAATTCAAGGCTCACAGGATAGCCTTTCTGCCAGGCAACTTCAAAAGCCTACAGTCAAGGAAAACTGCTTCACATTTGTAGGATGCTCTGCCAGGAATGAAGTAAAACAATGCTGTTTTGCAAAGCTATCAGTGGTGAACAAGTGGTGTCATGCTGCTTTTAGTATTGAATCATGCTAAACCCAGTCAGACCTATCAACTCCAAAATTAAACATCCTGACAGTGATGTGGCAAATAGAGTAATGTATCCTTATCTAAAAACACAGAGGCTGACAGCTGGCATGGAGACATCTGGCCAAGAGTCAATCACTTCATACTCTAAAAGTCCAGTCCCGCTTCCAAACGACTGGATCTTCCAATACATCCCTTCCTGGAGAGTGTGGGGAGACTCCTCCCTTGGGTGGGAACGCCCCTCACAGCACTCCTGGAGGCCGAGCAAAAGAGATTTTCCCCCTGGTTGTCAATCTCAGTAAGAAACATCAATCTCTACTCAGTAATTGTTTTGGGTCTTTTTGCTAGCTTTAATACAATTTTTTTATTATAATTGTTTTGATATAGTACATTATACTATACTAGACTAATGCTAGTAGTTTTTACTTTACACTGTGTAGTAAGTAATTCAGATTAAGATCCTTTTTGTTTAATCATTTATCATAATAAATAATTCATTTTTATATAACTATAAAAGGTTTGCCATCCTTAATCCTGTAGGACCAAGTTGTACAAAGGTTCAATCACACCTCTCTAATTCCTTAGATTTTAAACCATTGAGAAAGTCTGGGCTGAGATTGAGTCCAGCTGCACCCAGGCTCCTCTCTGAGAAGTTTAGAAAGCACAAGGGTCGTTCCTGCACCATGGGAGGGCTTCTCTAATTAACTTTGTCTGAAGCTCCCGCTCCACCTGTGACAACTCTGCTTCAGACTGAGCTTTTAAGATTTGCGGCCAGATAGTTCAGAGAGCACAGAGGAGGAATTCCTCTCAAAAGGGCAAGGAGAGGCTACAAGAGCTTCAGCAGGAGACCTGTCTGCAGAATGAGATGGGCTGATTCCTCTAAAAGACAAATCAGGTATAAAGTATCAGTGAACCTGAACTACCAGCAGCACCATACCTGAGTTATTCTCCATAACAGTGTAAATCAATTTGCAAACTCTCAGCAGCAGCATGACTTTCTTTTCAGGTGAATACATCTTCTGCATAGTCGTGAACTTGACTTTAATCTTTTCAACATCCACAAAGTCTGGTGTTGGAACAAACACGCCCAGTTCCTGAGGATTCCTCTGCCGCACCAGCTGCAGGTTTTCCTTCAGTTGTTTCCAGGAACCATCCGTGGTATGAAACTCTTTCAACATCGCTTCAATGTGACCCTTCAACGGCTTCAGAATGCACTTATGCATGGCCTTTTCCAGCACAACATCTGCAACAGGAAAACACAAATCCAGCTGACTTCCCCCTCCCCTCTAAAGCAGAGCCAGCATTAACACAACCATTCCCTAAAGAGACTCTGTAGAGCAAAATCTAAGGCCCATTTATTACACAAGCTGAGTTTCCAGATGTTTGTTAACACGAAAACAAGAGGCAGAGCAGAATCTGTTTTCCATTGTCATTTCTGGCAATGTGGTAAAAAAAAAAAAACCTCACACTCAGACAGACTACAGATAGTTTAAAAAAAAAATGTGTGGTCTAATAAAGTTTTTCTTTTGTAGGTCAGAAATCTGCAAGTTTTATTTTACTTTAAGTTTAGACTTCAACTCCCAAACTTAATGTAAAATCCAGTCAAAATCATAATTTTTGTCTCCTTTGGCATTAAAGCCTGTCCTTTTTGCATAGTTTCCATTGGAAACTATAACTCAACGAAGATTTCTTGAAACTTGGCTCAGCTTTGTCAGGATCTTTATGAAGCTGGACAGATTACAGGCTTTAAACTATAAATGAAAACCAAGCTGTGTTTGTCCAGTTTCAGATTTCATCACACAAGCTTATATACAGCTTTGTCATCAGGTTCGAAGTTCTTTGGCAATAGAGTGCACATGGCACAGTAACTGCTAACATCAGGGCTTATTTTTAATTCTTCTACTCCAGTTTTTCTTTAACCCTCATTCTCCATTTTCAAAGTACAGACTGTGTCAACAGAGAAAGCTCTTTGCTCAACACTTTCTCTGTACAACCTGTACTTTAAAAGCTGATTTCCTTTCTCAGCATCCTTATGGCAACATAGATTACTTTAGTTATGAGGTTACATCAACTATTTGTACCGTGGTGGGGAATATGGTCAAAAATGCTCCTGTGCCATCCCCACAGGAGAGTGGGGCAGGAGCAGAGCCTGGAGCACCCAGATGGACCAGAGCAAAAGGACTGAGAGCAGAGAGAGAGGAGAGGGTGTGTCACTGCCAGGTCACATGTTTACACAAATTAGCAGTGGACATTCTTGTTAGTAACAGTGACTCATTAAAGTTTCATTAAACCTCATGCCTGTCCCAGGTTCTTTGCCTGTACTTCTGTGGGTTTTTTTAGACTACAGCCTCTTTCTTTTTTCCCTACTCTCCTTCCCTTTTTTTTAAAAAATACACACTATTTCTAAGTTTTGGGATTTACACACACATACACACTACCCTAACAAGCATTATTCTGTTTTCTTGCTTTTTTCTTTCATTTATCTTATCCTTGTGTCCAGCCCTTTTTCCTTTTGGGTCTCCATCCTGCTCTTTCCTACATAAACATCATACACACACTCCTCCTCATATGGTGCCTTGACTTCATATGTAACATTTTTCCTGTGTTTGTCAGTAAAGGCACCAGAAAAGGCATGATCAGTCTGAGACATGCTCTTGGTGGCCTCTCACACAGTGGCCAGTGCTGGATCCAGCTTCCCAGCAGACCAGAGCCATCAATTAACAACATTAGCAAGTGGCAACATTTCAAACGACTTATCTTTATCTACTGAACTTGGTAATGCCAAACAATCAGCACCAAACCAGCCAGGTAAATAGAATCATCATCCTTCTGCATAGGGACAAAAACTGCCTCTCCCTGCCATCAAAGCAGTCCTCAGGGCCCATGAGACAGAAACAATTGCAGAAACTATTTTCCACCAAGAAAAATGCATGAGTCTTACCCACGTGTACTTTGGTTAGCTAAATTTCTAGCGTGTACTAATTGTTCCTTGCTGTCTTCACTGATGATTATTTTTTTGACAATTCAGCTAACTTTATTTCTATCACCTGATTTTTTTAAATAGGAAAAACACCAACTGTTTTGCTTGTAGGAGGAGCACCTCTGCATTCCAACCATCTGGTCTTGTGTATTAAAGCAGTTGGTGCTGCTAAACATCATGCAAAGTGAGAGAGCTCTATCCCCATGAAAGCTGAACTCCCACAGGCTTCCACTGGAAGTTATGCACATGAATACTGAGCACGAACCATCCTTCATCTCAATAAAGAGGAGTCATCACCACATTTGCTCACAGGAGCCTCAGGAAACTCAGTATGTTTCTGTATATGACTGATATTCTATAGCAATAGGAGGCAGAAGCAGTGCCTCCCCAGATCCCACAGGAACTGGATGCTGCTGGGAGAGAAAACTCCTCCCCAGAGCCCCAGTCCTTGGCTGGGGCCAGGCTCGTTGTCTGTAGGTGAGAAGTGGAAGGCTCAGGGCTTCTCCCCTCAACCCTCTGAAAGGTAGTGCCACTTCCACAGATGAACCATGCAGATTTTTACAGCTGTGCAAGATGGCAAAGAGGTTTCTTTCAAATTTACAAATTTGCTGTTTGTCACAGTCTCCAAAATCAGTACCTGGAAATTGCTTTGAAATTTGCTCAATCACATTCCACAGTTTCCATGGAAACTTGAAATAATTTTAAAGCAGCAGAGGAAGGAATCACATAACTCGTGGCTGTGCTCAAAGGCACAACAAAACAAAGAACCACAACAAACAATCCACCAAACCACACAAAAAACCCCCAAAACAACACACAACCTTTTCTTCTCCTTTATGAATTCTTGGCACACACATAAGAACCACTGAGTTCTGCCCTAAAATTAAAAAGTGGCAAAATCTAACAAGCTGGCGAAGCTAACAGCAATATGATTGATAAGGGCTGGACTGTTTTGTTAATAGCCAACAGTAATGGGTACTAGGATACCCATATGTATCCTAATAAATATAAAGCTTACAAAAATTTACATTATTATTAAAGCCTGGTGGGACAGCACTTCTTGTGATCTGAATCTTAGAACAATATTCAGTGCCATGGTAGCTATGAGCAAGTTTGGGGCCAGACCATTCAGCCAGTGACCCTTTCTTCAGTACTGCTGCTTCTGGCCTCTTTCAGATAAAGGTGTCTTTGGGTAAGATCCCACAAACCATTTCTCAGCCAGCAGCAGTTTCCACTGTTTGACTTCTAACAGCTACAAATAAGTATATGAGGGTTTCCCAGGCAAATCAGGATCTAAGTTGTGAATTGAGGACTGATTCTTTACCTTAACATCTCTGTATATTTCTAAGATCCAAATCAGCAAGAAAAATTCTGTTTATTTTAGATGCATGTTTTCAAATATCCTCCCAGGATGCTAATCACTCCAAAACCAAAACAGACACTGTTCAGAAATATTTTTTTTTAAACTGAATATAATTTGAGCTGAACACTGTGTATCATTCCTGAAATGCTTATAATTAGCCTGTAGCCTCAAAATGGGAACTGGAAGTGCTTTGATAAATGAATTGTAAAGGCCAGCCAGCTAGTTTCATTGTGACTTGTGGAAACACATCTGTATCCTGTGCTGACATGCTATTTTTGTTTTGCTGCCAACCACACAAGTCTGCATCTAGACAGGACAATGTATTAGTCATTGTCAGTGTCCTTACACAGCCTCCTTGCAACCCGCACTTCCTCAAACTGCAGGCAGGCTCTCACCTTTTCCAGGCTCTCTGTTACCCTGCCACCTACCAACCATCGTTGCTCCACTGAGATGACCGTCAGATTCCAGTCCCTGGATTTACACTCAAGCCCTGTTTACCATGGCCAAACCATTCATCAGGGAAATCAGGAGACTGAGTGAGCCTGAGAACCACGACAAAAAGGGACAGTCCTGAACAGGTCACACTGCCTGGGAGCTGAAAGCAGAAAGTTGCTTTGGAATACCACAATGGGATGGCCAAGCATCCATTTGTTGGTGGGTGCAGACATGGCAATTTCCTCCACAGGAGCAAGACTTGAAAATAAGATCTCACACAACCCACAGTCCTTGAAAGTCAGCACAACTCTGAAAACACAGGTGGGACTGAGGTGGTTGATGTACATGCAGTGGTGGCAGAGACCTAGCAACTAGGGATGAAAGGTAAGCCTCCTGTCATGTGACATACATAAAAGCAAACCGAAGAATCACACAGCTATCTGTGCTAGGAGTGTTCTGCTTTAAGCAGCTGTGGGTTTCTTAGAAGTCATGCTATAGCTGTGTGGTAAGTACTTATCTTCTCTTGAAGTAGCAGAAAAGAAGAGAAGCAGGGAAAAAGTCACAAAGGAGATCCAAGGAATGGTCAGAAGTCAAAACCTGGTCCCCTGCTTCTGCTCAGTGCTTTTACCCCTGCTTCCCACTCACCCTGTCCCACCACTCCTGTAGTGAAAGGAGGTGCACTGAGGGACACGTTTGTTTGACTAAACTCAACATAAAAAGATACAACAATGAAGGACAGGACACCAGAACAAATGTACAAGCACTTAAAGGGTACCACAGTGGAAAAACCAGCTGGCATGAGTTTTTCAAGCAGATATAGTGACGTACCATTCTAGTTCCTTTAGGAGGACAACTGGATTAGTAAAGAGGAGGGGATCTGGGATGGGCTGCCGCTTAACCTCTTGAAGACCCATAGGCCTAATACTGTGCTGCTTCCACATAAACAAACAAGGGAAATACTTTCTTGCCATAATAACCATAAGCAGGGTGCATCAACAGGTGCACAGAACACTGCACTGAGAACCCAAGTGTCCATGGTTGACTGTCAAACAAGACAGACATTGGAGGAGAGATACCACGGGGGTCAGTCCTGGGCTTCAGTTAATTAGTGTGTCCAGCTCTGTCTGCCTGCAACACCTCTCTACAGACCCAAGGCCTTGCAAAAAGGCATGGACCACCAGTAAGGGGTCAACACAGTCTCTCCAAGCTTCTTTAACATTCAGCATTTAAACAGCCCTAACATATTAGAAATACCAAAACAAGTAGTAGGTGGTATTGTTTAGGCACGTTCCACGTGATCAGTTAGTATCTTACTGACAAATGGTTTAAACCAGTAATTTTTTGGTTCAGGGCCAGATTTGGGCACTGAGACTGAAGTTGTTCAGATGTCAGATGTTAGATCCCACTTGGCAAAGTGACAACATTCAACTTGACTCCATTCTGTTCAAAGCCAGGAAAAGATGAAAAGACAAACAAAAACTCCCAAACATTTGCTGATCAAGCAGCTCTGGACTATCAGGGTCTCCTCAGACCAGTCTTTATTCTGTGGATACAAACTGAGGTAGTCTTTTAATACAATTGAGGATGTTATTTAAAAAAATAAATTGCATTCATCCTTTAACAATAAAGAGCCATGTGCCTCACTCTTGATTCTGTCCAAACACTAGGAGTCCCATTGCTTCAGGGAGGGTTAACAGCCTACAGACCAAAGGTTAGGGGAGGCATCTTTCAGGACTGATTAGAAACCCTGAAGCGTATTTTCCCAATGATTTTGCAGAAGTTTAATAATTTGATGGAACCCAATCTGGGAAGCTTAAGAGATCAGCCACTTTTGCTTGCAAGAGTCCATGATGCAGTTCTAGAGGAAAAGCTACATGATCAAAAAGATCATTACAGAGACACAGGAAGAAGTTCCAAACATCAAGGGCTTCACTAAACTTGGGTGTTCCAGCACCTACTGAAGTACAGGAGACAAAAGAGGGTTAAAATGAAGCCTGAATGACTCAGAAAGGAGGAGTATTATCCCAGAAGCACACATCCAGCACCAGGCTGACATGGAGAAAAAAACTGCACTGAAGAAGTGTGAACTGACAAAAGAGGATAAACAACTACTCACAAAGTTAAAATTTGGGCTGCAGTTCCATACTGAAATAGTCAAGGAAAACTCTGGACAACAGGCAGGCCTCTACTTCATAAAAAGCTCTCCATAGGGATGACTAAATTTTGCTGTCACATAGTTATCTGCTTAGATCAGCAACATCTGATGCTCCTGATCCCTGCAGTTGTTTGCTAGGTCAAGCCAAAGACAGTAGATGATTTAAAAGCAAGTTCTTTCTTTGTTTAAACCAGCCCACTTTATAAATTAATTGTGTTTAGTCACATGATCAAAACCAGACTTTCTGTTGCTGAAGACAACCAGGGCAGTTTTAGTTGTTGCATTTCATAGCTTATGTTGCTCTGAAGTCTGAAACATTTAATAGCAGACAACATTTTTTCCAGTCTTGGGAGACCCACAGTCCGATTAAACCACACCCCTGTGAAATGAAAAGTACATAACAAACTATGCTTTCACAAAATTACAACCAAACTCAATCTGTATTGCTTTGTCAAATACTCAGCACTCTACAGAAATGCAGGCAAAAATGAGCCTGCATCCCCTGCTTAATTTGGTGCTTTTTCTTCCATGTAACACCCACCTAACAGTCTTTAATATTATAGTGAGAATATTACAAGTCTCTGAGTCTCAATACTGGGGACACTCTTCACGTTTTTCTATTTGCTTTAGCAGTCCTTGAGACTTTTGCTTGATTTTGTGTAAATGAAGTAGAGGTTATATGAGAATACTTCCTGTTGGTCAAGGACAGACAGAATGTCAATATAAAATTACCCTCTAATCCCAGCAAAGGAAGTATCTGCCAATTTTGCACTGAGCCAACTGTTGGGACACTGGGTATGGAGAAAAACAAGCAAATTAGGACTGATGTGAGCTCATAAGGAAAGTATTCTGCCTGAGGCGTGTTTACCTCTTAAATGTGGCTTACAGGCTCTTTTAAAAATACTGCTCAGACTCTGCAAGAGAGGCAGCAAGATTTATGCAGCAACAATGATTTCACTTTTCTGGACACACAAGTCTCTCTCTCCTCTTAAAGCATATATTCTAACATATGGCTTGTCCATAACCACTCACAAACACCTCTAATAGAGAAGTATAGAAAACTAGAGATCAGCAGCCCCTTCTCTCTCTTGCACATGTTTGTTTTCTAAAACTCTTACATGTCTTTTAATTTAGTTTCAAGTGCAGGGATAGTACAGCTTTGCTAGAAACGACTAAGAATGTCTAGAGGAATCAGATTTATTTCTAAATTAAGTTGTCATAAAATGTCTCTGCTCTTAAATGTCACTGGTTTTGAATAAATTCTAGTTCTACAGTTACAATATATATGGTTAGATCTGGCAGTTTTACACCAAACATTGAGAACTATGTCAGCCCAATTCAGAGAAAAATGCATGTGTGCCAGCAAATAAAGGATTCTCTATTGTTAATAGTACAGCAGATAAAAAAATAATAAGCACAGGTAAAAAGTCCACGTTGCACCTATTTTAAGGATAACTTGTTATGAACAACTTAGTGTAATCATTCCAAGCCAACAGGGTGATTTGAGGTGGGGAGGAGAGGGGAAGGTTGTTTTAAGATTCAAATACTCAGTGGCTCAAGCTCTACTAGCCAAGTTAGCCCCACCTTTCTGAACTGGACAAAGACTAGCACTATAAGCATAGATTACACACTTTCACCTTCCCTCCAAAACATAGGACACAGTGTTTCTTACCTATTTGGTCTTCAGGAATCAGTGATTCGATTGGGGGATCAAGTTCAGAGCTTTGGGACAAATAGTTCTTGACTTGGGTCATGAACTGACGAATTGTTTGCAGCATATCAGTGCTCGAAACATGGCACTCCTTGTTTTCTTGGAGAAAGCTGACATAGTCCTGTACTAAGCATCCAAAATAGGTGCGTTTGTCCCGGGACATCTCTGCAATTTTCTTAATCATCCTCTTTTCGGGGGTCATGAAGGAACTGAAAACTCCGCTGACTTTCCGTAACTGAGATTTCACAATCTTGGGGAGAACAAATGAACTGGTTCTTTTCTTCTTGGGCTTCAAAGGGGGTGCCATGCTCTCCTGGTCACTTTCCCCCTCAAAGTCCTCCAGGCTGCTGTTGGTGTCCCCCTCATAGCCGAAGAGCGGCATGCTCCGATCGAAGTCCAGCGAGTCAGAGGAGGAGGTGGAAATGCTCATGTCGCTCAGTCTCTGCCGGCCTCCATTCCAAGGGATGTGTGACTCAGAGATGGCAGCCGGCGTGTTTTTGGGAGCTACTGGAGCCAGCTCGGGCAGGGTTTCACCTGGAACAGCAGCTGCCTCAGGCATGCACACAGAGCCAGGCCTGACTGCTGCCACACTCCTGGAGGCACTGTCTGCCTCAGAGCACCCAGCCTGCTTTTTCAGCCGAGGAGGCGGAATCGGGGTGGGCTTGTTCTGCAGCAAAACCAAGCCTCCCTCCTTCTTATGGTTGACTGTTTCTGGCATGCTCGCCTGCTTTATAGTCCTGGAAATCTGTGGGCTCGTGAGGGTGCTATTAATAGCAGGAGGTGGTGGCCGGGGTGGGGGGGAGCGAGGCCTCGTTGTGCCATTCACGTCTGGAGTTCTCGGGCTCTGCCTTTTCAGACTTCCACCGACATCCTGGCTGTGCACTTTTAAGAACAGGGGATTAATGAAACACAGCGCTCCGTTGGTCTGGCTGCACTCCAGCTCTGAAGGCGTTCTGGTTCGTATAGAATGCACTCCATTTATAAGGCAGAGCTGGCGTGAGTCTTTGCAAGCACTGTCCAAAGGCACAGGCCTACAGGGAGGTGAAGGATCCAGGAGTTTGCTGTTAGCCAGGGAGCTCCAAAAGTCTGAAAATCATCATTGCATTAACGTAAGAATGCAAAACAGCATGCAGATGGCTTTCAGAACATTCAGCTCAACAACACCAGTTTAAAGGATCAAGAAATTTAGGCAAGATTTTATTAATTCAAAGGGGAAAAATAATCCAAGTGAACCTCTTAAAGCACCACCAGACGTAACTGCCTGCTACATTCCTGGGGCTGCTCTTACTCATTTAATAAACACCATGACCAATGCATAGCTTCCCATCAGCCCAATTAAAATTAAACTGAGAATCAAAGAAAGGAATGGAGACTGTAACAAAATACTTTTTACTGGCTTGAGACTGACAAACACAAACTGCTCACTAGCATCTCACTCAGGAGAAATAAAGCAAGATTCTCAGCTGTATTAATAAGCTCGCTTCATTAAAGACAATAGTTAGGCTGATTTACACCAGCTGATAAAGGCCACTTATGGAAACTCTACAAGTATCTTGGTTTGGTTTCTTTTCACAGTGAACACATGAAACTATACATGAAAAGGCAGCTCATATTTTACTGTAGTGGATGCACACATCACTTTTAGCTATGCAGATCAAGCGTTCAAATGTCTAGTAAGGGTACCAGCCTGCTACCCTGCCTTTGCTGTGGGGACAGTTTGGCTTAGAACAGACACGCAGCAACATATAGAAACCCAGTGTGCAGTCCCACACCAGGAGCATGGAAAACCTATGCTACACCAGCAAGTTGCAGCTGCAGCCTCTGCACCTATCCCAGCAAAGTGTCACTGCTAAAGAGCATCGGTTCCTGAAGGTATAAAGTTTGAAACCAGATGTGCCCTTGAGGGCAGCAATCATGCTGAAATAAGGGCAGAATACCAGAGGAGAGAGATTTAGCTAAAATTGCCAATCTTGACATGGTCCTTTTCCCACAATATGTCAAGATGGCTCACTGGAGGAAGCCATCTTGGAGGCCCAGTGATACCTGGGCCCAAGTGCATGAATGTCAAGCATCCACAACAGGTCCATGCCCAACAGCTGTGTCCTGCCTGTGGGACAGAAGACAGGAAACAGCCCATGGTGACAGGGCACAGCCACAGAATGTCTATAGGCACAGGCATGTTTTCCTACATAGTCATGTCATGTTGCTGGTGTTCCCAGCTTCATGACTTCACATCCTGCCTGCAGATCTCTCAGTGCCTGTGCCTGGCATGTGGCTGCTTGCAAACACATGTGATGTAAGCACTGCTGCAGTGGAAACACAAGGGAGACAGAGAGAGAAAACTGTATGTTCAGCCCATGAAACCTTACAGGTTGGCAGCAGCCTTGAAATCTTGACCAAAAGTTCTTCCTGATGTGGTTTTCTGGGCTGCATGCTGTTGACTTGAGTTGTGCAGCTCTCCCTCTGAACCTATTGCACAAGAGAGCTCTGACAGGGGATACAGCCCTGTGATCACACACCACAGGATTTTGTGCCTACATGTTCCTCAAAGAAAATTCACACTTAATAGAAGAGCTGTTGGGAGTTTTTGGGCCTCCCTTGAGTCCACAGCACTGAAAGGCTGACTTTCTGGTGTGCTCTTCTGCACATGGACACCTAAACCTCCATCAAAATCTCAACTTTGTTGCCTGCTTTTAGCTGATGGAAACTGCGATCTTAATCTGGTGTATATCAGGTAACTGATCCCAAATACAGCAACCACACAGACACCGATCCATTGATCTCCTCCTCAGCTTTCAAATGCAGTAGCTAAAGAAAAAACACACACAATGTAGAGACTGTTCAAGAGCAAGACTAATTCTGCAGCAAGTAGGCCACAGTGTTCTGGAGTACTGGTGACAAAGTGTGGTTAGCCTGGAGAGCTTGATCAACATTACCATCATTGTCCCCTCTGGAGAGACTGACCTCATGTTTCTTTAAGGCTTCCATGTGTCACTAGGAGACTGTGTTCATTACACTGTATCCCAGTCAGACCTTCCACTTTCTTTTTGCCATCTAAACACTGACTTCAATAGTACCATATTTTCCTCTATTCCCATGATAATCCATAGTTTCTTTCAACAGTTCAAGAGATCCTCATGCTAACACTGATTTAGAGAGGATCCTTTCCAAAATCAAAGATGATTAAAAAATCTACCACAACAAAGACTGCTGACAGTCAACCTTCCCTTCCTAGAAAAGGAAATGAGGCCACTCAGCACTTCGCTCAATGTGGAGTTACTCAATGATTTATCTGGGTGGTGCCCAAGTTTCAAATCCCACCAGGCTTTGCATCC
Source organism: Argya squamiceps (assembly GCA_037834095.1). Classification (NCBI taxonomy): domain Eukaryota; kingdom Metazoa; phylum Chordata; class Aves; order Passeriformes; family Leiothrichidae; genus Argya; species Argya squamiceps. The sequence continues at coordinate 5,711,917 of JBBMKD010000145.1, read as the reverse complement.
ATCTCCTCTGAGCTCAAGGTATGTTTCACAATGAGCTTGTGTTTGGCTGAAGCAGCCAAGCCATGCAAAGACATGTCCTTGCATTGCCTTTTGGTATTTTAAAAATTTCACCTAACCCCTGCCCATGGATACATTCTACACAGTCCTATATACACACTCCTCATTTTCTAAGTATGCCACTTCATTGAGGCACTGATCTCAAAATTCACCATTTTAAATTTGCATGTCAATCTGAACAGAAGTTTTACTAAGAAGGACCTCAGTTCCAACACTCTCCTCACAATAAATTATAAAGGCAGTGCCTGTTATGTGAGCATGCAGACAATGTTAGGTCTTGGAGCAGAAGCCATATCAATCTCTGTGTGGGGACTGTGAGATGTGCTTTGCCCAAGGGCTGCCCAGAGGGGGGAGAAAAGAAGGAAGAAAGAAACCGCACTAACAAAAATATCACAGAAGGCACAGAAGGAAGGAAGAGCACCACTCCTTGGCCAGGAGGTCTGGCCTTCCCAAATAAGAGAAACTGCTTTTCTGAATGAAATTTGTATAATCACTAACCAATACAAACTCTTTACTGATACAGCCTGTTTTGTCAGTGTTACAGGAGTGCTACAGAGAAGGACAACTTTGTAGAGAACTACTTACTCAGTCCAAGCTGAGCAATCTCTTCAAGTTCAGCTTCTGTCTTTGCTGCAGCAATAGCATGAGGCAACTTCAGTGTGAATGGAAGGACATCCCTGTTTCCAAAGAGAAAAACCACTATGGTTTTCAGTAACATCCATAGTTTTAAAAGCTTTTTTTTTAAACACTGGCAGTGGCTGATCTCTGATTATTTTCTTCTTGGGCTGTGGCAGGTAGCAAGATCCTTAAACACACAGAGCAGTTAAATATTACATTACCAACCCCATGACTCCTTTACATCGCAGAGTGGTGTAAGGGGCAAATGACAGTCAAGTGCCCAGGATGCTCCCTAGGATCATTTCCACAGAGCCATCCAGTATTTTCTGCCTTTCCAACAGAAGTTTTTACACCTGGTATTCTACAAGCAGATTAGTGGGATGTAAACTTGTTACCTGCCCTTAATACTTAAAAAAATCTTACTTTCTGAATACACTGTTGACTGCTATTCCAGTTTTCAGAATAAAAATTTTATTCCAACTAAATGTTGCTAAACTGCCACATCTGTAGTAGAAGTACCCATAGAATTAAGACTAAATTAGAATTCTATACAACTGGTGCCAGCATGAATTTTCATTTTAAGGTCATGAACAAGCCAATCATCTGCTATGACAGACAGCACAGACAGGTAGTGGGTCTTTATTACATAAACATTCTCTATGTTGTGTGTTAGCCTCTTGAAAAACCAGGATCTCAGAATTCCACTCACAATCGAGACAAGCATATGCACAAGACTGATACACTAGCTAAAAAGCATTTGAAAGGCACTTTACATGGTACCACAGAAAATCCAGACTCCAGATCATCATCACAGCCTCAATTCAAAGATGGGTAAACCCTCATAAAAACTGGTACCTCCTGCAAGAAATTCTCTCTGGTTTTAGAAATCCCTCCTGGATTGCCTGTGATGTACCAAATGGTACTGTCTCTTTTTCACAATAGCTACCCATCTGCCTCTTTTAGTCTATACAAAGCAACTTTGAACCTTCAGTGAAAGAAAATGGATACACTAATGCCAAGAAATCTCTGTTTGCTGCATGATCCTGTAGGAACTTAGAATTTACTGGAGCCTGGCAAGCGAGCATGACTGAAAGGGTGACAAGATAAGGAATATCTCCTCATTAAACTACTTTAAAATGCACTCTCAGCTCATTTCTCATCTGAGTGCTGACCAATTACCCATGTGGTATCAATGCTGCTTCTATTACATGCATGTACAGCTCGGCTAAACAGAGGCTGTATCAAAGAGGTCTAAGATGCTCCTCCACCACAAACAAAACCAGCAAGCACAGCAGCCCAAGAGCATCCCACACCAGAAATCATCACGTGGTCAGCATGAACTGGCAGCCTTGATGCAGTAAAAGGACCGAGACCATCACAGCTGCCTCTCCCTGCTTCCTTCAGAAAATGTGCACCTGTGCAGTTTGGTTGGGTCCTGTCTGTGCATACATACAAGGCTCAAGCATCAGTCTGGAAATTTTCACCAGTAAACTGAAGAAAAATTGAAAACAAAAGATAAAAACACCAGCTACTTTTTTTCTGCCTTCTACCTAGAAAACAAGTTTGGTAACCATAAACTGCAAAGCTGACAAGGCTGTTTTTGTTGCTCACCATTTAAACTGGTATCTGCCAGTTTTCATATTTACATATCTAACATTTTGACATTATGGTCCAAAAATTCTTCTCACCAGCAATTCCAAGAAATGGACTTTGAAGCTAGTTTGTGATTGTTTTTAAATGAGCTACGGAGCACATATAAAAACATCACAAGATATCAGCTAAAGTAAAGTTCAGCTTGGCACCACCTCACAGTTGGGTGGGTAAAATCACAGCAGCTTCCCAATTATCAGTATAAAGTAAGACAAAGAGACTTGCTTCCAAGACTCACCTCTGATTTCTACCATTACCTTCTAAGGCTACCCAGGAATATTTGCAGATTGGCAACATAAATATCGTGCTGAACCAAATCCTCAAACTCTTTTTCTTGAGACAGTCTAGCAGATGTCACTTGGAACATAGCACCATCTTACCTGCTAATACAGTAGAAAGCAATGAGTCTGAACAAATCAGCAAAACTTATTCCAGAGCCCTCCAAGGAAAATGCTGTGAAGAAAGAATCACACATTAATCCACTGTTTCTTAAAACAGTTTAATAAAATACACCTTATATTTTAGCATGAAGTTAATACGTTTTCACCATCAAGCTACTATTTGGTTAAGAGAAAACAGCTCTATAGAGGAGTACATATCCCTGCTGAAGGCATTTTCAAGACTATATTGATAATCTTGGTGGCTAGTTTGCTTTTGTATTCCAAGTGTATGGTGTAATTCCTGTCAAACAGATTAAGTGTGATGAGGCCTGCACAATGTTTTGCTAATAGACAACAAATCCATAACTGAGGCTTTGTTTGCCCAGTGTACTAATATACCTAATTTTAAATCTCTTATTTCCTCCTCTTGAATTCTATTCTACTCACTTGTCTCTGCCCTAGGTGTGTAGAACCTAAAGGGATACATTTTCATTCACTCCAAGAAAACCTTTTAACCTGAAAACCCTTAAAAGCTCTGACAGTTGTTGCAGGCCATTGCCTTGCACAAGGGGAGAGGAAGACACAAGCAGTGCCTTTCATTTTTCCCCACTTGATACCATTGTTTCTTAATGATACAAATTCTGGTTCTCAGTAATAATGACGATTATCTCAGGCTCCCTCTGAGGTCAGTAGCAAATCTCACCCAACGACTACACAGACCAAGCAGAAGAAACTCCTAGAATGAAATGATCCAAATCTTTTGCCTCTGGTCTAAAACCTCAGCTGTGACAAATGGCTAAAACCATCAGTGAATACTTCCTCCCTGTGGAAGAATTTTATTCATAAAAGACAGTATATAATTATTTTCTAGATGGGAATTTATTAGTATAACAAGCCTATAAACACAGCCTTAGACCACACTTGGATCAACTGTTGCTGACAACTATCTCTTCTCTTTGCCTTGCTTGTAACTGGAACTAAAACCAGACACATAGAATTAACCTTTTGTTCCTGGGTGCAGGGGAGGGAGAGATAAAAAAGGAAAAACTCAATTAAAATTATGTCAGTTTACAAATAGAAATAGAAGTTAACTATAGACTCTCTGTTTCAGGGATGTATAACTGAAACAGTTGCTAATTTTCTCCAGTTTTCTCTTTCTTGTTAAAAATGAAATATTTGCTCCAACTTGTAGTTTCAGCACCACATACACTCACCAGCTGCAGTTTCCTTTTTTCATTCCTAAACCTCAAACCTATTTTTCACACCCTCCCTTCTAAAGATATGAGGGCATTATTGGTTCAAGACAATCTGTAGCGCTAACATTTGCTCCTTTCTACTAAAAAAAGAAAGAACAAATATAGTTTGAATTAAAAAGAGAAATCATTGATCTTCCAACAGAAACAGTTCTAACGGGTTAAAATCCATTTAGCTATTACAAAAAAACCCCAAAACACAACAAAAAAAACCCCCAAAACAAAAACAAACCACAACAAAAAAAACCCCAACAACAAAACCTACCAACAAAAACAAACCCAACAACCTATCCCACACCTAAATTGCAGACAGAGGGACCTCATAACAAAGTTGCATCCAAGAACAGTCCCCTGAGTACAAGGAAATGCAAGGACATTTCATTGAAAGCAAACAGGATTACAGACTGTTTTTCTACAAAAGACATCTAAGTTTCTAAGAGGATAACTACCCATAAAAATAAATTAATCCTGGATTCAGCAAGGTATACAATGGGAACATTCCAGCTGCAGCAGCCTTAAGTGTTTCTAAAGAGCTGCCCAACTCGTGGCAGAAAATGCCTGACCCACTCCCAGAGCCCACCCCTGAGAGCAGCACAGGCAGCCCGTGACATTACTTGCACAACTTTGGGTATCCCCTGATGTGGGTTTCAGCAGTGCAAATGCTCCTGCAACCTACAGGGAAAAAACACCTAAGGAACAGCTGAAAAGTACATAACTCACAACTTACTGTATGTACTTTCTTTTATGGCAAACTCTTTCAGGCAGGACCCACAGTCACTGGACAGACGCAGAGAGATGACTTTCTTCTGCAGCCTTGCAGATTTCCTAACCAGAAATATCTGTTGTGGAGAAGGCAGAAGGACACGGTTTTAGCTTCATCACAGATGGCAGAATAAATACAGATCATATACAAAAAGGGACCAGAACAACCTCATGATGTCTAAAACACACTGTAACTTTACTTGGTCATTTACATGCACTAAAACATACTCTATTTTTACTTGGTCATTATTGTATTGGGTCAAACACTTGGGTGTAAAATGGCAGCACAACATTTGTGAAAAGCATGTCCTCAACAAAATTGAGATTCTTCTTACCCCAGGAGGCTGTGCCTGCAATATTTCCATGGCTTCAGCATCATTCAGACCAAGCTGAAGCCACACAGGGTGAGTATGGAGGAGCTTGTCCAATATGCTTAGCTTGTTGGATAGGCTGTCATATCCAGAGTCCCGGGGGCACCCTTTAACATCATTTTTCTCAGGAGGGACATTATCCATGTCCTTTATTAGACTGTGGAAAATTTAGAAAAAAAAATTAGACATGCTAACCTCCTATGAACTCAGGTCGGGGAATAGAATTATTACAAAGCTCATGGCACTGCTGACACTCAGGGCTAGCACTTCTCCTACTGAGTATTCTTGTATTTAGCATATACAAAAATTCTCTTTAAAGATTCTCAATTCAAAGCCAGCTTGAAGATAAGCCTTAGCATTCTTAGGTTGTAGAAATTCAGCCATCACTTCAGGTACAATTGTATGTGCAGATGTGATTGACTGAACATTTCACTTGCCTCTTTTACTGTGCTAATATACAAAAAAACTTCAAGGATATTTATGCAATTCAGACACTTTAATTCCCACATCGATTACAAATGCTGCAACCCACAGAAATGTTGCTTCCTCCTGTGTGCCAGAAAAATCTGTTCAATACTCTGACAACGGAGCAACTGACCACCTATTGGTGATCAGACACAGGAACTGTGTCTGCTTGGAGGGGTTATTTTCACAACACAAGTCCACAAACCAGCATCACTTCACTTTATGCCCAGACTACTGTCTCAGCTCCAGCAGCTCTGTTGCCTTCACATCTGCATATTCATCTTTACTCCCCTCTGCTAAGAGGTCAGAGTGGGATGAGGTAGAAAGAGATGAGAAACCCAAGAAAGAAACAAGAAAAAAATGTTAAATCCCTAAATAACCCTCCCTAAGGCACAGCTTCCTTAAAAATATGTCAAAAGTGGCAGCCACTTCTTATCATACTCCTCCTAAGTTCTGTAAACATTTATATTTTTTTCCATTTTGCCATGAAAGGTCCTTACCTCGCATTTTAATACTACACTTCCCAGGATCAGAACCAATGAAGGAATTATGTATTTATGCCCAAATTCCTTTGGCTGTGGACTGACTGCTACATGAGAAATAAAGGCTAAGCTATGTGTGAACATGGCAAAGTTATGTAAGGTTAAAATTTATTTGGGGCAGGGCATATAAAATTACTGCTACATTCAGTAATGAAGTACAATTCTTGGAAGCTACAGATGCTTGTTATTAAAAATCCAAATAAACAGAATACTTTGAGAACTCCTTTTGTTATGCAAAGCTTCACCATCATCCATGTAACACAGAACACCCAGTACAAGTGCACATGTGTTGCTGGCTCAAATTCCTAATTTTTGAGCTAGAAGTACATCCTGTGATTCTCCCCACGGTAGAAATCACTATGGAGCAGTTACTCTGGTAAAAGCTTTCTGATGACAAAATTTAGGATCAGACAAAAAGCACCCTGCAAGCTCAACCGACTCCCCGAGATGTCGGGCAGAGGATGTGCTCCTCTTACAGACCTTTTCTGTGGCAGGAGAGGCCCTGGGCAGCAGAGGGCAACACAGCTCCACCTCCCCACTGCACACTGTGCAGCTCTTCTGAATTCCATGTTTTGGACAGGCCCTAAGCATCACTAACGGCATTTACCATCCTCATTATGCCAGCTACTGTACCCTCAACAAGGGGGTATAGAGTTCACAAGCACAGCAGCACTGAATACTTAAAAAAACAAACAAAAAGTCTCTCCGCCTCCCACAAAAAAAACCCACACCAAAGAAAACAAGCCAAAACAAAACCCACAAGTAAACACCAGAAAAAATCAAATGACCAAACTGCCGCCTTCTAGCTTTGTTCAGCAACTTGCAGCATCTCTTGAGAGGGTGAGAAAGGAAAGTAAATGGGGAAGAGAACTTTCACTGTGTGATCAGCTAAGAACAAGCAAAATCATTTGACTTTTCATTGCCTGGATCAATTACCACTACCAGCATTTGTCTCTTTTTTTCTCTTTCTGTTTGCTTATTTATGATGTGATGCTTTTCAGATTTCCAAGGCATCTCAAATGCAGATGATTTCAAACCCCTGCCCACAAGCACCAGAAACTTTTACTAACTGCCAGTATGCCCTCAAGAGGCACAAAATAGACAGAAATGCATTGGGTGCAGGAGGGAAGTACTTTTTACATCGGTCATGACCAAGTCTGAAACTGCCTCAGTAGGAATACTGGGCTCCCTTTTCAACCAGTCCCAGCAGAGCCTAGTGTCACACTGGATGATTCTCCAAAAAGTCAGATCATGAACCACAGAAGTGTTTTCCTGAGCTATACCTCCAGTAATTATTGCTCAGAAATTTCCCACTCTCCCTCAGTGCCAGTCAGCTGGATTACAAACCAAAGGGAGCTGTTGCAAAGTGCAAGTTATATACCAATGCTGGCTGCAAGCTTAGACAGATAGAAATCATTTCCACTCCCCTTCGTCAGGAGGTGAAAACCAAATATGCTGCAGGGGGAATGTGTCCAAGAGGGAAAAGTTTTTTGCCTACTAAAGACAGCTGTCTCACATTCAAAAGAAGGTGTGCAACTGGTATGAGCTACAATGCCTGGCATTGCTTGCTGCCACAAAACCACCTAAAGCTGGCAAGAGTTTGCACAAGCACATAGGGTCACGATATTCCTCTTTGGTATGTCTGGCTTTGTGTTGCCCCACACCCCCTAGACCACCATAAATCAGCAGACTAACTTAAATGGGGAGCTGACAGGTTTGTGGAACCTCCAGGTACTTATGTGTGCAATTCCTCCCACATGCTGAGATCCAAGGAGGAAACTCTCTGACCTACATATACCTCCTTGCTGCAGCTGCTTCTGCTCCCTCAAGAAATAAGCCAAAGATCATGAATATCTGATCATGACCAGAATTTCTGCCACTCCTAAACACTAATGGCTCAAACAACACCAATGCAACTCAGCTAAATCAGCACTAGAATGCTATTGTAATCTGTGGTCAGGTAAACAGGAATAGGAAACACTTTAAAAAAAATTCCTATTCCCAAATAATAAAGAAGGAGGCAGAGAGAAAGATCTAACCTGGTGAACTCTGGAAAAAGCACACCTTGGAAAAACCACACCTGGCAAAGCACATACAACCTATGAGAAGCCACTTCCCAAGGCCTGGGAGGACACGCACAAAGAAGACCCCACTGGTGTGTTTCGACAGCCTATTTGCAGTGGTTTAGCACTACTGAGCATCATATTCCCAGTTTGCTTTTTATTCTTAAAATAATTTTAATTCATGATCTGGGCATTAGACATACAGTCAAACCCTGACACATGGGAGTTCTCAAAACTTGTTATGTGTTAAGAGTTAGAGTAAAATTATTTGGGACTGGGATGTGTGTGGAACTACTTTGGAAACAATTGCATGGAAAGAATAAACCCGTTTGAATTCATGAGCACTGTATTCATTTAACTCAAGTGTCCCAAACAAGAATAAGAAGTTGCTGTAACCTAAATGCTAGCAAAATACGCTGTATATTACGCAACAACTAAATTCCTTTATTGGTTTTACTTTTGGGTTGGAAGATGGTTGGTTGGTTGGTTTGTGTTATTTGTTTGGGATTTTGAAAAAAAAAAGGATTCCTGACAAAAGACAATCTGACCAGGTCACATTAAACTCAAAATCAAAACACAAATCAGCCATAATGGATGGTCTGCTTTAATTCAGGTCTGCTACATGGTTCCTCTTCAGTGGGAAAGGTAGGTTTCAACACTACTCACGATGAACTAAAGAAAACACATGATTCATGCGAGTTTCCTTAGATTTGAGAAAACCCATAAACAGGTGGGAAGTACAGAGAAGTAACTCCTAAGATAAACAGTGATGTGCTGCATCCTGATTAGACTTAGCTCACAATAAAAAAGATATGGAACAGGCTGAAGTTTGTAACCAGAATGATCCTTGGTCATGATGTGAACCTTGCTCCAGTCCCACCAAAGTTAACCACTTCACAGTTAACTCAGTTTGACTGTCCACTGCAAAATGCCTGGATTTCTGTAAATCTAACAGGTCTTAATCACCCCAGCCCAGCCTAAACAGTCAAACTGAGCATCAGCTGGGACAGGCAGAGAGCCACTGGTCACTTTCTCCTGCATCCATTAAAGCTAAAAGAACAGGGCAAGGCAGCTGGCAAGAAGGTTTCTGGATACTTGCCCAGCTGTCAGCAATAACAGAAGTGGGTCTCTATGCAGGATAGAAGATGGCTCTACTGAAGTGAGTAACCGCTGTGGAAAAGACAGTGGCATGAGGGCTGTGCAGGACAAGGCAGGGAGCAAAGATTTGCCCCTGCTCCTTTCACAGGAACAGAGAAGGAAGGGAATAAGCTGCTACAGCTGCCACCACCAGCAAAGCATCCCTGAACCATTCCACAGACACCAAGTGCCCCGGGAAGCCTGGAGCTTTACAGCCTTCCCTCCAGAGGGACAGCAGGAAGTGTCAGCCCCTCATGCCCTTCATGCAGATGTGAAGGGGGCCTGGGGCCTCCTAAAAGATCATCCAGGTGCCACCAGTCCTGTCTCACATGCTCCTGGGCTGCTGCTGCATGCAGGAGCTCTCATTACTCTTTCAAAAGTCACCGAACGGCAGGACAGAAATCTGTCCCACTAATTTCCTTTTCTGACAACTCCGCTCATTTGCATTATTGAGGTAAATGTCTGCACTGGGAAAAAGGCCAGGCATCAAAAAAGTGGGATACTGAAACAGTCCCCCTTAAAACACATTTTTGCAGGCCTTTTTTTTTTTGTTTTAATTGGCCTTTTACATATTTACATGCCAAAATGGTAAGCCCTTGAATCATTCTTGATGTAACTTAGGCCATATATATTAAAAGGAAAGATGAGCCCAAAATAAAGGAGTATATAAAGTGAGGAATATAAATCTGAAAGTCACCACATAACCACGAAAAAAACCTACACCACAATACTAAGGTTGCAGACATGCAATTTCATGTCCTTATTTTTCTGAATTCAGCTGAGAGCTCTGCAACTGCTGCCTTTCCAGAACTGCTCTGGGTGTCTGTGGAGACCTGCTAAGGTGGAAAAAGAGCGAGGAAAATGGACATTCCATTGAGCTCAAATTTCCCTAGATGCAAATCCAAAGGTCATATCAAGACACCAACCTCTGAACAGCAGAACATGCAATAAGAAGAGCAAACTACATTAACTGCTGAGTTTTAAATTACCTACAAAGAAATAAAGTTATGACAGTAAACACAGCCTGGTGTGGTGTCTAGTTTAAACAAGAACTCTGGAAAACTTTTGTTGGAATTACTATAATCTTGCTCTGTAGCTGTATATAGATATATATAAAAAAGGTGTCAGTGCACAACTAAATCACATAATTTATACCAACTTTGATACAACTTCTTCCTTACAAAGACGCATGCAGTTCAGAATTTTCTAGTCACAGTAGGTTTGACTTTAGCTCATTTATTCAGACTTCATATTTCACATTATCATCTTGAAGTAACAGAAAAGAATTTTTTTGATGGCTAATATTACTTTTCATGGAAATTGCATTATTCACTTTTTTATGTTAGGTTTGCTCACATACCTTGAACCAAAATATATTTGCAGTCAAGATTAACAAATTAAGATTAAAAATCCATTAAAAATCTATAAAGAGAAAACTCATGATCTGTAAAATGGGGAGGTTTAGTTGACTGTTTCCAACTAAGTGCTTCCACCAAGATTTTAGAATCAGTAGCCCTTAACATTTCATGCATACGATGCATTCAAAGATACAAGAAGCCTCTTCTTAACTGAAAAGTAGCTGATGAAATCTGAAGTTAATTATCTGAATTCACAAAATGAAGCGAGTATCCTTGCTGCCCCTCTAAAAGAACTGTGCTCTCCAAAGTTTTAAAACTTGAATAAAATTCAACCAGGGCCATAGCCAAGGACTTTAATTAGCTCAACTGTCTTACATTCTTTACCATTTGGGCAACAAAGCTGCTGCTTAATGTTTTTGAAAATAATCTACGTATGCTTTGTAGTAAGTTCTAGCAGATTTCAACAGAATGCACAGGAAGAAAAAGAGGTAGAAATCTTGGCTGTAATTCTAAAAACAATTTTCCACTTCATTAACTCACTGCTAAAAGAACAAAGCCCACTAGCTCCAAGGCTAGCCAAGACCATGCAGTCAGATAAAACAGAACACCTACATTGGTTTATTTCCTCTTGCAAAAAATATTTCAGGTAAGTACAAAAATGTGTTCTCTTGTTAACACAACACTAAAATATTGATTATCCTCCAGATATCAATTTAGCAGATGTTACTGTTCAAGAAAAGCCAAAATGCTGAGGTCCCATCTTGCCCACTTAAAGGTATAATTTTATTTTTTTATGTGCAAGATACGCATATATAAATTAACTTAAACAACATAACCCACATACGTGTCTGCTAATAGCAGTCAATATTTTACTTCCTAACCTGAGAGGATAAATAAATCACGGTATTGTATCTTGAATCTTCAATGAGCCACTGGAAGCAATGGACATTTTGTCTTTAGAGTGTGAAAGCAAAGCTGTGCCACAGACAATAGTGTTAGTAGTTTCCTGCTTCAGACATTCACCAGCATCCAAGGTTTTTAACAAGGAAGTAGAAGTGAAGCTCAGTCACTATTAGAAGGCATTAAGGCAAATACACCAAACAACTGAATCTCCTGCACAAAGACAAATTCCGTGGATCAAGAGCAAGATAATATACACCTCCTACGCTGCCAGGGAGAAAAGTGCTAGGACATAAGCCACCCAAGAAGAAGGCACAATGAAAACATTCCTGTCATGGTAGACTCTCCAGAACCATGAAAATAAACATTTTAATCACCTTCGCCAATCAGCAGATTCATCTTCCACTGTGAGATCTGTCTGTACCATCTCCTGTTTCAGTTCTCCAATTTCTGAGGCAATTGTGTCAATGAGCTGGAAAGGGACAAAAATAGTATGACATCAAGTGAGTGGAAGAGGCGTGGAAAAGAAGCTGGGGCAAGTTTAGTCACCAGAGATTACAAACTGTTTCTTTTTTTGTAAAATCATATCCTATTTGGACTTCCCCTTGCATAGGAACAAGTAAGGGTTGGGGCCATGTATAAAGGTTCTCAGAGGAAGAGTAATTCCTGTTTCATGTCAGTACAAAACCTTCCACTTTGGATAGCATTTAATTCAAATGGATTAAATTTGCAGCCTCTGTGTATTATACAACATCTTACAAGAACTAAATTATTTAACTGGTCATAGCATTTACCTTCTCAAAAAAAAAAAATCAGAAGAATTCCATGTGCAAGAGTTTTATTTCAGAAGGGACACTAAGCCAGTATTATGATACTGAAGAGGATGAAAAGCGATGAAGCAAGAACGGAGTGAGTGGCTGCTTTGCACATTAGGTTTTGGACTCCACTTGAACACAACAATTCAATTTAAAAAGAATTGCCTTGCAACCCTTCAGCTCAGGTAGAAGACCAACCTAATTCTGGGTATGAGGGCAAAAACTCATTTTAAGGTGGGCAAGATTAGCACTAAGGTTGCATCCAAAGAAATGCAGAATTTGCTAGCCAGACTTCAGGGAAACATTTTGTTGAGCAGAAACCAACCATGAAATTTGCAAAGTCTGCTCTCTTGAAAACTGCTTTGCAGCCAGTGCATCAAGTTTGCTTATCATGCCACACCATGACAGCCTATAAACCCTAACAGGGGTCCCTCTCTCCTGCCAGGAGGAAACCTAATGGAAGGTATGCAGTCATGAAGTGATCTCTACTACCACCCCTGCACATCACAGCAAACAAAAAAAAAAAAAAACCCTGGCACATGAAGCAAAACCAGCTTTGGAGTCCGAGTCAGAACAGTCTTCACAGCTGCCCTGAAGGTATGAGCCCGAGTCCCACTCGGGGAGGCAACTCAGTACAGCAGCATTTTCAAAGAATTGTGGGCATCATTTTCCTAAACTGTTATATTGGAAGTTTTCCTCTACCTCCGGAATTCACACTCTCCTTTGCTGAGCTGCATTATTCCAATCAATTCAAAAGAAGTTTTAGTCTCTGCTTACAACTGGCCAATTTCAATAAACAAACCTTATGTAAAAATGAATTACTATTACCCACACCCCAAGAGTTTTTTTCTGTCATAGCACCCAGTGTTGGAAATCACACAAAGTTTAACATTTTTTAATACAACTTTAGGTAGGAGTTTCGTTTGCCTTTGCCCAGGGGGAAAGGAACTGAAGTTTCCTTCCGAAGGACTGTTCCACCACTCCAGGCCTGATGAGCTTAACATCTCAGCAGACTGGAGCAGCACAGAAGATACACAAAAGATAACAACCATTAAGGAATGTCAACTCCAAACATCACCCCTGGCATAATCTGAGACTCCTGGTCTGGGAAGAGATAGATAAAAGAATGAAGAATGAGAAACTAATTAACTTTAAAGGCGAATTAGTTGGGACCAATGAATTGCTCTGGGTTTTGACTGAATGTGAAACATCTAGTAAAGACTTGTGTGATGGAATGATTTTCTTGGCACAACAGGACAATGTGTGGATGAACTGGTTTCTGTTGCATATCCTGACAAGAACAACATCCTGGCCAGAATAAATTAATGCCTTAATTCTCTAGCACTAAAGGTTGTTGTTGGAGAGTTTTTGTTTTTCCCTTAGTTTTGGTGACATCAGCTCTATGTACCAGTGACACTGCAAAGACGTTCCACTGCTGATTCCCAAACACCCCTGAGTCACTGTAGCCAGGTGTGAGCAGTGTCTCCCTGACCATTCAAAGGGGCAGCCAAGCAATCCAGGCCAGCCTCTGGGAGAAGCCGGAGTGGGGTGAATTTACACACTGCCAGCAAAGCAGCCCTGCAAAGCTGCTTCAGCTGGCGACTCCACGAAAGCTGAGCTGCTACTCCCCATGAATCAGCTCTGCACAAGGAGCTCCTCTTCATGGGCAGCATCACCTCAAGTCTTGGCACTGTAAGACCAACTGTGGCCATAAAGAGCCATCACAGTGCTGTACCAGTTCTCTGACACATCTACAGAGACTAAGTGTCTCACAGGCCAACAGTCTGCACAGCAAAGGAGCTTTTCAGCACCTCTCCCTGCGAAGCATACAAGGCATGAGCTCTCCACAGAAGCGTCCATGTGTTTTCAACCACCTCCTCCATGCCTGCCTTGCTGTTTTGCTACCTGGCTGGCAACTGAGTTAACTGTTAGTGGGCTTTGACCAGAGCTGTGACAAAACCCACCTCCCTCCCAGAAAACAAAATCTCAGGGAACTACAGCAAAAAACTCTCATGCAAACTGTACTAATAGCAAAGTAACCTTAATGCTTTTGAATTTGTATGCCTGCCTCGAAGAAAACTCTGAAGAAATTCTCATTCCTGAGAGGAATTCTTCCATGTTTAGCAACTTTGCTTCTTTTTCTGAAGAGGACTTAAACAAAATAGCACATTTCAAGCAACCTTATGCTCACATTCTATTCTACAGGCTAAATTTCTTGGGTATTTTACATAACCTCCATGACAAATCAGCCTTAGTGTCTGAAAAGTCAATACACTCTAGACAAGGAAACCAGGTCAGTGTGGCATCAACCCCCAAACTGACCTGAGAAGCTCCCCAGGATGGAAGACACACCACAACCCAACCGAGACTAATCACGTACCACCATGTACTCCACCTGAACTAAAACATTGACCTCTAGGAAGAAATCTCTCATTTCTTTCTAGAAAAACCATCGATATTTTCTGCAATTTCCAACTAATTTTCCTTAAATTCTCTTTAATGAAAAAAAGAAGTTGTTGTTCTCTTATTTTAAGAAAAGAAAGTCTTATGGAGTTGCATCATTTCTGTATCCTTGCAATTAACTGACACATATTGTTACAACAGCATTTTTCTATCAAAGAACATAAGGTGTACTCGTGATTCTATGACAGCATTTCCCAGTACTTAGGATCAATGAAACTTCTGGTGATTATACAGTGCACATGATGCACACATGACTAGCATCATACAAGATGAGCTGTTAATAACATGTTTCTACAAAGCACGGGAAGGATCCTGGGTATGTACTTCATTACCTCCAGCCCTGAGGAAACATCCAGCAGCAGAAGGCTCTGCCTTTTTAGTGCAAGGCTAAGAATATCAGAATTCTTCAAAGAGACTTCTCTATTTGCAGCAAGTGTGATACCTCTTTGACAAGAAATAATGGGAAAACTCAGCCCTTTGTTTCAACAGACTTGGAATCAACACAGTAAGAGGCAACTTCCAAAGGAAAATGCAACTGAAGTGGATGTATACATTTGTCAGAGGCCACAGTTAGTGTAAACCAGCATACATGAGCCCAAAGCCTTAAAAGGTAATCAGAAGAAATCTTTCAAGCACTGTTTAGGTCTGTGAAATATATACTACCTTGCTATGCTATAGAAAAAGGAGGTTTACCTGAAAAATGCATTTGGAAGTTTGACATCTTCTTGGGTGGTTAATTAATCAGTATTTCTTAAAAAACAAAATTAAAACTAGGTCTTATATAGCATGATAAAATAGCTATTTTTGTGTGGAATGCTTTTCCTTTGGAATTTATTTCTATTTATAATAAATATACATTCCTTTGGAATTTATTTATATATAAAGCACTGCTCTGTAAATTCAAAAGACACTACAGTATAACCACTGTAAACCCAAATAATAACTATGACTCAGGCAACATGAATTCACATACTAGCCCAGTACAGTATTGCCTAACCAAATCTATCCTAAGCATTAAATTGCCAAATACCCATGTACTAACTGTTTACATTCCTAACATCAATGAATGAAATAATGAAATGCAAACATCTTAAACCACAGCATTTCCTTTCATAATGCACCACACTCTGCTTATTGTCAATTGATTCTGAGCTCAACAAGACTGAGCTCAGCTTTTGGGAGCTGGCAAGGGTGAGAGTGAAACTCCTACATACAGGTCACAAACACGGCACCTCAGCACCCCAGCATTCTCTCACCACAACACATCTATTTTGCCTTGCATTGTTCAGGATGTTGCACAAGCACCAAAAATCAGAGCCAGTGTGTTTACCAGAAGCAACATTGGTTGGGGCCCTCCCAAGGGGCTCCATTCACATTTGTGAAGCTGCTCTATTGACACTCACATCATTGCCATGCACCAGGGAAAGCACATGCCCAGCACCAGATATAGACATTGCCTTTCCCAGAAGCCCTACTACAAGTGCAACTACAGCTCTTATTACCCACTTGACTTGAAGAGTTTCCTGTTCCCAAAAAGAAGACAGGTGACTTTGATTTGATGTTTGTTCCCAGATATTTTTAGAAAAAACTGTGTGACAACTGAATTCCTGCTTTTTGTGTTGAAATGTTAATAAGCTTGTACAGAGAATTAACGAAACTGCCATAATTCTGAGAATCCACTTGGCTGAAACAGTCAAGATGACCACTGCAGAATGTTTCCAAGCTCTGACATTTACAAGAGCTCGAGAGGAAAAGGTAAGTCGGGTGCTTCTAATCCGGCAAGGGGACACGGCTGAAGACAAGATCAGTATCAGACTGGACAAACGAGCCTCAGCACTTACCACTCCCCCTTCCTGCTAGCATCTAATTTTTCATTCTTTCTGGAGACCTGCATCCTCTTTGGCATCACATCTTTTCCTTCCTGTTTTGATAAGCAGAACGTAGCAACCCTCACAGAGGACCCTGTGTGATGAGGAGGCCAAGTGCCAGAGACAAGAGCGACTGGGAACACTGCTCCTGGACTTGTGCAAGCCTCTGAATACAATCCAATATTTTGATACACGACTGCAGATTCTGGTTATTTTGCACAGTGAGCTATGAATTCTCAGGGCCACTGACATTGTTCAGTGTCTTATTCATCAAAAACAAAGTTCTACCAGATGCTTGGTTTTGGAACAGAAAATCTTTACTGGTGCTAAATCCTCTGATGCCAGTTCAGTAAACACTGGAACATTTTGATGAGAAGGAGGATAATTCAGTAAAGAGAGCATTTGTCAGAGACATAAATTCAGCCCCTTGCCTTACCACAGATTCTCTCTGTAACCACTGGCAAGCTATTCAGTCCCAGAATTATTCAAAACGATCCCCATTTTTGCCTCATTCTTACTACTTGCTGGCTCTGAGCATTCACCAGTTACAAGGTGTAGAGTCCACAGAACTTAGCCTCTGAAACTTCTGCTCTGTCTAAAATAGGGACAATACTGTTTTGCTTGTGTATTACCAGTCAAAACAATGGCCATGAAAAAAACCCTAAGAGATAGTTAGAAGCTGTAGCAATGAGAACTACTTAAGAACCAGAAAAAAAAAAAAAGTTGGACTTTCCCACTGGTATTTGTCAGCGATTTTTCTGGCAAATGTTGTTGAGAATGGTAAAATACTCCCTTAAGAAGATTTAAGTGCCCTGAAAATCTGCATACCAGCATGGTCAAGGTTTCTTAGGCAACTGCAAATGAACAAGCACAACATGAGAGCCATATGCAAGTACAGAGCACAGGCTGCACATGTGGGAGAGCATTCTGAAGAACAGATTAGCAGGGAAAAAAGGCCATATCTTGATTATCAGGTCTCCTAAACACAGACAGACAAGGCAAATTAAAACAATGCAAACTCAAAAAATCTGATGTGCCAAGTATTTTTGCTTGCTCACCAGCTCAGTTGTAGCAAACAAAGGTAACTGTTGTCACAATTTTACTCACATGGAGGAGGGAGGGATAAAAGGGTAATTTCACTGTACACACACAAGCTACCAGGTACACTGCACACAGGCTGGGCACACTGACTGCCTGCAGCTTCCATCCCCGCATTCTGTGCTCAGAACCATGGTCCAACAGTGCAACTTCCCAGGGATGGTGAGAGGTCAGGAAAAGTAGCTTGGAGGCACCTTCTTCCCTGCCAGAATGTCCTTAAGAAAATCTAGGAACTTAGCTTTCTAATTGACAATGTTTCTTGAAACTGCCTGTGCAGACTGCATTTCTAATCATTTAGAGTAGCTGCAACCCCATAATAATGAACAAAACAGCTGTTCCAGCACCTATTTTCTACGTAATAACTACACAAGGAGATCCCAAAGGACTGCAGAAAATGACTGGGTGCTTGCTTACAGTCCCATCTGACATCAGGAGTCCTTCAGCATACGTGCAAGAGACAACTTGGAGATATTTCTTGGAACTGAGACAGTACCTTGCTGTGATTTAAAAAATAGGGCTATTCTCCCTGTTTGGCTGTGGAGTACTATCAACAAGGCTGATGTTTGTGCTCCTGAGTTAGGAGAGGTAGCTGAGGTGTGGTGCAGAACTGAGGGGTGATACCTATCACTGGATGACCCTGGTAATTGCTGGCCAAGACAAAAGGAAAACACAACGTCACTGCAGCGCTGATCCTTCATTGGCTAAAGATTGCCCTAAAGGGAAACTGCTGCCCCAGAGGAAGAGAAGGAATGGAAACACCAATACCCCCACGATGGCAGCATTAGCACCTTTCACTGGGAGAAGCTACAGCAAGTGATGGATATTCTGAGAGATGTGATCACAAGTTAATACAGGGCCCAGAAGCACCTGTAAATTTTGATGGCTACCTAAAGCAAAAGCCTGCCCAGCAAGGCAGCCACTGCGACCCTGGCACATACTTAACAGGATTCAGTCACCTTTTAAAAACTGCACTGGTAACTCCTACTGCAGCCTGGCTTTTTGGGATGCCAATTGTTCTCAAAATAGGCAAGGAAGTGAAGCCAATTTTCAGTCCAGTAATAGTATTTTCAATCCAGTAATTGTACCACAACTTTAAATGACAAATCCAGTTTATGAAGGCTCCAATAATTTTATGTCTGTGCATAATAAAGCTTATGTTTTCAGCATTAGCAGCAAAGAAAGCTATGACCTATTTTACACCAAATATTCTATTCCATGTACAGAAATAATATACATGAGAAATAACTGGGGGGTAATCTAGCCACAAATCTGCCTGTAAAAAGAAATGCTTAAGAAGTACTTCCCATTTTACAGAAAAGGCTTACTATGTATCAGACAGTACTGCAACATTCTGCTGTGCTCATTTCACATAAATCCACATATTTTATGCTCTGTATAAATATCCCATTTACCTTAAAAAAACTTCCTCTTTTGTCCATACAACGGGTTTTCATTGTCAAAGACGACATCTTCCCTGAGAGGACTCCACTGTATGCCTTGATCTCCTAAAAGCAGACACATATTTGTAATGGTTAGTCCAGTCTGTAGGAAATTCCTCCGCGATTCTAAGCCACAGAAACAGTCACAAGTTTTCTGCCAAATGCTTTCCGTCAACAACATCATACCATTTATTTTCTACAAGAGTCCCTACATATCTCTTCAGTCCATTATTTTTCCATAAATTCAAAAAGACCGTGCTACTCAGAGTTCCCTATCTCCCTTCTTTTCACAGCTGATCCTGTAGCTGTGACTAGACTTTAATGTGCTCATTAAAAAGGAATGCTAAAACATAATGATTGCTTTCTTTGTTTACTTGACCTCAGTCTGCAGTACAAACAGAACAAAATGTTAGATGTCATTACAATCTACTGTCAAATATTACAGTATTAGCAGGACTTATCAGGAGGGGAAGAAACAGTTTAAAATCACCCACAAGGGAGAAAACACTCTACCACTAAAGTAAAAACCAACTAACAACAACAACATAAGCTCAAACACCCCCCAGAAAAGCTCCTTCAGGTATTAAAAATGCAATTGAGTCACATTCAAGTCAGGAACTGAAGATGAAGTTAGGAACAAGCTCCATTTTCTGCTATCAGGTAAACAGTTCAACACCCAGGACAATACACTAATGCATCCATCACTTGAAAAATATCAAGAGGGGGATCTCCATCTGAAAGTAAAGTAGCAGACTTCCTCTAAAGTCACAACCAATTCAAACCAGTAATTTGTGAATCAGCTTCTGAACTAAGCAGGAGTCAGTTCTATGGCTAAAAAGTCCTCCTAGGATTTTTACAGGTGAGCTATAATTGTATTTAAACAGCCTAACTCTTCTCCTTACTCACATGTTTTCCAACCACACAACAGTAAGTTATGTTGGAAGTTTCAGCTACCAAAAGAGCATTTCATGGAAGTGCAAAACATTATAGAGTAGAGATAGAGACACAGTTTTTGATTTGATACAAGCAGAAATTAAAATAAAAATGGCTGTCAGCAGCAGTGAAAACCAAATTTAGTGGTGTGGCTGCGGAGGGACAGAGAATGCTGACAGGTAAAAAGCCAAATTTGACACATACTCCACACCAAACACATGCATGCTTCTGCTTCCCTCTAATGCCTTACGAGAAAGAATAGACACAGGTAAGGAAGATCAAGGCAGAAGGGGGAACTTAAATGAAAAAAAGGGTTAAATTAAAAACTTCAGCAGGCAAAAGTACATGAGAAAACTGAGAGGTACAAGCAGGAGAAAAGAAACATTTCAGTTTTAACATGTAGCAGGACACTTTAAATAGTTCACCTTGTTTCCAGAGATCCTACCACAAGAGCACTAGAAGAGGTTACATTTTTCCACTTGGATTCTCGTTTAAAAGAAGCCATGCCAGGAAGCTCAGGAACCTGCCTGTTTTCCAGGCAGGGTTTGAGGACTTTGAAGGGTGAAAGAAAAATCCTGAATTCTGCATTGTTGTGAAAACCAAACACTAGGGGATGAGCAAGAAAAGACAAAAAACAGTGCTGGGAAAACTTTCTTCCTAAATCAGTTTATTTAAAAGATACACTCCTGGTGAAGCTCTGAAGAATTGAGTGGTAGATGCAGTACATAAATTCGTGTATCAAAATGCTGTATGTTATAACCTTGGAATTGTCATTTAAGTTCTGATTCCCAAAAAACTGCAAAAGGCATCTCCGAATACCGAGGCCTATTTTGCAACTGTGAAATAGCAGGGTGAAACCATAATTTGCAACAGAAAGGACAAGGCTGAGCAGGAGATGGCTCATCCATCAAGGGTGGACTCCTCACTTCAGGTGGATCAGCACCTGATACCGATCTATGTGGAGGAAATCCCGAGATTGAACAGATCACCATTCCAATGCCCGGTTCCAGGAACCCCTGCACGCTGCCAGGAAAATCTTTCAAAACCAAACCACGAAAGAAAGAAACACATGAATATGCAAACTGGACAAGGACACACAATGGACTCTCCTCCGGGCAGAAACCCTGTATAAATTCTGGACTCCGAATCAGCATCTGTGGACGAGGTGGAACAGCACCACTGTGGCTGCTCCTCTGCTCACCCAGCATTCGATCGATGTTGTGTGCTTTGACTGTGGCTGACTCAGATTGATTTGGAAATGGCAAAATAAAATCCTTAATATCAAAATGACTGAAAATCATTTATAACCATTGTGAACTGTGTTTCTTTACCTAGAGGTGTGCCTAAATAATGTGACAGCACTAATCTCGTAAGAGATGATGTTCAATGAAGTGGGTGCTTTTGCAGGTGTTATGAAATGAGTTAAGCTCTATGTCCTCATTTGCCACATACACAAGGGTACAGAGCAGCTGTTCTCCTCTGGGGAGCATAAGAAATTGTATTTTTTTTTTTAAAGTCTTCTTTAGACCAATTCTGGAAAGAAAATTTGCACCTTAAGAGTGTTAAGGCGGAGGGAGACCCAAGAAACCCAAAAAAGTATTAGAATAAAACCTCAATTTTCCAAGTTGATCCTATTCCCTTAATGACAACACCAAATTAAACAACACAGGAAAAAACCCAAAGATTTAAACAAATTACATTAGAGGGTGATGAACAAGATTCTGCAGTTGTCTGTTCATCTCTAGTCTCAGTCATTAACCACTCTATTTGCAAATAACAACCCCTTCATAGGAAACCTCATGGGTTAAATTTCTTCTTTTTCAATTTAACCACAAGGATGTCTGCATGCAATCCCATTACCAAAATAACACCACGCTGGGATTTTTACATTCTCAAACATACACAGGAAGGAAAACAAACAAATACACAGTTTTTGCCCTACAAAGAGTGGTATGACTCCAGTCAGAAGAAAGTCTCAAACAAAACCACTGCTTATTTCAATTGTAAGAGGTTCTGGAGTGCTAAATTTCTTCATAACTTCTATTACTGTCACTATTTATGCAACATTACTGCTATCTGTAGGACCTTAACTCTGAGCCTCAGCTGGGCTCTCCTCAGCTCCACACAGCCAGTGAATCAATCCCCTCCACCTTTCATGGTTACAATGTAATTTCAAACTAAGTTAGGGTACCTTAAATAACGTTTTATGTTTGAGTGAGTTTTAGTATTTCTGACTAAAATCAGCACAATGGGAAACACTGTTGGGCTTTTTTGTTTGTTGGGAAGGGTTCTTCTGGCGCAGATACATCTTTTTCACCATCCAATACACAAGACACTAGGGCTTGCTGGTAAAATGGATGGCCAGGCTGGGTCCAACAGCCCAATAAACATGGGGGCAGGCTCCTATCTCAGATCTGAGAGGTACCTCCACATCATGCAGAAACAACTGCAGAAAAACAAACCTACTGTCAGAAGGTTTCATTTCTCTACACAGCTGTGCACATCCGATGCTTGCAGGTTAGAAAACCACTGCTCTGAAGCTGTCATTGAGTTTGGACTGTATGAGGCTGACAGAAACAAAAAATCTCCCTCCTAAGATGGGGAAGCTAGGTGGAGAAAGCAAAGCATGTTATCTCCTGTACCTACTGGAGAGAAGCCTTTTCTCCTCCTCCTGTGTTCCAGGAACTGAGGCAGAGAGCCCAGACAGATTCACCCAGACACTGCCCAGGTGCTGCCTGCTCAGAAACCCACCTGGAAACGTCACCAGGCTGGAGGGCCAGTTCACTGTGCAGCTTTTTGCCTGGGCCATCTGGAGGGAAGCCTTCTCTGTGTCCCAGTGCTTTCTCCCAGCTCTCTGTGGGCAGCAGGTGCCACATGGTTCGTACCCACAGCACTGCCTTCCTGCAGCTCCCCACACCCAGGACGGAGCTCTTGTGTGTCACCGGCAAGACGGGACAGGGAGAAGGCATGATCTGCCTGCTTGGCACATTTCTCTCAAGTCCAATGCTACTGCATGGATGCTCATGTCCATGCAAGCCATGTTTCAAAAAAACAGGTGCCTTTCATCTTTCTTCCATTCCTTTCCTCTGCAGGTTTTCTTTCACATAGGAATGCCAGAGCACCTTTCACATGCTTGTATGCAACCTGACTTCTGACTCCTCATCAAAACAGCTCCTACTTTACTCCCTCTACTGCAATTTTATTTGAATTTTTTTGTATGTTCTTATACTTAACTATATTAGAGCCAATGACCACCTCACTGAACTTTTCAGGATCCTTCCCTTTAATCCTGTCATTCCAATCCCACTTTTACAAAGCAAAGCATCCCATTTTCTTTAGCTGAAAGTCCTAGCAAAGACGTGACAGTCTGTATGCCTCCCCTGAGCTCAGCCACAGCAATCTGAGGAACGTATGAAGTTCCTGCCCACAAGTCTCCTTACCCCACCTCTGATCGGTTTCCTAAAGAATCAAGGGTATCCAACTGCACCAGCTTCCTGTTCTTTAGTTCCTAACTAGGATATTTGATCTTTTGGGCAATCTAACAAGACCTGACTGAGAAAAGACTCTAACACAGACAAAAAGATGGCAGGAAGAGACTCCATGTATACTACCACTGAAGGAAGAGATCTGCAGCTTTCCTTTTGCTGGCTGACCCACAGAATTATCACCTTTTTTCCTGTATTTTAAATGTAAATTACTCCACTTGTTATAACTACATATTATAAAGTTGCCTTTTCGCAAATATTAAAATGAATACTATATGTATAGTTGTACTGTATTATGTTTTACTAATAGAGTTTAGAAAGGTGATGAATGTATTTTCTAATTGTAACATAGTAAAAAGACTAGGTTTTTTCCTCTTTGTAATATCTAAACTGACCAAACCAGAAGAACACAGACAGAGAAGATCCTTCTACATTCCTGAAATTGATAAGATCAAGACAGTGGTGAAACAAAGGCTACAAGAGAGAGAGTTCATTGATCTTCTGGTATCAGAAAAACTACCAGGTGCCAACTAGGACTTTTAACTAATAAAATGCTAATTTAGTACAATGGGGCAAGTTTTGAAGGAAGGGGGGCCAAAACCCAAAAGGACATCTGGACTCAAGAGAATGTTTGAATCATGCATTAGGGTCTACTGAATATGTAACACAGCGATCCTTAAAAACAGAAATCTGAAAGGGTGAAGGTGTGCTGCTGGCTGGCTTTATGCCAGGCACCCTCGGCCGAGAAGCTTTTGTTTTTCTGTCTCCTAAATTGCCTATTTTTTATTTTTTTATTAAACTTATAAATTTTTCTAAGAGAGTGGAACTTGTTTTTCACACCACTGAAGAAAC
Source organism: Argya squamiceps (assembly GCA_037834095.1). Classification (NCBI taxonomy): domain Eukaryota; kingdom Metazoa; phylum Chordata; class Aves; order Passeriformes; family Leiothrichidae; genus Argya; species Argya squamiceps. The sequence goes on along the minus strand of JBBMKD010000145.1, from coordinate 5,687,408 downwards.
TCAGTCTGCCATTTTTCATTCTCCACCTGTAAAGGCCGTGCAATCACTGAGCACAGACTCTCATAGAAACTACCTCAGGCAAATTAAGAAAGGGTTTTACTCTTCTGCAGCCAAGAAAACACATGAGAAAATATCAGTCCAGACCTTAAGTATGAGCTGGCAAATGTCAGCTGGTGTCAGAGGCTAATGCTGATTGCTACCTGTCAGTGCCTATCCTTGGCCAGCAGTGGGGTACAGCTGGAATACAACCCCTACTGCCCCATAACAGAAAAGCATGGAAGCTAGGTAAAAGCTACTACAGATGTACTTGTAAAACCAGTGGTGAATTAGCATCATATTACAACCAATTTTTACAGCAATTTATAAACACACACTCTTAAAATAACTAAAATAAATTTGTTGAACCCATTTCCTGGTGGGTTAAAGTGGAAACCAGTAACAGGAAGGATAAATACATTTTACTTAATTTTAAAAAGTAAAAAACCCCCACCCTGCTCAAGTGCAACTCTACACTTGATAATATGCCAAGAGATATACACAGTACTTCATATTTTCAGTGAATGCAATCATCCTCATGCAGTTCATTTTCCTGTTCTCCTAGCACATTTGCCAGTCCCTGGGAGCTGTGTTCATCTCTAACCTATAAAGCTCTGGTTTGTCCAGTTACTCTGACCTTATCTGAATCTTGGCAAAATTAAACTTTTCCTTTTGAAAGTATTTCCTCTGAGAAGCTGACTGCAAACCTCCTTCCAGGAACATAGATACAACTGAGCACAGTATCACTCTGAAAATCTATCAAACAAGACCTTCAGTCTGCAAACTATCACTGGTGCCAGGATCTGGCAGACCTCTCAACTCAAATGTTGCATTGTGTTAACACAGCTGTATCCACAAGCAAAATGCGAGGGGATTATGTAAAAAGAAATTCTAATTTCCATCATTCTTCTGGCTGCAGAAAGGGTTTACAGTCTTTAATTCAAGTAATGCAAGGGCACATTACTTGCAGAAAACAAGTTTAAAGCAAAAATGGCAAGTCACTCTTTACACACTGGTGCATTTTTGTATTTTGCCATTTTATTTAAAGAGTTTAGAAAACCTTGAAAATAACAAAAATTCCCTTACCCTCCTTTTTCTTCAAGCACTCTTTATACTTTAAATCTTTGCTACCCAAACATAATGTGTTTGCACGAGCTGCTACCCTGAAGAAAACCACCAGTATGATGTCAGTGAGTATTTCTCAGTCAGTATTTCGGCCCTCATGTAAAAAAGATATTATAAAGATAGATATTCCCTACACATGTAGGCAGATGAGCCATGAGCGACTGTCTGCAATTCTTTTCAGGAAACAATACAATAAACTGCAAAGGAAACATAAATATGCAGATATCTGAACTTTTCAAAGGCAATGAGGGGGTCACAGGTAAACTGTATGAATGCTGCTTATCTCGCTTAACATAACAATGCTGTTAAATCACAGGCAGCTCTCCAAGGAGGACTCCACCTCACCATGCATTAAGTCACTACCTACCAGCCAGTTTTTAAGCAACTGTCACCCAGAGAGATCGATTTTCAGGGTCTATGATCCAGTCTATGCATCAGTCGTGGCATAATTACCGGAGTCAGCCTAAAGTGGGAGCATCACTGCCAGACTTATCCACTGATCTTTCTACATCCAGTTTCAGCCAGTCATCACTCCTGCCTCAACCAATTTTTTGCCTGCAGGCTTATTTTTTCCCCTTGATTCCAGATCCTATTTGCTGGCAGTCTTTTATGAGACTAAAGGATAAAGAGGAGTTATTACTTTGAACTTGTTTTTGCACAGCACTCTCATGAGAGGTTTTAAGTCCCATCATATTTTGGGCAGATCCACTGTCTCACAGCTGTCTACCCACTTCTTTTATCTACAAAGCCATAAATTCAGAAATGAAAGCATCTGAAAATCCCATCTGAAAAGGGCACAAGAATCGGCCTGGCTCTGCTCCCACAAACATGAGCAGACATGGCATCACTCTTTCCAGCAGGAGCATATAGTTAAGCAAATATTGAATGTCTCAGAAAAGCCAATCCTTAAGCTTTGCAGATCATGGCACGCTACCAGGAGATTTCTGTTTGCTGCTAGCACTGTCTCTCTGTACCCCTTCCCAAGTTTCTTCTTCCTCTCTTCCACTAAACAACCTCTTCCTGCTTGCTTCCATGGCATACTTTCCACACTACTGAAAAGGAATAAAGCCCCAACTCATTTCCTCTGGCACAGCATTTAGTTATGGAGAATACTACCAAATCTCTTATAAGAGAATGATTGTTTGTTGATACATTCATGTCTTGTTTTGCCTCTGGAAATGTCAGAGAAATACATTTAGGAAGAGATTGACTTTGATTTGGATAACCTTTCAGAAAGTTTCTATTCTTCTGAAGTTCCTTGGCCTAGACACATCACAAAAACTAGCGTTTCTTGAGGCATTTCTGTAATTTCCACTTACTATTCCTGCCAAAAACACTGAATAATAAAAATAAAAACATTCACAAGTGTTTTCAAATGTCTTTAAAAAGTGTAACATAAAGCTGCACTTCCTGGAAGAAGCAACAAAAAGTAATTGCTTGAACTGCAATATTAACTTCATGGTCTAGAAAAACTCCAGAATTCATAGTGACACTTTAATGCAAAGGGACATGGGGTTCAGCATCTGCTTCTAGATGGGCATGCACAAGACAACCACCTGCTTGGCTTGACCATGGCTTATTTTAGGCACCTGGGAAAAGCATCTCTGCCCTCTACCATGAAAGCCAGAGCAGGATGAGGGTTTCAGTGCTCAATTCTTAGCTCTTACCTCCTGGTCCAACAGAGGCATCAAAACAAAGCTCTGTCCACTCCACAGCCAGACAATCCTCCATGCAGCAAGGGGGAAAAGAGAGCTGACTTGTGATGGTTCAGAGAGCCTGAACACTTCTATCTACTCACATATTTCCATGATCATAGAATTGCAGAATGGCTTGGATTGGAGATCTAAAAGGGTCTCATTCCAGCCCCCTGCCATGGGCAGGGACACCTTCCACTATTCCAGGTTGCACTAAGCTCTGTCCAGCCTGGCCTTGGACATTTCCAGGGACAGGGCAGCAACAGCTTCTCTGGGCACCCTGTACCAGGGCCTCATCACCCTCACAGGGAAGAATTTCTTCCTAATACCCAATCTAACCTAAACCTAGTCTTTGTCATTTTGAAGTCACTCCCCCTTGTCCCACTTAAAACATTTCTCCTGTGTGGCAAAGTATTATGTACATCAAAGCTTGTGCTCATTTTGCTCAGTGCTTCCAGAAAAGCTTCAGTTGATTTCCAATAAGAGCAATTCTCTTTTCAGAGCTAGGGAAACACAAATTCTTTTGATAAATTCTGTTTCATACAATTCATTGAAAAGGATTGCATTTGTTTACCCAAAGCAACACACAAATGGGGAAAAAAGGCAGACAGATCTAAAAGTTGTTTGACCTTAACAGGAAATAAGAGACACAGATTGTGAGACAGAAGAGTGATCTTAAAAGAACTGCAAAAGCTGTGATTTTTTTTAAACCCCAAATATCTTTTAGGCTCTTTACTACTAAAAAAGTAAGAAAAGACAATGTCAAATAGTTTGCACATCATGAACAATGACAAAATATAGCTTCTTTTAATTCTAATGCAATAGCATTTTCTAGTTGTGTTTGTTGCATCACCTATATGCTTAATAGGTATCTCCTTGTAAGAAAACAACTCCTTATAATAGCAAGCAACAGTTTCATTATTCCCTATGAAACGTTTTGCAAAGTAAACTGCTGTTCAGGAGGCAGCCAATGCCAAAGAAACTACATCCTGCATTTCACAGAATCGAGATTTCCACTGATGGCCATAATTAGTGGAATGAGTGCAGCATAGCCCACTGAATGGTGTGCAAGAAGAGTCTGTAAGATCAGGAGCCCCTTAGGCTGTTACTCCAAGCTCCATTTAAAGGCTGGTGCCGTGCATCTCCGCCTCAGCACAGGCCGCGGCATCAGGGCAATGATTAACCAGGGAACAAACACCCTCTCTCTATTCTGAGGTTGTCTTTATGCTCATCTTCCTCCTGACACATTCGAAGGATAGTATGTGAATTGTACCACAAATCTAATGGTTTAGCTAGTAACTAAGGAACTAGATCATCAGAAATGCACTGCACTGCTTGGCACCTTGTTTTTTTGGATAGCTCCCAGTGACAGCAGCTGCTCATTTCTAGCACACAGGCTGCTCTTCCCCTGAGCCGAGTAAGCTAAGTTAAATATAGAGTACTTTATTTCAGCCAAGTCCGATGGTAAAGGCTAATATTTGAATTCCCTAATCAAAACTGTTAAGACGTAATCACCTGGGCCACTTCTCAGTTTAGCCCTTAGCATTAGTTAGGAATAATTTCACCCTTTCTTCTTTATCCACACTTTTAGCATATTACATGAAATAGTAATTTTATGGACCACAAAAACTCAGGCTTTGTGCCTTTTTCTTTCTTTTCTTAAATTCTGTTATTAAAGTTTTCTTTATACCCTTTAAAATTTCGAGCCTGTTTTACTCTTCTCCTAATCCTATCTCACAACAGAAAAAGAATAAATAATTCTAGTAGGTGCATTAGTATTTAGCCAACATTAGACCCACTATATTAATTTGTACATTAGCTGAGAAATCTCAAATTAGCAAACCTGAAACCACTATATGTTCACAGGTATCAAGGAGACCAATCTAAACAGTGTGGTATCACGTTTAAAAGAGAAAGATGTTTTGGGATTTGAGGAAGCATACGTGCCCTCTTTGGCCTATGCACAGTCCAGGAGTACCAGCAGTTAATGCACTCTCATGATTTAAGAAATGGGCCTCCCATTTGGTGAGCACTTTGATGTGTAATTAGTTTTCATTCCCCATGACAACTGAGAACAGTATTGCCGTATGTCAGAGGGTTTTCTCAAGAAGTGAACCACTCAGCAGTGACAATTCCAGAGATTGCATTGATGGGAGTGAGAGGAATGACAGACTTGTCTTTACAAACAAGCAGTGGGGTCTGCTGGTAGATAAAACTAGCACTGAGAGATAAAAGAAACAATGGGAAGGATTCCACTGACTGATGAATGGAAAAGAAGATATTTGTCTTTAGAAACAAATTATAGGTTCGCTGATAAATGAAACTGGATATTGAAAGATGAAAGAAACAATGGGGAAAACAAATAAATTCCATTAGAATTAAAAATTAAAAGGGAGGGTTATACATTAAAGGGGAATTTTAGGTACTAGGCACTCCAGGAAGTCTGTAACTCTCATGTATCTCAGTCAATGGGGAAAGAGAGAGGGAAAGGCGGCTGGGGAATTAGGAGAAGTAGGAGGCTGCGTCCTCCCAAATTTAGGAGAGCCCAGGGGAAATGCCCCATGGCCTCCCCCTTTATTCAAATAAAGTAAAAGGACTCCTCTATCTCCTTTTTGGAGATAAAGCTCTGGCATTTGTAGATTAATTTTCCTAACAGGGGCAACCCACAGGAACCCCTCATTAGCACCAGGACATGTGCAGAGGAAAGAAAGGTGTCACCAGAGGAGGGGGACAAGGTCCTGAGCTCCTGATCAGCCTGGAGGGAGGGCTGGACTAGCTGAACTCTGCAAGTCCCTTCCAACCTCTGGTTTTTGCAAAGACAGGAAGGGGAAGGAATGGGGAAGTGTGTGTTTGGGAGGCTGGGTACTATCTTTGGTGGCGTTTTGACTTTTTTTTGTTTGGTTCTTTTGCAATACCAAGATATCAGAGGAAAAGCATGAATTTTTCTTCCTCAGTTTCACAGGGGTGGGAGCCCTCCACCACTCCAAAATCCACTTTTATGTTTCATCACACAGGAATTGCTAAATTTATATAACTCAAGAGGAAGCACTAAGTAAAAAAGCGTAATATCAGCTTAAATAATTAATAAATAAGACTTTTAACTTTGTATTTATTACCAAATGACACACACCTGAGCACACACACAAACATAAACTGGGTGAAAAAACATCTAAACTTGGAGCAAATAAATTAATGTACTGTTGGTGCTACATATCAACAGGAGGAATAAAAATCTGGATATATGTCTTTTACAGGGTCAATTTGACTAAACAAACCACAACTATTATTTATCTACCACTGGAAAACGTAATACCCTGGGCAGCGCACCTAGTAAGTGATATGCAAAAATTTATCCAAGTTAAAACAAATGGGGAAAAACTGCAGCAATTGAACCTGATTTTTTGCCTCCTAAAGCATGTACACTTTGTGCTGTGAGTCAGGTTAGTGTGAAACCACTGAAATTCTTGGACTTTGAAAGGATCCATTTTCAAGCTGCCCATTTAAGAATGCAGAGCATCCCACATCCTGAACCACACCAGCTCAGCACCAAGTGACTAACCTGAAGGCACTCCAGCTGCAGGGGTGGATTTGCTTTCTGTTCAGTAACAGTTTTATTTGCATGTCATTACTTATATTTGCACTAGTGCTTTCTGACCAAGAGGTTAATGTAATCCAAAAGACTATGAGGAAGACCACATGCGAGTTTTTGTGGTCATGCTGTTTATTTCAAACACCTGGACATCAGACATAATGGATAGTTTGCTTCTTTATTCACTCAGCACTCACTACTACTTTTTGAAGAATGGTGTCGGTTGCTTTAAGAAGTACTTTTTATAGTACACTTCCAATATGGTTCCCCACCCTTGAGGGTGCACAAACAGGAAACCATGAGGCTGAGTACCAAGCAGAAGATTTATTTCTCAATTAACAAAAGAAAATATTTTCACTGGAAAAACTTTAAAAGATGTCCTGACCTATTTGTTTTGGTTTAAGCACAGAAGAGACTCGAAGAAAATTTTGCATTAATTAAACCAAGGTCACTGCTCTCCACATAAGGATGATCCATGTAATATACTTCTGCTGATACCAGAGTTTTCACTGCCCTAACCTAGCTTGGATCCACTGGCAATGAAGAGATAAGCTGCTCACTGTAGAAAGCTTGCATCACTGTTTGTCTCGGCTGTGGAGACAGGCTTGGGAACTGGGTTAGCCCCACTAGGGACTTGACACCTTCTGCACCAGCACAGCACTGCTAACCTGTATTACGTAGAGGGACTGCCACCACCAGGCTCAGAATGTTCTGGAACCACTCTCAGGCTGTACAGACTGGAAAAAGCAGACTGAGCCAGGAACGTGTGCCAGCTCACTCCTGCAAACGTGTGCCAACACAGCAAGCAGGATACACCCAAAGCACACGTCCTCACTGTCCTTCCTGTCAGCTGTGCCATATACACATCATTAGCAGATAGAATGTCTAGACAAAATGCCTACACTTATTTTGTGTTACTAGGAGGTTAAAAACCAAAATAAAACCACAAATCAAATCCTGCAGAGAAAATCTCTATTTGCACAGCCTATTTCTTGCCTGTTAGAGGATCTGGTTGGGGGCAGAGGGGAGGCATGAACAGAACAATATAACAGTTCCTCAGAACCAAGTCTGCAGACAGCATAATGCATGGTATTGACCCTACCTGACCTATCTGGAAAAATCAGGAGGTCATTTTAAATTATCAAAATCATTTCAGACATTTGTACACTCCTCATAGTGATCTGGTCTATAAGACTGGTTATGAAGAGTGATTGTTCCATAAAATCCATGCACAACTTTGACCAACTATGCTCTGAAATATTAAGTCTTTTTTTTTCCATACAACTGCTGAACTACTGCTTATCTGCAGAACTGGGGAGTTGGAGGGATTCACCTTGGATAAATTTTCTTTTTGAGGGACAAGGGAGTTCCAATACTCAAATATTTAGAATCTATTCTAAATAAATCTATTCTACCCTAGTCTTAAATGTTTCTCTTCTCTCCTATTTCTTTATGGAAAAAAAATAAATAGTGAAGACAAGGTTATGACACACAGCAATGAAACCCAGGAAATTCAAAACTGATGGCTGTTAAAATATCTGTCTCAAGTTAATTCCACTCCTCTTCCTGTTTTCTATATATGCACCATGGGACTGGCAATGTCAGCCTCAACCAAACTTTCTGGCTCAGGTCCCAACCTGTGTAACTTTGAAGTCACGTAAGCACAGGTCACCCTTCCTGTCCTCGTGGTGTCCTTCTGAGGAGAACTGATCCCTCGGACTTCTCCCTAAGATAACCCCATCACCTTCTGTCACAGCTGACTTGTAAATTCATCAGCAGTGAAAAGGTTACTGCAGCTTTCCCAACCCTCTCCCCTTTTCCCATCACGAGCACCATCCTCTTATTCTACTGATCCTGAGCAGCCCAAACTCCCCTACCACAGCCCCTACACCCAGCTTGCCTTCACTCTTGCAGCTGAACCCCTGGGGATGAAGCCTCATGACTTTGCTAGCTTCCTTCCCTGAACCTCCAAAGTTTCCATCTAACCCAATCCTCCTGCTTTTCAGTTTTCACTGTTTTCTACTTCCTACTAAAGCTCCTCTCCTTTTCTACCCCTTTTTCCCAAGCCACTTGCATAAGGATCCCAGACAGGCAGGATTTCATATTCACATAATTATAGAACAGTCTAGGTTGGAAGGGGCCCTAAAGGTCATCTAGTTCCAACCCACAGGCAGGGACACCTTCCACTATCAGGTGGACACCATGCACATTTCACAACACCTTGACTTTGTGCAGGTTTGAGCAGCCTTCTCATCCCTTCCCCTTCTTCCATCACCCTTGTATTTAAGGTGGACCAAGATCATCACACCCTAGTAACTCCCCATCTGCTTCTTTTCTCCAATCCCTCAAAAGGCCAGGACACATATAGCACACAGATAAAGAGGGAGGAATTGATGTCACAGCACCAGCTGGCTCTAACAGTAAGGAGAACAGCTGAAAGCCTCCCCCAGGCTGTCTTCTTCCACACTAGGAGGAATTAAGGTCCTCCCTAGGTTTTGGGATGAGCACCTTCCCCTCTAGCTTCTTTTTGATCCCTAAGTTGAATAGGTGATATCATCAAAACCAAAGTTTCGTTCCTCAGCAGTATCAGCAGTCACATCAAGACGCATTTGATCAGAACTAAAAAGTTTCTCCTTATTCACTGGATTAATGAGTTAACAGAAACTCTAGCAGGGGAACTCCTGAAGAAAGAAGCGTGGGTGTTTAATTCTTCTCTGTTAGTTTGCTTGTGTAAACAATTTGTTTTCCCTCTCCTGGGACACTGTTTTGAAATAGGCTTTTTAGAAGGCAATAAACCTCATTTGTTGATATGGTGAACCCGGGTCTAAGTACTGCCAAAAGCAGAGCACTCCAAACACATCGATGACTGCACATATTTACTGTACTGGGGGTTTACGTTTTGCACATAGGTCAGACAGAGTCTGTTGGTGTCACTTTTTTTCTTTTGGATCTGAACCAAACGCAATCAAACCCAGCAAGTAAGGCAGCAGTCAGGTGATGGGCTGTTTCCTAGGTTTAATTCTTGCTGACACACTGGTACCAAAAGATTTCCTTGACCGTCGGCAACAAACATTGGCAATCACTGTGCATGGGGAGCTCGGACTAAGCATAATGAGATACACTTTACTTAGTCCTTTTAAAAATGAAAAGTTAAATTGTTTAACAGCCAGTAAATTCCATCACTCTCGTTCTGCAGATAATAAAGAGGAAGCTGTCAACAGGTGAAAATACTTCTTAGGTTACACAACACAGTTTCAAGACTTAACACGGCATAAGCTTATTGCTTCTACATCTGGTGCCAGTTAATTTTATACAGCTTCTTTGTATAAATTCAATGACATGGAAAAAAACCCTTCCAGGTCTATCAACCACTCTTAAAATAAACACCAACAAGTCCATCTCTGTTTTTGTACCTCAGCTATGACGTATCCCTTGCACAAACACAAACCCACATCCCTGGGGAGTCACAAATCTCTTGAGCAACTTGACCTGCCATGACTGAGCTAGGGGAACTCAATCCAGCCCTAAAATTAATCTTTTTGTTCCCAATCAGTCTGCCTTTGTTCCAAAACCATAGCACGAAAGGGCAAATCAAGGAGAAAACACATCTTCCACAGTTTGTGAACCATGACCTCAAGTGGCCAGGACTGATGTCCTGCATCTCTTACTACTTGCAAAGTTCTATTCCTGCCTACTGGAGAAGGTGAACATGAACAATGCCCAGCAAGGAGCTGGCATCAGCTTCCCCCTCTGCTCTGTCCATCCTGCCAATGGTGCCTTAGCCTAAGCTTCCTACCACTGCTTCTGTGTACAGCAAACACTGGCTACCCCGTGCCACTGGCACTGTAGAACTCTGCAGCAGGAGCTACTTGTTTGAAACCTACATGTTCAGTGAACTTCTGGCAATTTCTGCTTGTTAATCTCTTGATCAGAAATGGATTCCAAGCCCAGCAGCACCTACAAACAGCTGTCATGCCTCTAAGCACCTTGCCAACCAAAAGCACCTCTCTCCAATCTCCTAAAACGCACAGTGAATCCACACAGAAACATTGCACAAACACATTTCACACACACACATTAATTACACTATCATACTCAGGCCTGGAAAAATAACAGCTTAATTTGCCATTCTATGACCACCAAGGCTGCAATGTAAGAAACACCCCCTAAGAAATTTTAATTTTGCCAACTGCCCCAGACATTCACAGGCAGCCTTGGAAGATCTGACCTGTATGTGCTGGCCATCCTATGGGCAGTTTGGAGTCAGCCTACACTTTCACACCACCGGCTCAAGGACACAACGGCAAGGAATCGGTGCAGGTGCTTTGCTGAAATGGATCTGTAAGAGGAAGATCTAAGCCTTGCTGTTGTGAATGACTATTTGAAAGGCAGGGAAAAGACCATAGCCTAGGAATGGGTTTAAATAGTCAAGCAGATAACCATGCTGCCTTCAGTTAAAAGCTGGCCAGCTTGAGACAAAAGCTTTTCAACTGACAACCAGATTTCCGTGCAACCAACCAGACAGTGGATGAATACAAGGAAAGAATTCCATAAAATGCTGAAAGAGTCACCCTGCAGGCATCATACACAAACAACTTTGCCAAAACTTTACATGAGCTACTCTTCTTCAGAGTTTGTACATTCAGACTAAAAAGATGTGTACTGTAGATGTCTTTCTTAGACCATGCATACAACTGGTAACTGACAAGACCTGATGTTTTATCTTTGTCTGGACCACTCCACAGTTTCCAGAGTTAAATATGATCTGTTGGCAAGAAAATGCATCAACTGGGAAAAGCATGAACAGAGAAAAACTGATGGACCATTCATAGCTAAAACTAGATATATGGAGTATAAACGCTTTGCTGGATGGAAAGCTTACTGGCAAAAGAGCTGAACCTAAAATCTACCTTTCTTAATTTTCTTGTCTTTCTAATGCACCAGATTTCAGTAAAACGTTCCAAAGGAAGGTTTCCACTAGCAAAATAAGTCTGTCTTGCCATTCTGTTGGGACCAAGGGCATGCCCTGACTTGACACTGGGTGAATGCCTGTAACCAGCATCACAATCCGATCCCATGCAGCAAAGGAAATATCCCCACAGACAGAACTGTGCAGGGAACACAACATCCACCTGCACCTGCATCCTCCTCCCACTCACTTTCACCTGCACATGGGAACTGGAAGGCCCAAAACCAAAAACCCTGAGTCTTCCCATCATGACTGGTGCATTGCCTCCTAGCAGCAGGTTTAATCAAATTGATAAACACAGGCCTTTGTGGAGGAAAAGGTGATATGAAACAACGTCTTGATAACCAAGACTACTTTCTTCAATTCACTGTTTCCAAGTTGGGGTCTCAATCCAGCAATCCTCAATTAAACATACTACCCAGCTAACCCCAAGGCCCAAGACTTCCTTAGTTTTACATTCTGTACTCCGGTGATGCAGCCAAAAAGCTTGCCAGGAACATTATTGAGATTATGTGAACTAACATTCTTCTAATCACGATTAGAATACTGATAGTAACTACTGAAAAGCAGCTCTGTATGTTCCCACTGTATGTTCTTAGAATACATAAAACAATGAAAAGCAACAAAGATACCATCAGTGTAACTGTCACAGTATTATGCACTTCTTGCCCTGAAATAAATCTTAATTGAATTTAGACATAGCTCTCAGGGTGCCATACTAAAAAGGAGAAAAAAAGCAGCTGCCCCCTCCCATTCACTGTGGAGTAGTGAAAGACATGGCTCTCTGCAACATGGCAAACAGAAAGCCACCAGCAGCCCGGGAAGGTGCCCAGTGTGTCTGCTGAGAGAGGACACCACTCCAGCAAGGCTCAGATCACTGTGCACATCAGAGTACACCACTCCAGCAAGGATCAGATCACACAGGATCCAGCTAAAACATTTCTCTGGCTTCCAGAGCTGCTGTAAACCACATGGAAATACACCATAGCTATCACAGTGTATCACCATAAGTGATAGCTAACATATGCCCAGGAATTCACGAAATGCCAAGGGATGAAAAAATATTTTTCATATAAACATCAAAAAATGAACCCGCACTATAACAAACCAAATATTTACTTTGGCAGAGCATATCTTCTAGCAAAAAAACCTGCAATAATGTTAAGCATTTAAAGAGACATACTGCAACACAGATGCTGAAAATAACTTTGTAGGGCTTCCTGCCAAAGTGGAAGAACTGTGCATCTACCAGTGTAACAAACATGAACCAAGAATTTTTATGGAACCACTAAACAGAAACTTTGAACTATCCAAACAAAAGATGGCTGCTTGCTTGATAGTGAACTCATTTTTTCTTCTGCTAAAAATTCCAAGCACTACAGTTTGCAGAGGATATACTACATAAACGAAGAACACCAACACAAGTTAGAACTGAGTCTTTCTACTTAACTCCTCAAAGATCATTTCCTAAAGTTCCAGTTACTTAAAAGCAGTTTACAAAGACTTCAGCAGTAATTCCCAGCTCTAACACACATGCAGAGAAGCACTTCAGGATGAGTTTTACTGCACCTTACTATTACTATTTAAGCCAATCAACTTCGAGTTACCAGCACATATTCTACTTCCACCTCCCAAAACTGAATTCTCATGAACTTCCAAAACAATCATCATTTGAACAGCTGTATCTAGATAGATCTAGGAAAACCAAAGTAAAAATTAAGCGACATGCTGTGGCACAGGTGCACACACAACTTAAATAACCTAGAGCACCCTAAAGGTTCCCAGTTATGCATCCAGACAGTTGCAGCCCTTAGCAAACATACCACAAGAACCCTGCTTCCTTCTTCCAAGCTATTCAGTGTGTCCAAAGTCTGATTTTTATTCTTGCATTAAGTACCAAGAACTCTGTGAGTAAATGATTCCTTTTTAAATGCTCAGCTGTAGCTAAAATAGCTTATTACAACATTTACTGAGGGTTGATATTTCATAGTTGCCAATATCTAACTGCTTTCCTAAGAAATTACAGTCTCAACAAGTTATGCAGCATAAAGCAAGCCAAGGCCCCAGCTGGCACAAGGATGCATATTTATTTTTGTGAAGGTTATGGTTTTGGTTTGTGGCTGCATTAAAAAAAAAAATCAGTTAAAAAATCAACTTCTTTGCAAAAGACAGTGAGCAGTTTCCCACACAGGCAGATCTAAAACTGGCAGCAGGCATCCACAGCCCTCAGTACAGGTCTTTTTTGATTCCTGAGTTAAAATTATCACAAGGCTCACTTACAGAACCAGCACAAAGCTGGAGTACATTGGCAGCACCTTGCCACACTGGCTCAGACACACGGGCTGGGATGGAACACAACAGCTGTGAATTCCATCCACTGCTCCACACAGGAGAGACCCGCCCCCCACGCCGCAGCACCTGGCTTTTGCACTGAGGACCTGACCCGGCACCTGCAGGGCAGCAAGATAAAAGAGGGTACTTGTAAACAGCATTTCTCCAGGCACTGGCTCCCTGTGCTGCTCTGACCACTCACTCAGATCCACCTTCTGCCATCCCCACGTGCCCCACGGCTCCAAGTCCTCCCCTGGATATGGGAGCTGAGTCACTGCTCCCCTCGCCTTCCTCTCAAACGCGTTTAAAGGTATGTCTTGGTATGTGCTCAAAAATCGTCGTCCATGAGGAGACAATATTAAGCAAAGGATTTAGAGGAGGACAAAGCTACAGATCCACAGTCAAGCCAAGAAGGGAGTGTCAGCATATCACAATACACAGCTGCATGAAATCACAGCACATCAGCAATACACATCATGCATGAAAGCAAAAACAGTAAAGTTTTGGGGTATTTTCATGTTGCAAGTATGTATGTTTCAACAAAGTCAGCACTGAGTTAATTTCCTGGAAAGCACAGATTTGTATTTAGCAAATATAAAGTAGAAGCCAAAAGCATCGATTTTGATACAAAAAAAAAAAGTGTAAGAGAACCATTTAAAAGTCAAAAAATTATCTGGCTATTGTGGTTTTTTTCTTTTCCCATACAAGCCACTTGTGAGACCTTGTTTAGAGCACTGTATTTAGTTCTGGGCATCTGGCCAGCTGACATTCACATTCTGGAGCTGGTGGAGTGAGGAAAAATAGTTTTGGGAAAAGTCCCTTAGAAAAGAGTTGTGTCTGTCTCCAAGCATGTATACATGAGACTGGGGAGGTGACTTATTGTCTCTCACCAGAGTCCATCTGTAGTGCTCTGCCAGTTGTAAAGGAGCAATAACAATTTGCAGCAAAAGATTTGTCCTTTAGTTTCTGAATACCATACAAAACAATCCAATACTTTCAGACTTTTCAGGACTCGGAAAGACACAACCTGCTTTTGTGCAAAGCAAGGCTTTTACTCTTCAAAGACAAGTTTTAGATGAGACATTTTCCAAGAACATTCATTTACAAGGCTGTCTTGAAAACCCTGTTCCAAGATCAGGAGGAAAAATGCACTTCCCTTTTCTCATCCTACCCTTTCATTATACACAGTGTTCACAGACAGACCAGAATCCTCCCCAGTGCAGCATCATTACCTGTTTTCTCTCACCATTCCCAACACAAATGGGTGCACTAATTCCGAACAGTATATGAAGATTACATACCACAAAACACTGTTCTTCCTGCCAGAGGACTGGTAGGACCCCAGGAACTTCCTTTTGCTACGTTCACTCTACCATGGTGAGATCTTCATACTCCTCTCCCATATTCATGCTGATGGCAGAATCCTCACCAGCTCCAAAGGAAACAGTACAGCACTAATGCACAACAATTTTCAACTGAGCTAATTGTTTAGATCAAAATTTCAGAAAAAACAGAACAAACCTAATGATAGAACATGACTGCAGCTCCACAATTTCTTTTCCTTTATGTGTAGTTTCGCTCTGCTGATCTCAAGGCAGAAATATGGCTTCAGCCATCCCGTAAAATTTTCAATTTTACTTAAAAAAGTAAACAATGGGGGTTTTGTATGCAGGCTCATAAGATCTACATAAAGCAACCAACAGTTACATGGGTAAAGCCAAGCTTTTGGGCCTGATTCAGCATTCACAACAGCATAAATTCAGAAGCAACTCCCTGAAGTCAATAAAGCATGAAACATACTATCAACAGAGGAGAACTAGGCCCACCCTCCTTTGACTAAAGAATGATTCTCAAAAAGAATGGACTTCACAAGCATGAGAGAACCTGGGAATGCTATGCTACATTATTATGTTTTTTGTTTTGCCTGAAAACTTCAGGCAGCAACCCTCAGCTGAAACAGCCAGCTAAGAGCACCTCCATGCGGAGACTCTTGCCCTGCCTGCTCAGGCCCAGAGCAGCAGTTGCACTTCACCCACACTTTTCCCAGCAGCACAATGCCTGAATGAGAAAAGGACCTGTGCTTCCACACTGCACAAACCTCTGCCTCTGTCTTGCCAGTCACATCATCAGCTGAGACGGGATGCTTTTTGGGGCAGAACGTCCAGCATGGAGGCAGCCATGGACTGCTGTGGTGCACCTGACAGGTCCTTCACCACCTTTTATTTTTGCAGCAGCCTTGTAGAACAAGGAGGCAGAGAAACTACTGTGTGCATTTGCCTTGGTCTACCTACAAAAGTCCTTGAAGGCAAATTAACATAGGCTGGGTTATAGCACAGCATATCTCTCCTGCCTGGTAAGGATCACACAGGACCTGGACCAAAAGCAGGATCAAACCACTTCAGACTCTACAGCCAAGAATTCAAAGCAGCAGCAGCAGCAGCAGCTGCCCTTCCACAAACCAAGTCATGGTTCACAGCAGCTGAGACAAAGAAAATTCCATGTCCCTGCCAGCTCTTTCTCCTTGTTCTGCTCCAGCAGATGCTGGAGATCTGCAAATGCTCAGGACTCTTGAATACATATGGTAAGGTGAACCAGAGCACCTCAGCACTGGGTAACTGCAGATGGTAGAGTATCAGGTATACCAGTAATGTCCACAGTAGTCCTAGTCTGGACTAGGACTATAAGCACCATAAATTCTAGGAAGCATGCATGACCTCCTTTGTAGCTGCCAGTAATGTGCTCCATGACAAGACACGGCATAACTGTATTGCATTAAGCGTCTTGATGTAGCATTTAATGTATCAGGAGAAATTTCAATGTTCTGACGACATGTATTGGAAAACTAGAGGCTCGTATCCATCCAATTCATACTAAAACATCTCTGTGTTTTGCTACACAGTGATTCAATGTAACACAGGGTACCAAATATTCAGTTATACTTCCAATCCCTCTCCTGATAGGCATTAGTAGTTGAGTAAGTGACTCAAACAAAAAAAATGGTAACTGGCACGCTTGACCCTGCCTAGCATTGTTGCCACAGCAATTCCTCACTGAGGAATTTCAGAGGGGTTTTTTTTGAGACACATCTTGAGAAATCTCCAATTGCGTATTAGAGGTACGCAAAGCCTCTCACTTTCTTACTCTTAAACCTCTTGCTCTCAGATCTGTATGGTATGCCAAGTATTTATTACAGCCACAGGCAAGAGGTACACAACCACAGAGCCTGCAATACATTTGACCACAGAACCAGTTTTCTGTGTGTTGCTCCAGCAATGTTTGAAGTCACCACGTCTGCAAAGTAAGAGCACGATTTTGTTGGCGACCCCCTTTCTCCTCCTGATACAGAGTCTCTTAGTGATCCTACAGTAACAATAAACTGTGGCTGCGGTTTAGTGAGATGTTAAGAAAAGACCTGAGTCCGGATCTATTTGATACAGTACTCCACCAATCCCTGCTGCTGATGGGAGATTAATTACCTCATCGCTACGATGTGACAGCCACATTATTCTCCTACATAACAGCAGCTCTTTAACTGCTATGGTAACAGTGATATTCTTTCTTTTTCAAGGCAGTAGGCCCCTTCTGAAAAAAATTCAGCCACCCTACTATTAATTCAGTGTCTCAGTAACCACTGCTTGAACTAGTAGCTTTAAAAACAACTCAAAAATGCCCCGGTAGTTAAGTAGAAGAGCCAGTCTTCTACACCAAGTGCAACAGGAGCCACTCCTCCTGGTCCTGCCAGCCACACACCAGAACACCTATCCAGCTGCCCACTCATCAAATGCCTCAGTGAGGGTGGGAAGAAAGGACACTGGAGCAGAGTTTCACACAGACACCACAACCACTTTCCTAGAGGTGGAGTAAGAGACACTGAGCTGGCTGGGAGTGCAACAGGGTCACAGAATGATCTACCACACTCACTCACAAGAGCCTCCAAGACACAGTATCCAGCTGTGCCAGCAGCACGGGCTGCCAAGAAACTCCTGGCCAGTACAGCCTCATCCCACTTCCTCCTGCTGATCTAATTAAATAATCAAATCCTAAAGAATCAATTGGTATTTCTGGAGCTAAACAGAGCTGAAACTGATGAACCTTAATTTAGATCTGGCCTGAGGAAAGTCAAGGGCTTGGTTGCATGGCTATACTGGTATACTTTTACCACAACAAAACATTACTCATGGAACCAGTGCAGACACAGCTGAATTGAACACAGAGCTGCTGTGGAATAGCAGAGTCACGGCTGTTGAGCCCTTGCTTTTCCGAGAAGTGCCCCCATCAGCCTTCCAGCCCCCACCTGGCAAACACACACCTCTGCAGGTACCATCGACTCCACTCACGCGACCAGTTTCTCACCTGCTACCCCAAGCTATCCTCTGAGGGAGAAAGAGCTCCAGCCAGCACTGTCCTGTTCACCCCCTGGGCTTCTGCTGTCACGCAAATACCTTTTGGAAATTCTGTTCTGCTCACTGCTTATCAACTAAGCTGGGCTGGCAAAAGCAGAAAAAGACGTTCCTTATTTAACAGGGCTTAAGAGTTACACTTTGGGAAATCAGCAAATAAAACAAATGAGAGGTGAGTAGTCTTGAAAGATGAGAAGACGAGCTCACAGCGGAAAATACACCGTCTGCTTTTCTACATCTACCACATCACACCTGCGCGACCTAAACGAAACTTTTGACATAATACCTACAAGGAAACACTTCAGAAGAGGACGCAGCCAGACATACACCGCATCCCCACGTTTTAGGTCCCAGGGGCCCCCGTTTCAGCCAGCAAAGGGAGCGGATGCCCGGACGGAAGACTCCTCGTGGAGCAGAGGTTGCCCACGGCGGGCGCTGCCGCGGCAGTGCCAGGGCCAGGGCCGCGCTATGGGCTCCCACCGCGCTCCCTTCACGGGAGTCCCCAAGGGGACAGGCAGGTGGCGGGACGGACACCAGCAGGGTCCCCAGCCGGGGGCCCGCGGGGACCGGCCCCACCCGGCCGCCCTTTGCCGGGAAAGGGGCAGAGTCTGGTGAGAGCAAGGCGAGGACAACGCTGCCCTGCGGCACCGGCGGCTGCCGCGGCTCGGCTGGGCCCGCCCCTCCCGCTCTCACTGCGCTTTCGCGGGGGCGATTTCGATCGGGCCCCGCGAGCCGCACAGACGGCCGCGAATCCCGCATGGCCCGGTGCCCCTCACTTCGCCTCACCTCGCCTCCAGAGCGTCAGCGGCAGACAGCGAAGTCGGAACCGCCCCGGCCG
>JBBMKD010000145.1:5553853-5668326 GCA_037834095.1 Argya squamiceps | reverse complement strand
AAGAAAGAAAGAAAGAAAGAAGGAAAGAAAGAAAGAAAGAAAGAAAGAAAGAAAGAAATGCCCCTGTCACTCACTCTCTGTCCAGGGCTTTCTGCCACAGCAGAGATGGAATTACAGCGCTGGAGGAAACTCAATGAAATAATGATTACCCTTTGGATTTAATTAGCACAGAGCTGAGGTGGTGTTGAACAAGCATGTCTCTACATCAAAACATTCCTCGTGGCGCCAGGGAGCTCAGACCCAAACCACTCATGCCTGTCAGGCTCAAACCAGGAATAGAGGGCAGAGACCTGGCTGTTTTTTCCCTCCCCATGGTGCCAAGCCAAGCCAAACAAGGGCACATGCCTCACCAAGGACATGGGGTCAGGGATGGCCCTTCAGCCATCTGATGGGTCTGGGGCTGGAGGACCATGGCTAATCCTCCAGGAGCACTTTGTCATGCTGTGCACTGCACAAACTTACCAAGGGTGCTATCCTTACTCCCAAAAGACTGGGTGGTGCTGAAGGAAAGACAACTTCATCATGGGGCTTCATGTCCCCTATCCTTCAAGCTACAGCTCCCACAGAGAGATAAATTCTGCCCCTGTGCCAAAAAGCCACCTGTTATTGACACTTCACGGGGAATTAGTAAGTATGGCAGTATTTCCATGACTGAGACACGGGAGAAGCATCTCTGAGACATCCAACCTTCTCCAGCAACCAGGTGGGGAAAGGACAGAGGGACTGGGAGGGCTGGGAGAAAGCCTCAGAAATGAAGCAGGGCTGTAATGGAGGCTCAGGAGGTAATTACAAACTCACCTCTTGTCTGATTTGATTCCAAACTCACCTCCTGTCTGATTTGATTCCAAGGAAAGCACTACTAGGAAAGCTGATTTCCCTCTTCTTTTGGCCATAGGCTTTGTTTCTGGTGCAGGACAAGACCTCAAGAGAAGAGTGCTCAGGAAGACTGAGAAAACCCAGCATGACCAGGGAGTTCAGAAAAGCTGTTATCCCCAAGTGCTTGATATCCCATGTTTTCCAAAGCCAGTATCTTCCTTTCCCCACTGGGAAAACTAAGGCAGAAAGCACAGAGCTAGGATCATCATGCACCCATAAGACTTCCCACGACACCAAACATCAGCAAGAATAAGATCCTGCCTGTTCATGTGCAATGGACACCCTGCAAGACCAACCCTGCAATTATAAAGGCCAGTAATGGGAAGATGTTGGAGGTGAGTAAATTAAGGCAGGATTGATTCACTTGCAGACAGAATATAAACACTCAGAGGGAATGGCAGATCTTGGGTTTCTCAGCAAGGTTGCTGAGACCAAGAAGAGAAACACAGCTCTTTTAATTTTAATTAACTCTTTTCATTTTAAAAGATTTCATGCTAATAGCTATACTTACATCAAGAGCTTCTGCTCAGCCACAGTCAGGGAGATTTTAGAAATTGCTCCTTTCATACCCATGGAACAGGAGCTCAGCAGTGACGTGTGAGCAGCACTTGACCACTTCTGTCCTGATTTTCTGTCCAGTCCCAGTATCATAGAATCAGGGAATCATAGAATGGCTTGGGTTGGAAGGGAGATTAATTATCTAGTTCCAACAAGTCTGCCATGCACAGGGACACCTTCCACTGGGCCAGGTCACCCAGGGCCTCATTCAGCCTGGCCTTGAACACGTCTGGGGATGGGGCTTCCACAGCTTCTCTGGGCACCTTCCTCTTCCTTTTTATTACAGCTACATCTACCCTGCATGGGTTTGGCTTTAATCCTACAAGTATTTGTGATGATTTGGGCAGCAGTGTGTGAGCACCATCCCCTAAATCCAAAAGTTCCCTGCTCATCCTTCCATCACCTGGACATATTTGTTAACAGCTTGGTAAGGTAATCACAGTATAAATCATGCTGCTCTAGCTACATGTGCAGCCCTTGAGATCCTCACACCATGATGACAACACCAGATAAAATCCACAGGATGCTGAAGGATTTCTTCATCCCTCTTACCTAGAATTTTCCTAGGATACACAGAAAAGGAATTTGATGGTTCCCACAGCTTATTACCAGGGGGCTTACAGTAACGAGATGCACACTCTATTAAGTCTAAATGAATAACATTGTTGGCTACAGGGTCTGCTGAGTGCTGGCAGCTAATCTCAGATGGTGTGTAACTGTGGTCTAAGGAAAGATCATTTTAAAAGTGTGAAAAAAATTACAGCTAATTGCATTGTCATAACATTAGCACTGTAGTTTCCAAACACATAAAACTAAAGGTTATTGTCACTTCTGGCAGCATCCAGCATCATCAGACAGGGCTGAAATTTCCAAATTTTCCTATTTAATGGGACTCTGTGGAGTGTTTTCCATGGCCTGGCCAAGCATGACTCTTCTGCTGGCTTGAAACAGCCAGGGGGCCAAGTGTGACTTTTCGGTTTTTGTTGTCAAGGAAGATATTCAGCCTTACCAGAGGGAAGACAGCCACACTCAGCCCCAGAGAAATTAAATGAGCCAAAAGCACTGATTTTTTTACTGGATTAAGGAACACACTTCATTGTCCTCTTACCTGCATGTCCAAGAGTTGAGCCTGTCTATTAAACCCTCCTCCATAAAGATGATTTTTGCTCTGTCCCATGGTCTGTAAGCAGAGGAGTTGGAGCTGTTTCTCTTCTTTCAGCCAAGAGAAGGATTTTATTCCTTTAAAACAAACAGCTGTCTGCTTTATTTTCCATCTTGCTATGCTCCCCCTTCTAGAATAAATAGGATTCCACCCTTGTCCAGGATGGATCTCAAGATGCCACTCCTAATCAGAAATGTTTTCAAGAGAAAAGAGGAGATATTAACTTCCTCATCAATCATTTGCAATGAAAGGGGTGGTGAAGCTAACAATTTTAAATTGTTACTTTGGCTATTCCTTTAATGAGAAGGAACAGGTAATTAGTTTGACCTTGAAAATCACATTATTCTCCTTGAGCCAGGGGAAAGAAGTTATGAAGGATTGCCTCAATTCTTGCTAAGCAAGGGGTGAAGTTACCAAAGACTGACAGGGTCAGTAGTTAAATGGGTATTTAATAACAGGTAATATCTAAATGAGGCATTTGCTCTGTTACCTGACTCATTTGCTACCACCTAAGTGAAACATAGAGTCGTAGAATATGCTGAGCTGGAAGGGATCCACAAGGATCATCAAGTCCAAATCCTGCCCCTGTACAGGACCACCCCAAGAATGACACCATGTGCCTGAGAGCATTGTCCAAACACTTTTTGAACTCTGGCAGGAAAGTGTTTGTTCTTGTGCCTGGTTTTCCTTGTCTTTTATTTTATGGATAGGTTAGGGCCCTTGGGGGTGATTGCCATTCCTTCTTGTGAAGGCAAATGCAAAGGGTTGGAGGTAGGGATATGGGTTGTCTTCGCACCCAGAATTTTATTCAGAAGTCAGTGGGCCTTGGTGAGAGCTGCACAGTGCAGAGCCACAGAAGTTATGCCCTCAAACCAAGATGGTTCTAGAAAACAGCCTTCTGTATTTTCCCAATGGAGCAAAGTAGAGAGATCCTCAAGGTTCACCTCTGAGCCTGCTCCAATGCCTCATGTAATCCCAAAGCTGAGTTACACTGAGCAGAAGTCTTTCTGATTTAAAGCCATTCTGAGTTATTTGAGAAGACATCCTGCTATGACTGTTGAGGGTCTCTATATCATGAGAGAGCTGAGCATGTTGGACCAAAAGCAGAGACAGCTCAAGAGTTGGTACAAGAAGCAACAGCAGAAGGCAGGGATTTGTTTTATCCCACAAAGGTATCCCCATTCAAGCTGGCAGCCCAGACTCAAGGGAGGGACTGCTGTGTGTGAATTAGCTCATCCAGGATTGGACATCTCAAGAGGGAGGATCATACCAGAGAAGTATTTTTTTTCCCTCCACTGACTATTAAGGAAATCCATGGTGACCAGCTCCATGATGATCCAGAGAGATGAATCAAGTCCCACCATGGGGTTGTTCAGAGAAACAATTTCTTCCAGAGCAAATGCAAAAAGAAATTACTCTCATTGTCCTTCTGATTCCTCATAGTTTCTAGATTTTTTACTGTTCTACCTGGTTTTCCCTGTGGAGAAAAAGCACAGGCAAAGATGGAAACAGGAATAAAGCTATGAGCAAAGCCAATCTGTTCTCTCCCTAACTGGTCTCTTTGCCAACAGCTACCAAAGGAGGCAGACTGGAGAAAGAACAATTTAAGAATTGAAGGGAAACTGTGCAGAATCTCACTTTATGATTGACTGTTTCAGAGACTGATGCTCTGGGTGGGTGCTGTCAGATGTGTCTTAAAGGTTAGGACTGAAATTCTCCTCCAGAAGAGCTGATTTGCAACTTGTCACACTGAGTTCTGCTCTTTCCCCTATCACCTGGAAAAGGAGACACACATCAGCATCATCTGTCACCTCTGCTCACGAAAACAGCATCCAAATGAGTTGGAATATTTGGGCAACAGTAAGGTCACATGGTAAAAGGCTGAGGCTCTGATGGAAACTGTATCTGCTACAAGCCCATAGAGCAGCATCACACACAAGCTTGAATGCCAGATATACTTGAGCTGTAAGAAAGTCTGCTGTGAAAGGTATGTGAGAAGTAGATTCTTGCTCTTCTGCCATTTATTTTCTCCCAGGTTGCCCCATTTATGCCAGAAACTTCCTAGAGAAAAATCCAGTTCGGTCTGGCACAGACAGATGCTATGATGGTCCACCCAATATTTGAGCTTTGTCTAAATTTGCCTGCTGACCCCTCATATTTCCAGCCAAACAAATTAATTCATTGATTCACAACATCCCAGTTGGAACTACTGCTTGGCATAAATAAAGCCCAAAGGAAGTTGTTTAAGAACTGGAAAGGGAAGGTTAAACAAAACTATGCCATTGTGAAGGAGGTGGTGGGTTTGGTGGGATAAGGAGCTGCTGTTCTGCAGTGTAGGTGGAAGAGAAGACTTGGTTCTGTGGGAATCTGAGCTTGCCACTTTTCTCTTTTCATTCACACCAACCAAAGCTCAGAGATCTTGCTGTGGGAAGATCTCCACTGCCAGCTGTCAAAATATTGAACACTGAAGACCCAGTAAGACTGTGCTCAGGTCTTTGTCCAAAATATGATCTCTGAGAAGTCTACTGAGGAAAGAGGGGGCAGAAAACTGTGATTAGCTAAAGCGTAGGAGCCTGAAGCAGAGAGAAGTGTAAGCGCACAACCAGCTCATTCATACTGCACTGCTTCCTTCCTTCTGGGTTGGACATACTCTAAAGAATGCCTTTGCTGAACCTGGCCATAGTCCAAGGTAATTTAATCGACTGTTAACACAATTGCAACTGATAGCAGAAGGTATTTTTTGGTCTCCCCTGAAGGTCCTATGGCTCTCATCCATCTTCACCTACCTACCACTGCATCTGGGTGGCCACACCAGCCTGCAGCCCCCCTCCAGAGGTCTCCTGCAGCAGAGTTTGGGTCAGGGAAATTTCCCCATAAACCTCCTTGTTTGCAAGCATTTTGTTGATCAGGCTTTGCCCTAACAGGAAAGGAGCCCAAATATGTGATGGAGTCGAACTGGAAGGTGGGCTGTGAGCAACAGAACAGAGCAAGGCTCAAGAGTTGTAAGAGAGGAGCAGAAATAGGGTGTGCACAGGTGTGATTTGTGTATGAGAGGTGGGAAAGGTGTATGTGGGAGAGAAGAGAGCAAACACACAGCTGTGGGAGGGAACAACATAGAAGCATGTGTTTGAAGGAAAGCAATCCTCAAACCCCATCCCAATTTGTTTCACACAAATTTCTCCCCGTACTTGTTAGAAGGGAGCTGCCCTCCAGCACGCAGTGGCAACCACCCACTTACACCTAATCCGTTCAGTAAGCCACCAAACAACTTCCCCAGGGAGGACAATCATTGTGGATCTAATTAAAGCTTGTCACGCTGCTCTGCTCTGCTGACCAGCCTCTGTGTGAATGAGATGACCTCCATTAATTTTATCTGACAGTGATCATTGCCTCAGGGCCAAATCCCTACATGGGACTTGACGCCCGCCAAGAGATGGACAAAACAGCCAGAGCTCTGGAGGTGCAGGAGGGAAGAGGGACATGGAAACCCCAGTTATGCCCTGGATGGGTCTGGCTGTCTCCTGTCCCAATGGGCTGAGGACACTTCCTGATACCACATTGGAGAGACAGCAGGGTGCCAGAGCAGAGCAGACAGAATTGTCTGGAAAACTCAGTCTCCTCTACACAAAAAGCATCATCAGCCCTCTTCTAGGAACACAGGACCAGCTCACACTGTCACCAGAGCAGTCTTTCAGAGAGTAGGTGGTTATTATTAAATGATAAATCTAGTTAGATGTGGAACAAAAATCTAAAGGTATTATCTACACTTTGTTAATAATCACTAGGCAGATGTTTCTATCTCCCTACCAGCTTTGGGAAAGGATTTTGAGGCAGATCCTCTCCATCCATGCTCCAGGGCCTCAAAGACTATAGCTGCATTCCTGTACCCATCCCCTGCACAGAGTTGTGTCAGGGCTCGGTTCTGTGCTAACCATGTCCTGGCAACAGCTTGGAGCACCATGAAAATAGAAAAAGGCTGGCCTAGAAAGAGCTGTCCAGCATGACAGAGAGATAAAGAGACACTGTGCTACAGCCCCTGCATCTCTGGTTGTGGTCCCTGATGGTCAGCAGAACAGGGGGTTGAATATCACTGCCCTCATCTGCCTATTGGGAATGGTTCCTGCCCCATGTTATCCCTTGAAACTCGCTCAGAAGCTGAGCAGAGATGTGAGCTAAGCCACAGTCCAATTTGGTAACACAGCAACAGATAATTGAATGGTGCCCCAGGCCCGAGAGAAAACCCTGGCACTCGTTAATTGATTAACATGGAAAAATGGAAGCAGATCTTTGATCAAATTGTCCTTCATAAGATCTCTGAAGGAATGAGAATTGTGAGAATGAGAGAGGAATCTCATTAACCAATGTAATTTATTAGTAACATTTAA
The DNA here is from genome assembly GCA_037834095.1 of Argya squamiceps. Taxonomy (NCBI): domain Eukaryota; kingdom Metazoa; phylum Chordata; class Aves; order Passeriformes; family Leiothrichidae; genus Argya; species Argya squamiceps. The sequence continues at coordinate 5,661,345 of JBBMKD010000145.1, read as the reverse complement.
ATAGTCCTTCTGAAGACACATACACCCCTTAGGAGCATCAAAGAACTGGGAAACTGTTGTGCATCTTCAAGTGGCAAACATGGGCCTGGGAGACCTCTGAGAATTTGGTAGTTCCATTGTGCATCTAAGGTTGAATCAGTGTGAGTCACTTAAAAATTCTGTAAATTCACAGGTAAATAACCAGGAACACACACACACACACAAAACCACACACATTGCTCTGTGTGGCAGCAAGACCAGAACTGTAAACCTCTAAGAGCCTCTGACAACATGAGATCTCAGCTTGTTATTCTGTTGTCAGAATCCAATTCCCTTTTTAATATAAAAGCTTTTAAAATAATTTTCTTGTCACAATGTGAAGCCCATGTAACTCTCTCAGGATCGACCTCCACACCAGAATCCACAACTCTCTCCAATCCAAACAAAAATATGCATTGCCAAAATCCAACATTCTGATTAGCATGAGCAGTTAATCATCACTTATGTCCCTGTGGTTAATTTAACAAGTGTCTGTTGTACAGCAAACATTCCACCTGCTCTGATTCCTCTCTGCTTGCAAAGTCCTGTCTGTGGAGGGGCTGGGCATGAGGGCTATGAGCTGCTCTCTTGGCTCACAGGCTGCATCTCCAAGCCGTCCTGCCCGCTGGGCACTCAGGTGATTTGTGTGACATCCTTGGCCTGGGGATTTACAGCCCAGCTTTAAGTGTGAGAAACTGCAGCTGAATCTTGATTAAATTTTTCTTTTCCATTTCTGCCCTCATTGCTGAGGGAAACAGTTTGAAGCTATGGCATATAGGGTCATTACAGATATCTAGTCTTGGAATCCAGAATCTGTGGAGAAAATGTGGGGGCTTTTCATTTTCTTTTGAGCAGACACTCAGAGCAATTTGGTATTGTAATCCAGGTTTCATCTGGTGAAGCAGAAACTGATCTCATCAGGACCTAGGTATCAAACTGTGGGGTCACATCTAGGATGTGAGTGAGTGATTCCTTGAGCTCATTTAAAGTGGTACAGAAGACGAGAGCTGTGACAATCTCTCAGGAACTACCTGAAGACTGGAATTACATGAATAAGACCTTAGAAAAACACAAAAACCAGAAGGTGGGAAGCAATGTTCAGTTGCTCAATTCAGCCAAAGTCACTTGACTATAGCAAGAGTATTCTGACTCCTGATAGTCTATCTGAGAGTGAAATAACAAAATATTTTAGAGTCAACCAGTCTGAGATGATTCTTATGCAGCCATACAAATCCAGGTATTTGTGAGGCAGAGAACAACGATTAGTGGGTGCTTTGATGCTTCTGAAAGGTGTTTTAAGAAGACATGAAAAACCTGTTATTGAAGAAGGTTTCCTGTCAAGCCAGCTTCCAAGAAGGTAGACTTAAAGCTCATTCCTTGGTGATGGTGATAACCAAGACATAAGACACCCAAGATTTTGTTTGATAGTGTTTGATAGGAAAACAAGTAAACAATAATCAAAGGAAAGAATTTGTGAGGGAGGCAGAGGGTTGTTTTGTCTCTTTCAGGCTGCTGACTAGGAGTTGGTCTCAGGCAGGAGATTCAGGTTGCCACATTTTTAGTGTAAAGACTGACTCCGTTCAGTATCACCTTTTCTAGTATCACCACTGAATTTCTGCTTGTCATCCTGAATCTGAGGAATCTGGTTGCTTTTCCTTGGGCTACTTTTTTTTCCTAGCACCTCTGCATTGTTTATTGCACTAATTGTCTCCTGTGTCAGGCAATTTGATTCTAACACTGATGATGCACTGCATCACCTCAAGATAACTTTACCAACAACAATGGGCTAGATTCTTTGTTTAATGAGAGCAAGAGCCCAGTTAAACCAATAGCTGTAGCTTTTACCTTAATGGTAAATCAACCAACTTTCCCCATCTGCAGATCCAGCCATATGATGCTACATGAGGCACCAAGTTACAATACAGCAATGGAAAATCAAGGCTACTTAATACCGTCAGGTTTTATTACAGAAAAAAAAAAGTTCCTTTGAGTTGGAATTACAACAAAGATATTCATGTTCTGATCTGACTCCTCCAGCTCAATGTATTATATTTGGAAGATAGAAAGATAATAATTCTATGTGTAAAGAATGTCTGGCAAACTGCCAGGGGGTTTTTTGGGATTGTTTTTTATTTTCCTTTTAATTGCTGGAAAGTAAGATGGGGAGCTGGCTCCCTACCTAAGAACTGGAGCTAAAAGCATTTCATTATGAGAAATAACTTAAGCAAACATCCTTCCCCTATCTCTCACAGTTCCTTTAGGCTCGTTTTGATTTATTTTTCTTCTTAAGACCAAATTCTGCATAGTTAATAAGCAGAGTGATAAAAAGAAAGCAATGTTCCATATCCAAACTGATGTATTTCTGCTCTGAGCACAATTTTACTAGCTTATCTCCTAAGGTCTCTCTGAACTTTCTCTGTTTTTATTTCCTTTGGTGGTTGGACATCAAATAGAAAGGAGAAAAAAGAAAATCAGGCTGAAAGGTGGGATGTCAGATGTGAAGATGTAGAGAAGGAAATGTATATGGCATGGTCACTGTAGACAGGCTGAGGGAGAGGCAACAGTGGTCTGCAATTGGCATTGGTTTGACAATGTAAGAATTTCACAGTCACTGCATTTACCTCCTATCCCACTCGTGTCCCAGTGTTTAAGGTCTCAACCTGCCATGACTCTGCCCTTGGGATGAAGAGGTGTTTTATATCATTACTGATGCTATTGATTGAGCCCTGCACATTTTGACTTTAAGTTCCTCTGTCTTATCAGTGCTTGCATGAATTATACTTTCCCTGGGAGCAGTAAAATTGTCCAGGCATAAAGTGATGAGCTCCGCCATGATGTGAGGAGATCACCCCAGTTTGCTGCTATGTCTGTCTACCATGAAGGTTCTCACAAAGTAGTTAATGGTCTCAGAGCACATGAATCAGGACCCTCTACATGAGGACTTAGACCCCTTTTTTGCTTTAGCTTTCAATACCCAAATAAACAAGCAGCCACAGATGCCATGCTCCTAATGCCTGAAGATCCAAGCACAAGGTCACATTACACTGTCTTGAGATACTGCTCATCAGCAGCCTGCAGATAATGAGGGGTAATCTAGTTTAGGCTCATCCTCTCCACTTGTGAGCTAAACTGAGATCAATAATAGTGCTTTTGCCTGGCAATGAGTTTACATCCAAGAAATTGCTGTGGCTCAGCTGGTTTGTTGTAATCTGCTCATGCAACAAGCACCGACCATTTCCACGGCTGCTGTAACAGCTTGCTCCAAGGACAGGGGTTACAGCTTGGCAGTGAGACCATTTAGCTTTAAAGCAAAGGCTCCTGGAAGAGCACCACTGCCTTTTAAGGCTAGAAGCAATAGACTCTTGACCTCCATTTGGTTCAACAGCTATCGCTGAGAACAAATAGGACTCTGCAGCCAGGATGTTTACAAAGCAGGGGGTAACACGTGGAAATGTCACCCCTAGTTTAATTCAGACCATAAAACCAGCAGATTTCTGCTTGCATTTTTGTGAGCAGGCATTCCTGACTCAAGTGAGTTAATGACTTTCATCTTGTTCTCCTGCATATTTGATATTCCACTGTCCTAGGGCATTTAAAGGAACTAGGTTGGGTGGTTGTTATTTTGCAGTCTACAATATTTTCTCTATCTTTCTTTATCTTAGATTTCACCAAAGGTTTCCATTTTTTCAGCCTATTAAACCCACCAAAGGGAGACATTTAAAAACACTGTTGTGTCACGCAGAGCTCTGTCGCAATGGATTTCACAGGCCACGCTGCCCCTATAAAAGAGGAACGGGATTTGGTCTTGCAAGACCTTGCTGAAATACATCAGTTTAATTAGGGAATATTTTGCAAAGGTGGAAAATAATTACTCTGCATACAAAGTGGAAATGACCAGAACTTGCCTCATTAATGTTGATTCACTGTAGCCAGCACACAGTGAGTAGAGACTGGAGCCCCCTGATGAATGGCACTCCCTTCAAGCCAACATACTCTGCATCCATAATGGCTGAACAAAGCTAATTTTATGGGAGCAGTAATCATGGGCAGGACCATGGGCAGGACCATGGGCACACAACTTGTACATAGACCAAGACCTGTGCAACCTCAGAGGCTGGAGCTTCAGTCATCCCTGAGGGGATGGCGCTTCCTACTCACTGCCCCCAAGGCCTTCCTGGATTCTGCTCTGGGAATCAAGCAAAAATGGCAAACTAAAGGAAGGGGAAAATTTGGGATTAAAATTGGGAATCGTCTTCAGTGAAGTCTTGGCTGCCCTTTTATTGCCACTGGTCTCAAAGCTTTGCCCTAGATCAGGTGTCTCCGATCACACTGTGAGTCTTGGCCCCTGGTGCAGGAATGGCACATGATCCACAGTACCTTTCAGCAGCAGACACAAGGGAAAAACACAACCCCACCCCACACATGCTTCTCCCCAATGGACAAATCAGTGTGTCCTCGGACAAATCACCTCCAATGATGGGGAGAACCAACATCATGGAATCTGAATCCTAAGGAGGATAGGATTTGCTGTCATCAACTGACTTTGTTGTCAGGACAGCCCAGAAGAGGACACCCCTGACAGAGGTGTTCGACCTGTACCAGACAAATTCCTTTATGGAGCTACAGACTCTTGTAAAACAGTTGAAATGGCTAAGCCTCCTGTTTCTAGTCTCCACCAGCCCCTTGGGGAGGTCCCATGGACTCACAAACATCAGTAGACCAAATGATTAAATTGATCTTCTTGTATATCACACAGGGGTGTGACCTGCAGAGAGAACCAAAACACTGCCCAACACCTCTGGGATTAGTTGTTGTGCTAAAATGATTTTTGTCTACATTTTTAAATACTTGGGAGAAAATCCTCTCACTGCTTCAGCACGAGGCTTGGTGAAGTTCTGGTGGGGCTGTATCTCAGTCCTTTATAATGAACATATAGGCAATCCAAGTCAGCGAGGGGTTGTCTCTTTATTTAGAGCCACAATACATCATCTTTCTTATCCTAAGGCAGGCACCTAAAATGGTTTGGGAAATTAAATTAGCAGTGGCCAGTTCTTTTCTCCTACTAAAAATGGGAGCTGAGGGTGGCTCAGTCAAATGGAGGGGAGATGTTTGCATTTAGATGTGTGAAGGAAAATAAAGTTAATCCCACCTGGTGATGGATGTGGCTTGCATAGAGCTGCACAAGAATGCAGGAAAAGAAGACTCTTGTATTGTATGTATATGTCACAGAAAAAGATGGAGATTGTGTTAAGAAAGCAAAGGAAGAAGCAGGAAAGAAGAAAGGAGCAAAGCCCATGCTCTAGGTGACCCAATGAGCCAACGGATCATTTTTGGAGCCCTTTGCCATTCAAATCATTGCATCTGAAATTCAGTCTTAATAACAACCAGGGCCTCTTTATGACCCTTAATCAGTGGTTGCTCCTTTATTCTGTGAAATAGGGTCACCTTCTGCTGCAGCACAGAAGGAAAACGTCTCTATTGCAAACTGGTTTACTGGGTACCAGTTTTCTTCCCTTCTTTCTCCTGAATTTAAATCAGCAGGAGACATCCCAAATAAAGACCTGCACAAGTCTTGAGGACAACTGAAATAAGCAGTGAGCTGTACTCTCCTCTCATACCAAAATTCATCATACTCAGAAAAAGCAAAACTGGAGGGCCATTTTTCCCCAGGGACTGAGTGTGATCTGAAAGACTGGATCCTTCACAAACCCAAGGATTAGTAAATGCCAGTCCATTCTGACAAAGAAATCTTTAGTAGTAAAATAACATTTTCCTTCCATGAGCAAAATGTTCCCTATCCAAGGAGAGAACCATTCATTTTCAGCCCAGTGGTACTTTTAATTTTTTTTTTCTTTTTTTTTTCTTTTTTTTTTGGGGGGGGGGTGGTTTATATGTAATGGCAAAGAAGAATAAAAGTAGGGAGAGCTTGGTGACTGCACTTATAGTGAGAAGTTTCTGATCAGCTCTCTGTCTGATGGCATCCTCAGATGGCTATGCCCTTTTGGAAAAAGCTCCTTTTTCACTTAACTCAAGGAATTGATCAGAGCAGAAACTCCATTTTAAATCAAGTTCTTTCTAACTTCTTTCCTCTGGAGAAAGGGAAACCAAATTCTTTGTGTAGGCAGTGATTCATATACACAGAGACATCCAAAGCAGCAAACAATAACTCGAGCATCTCTAGTTTTCAGGCTCCACATATCACAGTCATGTGTTCAAAGGTATTCATAAAAATTAACAATTTTCCATCTTAGAAAGGAGCTCTCTTTCTGACCTGTTGGGAACCACGTGATGCTGGCAGGCCAGCAAGACCCTTTTCATCTCAAATATCTACGTTTCCATCACTTTGCACATGTAATTTTGCACCTCATTGCTCCTAATTGAGTGGTTTTGAAAACCCACCCCACAGAGCTATAATTCTCTGCCATGGCCACAGTGTCAGAGAAAATAAGCTCTCAGACACTTCTGTCTATAAATAATTCTGCTGCCATGAGGTTATCCACAGGGAGTGTTGACAACTATCTCATTACTAGTGTATTTCTCCCTTTTCAATCAAATTGCTTGTTTCTTCCCCCAGCCTCTTCCCAAAAGCAAAGGTGCAGGATTGCAGCGCTTCCTAAACACCATTTTCAGTACCTTCTTCCTCCCACAATGGACACCACAGCTATCATGGGAGCTGTCATCTCCAGGATGGGACTCAGGAATGAGACTCATGTTAACCTGAAATCTTTCACAGCAATTTTCTGGACTGAAAGGATGTCAGGTCTAGGTCTAGTAACAAAGCCAAACTTCAGCTTGGGTAATTATATCCTGCTAACCCAAAGTCCCTCTTACAGTTTCAGCAGGACACCAGTCTTCTTGCTAATACTCTGCTCTGGTTTATCTCAGAGACAGATGCATTTTGGTGGGTATAGTGGTTTCAAGTTTGCCTATTTCTGTGTCTACTAGAATTATTTACTCTTTTTCTGCTGTGAGATAGGATTAGGAGACAAGTAAAGCAGGCTCAAAGCTTAAAAGGATATAAAGACAGGTTTATCAACACTCAAACCACTACACATAATTTGGGAAACAGAAATAGGTGAACTTGAAACCACTACACGAATTGGTTTTTCTGCCCCATTTTGACCTGAAACTGTCACAGTGGAGAAGGTGATTTCTGTAGATCTGGCCATCAAAACCAGTTGTGAGTTTTGGCACAAACACGATAATGTCTACTTTTCTCAGGTGAGCATCAACAGCCTGGTTTCCAGCAAGGAAGAGTTGTTACTGAAATGGAAGCTTGGAGCAACAATAATTCAGGTATTCACAGTGACTACTGAAGAAGAAGCTGAAAGTGGATAGATTTGGATTGACTATTAGGAAGGAATTCTTTATTGTGAGGGTGGTGAGGCATTGGCACAGGTTGTCCAGAGAAGTTTGTGGATGCTCCACCCTGAGAGTGTCCAAGGTCAGGTTGGATGGGACACTGAGGTCTAGTGGGCAGGATGGTGTCCCTGCTGAAAGCAGGGAGTTTGAAATGAGATGATATTTAAGATCCCTTCCAGACCAAACCACTCTATGAATCTATGATTCTAAGCTTCAAGGTCACAATATTTACTGTCTGACCCAAGCAACCATATCCCAGGCACTGCAGGCAAACCTTCACCTCTTGCTGTCACTTCCCCACAAACTACCACCATGAAGCAAATAGTGCAGCGCAGATGTAAAGGTTCGACACTTCTTTTGTGCAAGTCATCAAGTACTTGCATGCTCTGGTTTCTACCACCTTTATATTTAGTCTATAATTAAACAAGCAAGGGACATAAATAGCTGACAACTTAAAAGCACCATCTTACACTCTTTCCCTTGCTTTGTAAACACAGACCTTACTTCTCATGTAAACTACAGAGCACAGCTATAACTCACTCTCCCCAGCACTGCTGGTTTTTGCCTGAGTCCAGAGTATATTGTAATCAGCTGAAATGCTTTTTTTTTTTTTTTCCCTTGAAATTTGTCTTTTTATGTCAAAGAAAGTGGCTTTGCCCATCCTGAGGATTGCTGGGTACATCTCTGAGCTGGAACAGAGTCTTATCAAAGCATTGTGTTCAGGTCAAGGCAGTACAAGAATTTTTATTCCATATGTGAAATATGGAATAAAAAAGATGTGAGCCACCGTTTTTTATGAGTAAGTTAGAGGAAAGAACTAGTTGACCTCCTCCAGAACAGATCAGCTCTGCTGAAAGAAGTTAGTATGTTTGTCTTAGCTTGGACATCCCCCCTGCCAAGGAAAAATTCTGCTGATACAAAAGGCTCTGGAAGATGGAGTGATAGATGGAAGGAGCTGAAAGATGTGCAAGTGCACATCTAACTTTGAAACTTTGTCTTGAGCATTTGGGCCTACAGAAGATTCAAGGTGCAGTGCCTAGAGTGGGAAACTGACTAACTAGGTTCTTGTGCCAAGCTGCCCCTGCCCTGGGATATAGGGCAGAAAAGCTAAATTTGGGGTCCTTGAGCACCATCTGCTGGCACATTCCCCAAGAAGGAGCTGGGGCGGGATCGGACATTTCACCATGGCCAGGTCTGGGAGCAGAAAAAGGCTGCTGAAGGAATCCCAAGGTCTCCTTTAAGCCTCCATGGAGGAATGGAACAAGGGATTCCAGGATTTAGATATCTAAATTAGGTGCCTACACGTGCTGTGTTGGCCTTTAGGTTCTCATAGCAGCTCAATCTCCATAAGGCATTCTCAGTGATTACATCAGCCATCTTTTCACTCCTTTGTTGCCTTTCCATGCATCTTTCACCTGTATCCTATCTTTAAAATCACAACCACACAGGCCATATTGGCCTTGAATAGCAGCATGGCCCTTAAGTCCTGAAATAATCTCCTTTGGGTCAGATCAGGTAGGAGAGATCTGTATAGGGGATTCTTGTCTACTGGATCCCATCTTGTCCCCAGTTGTGGAGGTCACCTGTTCCACCACACCTGCAGGACAGAGGTCCTGCAACACCTTACAGCTGAGCTGTACAGTCAAAATTTGGTTCTCTGTAAAGTCACAGAATCATAGAATCATGGAATATCCTGAGCTGAAAGGAAATCACAAGGATCACCAAGTCCAGCTCTTGGCCCTATACAGGACTACCCCAAGATCACAGCATGTGCCTGAGAGCATTAATCAAGTGTTTCTCAAATGCTATCAGGCTTGGTGCCATGACCACTTCCCTGGGAAGCCTGTTCCAGTGCCCAATTACTCTCTGGATGAAGAACTTCTTCCCAATGTAAACTTCCCCTGAGGTTTTCCAACCTAAACTTCCCCTGACACAGCTTGATGCCATTCCCTCTAGTCCCATCATTGGTCACCAAAGAGAAGAGGTCTGTGGAACTAGAAAGGATATTTTTGTTCATGGGGACCAGTACTATCTTTCTTTCATAAATCCTTTCCTTGCACCTATAATTTAGATGGGGACACAATGTTGGAGCACTTCTAATATTCATGCAGAAAATAGTGTTTTGCTGGAAGGAGGTAAACTATCTGCATATAATAGCAGAGCAGAAGTGACTGAGATGACAGTCACAGATATGTAAGTGGCATATTGATTTTTACATGCTGCAAATAGCAAAAGGCAGTTGTCTCTTGATACGCTTGGATTAACAAAGTGCAGAATTTGGCACTGGAAATGTTGCTGCCACAATGCAGAAGATGGAAACATAGTCTCTCAGACACAAAGCAGGCTGAAGGAGTTAAATGCCTGCAGTCCCATGGAAAGCTGGCTGTGAGGCATTCATCAAATAAGAGTCATCAAATCATCCTCTATTGAGCCTTTCACTCTTTTGAGTTGTCTCTGTGCTACCATGAATCTAACACTGCAGGAAGGTGAGGAAGCAGTGCTGGAATCCGGGTGAGTCCCAGCTCTTGGGATTCTTCAATACAAGGAACTCTTAGTCTGAAGTTTTAACCACATTTCTAACTTTCTTATCTTGGGGGAAGAAAAAATCAAGAACCTGATACATCTCTTTCAGGGAAAAGAAAAAGGACAAAAAGTCCCAAATAGTTTATTGGCCCTAAACCAGAAAGGGATAATGAGCAGGAAGAATGCAGGGTGGAAACCACAGCCTCATCAGAGAATCACAAAATCACAAAACATGGCTGAGGTTGGAAGGGATGTTTGGAGTCCAACCTTGCTGCTGAAGCACCCAAGAAAAGAAAGCTCTAGAGATGCAGGAGACATCTCAGGATGTGAAAGATGCCCTGAGATGCAGAAGATGCCAGGATTCAAAACCTGATGTCTGAGATGAACCACCCCTATTCTAACCTATGCATGCTGCAGGATCCTCCTGCAATGTGGATAAGACACTTGGAGCCAGCAGTGAAACAAAAGCCCCGTACACAGGAACCCATTTTCCCAGGTACCAAGCAATAGGACATGAGGAAATAGTTTCAAGTTGTGCCAGGAGAGGTTTGGATTTGATATCAGGAACAATTTCTTCAATGAAAGGGTTGCCAAGCATTAGAACAGGCTGCTCTGGGATGTGCTGGAGTTAGCATCCCTGGAGGGATTTAAAGGATATGTGGATGTGGCATTTGGACTCATTGTTTAATGCTGGGTTAACAGTTGGACTTGATGATCTTAAGAGGTATTTTCCAACCTCAATGATTCTATGGAAATAAAGATCCACTGTGGCAGCTCCTTGTTGGCAACAGCACATGCAGCAAAGTGAGGAAATTTCAGGGCATTGTTCTTAATTTTAGACACCCACGTGGCACAGAACAGAAGTTTGTCCTAACTACGTTTTCAATAACTTTATGTAGGAACTAGTGACCCTGCAAAGAAGCACAAAGACACAGGTGAGCAGATGGAATTGGCAGTGCTGGATTAGCAGTTGGAATTGATGACCTTAAAGGTCTTTCACAACCTAAATGTTTCTATGATGCTATGATTTGAGTCCTCTTTTCAGACAGCAAGCACAGCTTAGAAACTGCTTCAGCCTTGCAGCCAAACCTGTTGAGCACCACTCAGCGCTGCTAAAATGAATGCAATCATAATACAGGTATCAAATAGAGGGGGGCCAGATTGGGGTGTGATGTACAGTGGTACCTCTTTGGTTTATTCAGTGCTGCTCCACCTTTGAAAAAAGTAGTAGGTCTGTTCATCTGGGGCTCTGAGCAACCTGGTCTAATGGAAGGTGTTCCTGTCCATGGCTGTGGGGTTGGAATAAGATGATCTTTAAGGTCAATTCCAAGTCAAACCATTCTGCCATTCTGTGATTTAGGAGCACATTATCTTCCTGAAGGGGCCATTGCAAACTGCAAGATAATCTATTTTCTTATCTTTCCAGAACCCCTAGAGAATAAATCTTACATCCCAGATTGCTGAAACAGGAGGTTTCCTACCTGCTGGCAGCAATCTCCTTCCTCCCTCCCTCTCTCTCTCAGCCAGTCCCTCTGGGATAATAAGTCAGTCCCACTAAAAAAATCCCCAGACTCTGCTTCTTTGAGTCCTGCTTGGTCATGTAGATGAGCCCTAAGTCCCAACCCCCTCCTGCTCAGTTGAAGGCAAACCCTACTGTCCCTGAGCTGAGGCAAAAATTAAAACTAGGTTTTATACCATGGTTTCGCCTTTCTCCTGTCTCCGTGTACCCGAGGTTCCTCTCTGCACATTCAAATTAGGAGGTATGTCAGGCTTGTGAAACCAAGGCCAAACTTTCCTGAGAAAACACACTAGAGTCAAAGGCATGTTTTGAAAATAAATAGCAAAGCTGGCAAGCAAGGCTGATGGAAGACGGAATTGGCTTTGTTAGAAGCTGGTAGGAGTAAACTAAGAGGGGCTCTCCATGGCAGTTTCACACAAGACTCAGCCTCCTGCCCACAATATCAGGGGAATATTGTTCAATGACCAAAAGAATGAGTCTTGGAAAGGGAAGAAATTAGAAGTGTCTGTCCTGGCCACTCCAATAACATGAGGAATAATAATAGAGTGGGGAAAATAAGTGTGCAGTGAGGGTTAAAAAAAAAAATACAAGGAGAAACTGGGCAACAGAAAAGCACATCAGAGTTATAAAAAGAGACAGAGAAGGGAATTTTATTCATGAGCTTTCCAAACATATTTGCCATTATCGCAGGCATGAGAATATTATTCTGCTTCTGTCAGGGGGCATGTGATGGGGCTCCAGCCATCAGAAAATCACTGCCAGCTGTCAGAGGGCCAAGCCATTAAGGGCCATGGGCCAATACCAATCACACTGTCAAGAAATACACTTGCTTGTCAAGGGATTAGCAGTCTGGCCTCCAAAGCTTTCAGAGTGCATTGGCTTCGAAACTGGAGACGGTCATGTGAATAGCACAGCCCTTGACAATGGAAGCAGTAGGTAGAAATGCTCCTTTTAAGTACAGGAGTAAGGAATGCAAGGAGGAAGGTGTTCAGCTGTTTCTGGTTGGTTCTGGTACATCAGGAGCTCTGGGTAGTAGAGAGCATCTTCGAATTGACAGCATTAAAAAAAGCAATTAAATTCATTCAGAAGCACTGCTTAGCCTTTGACAAAATGGGCTGATGCACAACAGTGACCTCTGAGTGCACTGTAGCTTTCATTGGGAAGACTGGCATGACAGACCAGCAAATCTGTGCTGGAGTCTCACTGAATTTTATTCCTCTTTTATTCAAGCATCAGTGCTACTTTAACCTATGATAGTTGTGCCTCTTCATGAACAGGGAACCTGGTTTGGGCAGCAAAACTGATGCACACAATTCAGCCCCCACCCTTGTTCAGCAATGATCCCAGAGAAAAGCCAGTCCTAGAACCAGAAGGGCTTATTCTGTGGGTGTTTTTCTTATTTTACAGGTGATGAGACTAGACTTGACTTTTTGAAATCTAGCCTGCAAAGAAGTCACTTATCCATTTCCCTGAGACAGCCACACTCAAAGTCCTACCAGAAAGCTAAAAAGCTTATATCAATATAGATCACAGAAATCACAGTGTTCATGGAGGGTGTTCTACAGTTTGTGTTAAGCATATTGGGCCAAATTTAAACCATATATAAGCACTGCCTAACTTTTAGGTCACACCTACTGTGGCATTTGAACTCAACCACTGAGTGATTCAGACTGTCCACAGCTGCCATGCTCATCAGCCAGTGCAAGGAGTAGTTGTCTGAGACAGGAATTCAGTATTATATCATATTGACTTACCATTGTGGTCATAATGCTTTAACACTGGCAGAATTCAGTATATGATTCGTGCCCGTTACATAGCTTCATATGTTGTAATCAGGTAATTCATATGACAATTAAATAATTATGTCACACTTCTGGATGAAACTTTTCAGAAAAGTGTGTCATGATGGACCCACTCTCACCTGAAGTTTTGATGTGACACACCTATGAATTTTGGTGTGTTACAGAATCAAAAAAACATTTAGGTTGGAAAAGACCTCCAAGATCATCAAGTCCAGCCTTTGACCAAACATCACTATAGCAACTAAACCATAGCACTGCGTGTCACATCCTGTGGTTTCTTGAACACTCCCAGGGATGGTGACCCAACCACATTCCCTGGGCAGCCCATTCCAATGCTTGACAACCCTTTCAGTGAAGAAATTCTCCCTGATGTCCAAAATGAACCTCCCCTGGCACAGCTTAAGGCTATGTCCTCTTGTCCTGTCACTAGCTGCCTGGGAGAAGGGGCTGACCCCCACCTGGATACAACCTCTTTCAGGTAGCTGTAGAGAGCATAAGGTCTTCCCTGAACCTCCTTATCTCCAGACTGGACACTCCCAGCTCCCTCAGCCACTCCTCACATGACTCACTACCTAGACCAAAGGTTCATTGCCTTTCTCTGGACACATTCCAGCATCTCGGTATCTTGTCCTGAGGGGTTCAGGACTGAACACAGGATCCGAGGTGTGCACGAGTTCAAGGGGAAAACCACTGCCCTGGTCCTGCTGGCCACACTATTTCTGATACAGTCCAAGATGCCATTGGTCTTCTTGGCCACCTGGGACCACGCTGGCTCATGTTCAGCCAGCTGGTTGTCAAACAGCACCTGCAAGTCCTTTTTCACTGGGCAGTGTTTCAGCCACTCTGCCCCAGCCTGTTGCTCTGTCGGGAGTTGTTGTGACCCAAGGGCAAGACCCAGCACTTGGCCTGGATCCATGGATCCAGACTGTCCAGATCCCTCTGCAGAGCCCTCCTGCTCTCCAGCAGACCAACACTCCCACCCAATTTGGTGTCATCTGTGAACTTACTGAGTGTGCACTTGATCCCCTCATCCAGAACATCAATAAATGTATTAAACAGGACTCTTCCCTGCCCTTTCTCCTGGGTTACTGGGGGTCTCTTCTGCTCCTCACCCCTATCTACCAGGTCAGGGGGCCAGTTGTCCTAAAGATAATTGGTCTTACTGCTAAAGACTGAGGTGAAGAAGGTATTAGGTGCCTCAGACTTATCCTCATTTTTGGTGATAATGTCCCTCTCTGCATCCAATAAAGAATGGACATTTTCCTTGGCCCTCCTTTTGTTGTCAATGTGTTTATAAAAACACTTCTTATTATCTTTCACAGCAGTGGCCAGATTGAATTCTAGCTGAGCTTTTGCTTTTCTAATTTTCTTTCTACATGACTTAATGGCATTTTTGTGCTCTTCCAGGGTAGCCTGCCCCTTCTTCCAAAGGTCATAAATTCTCTTTTTTCCCAGAGTTCCAGTGAAAACTTCCTGTTCAGTAAGGTGGGTGTTCCTCCCCAGTTTAGACTGGATATCAGGGAAAATTTCTTCACCAAAATGATTGTCAAGTTTTGGAACAGGCTACCCTGTTCCATCAAAGGGAATTGATGGAGTCACCATCCCTGGAAGGATTTAAAAGACAAATAGGTGTGGCACTTAGGGACTTGATTTATTGGTAGGCTTGGCAGTACTGGGTTAGTGATTTGGCTTGGTGATCTTAACAGGTCTTTTCCTTCCTAAATCATCCTGTGATTCTATGACTCACTTCCATGACATCAGCTCCACTTCTTGATAGGAGATGCCACAATAAAGTAGGGTCCATGGTAGAAAAGCTCCATAAAATGTCTTTCTTTCCCTGTCTAGTAATGAGCTGTCCTACTGAGGCAGCTCATCAACAATTTACTGTGGAAATGGAGGGACACAAGTCACCCCAGAAGAAAGTGGGAAGTGGAAATGTATTATTGTATTTCTTTGTGTTTCCTTTTATTCCCCTTTAGTTCATAGGTCTGAAATATCCAAGCTATGCTAATAAAGTAAATTTGAATTGTCTGAGCAACCTCTTTTATTAATGACTTGTTTAAAGAAAAGTGTTTGGCTGAGGTGTAAGTTGATTAGCTCACTGGTAATTAACTGATACCCAGAAAAGTAACAAAGGATTTTGTCAAATAAATAATGACTTGATCTTTCATCTTTCCTTTTCTCCTCCTTCCTGCAGTAAATGAAAGAAATATGACATTATATGAGCAGAATGTGCTTCACTTCCAGGTTTAATAGAAACATTTGCATATGCTTGGTGTAAATATGCCATTTTCCTAGAGATCAAGGCAAATAATAGCAGCTGTCTTCCCCACTGTTGGCACACTACAACTGAAGATATTTCAAATTTTAAATATTTTTTTTTAACATTTGACATTTTTAATATATGTGCATCTGCTTACCACTGAGATTTTGCTTGTTCCTAGTGGTTTTCTCCTTTTGTTTCAGAGATTTTTTTGAGAGTACCAATATAAGGAATTGCTTTTACCATCCATGAGACCAAGTAACAAGCAGTGCATAATTGGATGGACAGGGTTTATAGAGTATGATAAATCACCTTCTATGTTCAGACACTGACTGATTAATTATATGGATTATGGGTGCTTTCTTCCTTCAACTGAAAGTTATAAGAAAAGGGGAAACACTGGCAACAGCTAATTATTCAAATCCATTCCTACTGCTGTTTTAGGATAAAAAAAGTTTCAGCCTTTCTCCCTCACACACCAGATTAGCCTGTCTTCCAGCCAGTTTCTTGCTTCTTGACAATATTTTTCCCTCAAAATTTGCCTTAAGTAACCCTTATATCATTGGAATTTCCATTCCTGCAACGGGCTGCCCAGGGAAGTAGTGGAATCACCATCTCTGGAAGTGTTCAAAAAACCTGTGGATATGGCACTGGGGGACATGGCTTAGTGGTGAGCATGGTGGTGGTAGATTAAGATTTGGACTCAGAGATGTTAGAGGTTTTTTCCAACCTTAATGATTCCATGATTTTACGATTCTAAGTGAGATTGCTTTCCTTAAATGCCTCAATTCCAGCCATCTGAGGTCAAAACAAGCCCAAGAGCCAATTAGGTATGCACCTTCCATGGATGCTGTGAGTACAGAAAACCTAACAGGAGCCTCATTGACCCCGAACCAAAGCAGAGTTCTTTTTCAGAAGAGAGTAAGGACCTGGGATTCATGACCTTACCTAACCTCCTCCAGCCAAAAAGCCAGACATCTAAGCTTAATTCAGTTCATAAAATCACAGACATTTAGTGCCCTTGGAGACAAAGCACCTGAGTACCATATGGGATATGACACTGGATGTAGACAAGTTCCAGTGATCCCAGGGCATCCTGCCTGGCCTTAAGCTGCTCTGAAAGAATCTCCAATGACAAGATGCCAGCATTTAAGAAAGTGAACTGAGCCTGTAAAGCAGGATTCAAACTGAAATTAACACACTTAAATATTGTTACAAACTTTGTGTGAGTCTCTTCATTTTGAGATCTGGGTATGTAAATTATCAGGCAGGAAAAGACAGCTTGCTGTGTTTTTTCCTAAAGAGAAAGCTGTTTACCAGTGTAAACAATGAACTGCTATGGCATTTGCTTTTGCTATTTTAAAGCACTAGAAGAATTCCAAAGCACAAAGGCAAACCAATTCCCAGACTCCTTTGAGAGTCAATGAGATGGAGGTACATGCCATTTGTGCTTTTGAAAATTCTCCTTCCCTTGACAGATTTTCATTTGATGTTTCAGCTTAAACCACTGTACATTTACCATAGACATTTTGCAGCTGGTAAGGGTTCTGATTCACATACAAGGGTGAATTAAGCTCTAATAAGTGGAGAAGAGCTCTCCTTCCACAATTCTCCCTGTGTCAAGTGCTTCTCCTTTGGGAATGGATGAACAGCAGGTTTATCTCCTCCCTTACCAATTTCAACCCTGAAAATCAGTGCAAAGTGACATGAATTTTAGTTCAAACTAGTACAATGGGTTGAAAGCTACAGGTGTTTGGAGACACCTACGCAGTCTGTGCGCTTGCAGAGCAGAAACCACCAGGTGCAGAAAAGCTTCAGCTTAATCCACTGCTACAAGAAAGCAAACATCCTCATTTTGGTAAAATAGGGCCTGATGTGGATGAGACCACCTGTCTCAGCTTTTGATTTTAAAGGGTTTGGGATTCATCTTGACAGACCTGAGTAGACAGGCTTTTGCTGAAAAAGGGTGGAGAGGAGAAAATACCTCCCAAAAATCTGCTTTGAGGTTTGATTGTAGGACTGAACCGCCCTCTGAGTGAGGGAATGTTCTGTTGCCAGCAAGTTGCACCTCCTTCCCTAGATATCTGCACGCAGGAGCCCCTGTTTCCATCAATCCTTTATAACACTTTTCAGGTGGTTGTATTAATATCTGAGCCCATCAGTGCTGGGTGCTCACAGCACCCACAGAGCTGCAATCCGTGATGCTGTCATTCACCACCGCAATCAGCTGCCAAAATGCAACAATAGCCTTGAAAATATGACTAAGAACATAGGGGAAATTATGAATATTTATATGGCTCTAGGACATGAGTCCCCTTGATGATAATTTACAAATGTCTGACTCCATTTAACTCTAGCACAGGCATTTCTGCTTAACCTAGCAATGAGCAGGCAATCAGATCTGTTAAAGTCCATTAAAGTTTCTTGGATTGGATCCTTCTTCATGTCAGGAAACAACTTCTCTTTTTCACTCATTCAGGTGCCAATAACTTGCCATTATAATACTCCAGTTGTAATTATCATCATCTCAGCACCAGTGCTCATAAAGAGCCCTCAAACTTCAGGGCACATTACAGAGTCTGATTCAATCTCTTATAATCCTCCTTTTAGCATCTTACTCATGATATTTGCATATAAATCAATGGGATAAATTACATGTTACACAGGATTGGGCTTGCAGAATCTAGAGGTGTTGATGCCCTTTTCCTGTAACCAGTATAGACTTGGCAATTCAGAAAGGTTCCAATAATAACATTTGAAGCTGCAGTATTTAGAAACCAACCTTATCAGGGAAAGTAAGACCTTAGAGCTGAGAGTCACGACTCAGGATTCCACACCTAAGATGGTGTAAATGCTATGACCCAATAAAGAAGAGGCCTTAGAAAATGGACATGTTCATAAGATGCTTAGAGGGCTGGAGCACCTCTTCTGTGGACACAGGTTGAGACAGTTGGGATTGTTCAGGCTGGAGAAGGCTCCAGAGAGACTTTACTGGTCCTTTCAGTACTTAAAGGGGTTCCAAGAGAGCTGGAGAGGGACTTTTGACAAGGGCATGGAGTCCTAGGAAAAGGTGAAATGGTTTTGAACTGGATTAGATAGTAGGAAGAAATTCTTTTATGTGAGGGCGGTGAAGCACTGGAACAGGTTGTCCAGTTAAACTGTGGATGTCCATCCCTGGAATTGTTCAAGGCTTTGAGCAACTTGGTCTTTTAAAAGGTGTCCCTGCCTACAGTGGGGATGGGGGTTGGAACTAGAGGATCCTTGAGAACCCTTCCAACCCAAACCATTCTGGGATAATTAGCTGTAAAATTTGAACAGGCGATATGTAGGACAAAATTCAGTTTTATTTTTGTGACTGATATCTTTATTTTCACATTATGAGAACCAAGAAGTGAAAACATCTTCAAGATTTTATAACAATTTTATCTTCCCCTTTACACACATACACTGAGGAGAGGGAATAAGTACAATCTTCCCCCAACATATGTCTCCATAATGAGTTCTAAACAATCTGCTTATTGGGTCTCATTTTATGCACAAATAAAACAACCAGCAGCACAAGCCATGATAAAGTGTTTGCACAGAGCAGAGAGAGATAAAAGTGTTCCTCAGGTGTCATTCCCTGAACTTACCTGATCACAAGGAGCTGAACACGTGCCATTCTTGAACAGCAGTTCTTTCCCATTCCCAAGAAGAATCTTACTGGATCCACACACTAAAGTGACAGGACATATCCCTCTAGTGGTGTAAATTGATATGATTCAATTACCCACTCATCAATTAAGCCATAAGGTTTCAGGGCAACATTAAACTGTATGGAAAGAGGATCCTTTGCCACAGGCAACCTGAGGCCACAGGAAAATACTCCATTGGCACAACAAGCGCATTTTTAGTAATACTGAAAATAAGCATTTCAGTAGCTCTGTTTGGTTTTTGCTATTTCAGAAACAAGACATTCCCTCCATGAGTTGTACAGAACAGGCAAAGAAAACCCAACACCTGGACAGAGGTAGATTTGATCCTTTAATCAGACATACCACATTTAGATGCAAACAACTTCAGGCTGTCACATTATATCAGGTGCAGTAATGGACTGAACAAGGCATAGCTCAAGGTTACAGAGGAAAAGTACTGATTTTAATATGTATTCTTGTAACAGCTGAGGCAGTCAAAGCTGGTTTTGTGGAAGTCAAGTTGACCTCTACAAAACGTTTTTAGGGGGAAAAAAAGCATCTAGTATAATAGGGGCTGCCTCTTCAATACTAACCTTCTGAGTGCAGTGACTGAAAGTTTTATCTGAGTTCAAAAGCAGAGAACAAAGCCACAGAACAAGTCAGAAGTAAATGCATATTGTGATGGAGAATACTTCAGAAACATGCCAAATAAATAAAAATTCCCTAGTGATTGAAATTAAGGCCTAGCTATGAATTTTCTTGTATTTCTGCAGAAATCAGAATGGATGACAACCTACATTATTGGTATCTACCACATGAAACCCTTCATTAATTTATCTTACCCAATTTTAAAGCTAGTTTCATGTCTGACTTCTTTTTCTAGTGTGGTGGCAAATCCTCTCATGGCCAGCATCCACATGATGAGAAAAGAAACAAGCACCAATATTTTTAATTATTTCTTTAAAGCCAACCATATTTCAATATTATAAAAATTGCCTACATTTTTCCATGGTTTTGCCATTTCTGCTCCTGGTGAGTAAATATTTATTATTTAATATTTAACTATTTGTTAATATTTAAAATAATTCATAGCTCTCTCCTTAGTTTATGAACAACTGCAAATTCAAATTTTAATTATTTTTCTGTCAAGAACTTCTAATATTAGAATGGTTTATCTTGAGAACAAAAAATCAGAGCCCTACAAGCTTCCTTTTTATATAAACTGAACCTTCAAAAGTCTAAAAAGCCAAAGGGCATCAAGTAGGCCAGAATCCTCCTCATTGTTTACAGCCAGTTTTATGCATCTTGATCAGTCTGGTACTCTTCCAGACCCCAATCTTGAAAGTCTAAATCTGTGGAAGTAATCTAGGTCTGAAAAATATAGGAAGACAGGTCTGCATATAAAAATCTACAGGGATTTTGATGATGTTTTGACAATTTAGGTGTATTGTCACCACTATCACTAAAATTTTATTTTAGTGCTTTATAGCATGACGAAAAGTAGTGATATATGCTAAATACATCTCTACCTGATGCTGGAAGAAATTATATACAAACAACTTCAGAAGGCAAGATAGTCTTCAAGATAGATGTATACATTCTGAAACAGCAGTATTTACATAGGAAAGGTCTGTGTTTAGACTGGCATTTCTCAGCTTACACAAGGAAAGATGAGAAGAAATAAGATGTGGAAAAAGAAGTCTGTGTGTTTATATGCAGGTATAATAAATTCTGCTTTGAATAATAAATTCGGCCAGCAGGGTGTAAGCCCTGTGTACAGCCCCCAAGGTCTGTCCAAAGCTTCTCCTCAAGTCTTTGGATCGCCTCCAGAGGAGGCACAAAACACACAGTATTATCAGGCCTTTACTGGTACAATTTATTCTTTTCCCTTGTGTCTCAAGTCTTTCCATTTTTAGATTGTACTTGCCTCTGGATACCAACTCTGCTTGAGAAGCACTTTGCATATTATGGGTGCAAGTATAGTACGTGTAGTAAGCACTGCGGAAACTAAATAAGGCATCAGCGGAGAGGAAAACCCCCATTTAGTAGGCAGTGCTATAAAAAACCTCCTTCCTTCTCCCAGCCCACGAGTATGAGGAACACTTGCCTCTTCATTGCCTTCAGGAAGAAATTCTTCAATGCGAAGGGGGTGAGGCACTGGCACAGGCTGCCCAGAGAAGCAGTGCATGCCCCATCCCAGGCAGTGATAAAGGAAGGTTGGATGGGGCTTTGAGCAACCTGGTCTAATGGAAGGTGTCCCTGCCCATGGCAGGGGGTTGGAACTGAATGGTCCTTAAGGTCCCTTCCAACACAAATCATTCTACGATGCTGTGAAGCTGTGTTTCAACAACATGAAGGCATCACGCTGCCTCGCTCGCCTTACAAACACTCCATGAAGTCTACAAGGAAAACCAGAGTGGAAAGCTGAGGGAGGAAACCTCCTCATTGCCCCCAGACAGGCTTGAAAAGCGGGTGAGGAGAGAGCCGTGATGTTGCACGTCCCGCTTCATCCTCACAGCAGCATCGCGCGGGTTCCCTGAGAGCCAAGCATGCCCCGAGCCGGTGTTTCCCCACAGACTTTCCCCATATCCGCGTTTTCCACCACAACGTATTAATTTCTCCGTCCCCGTTTGCCCCATCCGACAGGCCGCAGCCCATCCCCATGGCGACCGCGGCTCCGCCCCCGCCGGGCGGGGCAGAGCCCCTCAGGGCACCGGGGACACCCCGGGCACGGAGCCGGGCGGACTCCGCACCTCGGCGCGCCGGCACCTCCTCGTGGGGCGGCGTGGGCCTCAGAGAAGTCTCCAAGTCACCCGGACCCTGTGCGATCGGCGCAGTTCTCCGACTTGGGCCAAAGAAACTGGTTAAGATCATCCACAGCCTCAATGCTGTTAGGCTGTGTGTTTTCCGCAGCTCATTCCAGAATGTATTTCAGTGCAAGTTATCTCAAGAACAAAACAATAAGAGCAACATTTCCCTTCTATTCCGGTAGCTGCCAGCAGTGCCCATTAAGAATGCCAGTGACAACAGTGAGGAGCAGCTACCATGCCAAGCCTGGTTACAAACACATTCATAGACACACCACAGTGACAAAGTCTGCTTAAAGGGGATATAAACAATTCCAAAATCGAGACTATTAAAATGAAAGGTGGATGCTTACCTAGCTTTGAGGAAGCAGGACAAAGGAATGCTATCTCATGTCCAAGAGGGTGATTTTTATATTAATCCACTGCTTCCGTGAAAGTTCCCATTTATCTTCAGGCCCAAGTGCCCTGGTTGGCTCCACTGAGCAGCTCCTGTTTCTGCAGCTTCCACGCAATCTATAGCTGCCTTTTGAGAGAGGTGTGAACCCTGGCATGAGCTGGAGCAGTCCTGCTTGCCAGTTCTGGCAGCAGTGGTGAGTTCTACAAGGTGTCTCCAGGGCTTCTGGCAATGGCTCCACCTGCATGAATACCACACAGATCTGGGACATTAAAATGCATTTATTACAAGCTATATCGTGACTGACTTCAGTCCAATGGGAGCTGCTGGTGTTTTTTCAGAAGCCTAGAAAACAGAACTGAAGTCCAGCTTTATACTGCCTGGTTTGGTAGAGCCCTCAGAGCCCTTGGCTACCCTTTTACAGAGAAAGGGGAAGACACTGCTGCTCCCCTCTCCCTGCCAAACATTTGAGAGCAGGGGGTGAACTGCCAGCCACAGAGAAAAACAAAGGAAAAGACAGTAAACAAAGAGGCAGGTTAGGACATAGCAAGCTGTGCCAAACTGGAGCAGAACTGAGCTCTAAGGACTGGAAAAAATTAACTGGAAAAGCCTTTGCCTTTGAAGAATCTGAGATATGGTGTCAAGTTTCATGGCTTGTGTTTCTTATTTATCCCTGAGACCACTCCCCTCAATCGAGCTGTGAGATGGGCTTGGCATGGTTTCCTATACATATAGTAAGCTTGCACAACAGCAGGTTGTTTTCTTTTTCCAAGCCCTGAATGGCTGGCTGTATTTCTCATCAAATGGGTGTGGGTCAGAGACCTATGTGTAGGCAGAAGGATTTAAGGTGAGATGCCCCTGAGCACCTGACTAGTCTGGACAAGACCGGCATACAGCCTTCCCCAGGCTGCTGCTCTGCTGTGTTATAAACTATGGAGAGGTGAGGGAAGCTTTCCCATGGAATTTGGGGTTGACTGGGCCAGGGCAGTATGTACTTTAGCTATAAAAATCATTTAAATATAAAATAATATCAATATAAACATAAAATCATATAAATATAAATATCATATAAATACAAAAATCATCCCGAGTACAAAGGAAAAGCATGTTACCAGGATGGATCTCCAGTGTCCTGAGTAGATACCACAGGGATAGAACACAGACTTGCTTATCTATTGTCCCACCATGGCAGCTGCAGCAAGGAGCAGCAACTTAATTCCTTCGGCTAGCTTCTCTCATGGCAGCCAAGATTCCTGTGTCAAGACACTTTCCTCTTGCTCTGGCCCCTGCCCTAGACGCCTGTCACACTGCTGTGAGCTCTGCGGGAGTGAGAAGAGAAAGTGCAGCAGAGGAAAAGACAGAGGAGTCGCTTTGATCTCTCCTGTGAGCTGAACACGTTGCTGCTGCACCACAGGAACAACTGCCATGGAGGTGCATCCACCCCAGCCTCCACAACCAGGTCATGTCCACCAGTGACTTCAGAGTGACCTTTTCTCACCTGAAAACATGATGTATGTTTCATTTTATAGCATGTGACAGCAATTACTTCAGTGCATTCCAAATCTTACCCCTGGCAGCAATATGTGTATCATACTTTTGGCTTCAAGCTGGATTTCTTGTTCTGATTTGCACTCAGCCGTTCCTTATAGCAAGGGAAGAGGGAGATGAGAATCAAACTGCGTGAAGGAGGCTCAGCAAAATCTGCTTAAGAGCAAAACAGATCAAGATGTTGTGTTTACTTTTCTTGATTACTTTTTCATACAGTGTGAACATATCAGAGAGAACATAATTACACACATACAACAAAGAAAATAAGCCACCAAAAAACTCCACTAACCAACAAGTGAACAAAACCCCACAGAACTGAGTCAACTAGTTTTTCTGCAAGACTAGTTGTTTGTAGCTAGGCTAGTATTGAGATCCTGAATTATTCTGTGCTCTGTTCTGTTGCCCCGAAATGCCCCGCAGAATCTCTCCTTGTTCCACGCCTTCTCTCAGCTTTGTCCCATGAAGGTAGATCTGGCCAACAGCTTTCCAACACTCATTCCCCCACCTGAATACAGATCTCCATGGCAGGGTTCTGATGAAAGAGCTGAAAACAGCTAAACTTCCTGACCAGCCAGGAAATGAAAAAGTGGAAAAGCTGCATGACGGTATTTCCAGCTCAGCAGCACTTACTTTTACCTTCCCTCTCTTTTAATTTCAAGGTTTTTTTGACAACAGTATTTAAACAAAATGTGTACTTATACAAGAATGTGCAAACATTTGGACATCTCAGTTCCCAAAGGTGTGCAGCAGAATCCCAAGTCTCTCAGAAAGCCCCCGCAGAGTCAGAGCAACACAGAAACACCACAAACGTCCTGCCCTCTATGAGCACTGTGTAAGGAAGATGTGAGGGCCATGGCATCTGATCCATCTCCTCACCAGCAGCTTCACTAGCTCAGGGAGCAAGCAGAGAAGTGAACTAATGAGCCTCCAGCTGCCAGTGAAAGCTCATTCCATCTGTGCATTTGCCAAAAGCTATTCCTTTCTCTTCAGTCTGAGCCAAAGTAACATGGCAGCAGTGATGAGATCTCCGTCAAGGGAGATGATGACTGCCAGACACTAACTGTGAATGATCCTCAGGAACTTGGGAATGATCAGAGCCATATTCTGATCCCACTGCTGAACATGTATCTTTTATTTAGGTGGCACTGTGTAGGTAGGAGAGAAGCAGTGGTAGGACCTGTGTTTGGGTAAGGACTTCCTCAGTGCACCTGAGTTCAGCATCCCTGATGATGATGCTCTGACCCACCACAGAAGCACAGCAACTTGAGCTGATCAAAGTTTGGACTTTGAAGTACCAGGTACTGAGTAAACCAGCCTCTGCCTTCACTATAGTGGATGGAGTCTTGGCAAAAATCAGCATGCTCTCATCACCCTCAAAAAAACCCAGGCTGATATTTCCAGCCTTTCTCTCACAGCTGTCTTAACTTGCAAGAAAGTAATGATTGTGATTCATCCTTTTCTCTTTACACTGAAGAGGGTTAAAACAGTTTGTAGCCTGGCTTTAAAATTGTTCTCTAAATAAAGTCATCTGTGCTCCATATCTCCAATTACAGTGAGGAGTGACATACACCATACATGGGACAACAGATCATTAGTGAGAATTGTGATGAACCAATTATTTGTCACTTCAGCATCATGTTTTGACAGTGCACTGTTGAACTAGACCCTACAAAAATGTAATTACTAATGTACTTTATGCTTTTTAACTAATACTGTTGACATCTAACCCTTCCCCAGACTTTGAGTGCCCACAGAAAATGCTGTTCTAAGGCGGCAGCAGGCATTTGCTTTATTACCTCTTGGCAGCCAAACAGACCACTACAAACTTGGAGGAGAATCAGGCCCCTCCTATGCTCAGATAGCAGTAACAATGCCATTATTCCAGGAGAAGGGAAAGAATTCCTGCAGCTACATTGAAAGCTCTGGTGTTTATTAGTGAAAATACTATAATTTCCCAGAATGCTTTCAAATTGTAGTCAAGTATCTTGCCTTAGGTTTGGAGCTGCTTGTAAAAACAACAAAATTATACAAGACCAGTAACTTGAGGATGATCAGCTGCAAATGTAACTCTCACAGAGGAAGGCAAAAGCTGGCTGGTCTAGAACCTGGTGTGCAGCCTTGGGAGCTTGAGAATATCCTGAGACTGGCTTGAGAGCTAAAGCACTTGCTATTCTGTAATGGGGAGCAAATTCGTGTATATAGAACAAAACCCATTGCAGAGACAAACTGTATTTGTCTAAAGTGCCACTAAATAATGCTACCATCCCCTAGAAAGGCCAAGCATTATGAATTCAAATGGCAGGAAGCAAGAGGAAGAAATGGTACCTAAAATGTACTACCTGTGAGTTCAGGTTCATAAATGATTACTGCCACAGGCCTCCACCAAACCCAGCAGATTATTACCTTGTATTTGGCACTTCATTTTCAGCCTGAAGAGAGCCTGCATCAGCCAGGAGTGAGGACAGGCTGTGACAGGCAAGGTTCTTGGTCTGTATTCAGCTAACGGAGACCAGCAATCTAGAGGCAGCTTGGTTTGAACAGGAGAGCCTCAGCAACACAGTAAGTAACTTTGAGTGAGGATGACAAGATCTGGCCTGTTAGGTTTAATATTTTAATCTACAGCCCAAGTGTATTGCAGCTCTAATCACACCCACAGCAGATTCCTCGAGTAGCTGAAAATTAGAGAGACCATCAATAATCCCTGCTGAGCTGCATGTATGAAAGCTACCAAGTGGATTTAAGGAGGACGTATATCCAGAAATTCATTATGTTCCAGTTGAGACAAAACAATCCATTGATATCTGACACTGAGCATAGTCCAGAAAACTGGAAGTAGATATTGAAAATGAGCAAATTTCAACAGGCCTAATGCAGATGTGATGAACTACTTATAAATATTCAACCCAGGAAGCTCTGTCACTAAGGATGGATAGCATTCCTGTTGATAACTGGAAGGCTCTATGCTTTATGTAAGGCATTGCTCTGCAACATTAGAAAATACACTCCTAAAATCCAAGCTCTCCCTGCAGTCAGTGTAGAGAGTAAGTTGTTAGAAAGTTGATACAAAATTATAGGTTAATGAGGATGTGGGTTGTTGATTGGATGAGTTGTTGTGTAAATTCCCTTACTGTCGGGTACGGCCCCCGCTGCTCCCCTCTCCTCCGAGATAGTGAGCCACTGAGACCATAAGGAGGAGGATGACATCACCTAGTATGCAAATGTCAGATTCCCATGGGACTTAGGGGAGAAGAAATTCGTCTAGTGGAAACCCCTAAAAACAATGAGCCACGACCCCCATGCAGGTAAAGAGCTGAAGTAATACTCCTAACCAGAAGGGACATCGGACGACATCAAAGCTCTAGTCAGGACTCCTCGCCTTGGTCACCCTAACCAGAGTGAGTCAGGAGTGACATGAGGACTCTGAACCTAAAACCAGCAGGTCTGTTCTTGAAGACTCCTGTGAGGAAGGGAGACCCAGATCTGTCAGGTAATGGAGTTGACATTCTCCTCCTCCACGCTGTAACAGGAGCAGTGGCGGTGTGCGCACACATTACGGGCCGCTTTCCCAGACTGTTTCCAATAAAGCTGAATTCACTAAGTCTCCTAGCGTTCATAACAGTCAGCACTAAAGAATTTCAGGCAGGACAAGCGTTGATTTAAGTTCACACACAAAGCAGAGTTTTCTTTTAAAAATGTTACTTCCTTGAGACATTTGCATTGCAGTCAATACATTAATTATGCCACTTTTTTCTTTACCCAGTTACTTTTTAAAGGCTCACTTGTAATATCTTCTTGTGTGCACAGTTTGAAGTGGTTTCACTGCACCTGCTCTCTCCAGGCTGTGGCATTCAATTGTTTTTGTTTCTTCTGTGCTACTCTTCTCTAGTGATTTGCTTAGCATGTAAAGAGAGTTCTGTTTGTTCCCCGCAGCCAGAGGCTGAAGATCAGCCTCCTCCTCCTCTCTGAATGCTGCAGCCTGCTCAAGGCAGCTGGACAGGAAGCGGGCAGATGCTCAGCTGTGCCCAGACGACTGATCACTGCTGCAGCAGGGAGGCAAACCATGGAAAACCAACATACCTGCAGCTCATCCCAAGTCCTGTGTCTCCACACTGCTCTCCCAAGGCACGGCCACACATTGCCTCTGCTTCAGCTTTCCAGCAAGCACAGTGTGCTGGGAGCACCTGTGTGCATCCACCTCCCACAGCGCCAGGGACTGGGAGCTGCACTTCCAGGAGCTGTGCAGCCCAGCAGCAATCCGCAGGCTGCTCGATTTTAGGCAGCACAACGATTTGATTTTGGCACTAAAAGCCCTAACACTTAAGCCCTAGTTTTCCAGGTTGTGGTTAGCATGTCTAGGATGTCCATGTCCTGGCATGCCCGTGCAAAGCAGCAGAGAAGCCTCATGTGGGAAGTCTCACCTGGAGCTGGGAGGCGTGCACAGGAGCTGTACAGAAATGCTGCAGCCTTCCTGCCGTGCAAAACCCCATTGCTTTGGGATGCCAAGCAGCCCCACGACCTGCCACACGCTTTTCTGTTGGAATAAACAGGTCAAAATCAAGTGGGCAGAGCCTGGAGGGAGATTTTTATCTGCAATTTACAGAGAACAGATCTCTTATCTCTGCAAGTATAATTTCAAAGCAAATAACTTCTGGGGTGGCAAAGACAGAAGTCAGGCCTCTATAAAGCAAGCTAGAAGTGACCTCCAGAGGGGGGAAATAACCAGGATATGTGCTCTAGTTTTGCATATTTAAGGTAGCCATGTGGGAGAGGAGGGTTAGTTTTCTTTTAACCAGTTTGTACTTTTGCTCTGATGCTTAATTTTTTTTTGTTCTGCACTAAGAATTCACATCTTTGGTTAGTCAGCATTTGTGATGATTGAAGAATAACTGTAAAGGCAACACAGGAACAGCTTCTAAAAAAGCAAAAGTGAATACATGAATATGAATACATATTCATCCATATCTACTCCAATGAAAACAATGATGGCTTGCCTTCACACTCTGATTCTCCTAATTTTAATGAAAGTGGTTAGAAATTAAATTACTTGTCCAATCTATGAAATCCAGTTTCTAACTTTCCAGACTGTAAGTTACATAAAAATTTTCTGAAGTGAAGCAATCACAAGGCAGAATCAAAAAAGATGCACATTTGGCATATCACCATGGCAGGGGGTAGGAAGTCAGAGTATCTTCAGAGACCAACAGCCAACTGGAACTGCACCAAATTGTGATGCAAAGCAAGATCATCTTTGAACCAGAAAACTAGTCACGGGGAACTATGTACAGAGAGGGGCCTCTGTATGGATTCCAACATATGCTTTGGGTTGCAAGCACACAGAGATGGAAAGCAAACAATCACACCAATGGAAATTTTTCAAGACAACCGCTGGGCTAGCACTGATCAAAGATTCTCTGCATTAACATCAAAAGCTGCACCTCATCTCAGCACTCATGGACAGAGGGGTAAGATCAGCATGTGTGCCTTTTCTGAGCTGCAGGACTCTTCTGCACCTAGAATGAGCTGTGGATGTGTAAATAACCGGCCTAAGACACAGCACTGCTTCTTGGAGACATGGCATGTACTTCAGAAGAAACAGATCCTTTTGTCAGCAGCTGTTAAGGACACAAGTAAAGGTGGTTAAGCTGAGGCAGCCAGACCCAGTTACATGCCTTTTCATTCCAGGATCTCAAGCCCTTCTTTCAGGGAAAGTACAATGGGAGGGGGGGCCAGCTGAAGTCTCCCATGGGATGAGATAGGAGGAAGAAGCATCCTGTCACCAGCAGAGGCTGAGCTGGGGGGAAAACTGCAGCTCCCCAGCTGGTGCAGAGTAGAAAACCAGCACAAGTACTTCCCTCTCTCAAAGCACAAGCTTCTGATCAGCCCTACCCGTAAGTGCCCTGCAGCACTCCGAGGCAAGCTGCTCGCCCCCTCATTATTATTCCAAGCATTACTGAAAACAAAACTCCAGGAACTGCTTCAGAGGGAGGCCTGGCTCCCATCACCACGGCTGTCAGCGGCTGAGCAGGCACAGGCAGGGGTTCCTCCAGCCGGGAGAGTGACGATCAACACCCACTTCCCTCTGCTAGAAGATATTAACTAACGCCAGTGAAGTAATTTCAGATCTGAACTGTTGTAAAAGAGCAGAATTTGACTTTATATAATAACAAATAAAGTTCCCAGAGCGTTTCTTTCTGCACAGATTCATACATGTACTGGATGACTTCTAAAGGAACTGCTGGGGTGCACACACCTTTACAGCCAACACATATTCAGTGGCAGGTAATACAAAATATAAAAACTCTTTCCTTCTTCCTTCACTCCCTAATCCAGTGCTCATGTCAAACAAGGGGTATAAACTACTCTGAAAATTAAGCTAAAAATTAATAAATCATTGGGGTTGCAACCCAAAGGGGTGCTCTAGTCCAATGTCCAAGCACACCCTGAAATGTTAAGTTAGTACAAAGAGAGGATATTTTTATTGATAAACATTATATTGTCTTAGTGTAGATGTCTGACACATTATTAAATCAATTGACAAAACATTTAAAGTAATTCATTCTAATAAAACTTTTTGCTATTCCATAGACAATAGTGCTGTGAATTTTGTTTATAGTATAACACATTTAAAACACGGAAATACAAGTTTCTAATTTCATAGGTTACCAGCAAACAGAGAAAGATGCATGCTTTCATTTCCGTTAGATTTTTAACTTACACAGGCAAATGGAACAGCTATGCATAAAGACTACTCTACAGTAAGTTGTAAAACATACAGAAAGGCTGACCTTATAACACTTGTACAAGTATGACAAAACCATTGCAACTCATTTCAAAAGGTTAATAAATGTTTTGTTTGTGGCTCCACCATTTTAACACTTTTAAGCTGACTTAATAGAAAGCTATTTTGAGAAGAATTACATTACTAGAAACCACTGCTTGTTTTGCTCTCTGGCTGGTTGAAAATGAACATAGATTATATGTACATTTGCACTCAGTTCCACCTACATTTTCTTCTTTATGATTAGAAGCATCACAGAATTGCCCAGAGATAAGGGACCCATACAGTGTTCCATCCCCAATCAAACAAAAAGTGTTCCTATCAGTCACTTCTACTGCTGTGCTTCCTGCAGCTTGGATGCTGTGATTGTATCACAAAGCACAGACGTCACCACAGCCACGATTCAGACAGGCATGGTCTGAGCCCTCTGTTTTAGAACAAGCCACAGCAGGGATCGCATTCAGCAGCCTAGGACTTCAGCAACAGTACAAACCCAATTTTTCCATTATAGCTCCGTGAAATTATCAGATCTTGAACAGTTGACTGCTGGGCCCTGAAATGATTTAAACACCCTCCCCAGATGGAGTGCTGACCCTGGGGCTGTCCCCACATGCCTTGGCTGATGCCAGGTTGACCGTGGGTGCTGAGCTTGGCTGCCTTTGGCTTGGCACCACGTATGCACATCAGTTTGGGCTTAGTGTGGAAAAAACACTGGAAGGGGCTAAAACTTGCACAGCACACTTGAGGATTAATAGGTCTGTCTGCTCACCTTTTTGTTCTGTGGAATCCTGATTTACCTGAGTCTCAACTCCCATTGTCAGGCCTGTGCTGGAGCACTCAGCAGAAGTGCTCCTTCTGCTGCTTGTCACACACCCGCGTTTGGGCCCAGGAGAAGCACCACTCCTGCCCTCCCACACGTCCCACTGGCTGAAGCTCTGATGAATGCACCAGCAAGAGGAACACCCAAACCATCGACAGACCTTGCCAGGAAGGGTTCACATTGCACAGGACTTTGACAGACAGCAAACAAACAAACAAACAAAAAACAAAACCAAAAACCAAAAACCAAAACACCCCCCCCCCCCAAATAAACTCAAATCCCCCAAACCATTACAAACATGTTCCTAGTAGGGTTTCAGTCTTCAAAGCAAAGATTTGATGCAAAGATGAAGGTAACATTCCATTAGTAACCTCACAAAAATACTGCCTGCATAATAGGGATTCTCAGCTTTACAAGGGGGGGGAGGACAGTGAAGTCAATCACACTGCTCCTCAAGGAAACCCTAACTAAAATTTATCCCTAAATCTTTAATGCACTGCAAAGTTCACTGCACACTAGTGAACTCTCAGGAACACAGACTGCGACTGGCACACCTGTGCAGTCTGGGTAAGAGCTGGAGATGTTGGGTTAAGCATCTCTTTCCCTTCTCCCTCAGAAGGGGACAAAGTACTTCTCACCTTTCCTGACCAAAGACCAAGGGTTGCAAAGATCAAGTAGCACCCAGGAAAATCTTCATGTAAATGTGACCCCTGTGAATCTTGCCAGTATCTGAATTACAGACAACTTTTTGTGATGCTATACTATTTTCGCTTGCACTTGCTCTCCAGTGGTGCTGCATGATTCCCACTTTGTGTCCTTTGCTTCTGGCACCCATTTAAAAAAAAAACCCATTGCTTCAGGACACGGTTGTTACACAAACATCTTGCTTTGGTTTCCTTCAAATACTTGTTGTGGTTCAATCTCTGTGCTTGCTCACTTCACCTATAAACAATTTCACAAGGCAGTTCCATGATACAGAAATGCATGTTACGCTCAGAGGTCCTGACTCAGCAGTGAGAAACATGAGAGAAAAATGTGGTTTCGGAGAACTAAGGATGATGTAATAGTTTTGTTAGGCAGAAACACCAATTCATGTAATGGTTTCACGTTCACCAAAATTCTGTTTGCCAAATTTAGTGTAGTAGTTTGATTATCTACCAGAACTCCGCTGTGAGATAGGATCACGAGAAATTGCAAAGCAGGCTCAAACTTAAAGAATACAAAGATAGATTTATTAACACACACTAAAAGAAGAAAATGAGAATCAAAATCAAACTTTCAAAACTCTCCTCCCTCCCCCAACTTCTTTCCCATCTCACAGACAATGTATAAAGACAAAAGGTCAGTACCACTTACAAAACAGTCCCCCATCAGTCTTTTTAGAGAGAGAAGTCTCTCCTAATTTGTTCTGGTAACTTTCTACAAGAAAAACAGTCTGCTTGTGGCTTTTAACTTTCCCAACGGCAGCCGCCCGGGGGAAAATCTGCAGTTGTGGACCTCCCATATCACACAGCCTTTCCTGTGACTACATATGGGCATGGACTCATGCATATTAGGGTGTCATTTTGAAAATGAACAGTTCAAATGCAAAGATTTCTTCATCTCATGGGACAGAGATCTCTTTTCACTTCTTCACTGGTGCAGAGGACTTCTTATCTCATCTCTCTCTGTTCAAACATCTCATGGGATCACAAGATCACAGCTACTAATTCAACATTCACTCAGTCACTCAGTCAATCACCAATACCTTTGCTCAAATCCACAAATCTGAACAATCATTTTCCCCAATTCATACTGGCTACAATTTAAAGAAATATTCTAGCATATTCATATTCCAGTCTGTTACCACAACTCATTGGAGATTTTCAGCCTAGGACCAAGGCAACTTGTCATCTCTTCCACCTAAGGGATCACTCTTCCTTCACTGACTTTGATATCTTCATATTGTCCCCTTACAGGTCTCCAATTTGACCTTTTCTCTCATTTAGAGAAGGATTAGGGGTTTGGAAGTTTCATCTGTGCAAGAAAAAAGTTAATATCTTGTCCAGGGCCTGCAGTGGTCACATGATCTCTGCCGGACAGCAGCCTCTCAGGCCGAGGGATCTTAGCACAGCCAGACTTCTCCCCCTCCTGTTCTTCTCTGCCTGGGTGTCACTGGAGGGGAAGGAGGGCTCCTGCTCCTGCCCACCCCCGGTCTCATGGGGTGGGGTGGGCCCGGTCCGGCTGGCAGCAGAAGCAGAGGCTGGCCCAGCCAGGCACAGGCCCTGGGAGAGCCCGGAGCTGCTATCAGGGGCTCGGCAGACATCTCCCCTGGGCTAGCCAGGGGCCGGGGGGGGTGGTGGTGTTTAAAGTTAGCTAGATGCTAAGCTGCAGCCTCCCTCCCCCTCGCTGGAAGCCGGGGGCAGGCACAGGGGCCCGGCCAGGCCGCCAGGCCCCGGGGGGCCACACAGCAGAGCAGGACCGGCCCTGTTACCTGTTCCAAGGCAGGAAGAAAAAGGAATTCTGCCAGGATTCCCCTGATTTTAAGCCTGTGTGACCCAGTGGTCTATCCCTATATTTAATTGGCCTATCTGGCTGTCAATCTCAAAGCCAGCCACCAATAGGTCTTTTACCATCCATGCTAAACCAACACAGGTGAACAACTCAGCTGAGCTCTATGCTTGACAGAATATGGGACCTCACTCTATGCAAAACTTGAACATTACACAAGCCTTCATGAAAGATGGAGGCTGCACTTTGTGCAATCAGGCTTTATCTTCCATTTTTTTTCCTTTCCTGATCTAAAATTCCCCCATGTCTTTAAAAGCAGGCAAAATAAAATCCTCTCCAATACATAGTCTATAAAAGGACTCCACTGTTGCTGCTGTTGTATTTTCCCCCTACTATATCCCCACTGACAGCGATGATGTGATAGATATTCTTCTGACTGGAGATCTGCTGACCCCCCTGTGTGGTGGAAATAGGGGAACATTGTGTTTGTGAGTGGCAGGACTGTTTTTACTGCTGGATTTCATGGTGGGAGGTCCTTGCCTGCTGTAACTGGGAACAACCCTGTCATAAAGCTGGGACAATAAATGTCAGCTTCCCCTGAGCATTAGCTGGCCTGTGACACCTGATTTAGGGGGATCTTCACATTTAACCACAGCCAATCACTTACTGTTGAAAAGAACTGGGGAAAACAAGCCAAAGGAAGATTACTTTTTTAATTAAAAGGGGAAACAAAAAATCCAATAATAACAATAATAATAACAACAATAAAATCTACTTGTGGGTAGCTTATGAAATATGAATTTTGGTTATTGCAAATGGCACCTCATGACAGTGATGTATTACAACTATTAAAAGTACAAGGAGTATTTACTATATACATATTTCTGCTCTTATAGATCAGCTGCAGAAGCATCTTTGGATCTCTCAGCATTTCTCAGCTTCTCTACTAACACAAGTCACAAGAACCATTTGAGAAGGTATCACCTCTTTTTGTGGCCACTTAAAAGGATGGAACAATGCTTTAAATAGCTTAGTCTGCTTGGCCCCTGATCCAGGGAAACCTGGCATTAACTTTAGGAAGGGACCAAAATTAGGTTCCTAAATCTCCTGCCAGCATGGGGAAATGTTTTCTTGAACCAGGGGCTCAGCACTCTGTGTTTGATAAATAAATAAATAAAATGTATAAATACTGCAGTGCAGAACATTCTGACCTCCTCAATGTCTTGCACATTCTCTTTTTTTCTCCTCAAAGCTGACTCTATATTCAGCAATAGAACTGGAATTTCAAATGACTAACAATAATTAGAAATACTATTGAATGTACACAGATGTATTACAGATAGGCAACTGCCATGCACCACTCACAATAACTTGCTAAAACAAATAAAAACTTTGCTTGAGTTTATAAATAGGTATGTGTAAGACTGTCTTAAATAGGCATATACTTACAGCATCTTAGCACTTGCCATGATAAGAATTTGTTTGTATGCAGAAACAGCTGGTTACCACAGGGCTTCAATTTAACAGTTAAACTTTACTAGGTAAAGTGTATATATTTATATATATATAAAAATATTGTATTTTGCTTGAATACAAACCTACATTCATACATTAAAAAAACCCACTAAAAATATGCCAATGAATTATATGAACTTGTGACCAAGTCCCTCAATAAAACTTCCACAGTATAATCTGGCTTCACAAAGTGTAAAGGGCTCAGGTCAGATCTAGAATCCCTTAATTACATCAATTATATTTATTGTATAATGCATGTCTTTGCACAGGGTGCAAAATTCCCTTGAGGGAGTCTCTGAAAACACATGAGAAGTGTCCCCACATCCTGTGCAGTGCCTGATTATCCCAGTGGCTTGGGGCACTTTCCAGACAGGCAGCTTGTGCTGTTTGGAGTCAGGTGCTCGAGGCTGATATGGCAAGCAAGGATCTCCTTGCATTTTCTCCCATTAGCTTACTGGATGAAAATCTGCACACTGTTTGTGCTAGCCCAATGCATTAATTCTGTGTTACAGAAAGTAGGACGTGGGTCAGCCTTCAAAGCCAGAGAGATGCAGCTTATGAGAAAGTGGAAGCAAAATTCTGAATCCTGGCAACACAAGGAGCAAGATAAAATAAGGAAGCAAAGTGGATGGCTACTGGGTGTACAGGAATGTCTGTCCCTGGGAGAGATTTCATGGAACGTCCCAACATTTATTCAAGCTCCATCCAAAGCCCTTCTGCGACACAGCATCTGCCACCCAACATCTGCCTCTACACATGTAAAGAGAACAGAGAACGGAGCCCTTGTTCCCTCCCCTGCTCAGCCAAAAGCAACCCTGACCAGAGCTAAGGAAAGACTTGGTCCTCAGGGAAACACATGCCCCTGCTCTGAAAAAGGAGCAAGTGTAATCCCAGGCTGGCAGCAGTAACCAGTACCAAGGGGCCTGTGCCACAGCAGCCCTCTCCACTCCTGACAGGACAAAATGTTCAGCAGCAGGCATCACTCCTCCAGGAACCCAAGGTCTCGTTTTGCCTTCCAAGGCAAGGCACACCAATGGAAAACCTCAGCAACAAATGTTCAGCACTGGAGTGGATCTGTAACCACTACAAACATCCTCACAGGGTCAGGCATACAGTGGTGTGTTTTTCCTCAGCTGGCAATAAAAATGTTATGTTGAATTGCTGCTGTAAAATTATCACGTTGACTTTTACTACCATTCAAATGCTATCTGGCAGACAAAGATAACAATGACAAAATTTCTCTCAGGGTGTTCTGGTGTGCAGGGTTTCAAACTCATTCTGCAAGTCTATTAGAAAAACAGAAATCTATCTAAAAAATATCACAATAAAGTCATTTTTGCTACATAAACACATTTTAAAATACATTGCTTTAAACATTTTGTGCTTTTTTTAGAAGCCTTCGTGAAATTAGGTGCTCTTACGCAAACTTGGATGAACTTGGCCTAGATGTCAGACCGTTTCAGGCCAGCAAATAATCGATTTCATAGCCAATTTACATCCTCAGGGCACAATGAAACAGACTGCCATTTCTTATCCTATTGATTTCCCAGAAATAAAGTGAACTTCTCCAAAATGCAGGGATCAAGTCCTCACCAGAGCTTGAATCTGAAGTGGCTGAGGTCTTTTAAATATTCAAACTTTCACTGTTTTCCTTAAAACCATGGCTTTCAACTGATTCAGTTAAAGTTATATCAACCTAAAAGGGACATCCTTACCAGGATTTAAGTCTCTTTTAGACTAACTTGCAGTGGCTGTTGATCAAATGAAACTTTGAAAGTACAAGGCAGAATTAAATTCAAGCAAGAACGGTCCACTGAGATTGATTTTTAAAATATACTTTTAAACAAAAGCTCCAGAGGTGTAACTTTGAAATACACAAATCTCACACTATTGCATCTCTGTGAACTTTATTAAAAGGATTAGGGTTTCCAAAAAATCTTAATATAAGAAATATTTGTCAATCAGCAGAAAGCTATGGTTTTCTAAAAAGTTGTTCAACAATACTGAATGTACATTTTATCTCACAAGTATCAATGGAAAAAGACATATAAAAGTCCCTGTTCTGACAGCAGGGTATTAAATGTTACCTTCAGGCTGTTCCACCTGCCTTGAACATTGTTTTTTCTAAAACTTGACTGCTATTCTACCTGATTTGTTTTGTCAAGAAAAAAAACCAGTCCTGCACCTCGTTCTCTACAAGCACCACCATGACAAATCCAAAGCTAATCAATTGATTTAAGTGACACAACTGAGGACAGAGAGCTGGAAACTAAGCATGCAAGTGGCAGCACAGCAAAACAAACAAATTTTTCAAGTGAAAATATCCCATGCACACATTTCATATTGGTGTTCCTACCACAGAAAAAGTCTATTAAAAAGAGCAGCACATGAAAAACAAAAATAAAAAAAAAAGGGGAAAAAAAAGGCAAATAAAAAATTCACTTTTGGTAAGGACAAAAGCAGTTTTCCCAGCACATCTTAAGACCATCTCTTATCATACTCTCTCCTATCATTCTGCCTTTGAACCACTGTCAAAGGAAGGCCATCCACATCAAGCAGATCTGAATTCAGCCAAGGATCATGTATTTAAGTCAAAGTCAGAACTGCAGCGAAGCCTCTCCACGGAGAAAAAGGCTCTTTAATCTCCCTTTGAAATACTCATTGAAGATCGTCTGAAATTGCTAGGAATGGAAACAAAAACAGTTGACTAGTCCAAGAACCAGAGCAGCCTCAGACATGAAGGTGACCCTTGCTTTCAGAAGATGAAAACTGCAAATGAATCACAGTCTTGCTAAAAATACCCAACACAACCCAGCTTCCCCAGTGGCTCCCCACAGCCCCGGGCCTCAGAGCCCCTCAGCTCCCTCCTTCCCCTCCAAGCAGCCACCCCCAGCTCCAGTGGCTGTGCCAGCCCGGCTGGCTCCCTTGCATGCGGTGATGGCTTGCAGCTCGTGCAGCCACGGCCACAGCAGAGCCTCCCATGGGGACACTGAAGCCAGGCACTGGCTGATTTCCAGAGTCCGGCCTCAGGAAGGGAGAAGCCCCTAGGAGGAGGGAACTCCTGGGAGACACAGTCCTCTGCAAAGCCCAGTAAAACTCCAAGTATGCCCTGCATCAGAATAGAACTGTCCATGCCACTTTTGGAGACAGTGCACAGAAAGGATGCCAAAAATTGCCGGTTTTTTCCTCTGGGGCCTTCTACACAGGCCATGACTGTGCTAACAAAAGTGAGAGGCGTGCTCTTTCCTGGCACACTCAGTCAGTTTGCTCTGTTCCAAATCAGGCCCAGACCTGCTGATTTAGCTGCAAATCATCAGTACATCTGGCAGGAAGCATCGCTCTAGGATGTGCTTATCGAGCCATCTACAGCACAGGTAACAGCAGTTCAAGGTACCTTTTGTTTCTCCTTAGAACAAGCTGCTTGCAGAATATTCTGGCAACACACACAAGTATCAAAGCAAGGTATTTCAGGTTTTACACATGACACAAAATTACAATTACTACAGTATTTAATGCACACCAGTAGGAAAAGTTCCTAAAAAATATTTGTGCAGTTTTTGTGCCATGGGATAGGTAATGGCTATTTCGCAGAAATAGATCCAACTGGCTCCATTGGAGCAGCAGTATAAATATTCAAAATAGAAGAAATAACAGGCCCTGATATGAAACTTCTTTTTTTCCTTCCCCTTATCAGCAAGGACACACTCTGCTTAGGAGCAACTGCATCTCACTATGAAGTGGAACTGCGTGTTTGTGGGATAGCTTTAGCGACACGTGCCACATTGTTGCAAACATCATTTGAGTTACGGAAGTATTTTAGGCATTTTAGTGGTTGTTATTATTATTATTCATCTCATTAACAACAACAACAAAAGAAACAAAAACCCAACAACAGGAACGTACAGTGGGCTTCCTAACATAATAGGATGTCCCATGGGCACAGGTACAAGAAGGCTGCTCAAACCTCGGCTGCAAAGCTAAACAAGCAGCAACACAATTGCTTTCCAGGATGAAAACTGGCGATGCAGGCAGGTCATCCACTCTCTCTGCTGTCTGACCCTGGACCCTTCCTTCTCCTTGCCAGGGATCCACCAGCACACGTTGTTCCCCGAGCGAGGCCAGCAGGACGTGGCTTTTTCCACAGGACTTCGCTGCCACGCACAGTGCAAGAGCTGCCAGTGCCTCCACGTGTTTGGTGTAACAAAGAAAGAAAACCAGCTGCTGAGCTGAAGGGAAACCACAGGGTGTAAATATTTTCATTTACAACATTTTGCCCAAAGAAAATCAGATTGAAAAAATCTATTCCAAAAGTGCAAATGAAATAAAAGTTGGCTTTTTGTCTGTGAACAGAACGTGGCTCTCTTCTTTTTTCTTTTGAAGTGGAGCTCTTTCTTTTCCTGCTATAGTTTAGGGTTTGGTGTTTCAGGATTTTTTCCTTCTTTCTGTTATTTAGGGTTTGCTGTACCTTTACTATTATTTGCCACTGTTTGTACCATAGACAAAAACATTCACCTAGCTGGTAGTCTCTTAATACATTTCATAGCAGAACATATACAAGAGGAAAAAAAATACCAAATTGGTCAGAAGTGATCAGTGCTTAAAGTAAATACAAGAGCCACAGTGGCAAGAACCCACAGTATCAATACATACAAATGAAGCAGTGATGGTGTTTCTCAGGGGTGGAATCTGCCTGCATATTACTACAGAATTATACAAAATCTAGCAGGGATATTGGAACAATGAATAGCTAAACTTTCACAATAACTTAACATCTCTGAGCAAGTCTCTATTGAAGATATTCCACATTTTAAAATGTGCCATCTCCATCTGTGCCTTCCTCCCTCCCAAAAGGAGGGGTGATGAATCCACACGATCTGTTATCAGGTAAGTTCAACAGCTTAAGACGACAAATATCTGGCCAGGTCCAGTGTATTTTTTAAAGAATGGCAAATTATGACTTCAGCAACTATGTCTGTGCAAAATATGCCTCTTTCCTCTTAAAGAAACCAGTGTCTGTAACTCATTTAGAAAAGTTTTCACATGTACTTATCTCCTTCTCAGAACGAATAAGACATGAACTATTGAATCCCCCAAAACAGAAATCTGATGAAGCAGACGAAGTTCTGACCCTCCATTTCCATTTGCAGACCATTAAAAACCAGGACACCACCTCGGTAGCCCTCCTGGGCTGGCAATCAAACTATTGCTTTGAAATAACAAACACCTTAGTAATAAATTCCAACATTCA
Source organism: Argya squamiceps (assembly GCA_037834095.1). Lineage (NCBI taxonomy): Eukaryota > Metazoa > Chordata > Aves > Passeriformes > Leiothrichidae > Argya > Argya squamiceps. Next base: position 5,620,584 of record JBBMKD010000145.1, on the reverse strand, counting down.
TAGTAAAATGATAGCAGTGTTTACCCTTTGAATCCACATTTAGCTTGCATTCTTTAACAAACCTGTATAAGGTTAACTATTCATAGTAAAACGTCATCAGTTTTTTTCCTTGACAATCTTCTTTTATCCATTCTTATGCTGAGTACCTTGAATTGCATTTCCATTTTACACCGCTCTGTGGCCTTTGGATTGTTACAGCACTCAGGAAAAGATGCAAAAGAGGACATTGATCTCTGGCAAGTAAAAAAAAAAAGAACAAAAACAATACCCCCACCCCTAAACAAACAAAAAAACCTGCAAACCCAAAACTAAAAGCTAAAAACAAACAAAAAACACACCCCACAACCAAAAAAAAATTCCCATGATTCTCCTTGAAAGTCAACCTCCATATGACATACCCTCTTCTGCATTGTAGCAATAGTCTTAAGTCATAAATTAATTAGTCTTCCATCAAATAACTTAAAAAAAGAAGTAATTGTAGCAGACCAGTTTTGACTGGCTTAATGCCAGTTAGCAGCCAGTTCATCTTGAGTCCCAGTCACACTGTTCAAAAACTGAGCTAGGAAATCACATGGATGTTGAAAAAAACTCTTCACATCGATGAAGGATTGTTCCAGGTTGTGGGGGCCAGGGAGAGGGCAAACCTAGACGGGCCACAGGTCTGAACAGTGAACAGGATATAGGTCACGACTTGCAGGTGCACTGCATCCAGGAGATGCCAGCCGTGGCTTGTATTGCACAGGTAAAAAGGAAGATCCTCCCGACAGTCTGCCACCTGCGTTAGTGATCTCTGCACATTGGCAAGTTCACAAAAGTGAAAACATTGAATTCTGTCATGATGGAGAAACACAGGAAGATGCCATAAAGGGAAAGGCACACACACCCTAGCTTCTTATCCAGTTTCCATTTGTTCATGTGGACACCAAAAACCTACAATAAACACAGAGTAAGCCACCACAGCAGGAACATTTTGAATAAAGTGGTAAATCCCTTCCTCCACTACAGGAGCCAAAAGAGGGGCTGTCCCCTTACTGATGATGATTAGTTGGAACCAATCACAAACTGCACTAAGTGAGCTGAAAACCACAGCTCAAGTAAATCAGAGCAGCAGTCACAGAAGCCACCCTGACTTACATCACCTCACCTTAGGTTTCTACGGTGAATTTAATTTTGGGAAGAACAATCTTATTTAATTCAATCAGAAATGGATTTAAAGGTCAGGTTCCATTTTTCTTTTTAAACTCAAAATACTTCACGTGCTCCTCTGCATCTCTATCTAGAACCACACAGTCTGAGACTGCTTGACTTTGCATAGTTTGCTCCCACCAAAGATTGAAGTCTTGTGTATACGGGAACTGTGGGAATTGTGTTGGTGTGCACTGTGCAGGACACCCCCCAATCTCAAGATTTGGAAGATGTCACATAATTCCTCTTCTATCATTTCTGGGAAAGGTCAGGGAACACCAAGTACTGATTTCAACAGAAACATCGTCAGGCGCTGTTTTTTCTGGACTGCGTTGTATTTCAGAAGGATCTTAGAGAGGGCCAAGCAATCTGCTCAGCATTTTGTCTGCTTGTCTCACAGGACAATAGATCTCATCATCCATCAAGGGGCTTGCTTCAACTCTAGCATAGAAACACTGAATGATCACTAATGACTCTCCCAGGCTCCTCCCATGGAAAACACCCAGGCAGGAGTGTCATCCTGTGGGAGTGATGGCTCCTGCAAAGAGCCGGATCAAGGCCTTAGGAAGCTTTCAACTGCAGGGAGCACCCCTATCCCATAACAACAGACTTTGCAACCACTATTTCAGCTGGAGTAAGAAAGGAGCAGGTGTAGAAAATGTCTATAAAAATCCCTCTTTTGGAAAAGAAGAACAAAAGACTATATACATACTGTGACAAAAACTGATGCCAGCAGGAGACCAACAGAATAGATAAGTCCTCTGCTGTTTAACCGAATCTGTAAAAGAAGGAAGTTTATCAAACCATATCACAATTTCAAACAATATTCCTCTCTGCTTATATTTCCATAATCCTAAACTGCTGAGCTGATAAACAGTGGCTTGCAAGTGATAAATGTCAAGTCAGACCATTACATCGCAGATAACTTTGCCAACTCCCTATTTTGCCAAAGAAAGACTGTTATTAGAGGAGCATCCTTAGGACCTGACAGCATTTCACAGTGTTATACTTCCACGGGAGCTTTGCCATCCCTTGTACTATTATATCATGACATTTTCTAACTCCTATATGAGTCCTGTAAGAACAAACAGTGGAAAGGAAATTTTGCATTTAGTCACCAATTAATGCTTCACAGTGGGGGATAATAAACAAGGACATGCACAAGTGCTTGATTTCTTCCCTACTCTCCCCTTATTTCTTCCCTACTCTTATTCCTCTTGGTGAATGGAACAAGTCAGTAAATCTCAAAACAAGAGCCTCAGGTACTGAAAAATTGTCTGAACCAATGCATCATGGCACACTAAGGCTGGACCTGATTTAGCACTGAGGCAGATCAGACAAGGAGATAACTTACTGCCTGCAGGGCTGTGTACCAGGCTCATCACAGGCTCTGGTGCAGCTGTTTCCGTGGCAGAACCCCAGTTACAGTCACTGTCCAAGAGAAGAACCGAGATACAGGTCTACAAAGCTGGGAAGCCATTAAATGGCCACTTCTAGAGGCTTTGAGTCAGATGCAGGAACTCACCTGCATCTTTAAGGCCCAAATACTTTTTAAAACATGATTTTTGTGAGACATAAACCTAATGTTACAAAGGAAGGCTACAGGGAGTAAAGCTATCTCTCCAATCCCGCTCCTCGGCTAAGACCACACTTCTCCTTGGCTACCCATCCTTCTCCTGGGGAACTTAACCATTATCCTTTGGGGTATTTTTATATGACCTCAAACAGCATCACCTGCAGCATCATCACGGGACCACTCAGTGGAGTCTCTCAAGGCACTTCTCCAGGAGCTACTGTGTGGAGGGGACATCCTTCTAGGGAAGGCTGGCATCTCAGTGCTCCCATCCTTCTAGTTAGATTATAAAGAATCCAATTTGCAAGAGAAGTGGATATTGCTAATGTGACAAGCAGCTCTACAATTTTAAGAATGCAGGAATGCTGATATACTTGTATCATTTTGCACCACAGCTAGGAAATCCTTTTCACCCCACTTTGTTCCTAAATCCAGAGTAATGATTTAGGTTCACTCCCCAGGGCCCACTGAGGGGAGAGTCTGCCTTTAGAGTCAGAAAGGATGATCAGTTCTGACACTTGGAAACTCTGAGCCTGCACTGCACTCTGCACACGCAGGATCTTCTAAGCCAATCTGTGCTGCCTGAGCTTTGCTGTTCCCTTCACACATGTTAAAATACCAGGTCACACAAATGGCACATCTTCCTTCTTTCCCTACTGATTGCTGACACCATAAAAAAGGCTACAGCCATGATGATCATTTTGTGTGAAAGGTGCTGGAGGATTTCTTTAGGATGAAAGTCCTGTAAGAGTATGGATGAACAGCAGGACCATTACATTCCTATGGCTACTACATGTTAAAGACAATATTTTCATCAGCCTGCTCGAAGAAATGGAGGATTTGGATTTCTTCAGGGCATGAAGACTGATTTTGGGACTGTCTGCATAACTGAAGATGTCATGATCCCACTGCTAATGTAAACTTCAGAGATTAACCAGCCCACTCTGCTTCAGTCATTCCTGTGCATTCACTCCTCCTCTCTTGCTTCCACCCATCAGAATGGCCCACATGTAACAGCTAACCTGCATTTCCATTATTATAAAGTGAAAAAAAGCCCTACACCAACTCTGTGTATTAAAACTAAAATACACATTTAAAGCCGCCTTCCCTGCTATCCCAAATGAATAGCAGCTGGCTAGGAAAGAGATACTATTTTACAATAAATTCCTGTCTGGATTTTGGTCAGGAAATTTGTTTGACCAGTGCCAATATCTGTAAAAACTGTCAGTATAAAATGTATCAATTGGAAAGGAATCTACAGGAAAAGGAAGCAAATGAAGAAGATGGAATTATTTTAGCATGGAAAATGTCTGAATTTACAGATGTTGCTTCTCAGTTACTTCATCCTCCATAAAACAGCAGAGCATTCCAAAGGCCTGTGTGTCTAATTTGCTCAGGACAGTGCTTTGAAAGAGAGGTGTTTGGGACTGCTTTCTTCAGACTATCTGCCAGGCTCTTCCTTGGAGGTCATTTAGGGAAATAAAAGATGCTACTAGGGATAATTCAAAAGCAGAAAATGCATGCTAATTATTTACAGCAGCTTTACCAACGTAAGAGCCACACACATCATGCTGTTCCTATGTGGGCCAAGCAAACATGGCAACCCCTTCTGCAGTGTGAGCACCAAGTTCCTCTCGCAGGGTTACTGCACCAAAACACCGGAGTTTCAGTCCAGGTTAACAGTTCTCAGCTTAAGTTTAACCATCCACGTTCCTGGCCTGGTATCTAGCCCAGCTCCCACTGCTGGGCAAAGCAGAGAGCTGTTAATTAACCTAAATAACAAGAATGTTCCTGGCAGCCCTGCCACATATTTTAACAGGCATCTGTCTACTTCAGAAAGTGACCCTAAGAAACATGGGTGTGTTTCATATAGTGCTGCTGAGTGGTTTTGAGAGAGTGAAATCCAAACAAGGCAGACTCCCCATGGTTCATGCATGCCTTCCTCCTCTCACTGTATTTCTCTATTTACCTGAAGGATCCTTTCACTCTCCCCATGTGCCAGAGGCTGCTGAGGTGAGCCTGGCCACTTGTGCCAGGTGAGCTGTGCCTTGTGCAGGCCCCTGCCCAAGTCCTGCAGTGCTCCCTGCAAGCCAAACCCACGGGAATGCTGGTGTGCACATGGTAACCCCACAGCACTGCAAGTTCAATTCATTTGGAATTACACCAGGCACCCATCTATGGAATCCATCTCCCAGTCATCCCAGGGCAAGTGTGCTTTGGGAACAGGCTTACATCAATGTCCACTTGTTCCAACTGTCCTTCTCTTGTTTCCTGTTTGCTTCTCAATTGTTTTATAGCCCTTTTCATATGTGGTTTCTGACCTTTTCTGTCCCTTTTCTGCCTGCTCCATGGCTAGGAGTTGCCATGCATACAACACCTCCTGAGCTTCAATTAGAAGCATCTGGAATTCTTCACACCTTTTCCAGTACTTTGAGCTCACCAGCAACATTTTTTTACTCAAACTTTTTCTTCCAGAAATTCCAGCTGTGATGTGTATCTAGTTCAGCCAAATGAGTTTCCTAACAAACCCTTTCTTTTCCTGAATTTGACTTTTGACTACGCACTGCTGTTTCACAAATTTCCCATCAGTCTACAGCTCTGAAAATACAGATTTAACTGATTGGACTCCTCTGGTAATCATCAGCCTACCCCATTTCTTATCATGACTTTTAACTATGAGCAGAGAAGCCCAGAAGACTCTAAATTTTGAAACAAAAGCTTAAGAAAAATGTGTCCTCAATCTGTCAAATTATGGCAGAAATCAGTTAAGCAGCCCTCTCATGGGACGAGTGGCATTTCCTGCAAGAGGCAATGGAATACATTTCCTTGGGATATGTGAAAATGTGCAAGTTCAGGGAAAACAAGGGCAGCAAAACATTCAAAACTCACAGTAAGGCAGGAGATAATTTCAGATTTGGGCAAAGACCAGAGAAAGAGTCTCAGCTGGAGCTGTCTTAATTGTAAAAGGAAAAGCCCAGTCCCCTGTTTATTTAGAATAGGCAATGTCTCTTCCCCAAGAGAAAACTGCAGAATAAGGACTCCCTCATACTGCAAGGAGGAAAAATCAATATTCTCAAACTCCCCTTTGACAACTGGCTTGTATACAGGGGCTGAAGCAAGACAGAAGAATGCTGCTCTGGCTGATCATGCACAGAAGGTTTGCACATTCACAGTCTCCTGTTAGAGTTTGAGGGGGGCCACCTCCCTGCTGCTTCTGCAGCAAATGCAAAGTGGCTGCCACCAACCCCAGCCATTCCCATGCTGCTGTGGCAACCAAGGCTGAAGCTAAACAGCAGAGGAAAAACAATGGAAATAAAAGTTATTCTATTATTAAGTTCTTTTCTGGCACTCGCTTAAGGGAAAACAAGGAGCTATTGCCAAAACCCACACTGGTTTCGCTTGAGGGCCCAAATATGACAGAAATTACCCCACTAAGGAATTTCACAAGGGCTATGCTTTGGTTCCAGTCCCTCAGCTGAAAAAGCTCTAGATCTTCTGTATGTCTGGGTATCCTTCTCCTTCAGTGTCTCTGCCTGGCAGTGGAAATTCAGTCTAAATCCTGCATTCCCAAGGTCTTGCCAGGAGACAGCAGTCTCAGCAAACTCGAACTTCAAACATTCATGCATTCTTGCATGTTTAAATGGAATTTCCTTCTTAAACCTGTTTTTAGACTCCTAAGAAAGTGACCCTGTTTTGCTCTGTATCACAAAATTCATTTTGCAGAGGGTACACACCTGGAGTGCTGCATGTAGCCACTCAGAGTATCACACAGTAGAGGCAGGAGCTATGACTCCTGTAATGCTAGGAGGCTTGGCAGGCACATTTTTGCTCTACTACAGTATAATCATCCCAATAATCTCTCTGCCACAAAGCCAGGGAGCCAGCTTTGTCCTAAGGTACCATTCACCCTACTGCCTTGGAACTAAACCAGTGAAAATCAACTGGTCAGCAAGGAGCAAAGCAGTGATGCTTCCCATCTCCATGCATGCTTTGCAAGCATTTGCTTCCCTCTGGATTCTCTGATGCCTAAATACGATTGCACTGGGGTTATCCCTGCTGTCTCAAGCTGCTTGTTTGTGTGGAAGGAATGTCAGGCCTCTCAGACTTCTAATGCACTGTCAGATTTTGCTGAAATTGGCTGAAATGATCAGACAGAGGAGCAAATTGGACTGACACGACTACAACTCCTAAATGCTGACATGATCAAATAAACCTGGCTCTTTATCCTTAGGCTAAAATTCCTGTTCTCTAAGATACTGCTGGATGATGTCTGGTTTACATGCAAAAAAATATTCCAGAGGGAAGCAACTGGATGGAAGATATGGAGCAAACATTCCTCCACTCTGCATATGCCAGGTGCACTAGGGAAGGATGCTTACTGGATTAGAGAGTCAGCAATATGTCCAGGACTTGATGCGGGAAGAGAGGAGAAAGTGAACTCTGTCAAAGGACTCTCAAGGTCCAGAGGGATGCTGCATTTCCCCTAAAAGCCCTGCTGGCCTGACAGATTAGCTGTGTACACAACAGAAGGCCATAGCTGCTGCAGTAGGGTGGCCAAGTGAGCAGTGATGATGGAAGCTCCAGTGGGAAGCACAGAGAAGGCAGAGTTAGTACCTGGACATTAAAGAGTGTTCAGAAACAAGGACCCTTAAAATAATAAACATACAGTTGGGTTAAAGACTTGGCATTGTAAAAGTGCCAAGGGATCTGATGTGGAAAGTTTAATCCTGAATACATCTGCCTTGTGACGGGAAAAGGGTCAGTGGCTTGGCCCAAGCCAGGAATTCTGGATCTGACATCTGAGCTGAAGGCAAAGGGTGAGGCATTTACAGTATAACCACATCCTAGGGGAAAATGTTTCATTTAAAGCAGGAACAGAGAAGGAAAACCTCCTTCTCTAAACCAGGTGACAGATACTTTCAAGATGCAGCCTGAGAATCATGAGATGGTTTTCCTTTCCCTTCTTGTAACGAGGAAGAATAAAATAAATACTAAGCTGAAGCATCCACCGAGAATGGGACTGGGGAAGGGACAGTCTAGAAGAGAGGCATTCCATCAAAATGCAGTTTAGCAACCCAGCACCAAGACATGTCTCCAGAGATTCACAGCTTATTTCCAGTTCTCCCACTCACCTACTGTGACTCCAGCAAGTGCATTTGTCTGTCTGACAGGTCCTCACCCCCCTCTTTTCCTGACTCATTCTGTTAGATCACAAAGTTGCCTTTTCCTCCCTCAGACACTATCCCAGGGAGTGAGCTTGTTTAAACAAGTCCCAGTTCCACGTGAAGCCACTTCACCAAATGACAGAGAAAGCACAGAATGCCCATGATCACAGGGCACCAGGCTGCCCCACACACATGCACACACAGCATCAAGAAGGAGCCAATCTTCCCCTTTTCTGCACAGTAACACGGCAGAACTCTTTACAGCAGGATTAACAGGGAGCAAAATCTGTTCACAGGGGATTCTGAGGCAGGCAGCCTGGAAGAGTACATATACGTACAGATTTTATGGATATATGAGATATGGTATTAGAGATATTAGTATGATATTAGAGATATAACACACTCCAGAGAAAGCCATGTGTTTAGAGTGTTTAGAATCCCAGAAAAGAAGGGCTGGAGTGGGCTTCTAGGAGGCTCTTCTGCATTAAAGTTTACCTGTAAAGACATAGCTTCCACAGAAGTTATTACAGCTTATTTATTAAAATATGTTTACTTTCAGCAGGAGCTTAACCTTGCCACAGTCCACGTAACAGTGAACATTCTAAGGAGGAAATCACGGATTTGGATCACCACACTAAAGTAACCATGATCAAGGCGAGCCCTTTTTGTCTTCTACACATCTTTCCCTGCCTCTGTATGCAAGTCAGAGGCATCAAGACTACTTTGAGGAGTTCCCCTGTTGGAGGAGATACTACAGAGATACATTTGGGTCCTGCCAAACACCAAAGTACTAAATCCTGTACTATTAGCTCAGAAATCATGTAGTACTTCTGACTCACAGTGATATTCAGTGGACAACCAGGCTGGCCTGAACCCTCAAGCCCCAGTGCAGCAGTGCAGTTAGCAGGGCCTGCTCAGGCAAGCAGCCCAAGGCTCAGCCTGACAGACCTCAGGAACTGGAGCTGCACATCTGCTGCCCCCTCTGACCTGGGTTCCAGGGATGATGGCCACACTCCTGGAATAACAACCAGCATCTTGGAGCTCTAGGCATTGTCACCAAGGTACACCTGCTCAGCTAATACCAGCCTTTGCTGGCAACTTAGTAATACTTCAAAAACTAATTACTAATAACAGGGTGGTGGAAGGGGGCTTGCTTTGTTTTGAAGTCAAATTACCTAAGGATTTGGAGAGAAATCCAGGAACAGCAAGTGAAAACTGAGGAAACTCTCTTTTGCTAATTGTGAGGCTGTTTCCAAGACTCCCTTTTCCAACATGTGATCACACTGTACAATGGACATTTTGGGGGTGCAAAACAGTAGTGATACTGTTATGCCTCCATGAAAGCTCGCTTCTGTTCAGTGACTTGCTTTCATCTTTTTTCTCAAAAATATAGGTGAACTACAGATGAAATGCTCATTAAAGAAGGGGATTTTATTCCTACAGCACTGCTTCTTTGTGGCACTCCTATATTCAAGAAGAGGGAAGATCTGAGGAACTAAAGGGTGGTCAGCCTGACCCTGATCCCTGGGAAAATGATGGAACACATGATCTTGGGAACCACTCCTAAATACACAAAGGGCAAGACTAGACTTATGGAGGGGAAATCCCATCGACCCTGTCTGACAGCCTTGTGTGAGGAGGGGGACTTGCTGGGTGAGGGGAGCGCAACAGACATTGTTTATGTTGACTTTAGCAAGGCTTCTGGCATGCTCTCAAACATCCTCAGCGACAAACAGAGGAAGAACAGTCTAGATAAGTGGACAGTAGAATGGCCTGATAACCAGCTGAAACACTGTGCTCCAAGCCCAGCTGGGGACCAGTCACTAGGGCCTTACCCCAGGGGTCAGGACTGCTTAGTGTCTTTTTTAATGAAGTGGATGATAGGGAGAGAGCAGGCTCAGCAAGTTCACAGCCCATACAAAACCAGGGAAGGTGGCTGATGCTCTGGAGGTCTGTGCTGCCACACAGAAGGAGTGAGACAGGTTGGAAAAATGTGTAGGCAGCAAACTCATTAACATCCACAAAGGGAAATGAAAAGCCCTGCACTTGGGAAGGAATAACTCCACACATCAGCATGGGGCTGACCAGCTGGAAAGCAGCTTGGCTAAGAAAGACCTGTTGATTTTGGTGGACACCAAGCTAAAGTCAACAATGCACCCTGTGGCATGGAGCACCAACAGCATCCAGGGCTACATCAGAAGAAGTGCTGCCAGCAGGGAGAGGAAGATGATCCTTCTCTGCTCACATCTAAAGTGCTTGGTCCAGTTCTGGGCTCCTCAATACAAGGAAGATATGGACTTCTCAGAGCAAGTCCAGTGAAGGACCACAAGGAAGACTTAAGGGATGGCAGCATCTGACATACACAGAGAGGCTGAAGGAACTGTGACTGTTCAGCCTAGAGAAGAGAAGATTCAGGGAGATCTTAGCAATGTGCATAAATACCTGATGGGAGATGACAGAGAAGGTGCAGCCAGACTCTTCTGAGTAATATCCATTGAAAGGACAAGAGGAACCACACAATTTTAATTACAGAAATCCCAAAATAATAGAAGAATGCTTTTGACTGTTAAGAGTGATCAAGTAACAAAGGAGGGTGCCAAGACTGGATGCGCAGACTCCATCCTTGGAGGTACTCAAGGCCCAACAGATCAAGGTCTTCAGCTCTAACCGACCCAGCTTTGAGCAGAAGGCTGGGGAGTAGACAACCTCCAGAGGTACTTGCCAAGCTCAACAGCTCTGTCATTCTCCTGCCTTTTGACTTTGCACTCACGCAGTGACTGTATTAAACAGTCTTCCCTCTGCCCTACACTGCTGCCTAAGTGGTGTCCAGGTAGCAGCAATAGCCACAGCAACTTCCCTCTAAAACTCTGTGGCATCTCCTGCTTTTTCTTTTCAGAAGGAACCTTGCAGCAACTCTGGGGCTTGGCTCTTTTTCCACTTGGGCAGTAAAGGATAAATTTATTGGTGTTGGATCATTTTGTCTTAAACAGGAAGAAAGCTCTGCAGAGTTTCCTGCTGATGGTCATGCTCTGAAACATTCAATTATTTAACAATTTCCTTCACTTTCCAGTGAAATAACAGTTTAGTAATGCCAGAATTTTTCTTAACAAAGGCCCTACAGATCTCATCTATATTTTATATTTCACCTGTGTGTTTATCCCCTCTGCCTTATTAAAAACAGGATCATTGGACTTCGAATTACTTGGAATTGGCAAGGTCATTACAGACCCTGTATATGTATCTCTTGAATACATATCTTGGAATATATTCAAGAGTATGAAAATCCAGTGCACTCTAATAAGCTAGTTTATTTCAGCACAGACTTCTGTCTTCAAGGCAGAAACAGAAGTACTTGTCCTCAAGAGGATGGGAAATGTCCAGTGACAATTTCTACTCCTCCCATATGGTAACAGAAAAAATTACCTGTTTTTTCAAATAAAATCAACAGAATTTTTGACTTTTATTTTTTCCTAGATAGATTCAGCTTATTATAAATAAATAAATAAATAAATAAAGAAAGAAAGAAAGAAAGAAAGTGGAAAAAGTTTAGGACTTACGTATGATCCGTAATTCACTGCTAGGGTCTGCAAAGCCCACGGAAGGCCTAGGCCAATTAAAATATCAAAAACATTGCTTCCAATGGAGTTGGACACGGCCATATCTCCCATACCTGCGGGAATGGAAACCACATATGCTCAAGAAAAGTCTTGCTGCTTTAATCTGAGGCAATCCAGGCAATTTCCACTGATTAAGGCCAAGATTTATAGAAGATGCCCCTCATTCCCTTGCTTCCCTTTGCCACCCCCATCATACAAGGCCAGTAGGCTTCAAGGGGCAGCCTGCTCCCCTTCCAGGGAGAATTCCCATCTGAGAATTCCCCTCCACTAATCCTCTGCTGCTGAGGGGACCCACTGTGCTGGCTGTAACCTGCCAGCCCTCTGGTGCCATGTTCAGGGGAGCTTTTGACACTTTACTACAACCATGACACACGAGTTTCTGTACAGGACTGACTGCAAAAGGTCTTGGAGTTGTCAGTTCAGCAGCTTCTTATTTCAGTGATGAGCCACTGGTTTTGCTCCCCAAAGCAGTACTGGCTACTTGCCTTTCCTCCTAAGACACCTTTTGCTGGGGCCACAAGTATGAGGGAGCTGCTTTCTTTAAAAACAGTAGTATCATCTAGTCCTTATGACTGTGAAGAAAAGCTGGAAAGTGACCTGAAAGATTCCTATGCCATTAAATAGTTCTATACACTGATATTCAAATTAAGAAAACTACTGTGATTATTGAGGAAGGCTTGAAGTTGACAACACTGCCAGAACTTGTTCCACGCTGCTGTTGAGAACCTATTAACTGCTTTGCAATAGGCAGCACAATTTATTTCCTTCTTTGTTTTTGTTTTAAATTCCAGGCTCGTGAACAGAGCTCTGTATATTCTCCTGTTGCGGAAACATGTGTGCTACCTGAAGAAGAGGAGAATGTCAGGACACACTTCCACAGGAGGATGCCATCCCTGTGATGACCTACCTTGCCTGGCCACGATAAGGCTTGCCATGCAGTCTGGCACACTGGTTCCTGCTGCCAAGAAAGTGATGCCCATGATCACATCTGGAATTCCCAGCGTGTATCCAATGATTGTCACCTAAGGAGAGGAAATAAATTGTCAAGCTGTTTACAAGAATTAAGACCTGAGTCCAACTTGGCCCAAATCTGCAAGATGCTGTGAGACAGCAGTGCAAACTCAACACTCAACATTTCCTTCAAACAGAGGCAGTGACAGGCTTCTTTGGTATATTCATAGCACTCACCTGCTGTGTACCCTCTCAGGTTACTTGTTCCATATATTTCATCCATGGTTTTCCTGATACTAACCTGGAAAAGAGACTATATGGTCGCTCACTGCCCTGGGTAACTGTCTCTTGATCTTGGATTAAGTTTGTAAACATTATTATATACAAATATTAGCTAAGCAGACACAAAACCACCCTATGGTTCTAGTTCTGCCGGAATTTGACTGAATGTCATGGTATTGTTCATGCTGAGTTCAAAGAGATATCATTCAAAACTCCATGTCTCTTGAGCTTGGTTGCTCCAACAGAATGAAAAGTTACTGTGGCCAGATTGTCACTCAGCATTCCTCACACTACCATGCAGGACTGGGAGACATTTGACTGTGGTAGCTGTAAGTGTTGCCCAAGGTAAAGAATCTGGATGAAATGACAGCCCTAAATCAAGTTCAAAGGCCACGGCTACTGGCCCCTAATTTTCTTCTCTGAGCATGGACAGGTCCAACAGAAATAGAAGCAAACCTAAGGTTTCTCACCTGAAAATTCAGGTGTGCAGAACCTCCTATGCATTTCTCTAGACTGACAAACCCCCTCCTGTTGCTTCTCCCAAGCAGTGGTTTCTGGGTTAGTTGGTACGTACCATCCACACCATCATGTAAGAAAAAGCTGCAATCCACAGGGTAGAAGAAGCAAAGGTGACCATGAACCATTTTTCCAAGTGGGGTTTGTTGCAGTTGGGCACTGTGAAGTACAGGACAAAACTCAAGGGCCATGTGAAGACCCACTTCAACATTTCTATCTTGCCAGCTGCCAAATAACAAAACAAAGGGAAACAATCACAAGTCATGTCAGCTGTATTTCAGAATGCTATTATTTTGTTAGCATGTGCAAACAAGATGCCAGGGACACCTCAGCCTGTTATGCCAACATGACATTCCTTGTTCAGAGGATTATGATGTGATGGCAGATAGAGAGCAGAGACAGGCACAGGAGTACGAAGGGCCTCCTTGAGAGTTCAAGTAATGGGTCAGACCACATGTGTCCCCCTCCTCCTCAGCCAAGTTCTTACAGAAAGCACAAAAAATGCCAAGTCCAGGAAAGAGATCTGATCTACCTTCAATCACCTAATGGGAGGGCACAGAAAAGATGGAGGCAGGCCCTTCACAAGGGAATTACAGAATTCCTTGCACAAAGGAATTACAAAAGCCAGGGGACTCAACTTCCAATAAGGGAAATTCAGGATAGATGCTACATTAAGTTGTGCATTTTCTCTTTTTTTCTTACTGTGGAGGTGGTCAAACATTGAAACAGGTACCCAAAAGTCTGTGGGATGTCCATCCTTATAGATAATCAAAACTCAACTGGACAGAGGCTTGGAGGACCTGCGCTGAGCAGGGGTTGGAACCAGAGATCTCCAGAGGTCCATGCCAGCCTTTCACATACTATGAAAGTTCATAGGACACCTAAACTACTCTCTTTAAGGCTCAGGTCTTTTCCTCATTCAAACTACAGAAATGCTGTTTGAGTGAGACCTGAACAGGAGTTCCCAAAATTGTATCTTGCCTGTAAAGGGCAGGCAGGACCAGTCCCTACAGTATTCCAGCATGTCTGCAACACAGCAGATCTTGCCTGCTACAGCAACTGCGACTCAAAAGCAGGACAGGGATACATTATGACCACCCCAGAACCAGAGCCCTGATGTGGTAAGAGGCACCAGGCTGGAAGGAGATCTCCATCCTGTAAGTGCTCAGCAGCCTGAGGCACATGTGCATCCTCACCAGTCGTGCAGCTGCTCTGACTTTCTAAGGCCTCCATACAGAACAAGAAGCACTGTGGCAGTGCCTAATGCACAGCAGGAAAGCAGAGGCACTCAGGACCACCCTGTGCCTCTGCCCCACATCAGCACCATCAGTGCCTTGCCCACATTAGCACTGCACTATCCAATCAAGGTAAGAGCACACCTCACCTCCCAGCAAAGGTATGTCCTAGCCATGGACACATCTGACCTTCACTCAGGCTCCTTGCCTGAGCAGCAGCCCAGCCACCCTCAGCTTTCTCCACAACGAGCAGAGATCCATCTCTCCAGGGGGTGAGCCATGTTTTGGGGGCAGAAACCGACCTGCGGAGATTGCTCCATCTCCTCTGTGACTGCAACAGTAGCACAGGGCTAACACAGGAGCTGCAGGAGAGGTGTGCCCATCCCCAGGAGCCTGCACCCTGAGAGGTTCCTACTGCTTCCCAGTTCCTCATTTCTTTTACATATGACCAGGAGCCTCACTGCAAGGTGAAAGCTGATGGAAGCTCTCAGAGACACTTCTACCTCTACATGTGTCCGCAATGCTTTCCAGCATATCCAAACCAACACCACACAAACACAGGAGCTTCTTACTGGGTAGGTCAAAAGGTGTATATGGCCCGTCATGGTCGTCATCATCATCATCATCATCTTCTTCCTCTTCCTCATCATTTTCATTGTTCTCGTTATCGTCATTCTCGTTCTTGTTCCCAGCCTCAGCCACGTCCTCATCCCGCCACGTGCCGTTCACGCCCCGCTCAGCAGAGTTGCTGGGGCCTGTTCCATTCTCCACCACGTGCTTGATGGGTATTTTGATTGCTACTTCTGACTCACCGTTGGTGTAAGTCCTGCTGTTAATCAGCCTCTGTCTCTGTAAATGAAGGCAAAGTCTTGCTGAAATATAAGACTTTTTTAAATTTGTGGTTTTTTAAGCAAAAGGGAAGAACAGAGAAAGAGAGATGTGTAGAATTCTTCAAAAATTTCTCTTTAAAAGCAAAAGGAATGATTTTCAACAGGTACAACATGATGCTTGCTCACAGACCACTAGATAAATCTCACATGTACAACTTTTACAAGAGAAGGTCCAGTAGCTGTTGAATAGACTCCAAGAGTACTCCAAGACCAGTGACACACTAAGTGCAGTCTCGGGGTAGTACCATATTATTAAACAGATCTATGCAGGGGGCACCTCCTGTGAGCAACAGCTACATGTAACATAACTCCGTAACAACCTCTGCTAAAATCTCCACAGGGACAGAGAGCAAGGGATGATTTAGTGAAATCAGTGTCAGAAGGACAAAATCTGGGAGAGCACTATCAGGGATCCAGAAGAAACACCAGAGTTGCATTTCAAGTCAAACACTGCTACAGGAAAAGGCAAATTCAGAAGGAGAAGGGCAGGTGGGGGAGATAAAAGACACACCTCATTGATTAACATGCGGCTGGCCATGGAGAGACGTGTTTTGGGAGGGAAATGGCTGGTTATCATGATCCGGAGCCCAGCCTCGGAAAATGAAAGCTGGTGTGGGTAAGCAGAGAGCAGCTCATCAACCATGATCACTGAGGCTTTACGGTGGAAATTTCCTGCAGCCAAGGAACAAAAACAAATTGAGGCCTTCTTCCAGCAGTCTCTCCCTCTGTTCTACGTGGCTCTAAGAAGAATAAACCCATGGGTTCCAGAAGTTCTCTGTAAGAACCATTCCTTCAGCTACACCATTCAAAATAGGCCTCATCTATCCTTAATTTCTGCCTTCTACACACCTTATATTCCTGTTTTCAAACAAATTGTCAACACGGTATCACCACTCATGCTCCTTACAGAGAACTAAATCTGCCCTGCACAGTTCATCACAGGCCTGCTTTAGGCAGACCACTGCTTCAACAGCAGCTATCCCACCACGGCAGCTACTGCCAGTTGTAACCTGCACTTCTGTGAGGATATTTTTGTCATCCACTGCTAACTGTGCTGCTGCAAGCTACCAACACAAATGAAAAGAAGGTTCCTGCACCCAGGGCTTGCAGCTCACGGCTGGGAACTGCCACCAAACCCAGCAGCAAATGCAGATCCCAGAGCAATCCACAGCGCAGAAGAAAAGGGACAGGGAGACAGAGGCCGGTCCCTGGATCATGCTCCCACTGGGGCACAGCGCCGATGCCCACTGCCTCTGAGGTTCATCCTTCCTGCACCTGAATGACCTTGGGCTGTGAATTCTGTGCCAGGACTGGGACTTGGCAGCAGGGAAACCTGAGGCCTTACCCCAACACACTTCTGCACAGGTTTATTCAACCCAGTGTTTAAACACTGGCAAATGTTATGTGGCATTACCGTTTTTAACCATTACTGCCAGTCTTACAGAACACTATCTCCTTGGTCTTTATGTTACTTTTTTTTCCTACTGAGGCTTCCATGGAATAGGGTAGATATGTGACCTCCTCCATAGTAAAAAAAAAAAAAATACAAACCAACAACAAAAACCAACCAGACAGCTTTTCCTTGTGAGTTTTTCCACACTGGCACTTGTTGAATGGCACCTGAAAGACCTGCCAAAACCAGAAATCTTTCTGTTTCAGATTATTTGGTCCTCTGTTCAGAGAAGGCTTCAGAAAAGGCCTCAGAAGACAAACAGGGATCCCATAGCAACAGGTGCTGTTGGTGGCCCTGTGCCCCTGGCTGGGACACAAAGCAGCACCACTTGCCTTCCCAGGCCTCCCATGGCCCAGTGCCAAGGAAATACAGGAACAATCTGCAAGAAGATGAAGCAATCCTTTCGTCTTCCTTCCTCGGCCAGTTTGAGTAACCACAAGTGTCCAAATCAAAAGTTACCAGCAGAGTATGCAAAAATCCATTGTGGGAATATTTAAACCAAATCCCATAATTAGAACTAACCCTGAGGCCACTGGGTAAAGTTGGATATGCAAGGCCTGAGTTTGTGCTCACTGAGTTTTCCCAGTCTAGCTTTCCTGGTACAGAACTGCCAGCACAGTTCTGCTGTGGAGAGCTCCATGTGACAGAGAGCCATCCCCCAAAAAGCAGCTTCCCCAAATCAGAGTGCACAGCACTGCTGACAATCGTCCCTCTGCAACAGATCTGTAACTGAGAGCTGGCAGATTCCAAGCATTTGCTGCTGTAAATAAATCCCACTACATTTCATGTTTAACTGCTTACCGTATACAGACTATGCCCCTCAAGCCCCATTTGCAGGAAAGGAGACCTTTTTTGGTTGGTTGGTTGGTTGGGTTTTTTTGATAGACTAGCTAAACAAAAGAGGCAGCCCATCAGTGGTCAGAGACCAGGACTGATTTTGACAAGATGGAGCTTCTTCTCAGGCTAAGTCAGTGCCTCAAGGAAAAGGGAGGTGTTTATTCCTGAGGACAGATACATATACGTCCCAAGCAGATACTGCACATGCTTGTTGATAGTTTTAAAGACAAAATAATTCCAGTGTGAGTACAGTTTATGACATCCTTGCAAATACAGACTTTGAACTACTGCTGCTGAGTTATGGGATGGGGGAATTTTTTTTATGCTGAAGAAACACAACCATTTTTATACATGATCATGACTAGAGTCAAACTGGAACAGACTTCAGTCGAAGTGAAATACTCTTAAAGACCACTTACATGGAAAAGTTGGGCACGATAATGCCAGCATGTGCAGTAAGAGTACAGTACCCAGACCCACACAGAATCCCTGCCCTCCCTTCAGTTGGGGTAAAGTGTACACTGGTCTAAGAAGGGCCTTTTTTCTTGCTCAGTTGATGTTCCTTTGGAGTGGAGTTAAATTCATCTGGAGATGCTATAAATGGGCAACTTCAGTGCAGACTAACAGTGCCCACAGGAGGACTTAAAATGGCTGTAACAGCCGAGAAAAGCAGCCCCTGGG
The DNA here is from genome assembly GCA_037834095.1 of Argya squamiceps. NCBI lineage: Eukaryota > Metazoa > Chordata > Aves > Passeriformes > Leiothrichidae > Argya > Argya squamiceps. Next base: position 5,602,199 of record JBBMKD010000145.1, on the reverse strand, counting down.
CTTGAAGGAGTCCTCACAGCCAAGCAGGTGTCAAGCAGCAAGAATCGGCCACAGGAGATCTCAGCCACTTCCAGTGGCACAGGGTGTGGTGGCCAGGATCACCACAGCATATCCTCCATTTAGGAGAGTGGTTCCAAAAGGGCCACTTGCCCCCTCCTATTTTGTGGCTTACAAGACAGCAGCAGTTCCCACCATGTGAGCAGAGAGAGAACACCCAGAATGATGCAAGCAAGAGGATGACTTACTGGAACAGTTACCTTTCTTTAGTAACACCACTGTGGCATCGCAGTTGCTGCTGTCGTCCATTTCCGTGTTACTTGCTAAACCATTCACCATATTTGCAGAGTTTTTTGTCTTCCTCTCAAAGCAGTGATGTATGGTTGAGTTGTACCTGCACAAATGAAACAAATTCACGATGTACCTTCACTTCTTGCCAGTCTTCCTTTCCTCGCCTTGTATCCTGTGCAATACAGGTTGGAAGAAAACTTCTCTGGTTTTAAGGAATATCCCAGAGCTCCAGCTAAATTGTACATCAAATAATCTCTCTGTACCCAGAAGGCTAGGAAAGATAGAAGCCATAGATCTTGAATGACATGCATGTTTATGTGTTAGGTGTGATGAATATTCTGTATCATGAGTAATCTTTGCTAGTCATCATCCAAGTATATTTTTTATGACATAATCACACCTGAGCATAAGCATTATTTTACTGGGAGAACTCAATGCAGAAACACAACACCTTATGTACTAAATTCACCTCAACTTTGGCAGGGATGGGGAATAATCCTTGCTTCTTGGAGCATCCGAGAGCTGGCACAAATATGAGCCAAGGCTCTCCCCATGACACTCAAAGGCAAGCACAGACCCCTATAAACACCCGCCAGAGGTCCCTAACTGGGTGACAACCTTTCAAGCTATATCCAAACAGGTCTGGAAAGCCTGTTCACATTACAACATTGTTTTTAGAAAAAAAATACTGTACACACTGCAACTGTCTTGCAGGTCAGTTAATTGTTCCAAGAGTGAAGCTATCCTCCATGTCAAAATTTTGAATTATTAGATGAATTCTGACTTGTGTTCCCTTCAGCCAGCCTGAGTGTTTTGCTGTTTTCACTGAGAATTGCTCTCACAATATTTACTTTATCGATCATTTCAAAACAAATCTCTAGTCTTACTTGTAGAGACAAGACCACTGGTGTGTTTGGCAGCTGGTAGATTTTGTTGAATGTTCCAGTTTGAATCTGGGTTTCCTTTCCACTGGCTTTTGAAAACAAGACAGGAGGAGGGGAACCAAACAGCAGAACATATCAGTTTTACTGGCAAGAGCTTGTGTGGAAGAAGTCACACAGGCCAGATGCTCAGAAAATCACTGCCAACTGTGCTGTAGTTTTATCACGGGTCTCCAGGCAAGCAGAGCTTTGCACCCATGAAAAGTAGATCAGAATCTCACTCCTGCTCATTTCTGAATAGGAATGCTAAAGTGAAGACAGAAGAGACTGTTTTGGTGGGACTTGAGGATGGATCCAGGTCTCTGCTCTGCCACAGGTTTGCTGCATTAGCCTTGGTCAGTTCACACAGAACGAGATCCATAGAGCACAGATTCACAAGACAGTTGAGGTTATAAAAACCTCCACAACCATCAAGTCCAATGTTAATTCAGCACTGCCAAGCCCACCACTAAGCCATGTCCCTAAGCACCATATTTACACATCTTTTAAATCACCCTTCAGGGACGGTGATTCCACCACTGGCCTGGGCAGCCTGTCTCTGCACCTGAGAACCCTTTTGGTGAAGAAATTTTCCCTAATAGCCACACTAAACCTCCTCTGGGAGAACTGGAGGCTGCTTCTTCTTGTTGTTGTAAGGGCTAGGTGAGGCAAGGAGAGCAGGGAGCCTTAAAATTTAGATACGCTGAGGGCACATTTGACTTACTTCATTATAAAGATGTAGATGACGTACATCAGCACTAAGACTAAGGACTCCCACCTGGAAACAAGAGCAACACATAAACTCATCAGAGCAGGGCATGGCATCAGTGGCCTCTGTTCAGCCATTCCCCCAGCTGCCATGCCACAAGCGTGCATAAAGGCTTGACCCTCCTGGGCTGCCTTAACATTCCTCTGTAAAAAAAGGATTCATAAAGAAATGGCTCACACATCCATGCATGACACCTTCTTTGTTTTCTTGACTTCTGTGATTTTACTTGGCCAAACTGACCTATCAGTTAAGAACAAATGACAAAACCCAGGAGTTCAGTAAGCAAACGGCACACCCAAGGACCACCAACACTTCTGTGAGGACAATAACCATGGGATGCGGCCAAGGGAGGGGAGCAGCCACCCTCCTCTGCCTGCAGGGGTTTACAGCAGGATGCTGGGCTTTGTAAAGCCAATAGTGCTGAGGCAACCTGAGCAAGGGGCAGCTACTCTGCCGCTACAGCTGCTGCATGAGTGCTCAGAGTGCAGCAGACAGGAGTTCAAACTGCTGATTAGATACTGACAGGTTTTTTCCCCTCTGCTGTTTCTCTGTCAAACTAATGGAACAATGAAATCTGTATGAAAACAAATTACAATATGACTTTTAGAGCTTGTTTCTAGGTAATCTTTTTCACTGTCCAAAATGCTGTATTCTGCTTAATTCCCTGTGGCAAACTGCTAGTCTTTGTGGAAATCCTCCATTATCAAACTACTGTATGCTAAACTCAGGGAACATTTTCTCTACAAGGATTTTGAGATATTGCACTAACTACATCAGTGTCTCATTCCCTGCTTCTGAAGATTCAACACTCAGCTTTTGAATAATGTTTTGGTTTTTTTAAGAGCACAGTTAAATACAACTGGCCCTCGAGTGAATTTCAGTTTAAAAAACCATACAAATATCATCAAAGAAAACCAGGCCGTTGTCAAGAATGGGTGTTTGAAACCTGCCTCTGAAATGGGCAAGAGCCAGTGAGGGAAAACACCAGCCCAAGCAGCCTGACGCTCCCTAGTGCTTGTAATCCAAATTACATCAGGTGGGAGTGACAGCAAAGTCAACACTGTGTGACACCTCCACTGTCACCTCCAGGTGTCACCACATCACCTCTGAGATGCGCTGAAAACAAAACCATGAGACCAAAGCCAACTGCAAATTATCTGCATCTCTCGGAGATTACCATACCTACTGCACTGCACTTTAACACATTAATAGGAATATTTTATTTTTTTTATTTCTTTAAACTGGCCATTCACTAAATTATGAAAAATCCAACTATACACTTACTTGTGACTGCTTGGGTGGCCCCTTCTGGCACATCCACAGCTCTGCTGAGTACACTGTCATCCCCAGGCTGCTGCAGGACATGCAGAGGGCACTGACTGCTGCCACTGTACCAGGAACAGTCTGATTCTCCTGGGCTTTCTTCTCTAGCTCAAAAAATTAGTTATTCTAGCCCATTTTGTGCTGATGTTTCTCACACAGCAGTAAATAGCTGCCCTGCAGAACTTTTTAGCTTTCTCCTTCTCTCCTCATAAACACTAATTATGGCAGTTTTTGTGGTATAACCAGAAAAAATGAAAAGGGATTCACTTACCAGGAAACTCTTTCATCATAAATAAACTGTGGAGAAAAGATTTAAAAATAGCATGTTATACACAAAACCATAGCTGAAAACAGCTCATCACCTGAGGCAGGGGATAGAGTAAAGCATGCCAGAGCTCATGGCAATGGCATTAAGCTCGGATGTATTTTGGCACTGCCCTCCTGCCCAGCCTTTGAACTTCTCAACCCTTAGTTCCTCTCATCTAGTCAAGGCAAACAGGTTCTCCTTCCCAAATGCAACTGGATCCTTGTGCAGCAGTTAGAGGGAAAGCAGCAGTGAGCCAGAGACAGGGCTGCACCACTCTGACCCACCCGGCTGTCTCACTGGACATGGCCTCCTCCCTGCCAGCTCCCAGCCGGATGCCAAGTGACCCACCAGCAGATCCACAGCAAGCTCTGCAGCTGCTGCCACGTCCTGCTGGGCCCGGGGTGTTCTTCCCATCAGCTCAGGGTGTCCACCACCCCAGCCGACTGTAGCTACCGTGACAGCCCCTTTGGCACACCTGCTGATGGACGGGCACTGTGGCTTCCCCAGCAGTGCTGTACAGCCTCCTTGGGAAAGAAATGCACCTCCTCCCTGGGGGAAGGACCATCACCATGGTGAGGGGTGTGAGGGAAGGGCCAGCGCCATGCTGAGGTGCATGAGGGAAGGATCAGCAACATGGAGAGGGGCGTGAGGAAGGGTGCATGAGGGAAGGACCAGAGCCATGGTAAGCATGAGGGAAGGACAAGTGCCTAGGTGAGGGGTGTCACGGGAGAACCGGTTGTGAAAGAAGCAGCAGCACTATGGCAAAGGGTGAGGGAAGGGCCTGCACTGGCAGTGGCTGAAGGCTCACACCAGCAATGGCTGAAGGCTCACACGTGCAGTGGCTGAAGGGTTGCACCAGCAGGTGGCTGCTGTCCTCCATGACCAGGCCCTTTCCTTTGCTGTGCTCTGCCAGCCCTGCCGCTCCCTGTGCCTCTGGTTCTCTTCCCATCGCAGCAGGATGGCTGCAGGGAGGACCCACAGTGCTGGTGCCTCCACAGGAGGCTGGAGCTGGGGTCGAATGCAGCACTTGTGGCCTCAGCGACTGGCCATGGTCCATTCGGCCCTTCCAAAGCACCAGCATGGAAATGCGTGCCCACACCAGGAGTTACAGATCGACAGAGACAAAGGATGGAAAAGGAACAAGGCCCTAAAAGCACAGTGAACACTTTGCTGTGGCCATACAGCCATAAATAGCAACTCCTGTGTGACAGCCGGCATGAAGCAAGAGTTACACTGGTTACTGGAAGAAAACACAACCACAAAATGTAAATGACAGTTCCCAGTCACCATGATCTAATCTGAGATGGCATGTTTTAGGTTACAATGTTTTGGTGTGATGGGATGTGAAAGCATGTGCTCTGACTTCTGCGACTAAAAACAGCACTCATCTCAATTTTGCCACTAATGACTCTGCCGTGTCCCTTCAAGTTAAGATACACAGGCATCTTTTTCCTTTCAAGACAATAAGGAGTAAGTTTTGCCAAACTCTACAAGAAGACAAGGTAGCATTGTAGTATTATTATAAAGTTAAAAAAAAAATCATAGGGCTGAATCAAGATGAATTAAAAAAGGTAAATGTGGTTTATCCACCTCTAACCTCTGTGGTTTAGAGTTCACTCTCTCTCATCAAATGGTGGGGAGCAGCAAACAGGTGAGTCTGTCCTGCTCTATTTCTTACAACAGCATTGTACTTCCTTTTCTAGTGCAAATGGAGACAAAGTCATATTGACTTACCCAGCACAGTATCAGGCTATTTAAAATTGCTGTATCTAAGCATTGGCAGGAATATATTTATTTCTGCTCAGGTGTATTTATGATTAGTAAAGACACCAGTGTAGTGCAACTTTTAACACAGCACCACAGGCTATTGTTTAAAACACCATGAGAACAAATTTCTACGAACAACATAATTCTTCAAGATTGATGACTCTATTCTAGAGAAGTCTCAATACTGTCATATGAAAAAGTTATCCCTGCATACAAAGCACTAATGTATCTTCTAAAAGGAGCACACAAATCTAATGAAGGGAGAACCACAGGCAGGTTAAGCTGTGCTCTGCACAGAGCCTGTGGCTCATCTCCCACCTGAGCCATGGGGGACTGGAGAGTCAGAATTTGAGGAACAATGTCCTGCCATCTCAATTTGATTCTGTCTTAAAAGAACAGGAAAAGTTAGAGACACTGGGAAGCCAGGAGTTCCCGGGTGAGTGAAGGGAAGGAGAAACTTCTTAAACTGAAGTAGTGTTTGATTGTGAAAGGAAAAATTCTGTGTCCTACCAACTGGGGAGCAATATTGCATACAAAAGGGTTGGTACATCAGCTAGCGGGAAGCTAAACCTTTAAACACTTAAATGTTTTCCCTTCCTCCCACCTTTCTCTGCTTTTCACCCTAATAGGTGTTTAAGTCTTTTGCAATGATTATTATTACAGAGTAACATGGAAAGAGACCAGGGATTCACTCCACCTCTCCCAGGCAAATTAGCCAGGTAGTGCTGTGATACAGGAATAAAAATTCTAGCAATGCCTTCAAGCCTCCACTAATGCCTGGAGCTGCATTATCCTGCTACCCTGGCTGCCTGGAGGGCCTTGAACTCTTCCACTGATAAGATGAGCAGAAGAGTGGGCATACAGCTGGAGAGAAGCTAACTCAAGGCTTAGGGAAAAAACAACCACATCCTGGTATTATGGGGTACACTTCCAAAAGAAAAGGACTTCTGCAGTCCCGTAATTACGAAGAACAGCTTTTACAGAAACCAAGTATAGGAGAGAAGTCTTAGGCAGAGAACAGAGATATCTGTTCTGCAAGCCACACAACTTTCTCATGACACAGAAATAGTAGATAGAGATTTCAGGGGTGCACTGGACACAAAAGAGTAGAGAATTGTTCTCCACATCCTGATGCAGCTGACAGGGATGAACCAGCCATGAAAAAAACCCCACCTTGCTTAAAGAATTTAAAACTCATGACAGAATGAACAGATTTACAACTAGTCTGCCTCCACATAATACATGAAATGTCCAATCCAAGCACCAGGAGGCCAGATGCCAGGCAGATGCCCACATCTGTGCCTCCTGTGGAGTGACCTAAGAGAACACCTGCTGGATGTCTTTAAGCTTGCGCAATTGAATTCACTACAAATAGTGTGTGTGGCTCTGTTTGCTGTTTAGCAATACTTTTTGGTATGAGGTTACTGTCAAGTTGTCAAAATAAAAAAAAACAAACAAAAAAAAGGTTTTGTTTTGCAGCTCATTGCTAATAATACATAGAAAAGTTATTTTTCACCACGTACAAAATGCCTGGCCTTGAAGTATGGGGAATAAAAGTACAAACAGGTTGAGGAAGATCCCCTGTTTGGGATGAGGCAGATAGAAGCCTTTGCAACTACAGAATATGTCTGGAAACATGGGCTTGTACAGGAGGAAACAAACCAAAACCCACTGTTGAAACACACTAACCAAAGTAACCCAGACTGCAGAAATCCAAGTGACTCTCTTCTGATTCTAAAGCCCCCTTCTCATTGACATATGGAAATTAATCTCACAAAATCACTACTCCTGTCTTAGGAAATCTAAGGTACTAGGCTAGGCTGGGGGGGGGAGGAAAAGAAGTGCAACTGCTACCTGAAAACTTAATTTTTACATTTCCTGGCATTGTTTGGTATTGGTTGCAAAGGTAATGCTAAACTGACAGTAGTGTCTTTATCTAACACTTGTGCCAACATTTTTTGCACTGAATAGCCCAAATCTGAGAGATCGGGAGCATTTTCCGAGCTTGATGAAAACTGGGATAGGCACAGCACTAAAGAACTGCTGAAAGTGTAGTCTTTGTTTGAGGACTTGCTGTCAGCATGCACTGAACCTGCCCCTATTATATGTGGAAAAACTAACTTTAACATTTTGTAGTAGCTGTTCAGGATCCCTCTCCTCTGGGCTGCCCAGAGTGCTGCCTCCTTACAGGTTAGTGACACGTTTTTTAGGAAGTCATGAAGGCCACTGCCAGGAGAGCACTGACCCACCCACTGCAGCGCTGTCTGGGGGCTCAGAACATGGGTTTAGCACTGCACCCCATGCCTGCACTGGGCCACCATGTCCCACCCCAGCTATCCCTTTGGGCTCTCCAGACACTTCTCCATCTCCTGCCCTCGGGCCACACTTCCCAGCAGAACCAGAGAGGCCACAAGCAGTTTTCCACAAGCAGAAATCCCCATGAGTGCTTGAGCAGTGATCTCAGCTACAAGACACTGATGCCATGGCAGGTTCCCTTTACAGGTGACAGAAGACACAGGCTCCCACAGATGAAGAACCTTCAAAAACTTACCACAATGAGTGCAACAACAGACAGCGTGTAGTAGATTGAATCTCTCAAGAGACTCCACGACGACAGTGCAACAACCTGGGGGAACAGGCAAAGAGAGGGTGTCAGCCAGGCTCTCGCCAGCACAGCTGCCACACCAGCAGTGTGTGCCCAGGTTCCAACTGTCACTCTGTAGGAGCTGTCCCTACACATGCTGGGACTCGAGGAAGAGGCCCAAGACAGGAAACACTTTCTGCAGCTGCTGGGGGAACAGCTGCAAAGGAGACAGGAATGACCATATCTGAAGTACCTGCGGACTCAGCTGTCCCCAACGTCAGGCTCTGTGTCCCCAAGGAGTCTGGGAGTGGTGGTGCTTTACAGGAAGGGAGGGGCTCAGGCTTTACCAGTACAACCACACTGACGAACATTACTACAGCTCAGTGTGCATCTACACAGGTTTTGAGACAAACACTCAAGTCAAGGCTCCAGCACAGTGTTACAAACAAAAGCCAGGAATTTATATGCAAGAGAGAATAAAAAGGGATCACTGTGCAGTTCATGTCACTTGACACCTTCCGAAGCCACAGAAATGAGGAAGACTTCTCACTGCAGGCTGCATGAGCCTGCAATTCAGACCTTAGAAGAAAATACCAGTGAATGAGTTAATCTTTAAGTCTATTAACAGTATTCAAAAGGACAGATTAAAACAGTCATGTGGAGGTAACATCTTCAATATGATTCTATATTTTGCAGCTGTAGGAAGTTCTCTCAGTAGAAGCTTCTCCTCAAATCTGTATTTCCCATTTCTGGAGTGCATTTCAAACACTCTGGGTCACATCCTTCAAAGGTGTAAAGCTGAAGGAGGAAGACGGAAGACAGTTCATTTACACTGATTTGGATCTGAACATATACATGAATTTTCTGACCGCACCTTCCTGTCATGCTTCTGCACGAATTCAGTCACATGAACAGTAACTTCATTTTCAGTTCTATTTCAGTGTTAGCAAAAAGAGTTTCTCCTCATATTACCTCTCACAATACTGGAATTTTCCAAAACTGCTAATGAAACAAATGCTGTAAAAAGATACTGACCATTATGCCTAAAAAATCTATACCGTCTCAGTAGCATGGCTTTCTAAAAAACGGATGTAATTTATGCCCAGTGTAAAGTCTCTTTATGCAACCATTTACATGTTAGAAACTCCTACCTGAAGCAAAAAAGTGGGCTTTTAAAGCCCTTGGGTCAAACCAGATTTCTACCAGCTGACGATACATTTCAAGGCACACAGACATAGATGAATGGAGATGCTCTCTGATGGAAATTTCCAAATGTAGGAACATGGAGCTGGCTTCATAATTCTATTCAGAGATCCTCAATTAAATCTCATATTTTACATCAGTGTGTCCCTTCATTCTGATTGAGCAAATTTTGCAAGAGAGTTTATAGAACAATTTGATATTATTCCACTCAGCTTTCAGAATGCTGCTTAAGGCCCTCTGCAGTTGCCTCAGCATGGATGCTGGTGGGGATTTTACAGCTGTAAACTTCAGCTCTGCACACAGAAGTCACATTTCTGAAGCAAAGGACATCCCCCACAAGATAAGGCTCTGTCTCATAATCTCTGTCCCTGGCATATGGGGTGTCACCATGCCACACAGCACACCTGTGAAAGCAAGGTGTCCCACCTACAAGGAGTCAAGGTAGTCTTCCTCCCATTCTTTGATATTCTACAATGATCTTGAAGGTGCACGATAGTATTTTCCCAAGGAATTTTCCTCAGACACCTGAATGAGCACAATAAGATCCAGATGCTTAAATGCAGCTTTCTAGCAGAGACCTACTGCTCAGAACTGTCAGACCAAGATCCTGTGGGAATCACAAGAACTCTTGTGCTGACTCCAGATCAGACTGAAGGGAACATGCTCATGCCTGGCACCTGTACAGCCTGCTCACATTTCACAGACACTCGAGTGGGTCAGACAGCTTTAGGGCCCAAGTCACCTAGGTGAAGTTTCCAAACCATTTGATCCACGTGATATAGGGAGGCCACGCATATAAGGCAACCATGCACTGAGGGTGAAAGGAGCTCATGAGCACTGAGGGCAACGGCAGCACTCAGCCTGGTGGTCAGAACCACCTCCTGAGGTAGAACTACTGAGCTCCAGAAGGCCTAAATTGTGCATTGCTGCCACCAAGAACTCCACATAAATCTTAACATGCTGGAAACCACTTAAACCACAGATCAGCAAGGCAGAAAAGAAATCAGGGAAGCAATCAGCTTGGGTAAAAACATGATCAAACCTGAGTTTTAAATCAGCAATACTGTCATACTGTAAACCAGCAGTGAGCTGGTCCTGCAGAAGCTGAGCATAAGGAGGCAGCTGTAGAACCACTGATTGTCAGTCTGATGACATTTCCTCTTTTTGAAGTGAGTACCTGAAATCCAAACCCCAGACAAGTGCCTCTTAGCTGTCCCTTGACCACTCAGTGGGGACTGAACCCAGTTCCCCTCAGATGAAAAGAAGAGCTCTGAAGTCAAGGCTTGAATGAGAGCATCCCCTGATGGCTCCACACAAGACACACTGAGCCTGCTCCCCTGCATGCCACAGCATCACTCCTAGGGGTAAATTTACCCATAATAGGTTCCTGGTTTCTCACAGGTAAACCTTCACCCTGCAAAATCCTACATATAATGTTGACTACTCAGAATGCCTACTTCCCTTTTTGATGGTCTGGAGAGCAGAAAAATCAAGATTTTCTCAGGTCTAGCTTGATTTCTGAGGTTTTCAACTCCTGAAGCCATGGCCCTGTGCAGCACACATCATCTCCTCCACCTAGCACACATGTGGAGATCAGGGACCAGAGGGAAAACCCTCTAAAATCAGACACTGGTGTCTGCTGCCTGTAGCATTGAAGTTGCACCGGCACCCAGGACCTCAGTGGCAATATGCCCCATGCCTCATCCTAGGACTTCACCATTCATACGTTGTTGAACTGTCCCTTCTCTCTTCTGATTTTCCAAATTGTTTCTCTGCTCATAGCAGCATGGAAGCTCTTCTCCCATCCAGGAGATATCCATCACCACAGGCCACTCAGCTGGCTGTTTTCCAGCCTTCCCTGCCCATGATGGCAATGGGCCCAAGACGAAGCAAGTATGACAGAACAGGGCTGCTGCTCCCTCAGCAAGGATGTCTGTGCTCCTGCTGCAGGAGTCCAGAGGTGTGTGCACTCCTGAGTATTCTGGCTGCTAAGCTTCCAGGGGAAGCATGTAATCACATCCATGTTCTTGAGGGATCTTCTTCACTCCAAACTGTTTCAGGGGTTTTCCTCATCTCATGGCCAGTTCTTTGCATGACATTCTCGGGCACTGATCAGCTACTAACACTGCTGGGAAATGGTAGGCTTTGGAAGCAATCTCCCTAATCTTGTTTCTCTGTTACCCTCTGGCAGAGAAGGTCTAGATTTTTAGGTATTAAGAGCTAATAACCTCATTTGCTGATGTGGAGAGGAAGGAATGATTGGACGAGGGTGTCAAAAGATTAGAGATAATCCCTGCAAGTGATTAGCCTTAAGAGTCTATGGAGGTCAACAGAGATGTGCCAGCAGCAAATCCACTACTGTCAAAAGGCAGTACTGTCCACTACTGTCCAGAAGCAGAGAATCTGGGTCAGACTTCATGATGGCCCTCTTTAACACGGACTGCACAGAAGCGATTGGGGAAGCTCTTACCCCACCCTAGCAGATGTGGGATCTCAGTGCTGCTCTGTGCCGCCTGACAAAGCTGCTGCTCGCTGTGATCCCTTGCAAGCCCCTGGCCCACAACAGCCCGCCAGCAGTGCTCTGTGTCAGCTCTCTGGGTCAGCTGCAGCCAGACATGTGATGGAACCTTCTCACATGCTGCTCCTACTTTGCAGGAGCTGCCCTTAGAGCCAAGAAGGGGCCTTCTGAAGCCTGCTGGGGTCCCCTCCAGAAGTGGATGTACTCCTGACACTACTGTTCTGCAAACCCTAAACCCTCAATGCAATTTCAAATCAGCCCCATGATAACACAGCAGGATCTCATGCCAAAGCAAGAGAAATGACCAACTGTTGGCCATTGCTACAGGAAGCAGTGAACTCAGGTGGAGATCTGAGACAGATTTTCAGGGAATCAGGCTGGCCATAGTTTGCAGGTAATCCATGTCTTATGTATTCAGAATTACACAAAAATAAAAAGGACTCTACCTCAGGTATCAGGGCACAAGCTCTGCCTTTAAACTTTGGAGCTGATTATTTTGCTCAGCTCAGGTAATTCTAAGGACCTGGCCACCTGCTTACTCATTCTCACTGGTCACAGTATCAGTGAAGCATCACAGATTATCGGGAGAGTGTGACAGTGCCTTACTTGTACTCATCTTTACATTAAATTAGGCTGTAGCTCCACCTGTGGCTGTCAGCAAGAAGCCATTGCAGAGCCTCTACACCTTTCCTGGGAGACACACACAGGATTTGGTATAGTTTGGAGAGTGGTGAGTTCCTGGTGGCACTTTTGACACATCCATAATTCAGACAGAGAATCAGCCAAGCAGGTCCAACAGGATCTCAGAGGCACCATCTCCCAGCACAGCAGGAGTCCTGATCCCACACCCTCTCCTGGCACACTGAACCACTCTGCCATAGCAGACCTTTTAGACAAATTCCTGCATGGAAAGCCACTGCTTTCCTGCGCAGAGCCCCAGGAAAGCCAGCAGGCAGCCAGCATCAGCCAGAGGCTCCTGTCCTGGGACTGAGAGCACAGTAGGATGTCCTGGACTAAGTGACACTCCCTCTATACCTCAGGGTCATGTTTGAATATCCCAGGACACTACGAGTATCCAGCTCAGTCTCCAGACCGTAATTTTGACCAAAGACCCCAGGATCCCATGATGCAGCATTTGGGCTTGCTTAAGGCTTTGACCAATACTAACCACAACTCCCAGCTTCAGCAAAGCACCAAATATGAGCACAGGTCAGGCCAAAGAAAAATCCAGGCCTTAAAATATCCATCACTCTCAGACAGTTAAAACAGCCATGATCTGAAGGACCCGCTGTGTCCTTTACATCCAGGCTGTGGTAATTGGAAAGCCTCCTTCCAATCACCAGCCCCCTAATTTCACCTCTGGTTTGCCACTATCTACAGAGCTCAGTTGTCACTCTGGCTCCCAGTCCATACACTGTGCACCAACTCCATCTATTCTCATTACTTCCCCATGAATATTTGCTTTTTTAAGCCTCTCTTGATATTTTCATCGCTGCCACAGCAATCTGTCTATGTGACATTCTAAGAATGGAAACAGTGGACACTCTCCAAACCTCAGGACAAAGCCAGAAATATTTTCCTGCTCAACTGGTAGTCAAAATCATCCATGAGTTATTTGGACCAGCATGTCTCTTTAGCTCAGATTCCCGCAGTGCTGAGGCAGCAGGACCCCAAGGCCTCTGCTGGGCCACAAGATCCACAGTAGAATTCAAGGACAGCTGTAGATAGGAAGGCAGGCACAGAGTAAACATCTCCCAGTCTCTTCAGACTGGCCAGTCCTTGCTAGAAGTAAAAAACAGATTTTATGATTTCCCTTGCTTTTACACTATAAATGATTTGAGAAAAAAATCCTTCAAATGGTACATCCACAGTATTGATCTGTGTGTCAATTTTGACAGAGAAAACACAACTTAAAATGGTGATGGTGTTTTGTGGTAATTAGGAAGTAGCCTTGGTTTGATGCTGATAGGAATCCATTTGCAACTCTTCTGATTGCCTTGGGCACCATCTCTGAATTAATGGCGCTACTGAAGCTCCATCCACACCTTTCTGTCCCAGATGCAGTCTTAGCATAGACTGTCTGACATTCCACAGCATCCTGCCAGCAACCCCCTCTGTTTTTTCTGTACCTGGGCTTTTTACACATCACAGCCGTGCCAGCAGCTCAAGATACCCAAGGACCACAGCCTTGGCTTCTGGTACTACTTCAGTCTGACTTATTAGTCTGTCCCATGTCTGCAACACAGCCCTGTCAGTGAAAGACCAGGCTCATGGTCACTATAAAATGCTGCCAGCACCAAACCCCAATGTGCCCTGGGCTGTGAGAGCAGTGATCAGTCCCAACAGCTGGTATTAAGGTCTCCTTAAACTGCTTTCCCCGGGTTTTACATGTTTTCCACTGATGGTCACAAACCAATGAAGAAAAAGCAACAGCATTCCAACTCTCCCCTTTTAAAACTCCTCCACAGTTGAGGAGAAGAAAATAAAAAAGCTCGTGAATGCAATCAATAGGCCAAAACTCAGTAATGGCTACAGTCTGAGTTGTGAGTGAAATTAAAGCTTAAAAGATTAAGAGGCATGCAAGCTGGCTAAATGGCAGAAGCAGAGTAAAACAGATTACAGAAGTCCCAGTGGCTTCATTAAAAAAACATTCTACCAGATTATTAAACTCTGTTTAGTATCCTTGTCAATATGCCTGACTATTTCTCAGGCATATTTTCAACTGACATAACCCATGGCAGCTGATAATTCCTAGAGGTGCCTCGGCTGGCACATGGGTTCTGTGACCTGGACAGAGGAGAGCCTGCTGAATTTAGTTTACTTCCTGATGCAAAAGAATCCCACTGGAAAAGAAGGAGGCAGGTCAGACAGTCAGGGTAGTCCTTTTCTGCTCCAGTATGTTAAGGAGTGATGCCTCGCTGTCCACCAGACCCCTGGACAAAACCAATAACTGGAAGAACATCTGTGGCACAACCCAGCGTTCCAGACCCCCTGCTCCCCCCAGAGAAGCCTGTCTATTTCTGAGGAAAGGTAAAACAGAGAAACTCGGACTCAATCAAAAATAGAGCAGTTAAATACTAATAAACAAATCAAGCCATGCACATTCAAAATTACATGGTAATGCTGGAGTGACTTGCAACTCACAGTTATACTGCTCTCACATAAGCACTTCTCACCCTCCTCTGCAACACTGCAAAACACTGTGAGCTCAGTGCCGGGAGAAGACAGAGGAGGACAGGATGGCAAGGAGAGAGCAGCAGAGCTGAAAAAACAAGATGAATCTGGATGGGGAAATGTCCAAAACCAAACAAACTCTGCTTGTGCTGGTTTGAATGAAAGCTGCATTAAGCAAGGACTGCTTCTGAGAATGCTGTGTCCTTGCCGCCAAGGATGGTGATAGGGCAGGGGAAGCAGGGGAGAGCCTGAGAAACACAAACGTGAGTGTGAGAGAAGACAGGACAGAGCGACCAAGGCCTGGAGGGGACCCCAGGCTAAGGTCAAGCTTGCATACACAGCTGGCTTGCAAGCATGGAAAAAGCCCAGTAAAATCCATCACAATGCAGACAGCAGCCTCCTCACTGCTATCCAACACATGTCTCCGTGAATGTTGCTGGACTACTGTCTGAAGGGCTGCATCTGCTGCCATTCCATTCTTCCTCAGTGTTCCCTTACCTCCTCATTCCCCCTTTGCCAGAAGGAAGCAAAGCAGAGAGAACAGCTAAAAAACAACAGCTGGGTTATGTGCTTAGCAGTTGTGTACCTGCAAGGAGACAAGGCCGTGGCCCTGGTGTAAGGGACACAGGAGGAAACAGCTGCAAACAATCCAACCTGCACTGTACAGGCAGGTGGGTAATGAGGACAGTTCCTAACATACTTCCATGTACCGAAACCATCTACAGCTTAGAAGCTGCATCTATTACTGGGATGAAATAAGAGCAACCTCCCTCTGGGTGTGAGTGCCATGCAGAATATTTCACCAGGCTGCAAGAAGAAAGCAGAAGGAGCTTCTAAGGCTTACTGCTACAGGCAGTGAGTGGGCAGCATTCACTATCCATGGGGAAAACCTGAGCTCTCTCTCCAAACATGCCTTGGTCAAACACCTCAACACACACCAGACATGAAGCTCCTCTGCCTCTGCAGAGGCCCAGTTTAAGGTACATTTGAAAGCCCTGATTTTCAGAGTGTGGATGTTAGTTTAGAAAATCCAGCCTTTAGGGGATGGTTTTTGTCTGGCCACAAAACACACAGGCAGCCTGCATCCACTGTCCCTTTTTTAATCCCTCCAGTCCAAAATCTCTGTAGATGAAAACAGTGGAAAATATTTCCCTGGCTGCAGAGCAGACTCCTGTACCTCAAGAAGTGCCTCCCTGGCATGGGTAACATTAGCCAGGAGAAGTCAGGCTAAGGAGAGGTAGGGCAGAGGAGTGGGGAGAGGAGAAGGGATCAAAACCACTGGAAGAAAGCTGGATGCTCAAAAGGCAGCTATGGGTATATGCATGACCCAACGGAGGAATCTGCTGAAAGCTTTTCTCTCAGGCCTGGAGCGGGAATGAGGAGAAGGAACACCATCACACTGGCAAGAGCAACCACTAAATGTCAGGAGATGTAATTAAGTCACTCGCTTAGTTCCAGAAAAGAACAGCCCTAGAGATGAGGGCAGGGCTCAGGACAGAGGCATTGTGTGGTGCCCTGTGGAAGGAAGTGGGAATGAGAAGAAGAGAGGCTCATACGGCTGAAGGAGCTGAATGCTCCCTAGCAGAGCTGGTCTGTGTGGAGACTGACATGGCCACTCAAACCAAGGCCAGTCCAGCAAGGAAAGCCCTATGGAGCAGTGGGAGCAGCACCTGGAGCCAGGACCCACGAGCATGCCACAGAATGCTATGCACCAGAGGAAAGAGCAGGCCTGTGCCAGATCTAATTGGCCCCTAAAACGACAAGTTATTCTTTTTTATTTAATCTCTCTGTGCTTTGTTTCCCCATCTTTAAAACATCTCTTCATCTCACAGAGGTTTGGGAAAATTAATTTACTGCTCATCAACTGCTCAGATACAATAGCCACGAGATCGGCAGAAGTTCAAGAGGAAATTAATAATTCTGCCTTTGGAGCAGGGCTTGAATTGAGCCTGGTAAATAAGGCAGAAGGGCACAGAGTGAACAATAAGAGAAAACAAAATCCTGAATAGCTGCTCATTAAGTGAGCAAAGCCCATTCTGTGTGCAGAGGAAGGCAGGAAGCCCGTGGAGAACCCGGCAAGGGATCTCGTAATTAAAGCCTGGATAATAATGCACACGCACTGGGGGGGTTCTGGGGGGGGCAAATTAAGGGTGCACAGGGAACCCTCACACTGCTATTTTCTAACTTTTCAGTGTTCGACTTTCAACCCTCACAATGCTCTTTCAATGCCTTTTATAGGTGTGCAGTGTCACACAGAGGCATGGGCACACTCCCCTTCTCCTGTTCCAGCAGCAGATGCTTATTCTGATTTATCCTGAAAAGTGTGCACATACAGCCAGTAAAGACTTGGAAGAATAAACAATTAGGACTGGTGCTCAAGCAAATGCACACCAGCTTTTTGGGCCTGTATACTTGTTTCCTTTTCTAAACACAGTGCACATAACCAAACCCAGTCTTTTCTTAGGCCAAAGAAAATGCATCCAAAAAGGCACATACAAACTACAACCTAATTTAAAAATGGAACATATCCTGGAGAGAGCTGGACAGTATTTTACTATTCAGCTGTTTTATCAGTCAAAAAAAAAATAAAAACCAAACTAAAGAAGGCTTTCAAAACAGTGCTGCTGGAAACGCAGCAGAAGGCCCTTGCAGGTCTGACCTCTGGGATTCCCATCCCACAGGCAATACATCTGAAAAGCTGAGGGCTCTGGCTGCTCAATCCACAGGTCTGAGCCCAAAGGAAAAACCCCGGAGGCACAGCAACCACCTTTGACCAACAACTATCCCCCAGGCTTACCTGGCGACTCACTACTAAGATCCAGGTCTCCAGCAGAAGCGAAGTCTCACCAACAACCAAATTTACCACCTATGTTAGTGCCTCTGTAGAGACACTGTTGACAATAAAGCCAAATTCCTATTCATATTAACACAAAACAAACGATGAATCACACCACTAAAAGGGAATGACTTTTTGGTGAAAGGCTGCGAGTGGGAAACAATGAAAAGCATACACTGATCCAGAGTTTTATCTAAAGCACTGGAATTATTGACAGTGATATTTGTTATTTGCTCACTAAAATCACAGTTCCACATGGTGACATCAATCATTTCAGTACACACCCACCCTCTGAGGGTTAGATTGCAGCAAAGAGAGGTTATGTGACTTGACAAAAACAGACACAAATTACCAGCAGAGTCTCAAGGAAAACAAAGATGGGGCAAAGCAGTGAAAATCTCAACTCTTCGCTTGAAAGACTCACAGACTATGCTTATGATGACTTGAACTTCTGAAAGCAACTACGGCTGGAAGGCTGAAGACAGCTGAAGACGTTTTAAAGAGCATTTTGGCTGTGATTTCTCCTTCTGAAACAATGATCTCCCACCCGTAAGTGGCCTCTCGAGAAGACTGACATTCTCTGTCAAGCCCCGAACTCTAGCAGGCCTTTTCCACAGAAAGCTGTGGTTTTGTAGACGTTTTTTAAGCAGGTTTGAGGCATGCAATCGATACTGTGGAGAGGAAAAATCAGACTTGGCACTCCTACCATCATTAACTGCTAGACAGTTAATCACCTTCATTTGCATGAAAAAAGCAGCCTGAGAAGGAAGTGCTATTGATGACAGGAGAACACCTCTGGGGAACAGCCTCTTGCCCTGAGGAAGCTTTGGTCATTAAAAATTTACCTCAATTAACTGGGTTTTCACAGAAAGAGTTACACCAGAACCACTGACACATCTGTAGCTGCCAGGCGCATGTTCCATGCAAATCAGGACATGTGGGTAGTTAAAAGTACTGCTGCGACCTTATCCTGAGGCCTCTTCACACTAAAAATGTTCACCTTCAGCCTGCAGAAGTTCACTGCCAATGAAAACAGAACTGGATCACAAGGAAAACCCCATCTTTCTGCATGCTTTCCCAGACCAACCAAGGTCTCTTCCCCTCAGTTCTTATTCCATTGCCCTGTGCTGGTAACACGACCCTGCTTCTCCTCTTTACAAATCAGTCTGCATAGTAAGATGTCAAAGAACGTTCATGAGATTGCAAAAATACCTGGCACATTGGCGAGTACAAAGGTAAATGCAGATTCAGGTGTTTAATTATACAGTCTATCATGCCTGCAATTCAGACAGCAGCTCAGATCTCACAACTTAATTACTTTAATTTCAGATGAATAGCTTGTGTTGTCACGAGCAGTTTGACAGGCTGGAGAACAGTCACAAGCTACACTAGGAGCAAACAACCAACATTTATTCCTCTGCCCACTCACACACCCTGGGCAGCTCAAAACGCACAAGCTGACGTTTGCTGCTCTGTTTTTCATTTCAAAAATGCAGGAGGAACAGCACAGGATCCTATTAAAAACAATAAAGCCAGAGGAATTTGTGGCAAGGTTGTGAACCTGGCATCTGATTTTACAGTACAGCCAAGGCACAGGGTGAAGCAAGAAGTGTAAGGAATCAATAAATGCTCTTACCTGTCCTGCAAAAAGCCCACACACACCAATAATACAGAGGATGTTGAATACAGCCGAGCCCACAATGGTTCCAACGCCTACGTCTCCTTTTGTGATAAAAACACCTGAAAAACAAGTTCAAGGCAAGCTGCGTAAATGAGAAAGAACTGACTTTTTTCATATAAAATTGCAGACCTCACATCACATTAATGACTCTAAAGGCAGGCACTAGTTCTGCCACTTTTTCTCACATTTAATAGCACAAACTGCAGAGAGTTGCCTTCTGAGGGGACCTGGATGGATTGTGGGATAGAAACCAAGCACTTCAGACACATCCAAGTTACTAACTTCCTGGTCTTGTGACCAACATTATGGCAACACACAGCACAAAACACTGCAAGCTCATGACAGCAGCTGGTGGGACACAAATCCACAGGAAACGGCCTCGCATAAGATATTCCCTGATCAGTACTCTGCTCCTTCCCATATCCCCATCCCAAGTGGCTTCAGTAGGGATGCAGCTTCAGAGATGGAGATGATTCAGAGCTGTCTGGCACAGCCAGCGATGGCTAGCTGGCTCACAAGCCAAGTGATGCCTCTCAGGATGAATTATGGGGCTATGTTACAAGCTTTTTTCAGAGCTCTTCTGTCAAATTTGGTTAAAATTGGCCAATGAGGTTAATGGCGAGGGAGATGAACTGACAGACACATGCATCATGGTGCTGCACAAAATCATTTCCTTAGGAAGCCAGCCTAAAAATAACACTCCATCTCCTGCTAGCTGTCAATCTGTAAAAAATCACCACTTTCTTTTAAGGTTCCAACACTATTTATCTGGCCAGTGCAGTTTATGTATTTTTTCCAACTTCATCCTTTTCTCAGAAACACAGAAGCATTCACCTTCCAAGTGACACATGGCACCTGGTGTGTTACACCACAGCAGGAAAATGATCTGATGATCATCAGGGCTGCTCTAGAGTCACCTGAAGAAATCTGGTTTTATTTTCACCCTGGTGCTGCACTACCCTTAACTGAAGGACAATCCCAACTTGGTCCAATTTAAGCTCCCAAATGATAAGGCTTTGCCTGTGTAATCAGATCACTCTGCACAGCACACAGCTTTGCGTGAATTAACTCGTGGTCTGCATCTGGCAGCTGTGACTGAAAGACAAGTGTCTCCTAAAGAAAGTATCTGAGCTGAGAACTAATTCCATTTGGTGATGGAGAATCCGTGCCCTCCCAGCTGCTGCCCTGATGATCCCCCACCAGTGGCGGGGTGGGTGGGTCAGACTGCAGGAACACTTCACCCTCATGCTTAGGCACAGCACTGTGGGCCTGATATTTCTGGGTCTGAGGGATTTTAGCCTGCTAGCAGCTGATAACTTTTTCCCAAAGAAAAATTTCGCAAGAAAGCTTCTTCTCAAAACAATCTTGGCAAACAACTATCCTTTCTCAAAACAATCTTTCTCCAGGTGGGGTTTTGCTGTTTCTCTAATTTAACCAATGGGATTAGAGAGGTGTCGTTCCTATTCACCAATCATCTTAAGTCTGTATCGGAACATCTTACAAAAGGTAGTAAGAATTAGACAATAAAGCCTTTTTTCTACGCTCTTTGCCTTCTGAAATATTTGGAGTCTCTCATCTTTCTTTCAGGTCCTACAATGACACAGCATCACTCTGTAACAATGCCTGTAGTGCCCCTCCCTCACGGCTGTGGGGACACCACGAGAGTTTCCCGGGTTTTGCACACTTAAGGATGGCTGACTCCCTTCATCACACTTTCCATAAGTGGAGAGCTGCTTTGGAAGCGTGATGCTCTGACCAACCTGTTGCTGTGAGAAAGCATTTCAAATCCTACTCTCCTCCTCATTCTGGCTTTTCCAGGGAAAAGTGGTGTTGGAAGACTAACCAGAGGGGAAGCGATGGCAGAGAACCTGCCACTGAGGACATGAACAGTGTGTCAGGGTACCAGGCAGAGAGGCAGCAATCCCATTTCAGCTCAGAAAATACTCAGGGAAACGTGCAGGTTTTGGGAAGCAGCAGCAGGCTTCTTACCTATGACAGATGTGAACAGCTCAGGAGCAGAGCTTCCTGCTGCCATGAACGTTGCCCCAGCCACATCTTCACTGAGATGCAAACGCTGCAGAGAAACAGAGTCAGTGATTACCACACTGAGCAGCTGAAAGAATTCCACTCTCAATGTTAAACTGCCTGCTGAGAGAGGGTACCTGTTAAGTTTCATGTAAACAAAGGTTAAGTAGAGGGGAAAAGTCACCACAGGCACTGGCTACTGAAGTCAGCATCACCTGGCAGAGAGGGCAGGTTATAGCAGTGACACTTTTAGAGAGGAGAGAAAGGTCAGCAGTCCAGCCAACAGGAAGGCAGCTTCTCCACTCACGGGTCTGTCTGCTCCACGACCCCAGCAACACACACCTTATCTTTCCCACTTTGGCCTGTAAAGGGCAGGGCTGGGGCTCAGGCTTGGCTTACCTCCAGCCACCTTCTCTACTACAATTTATGCCTTGGTTTACCCTCTCCTTAACCCCTTTCTCCCCGACTACATCACTTACCTCCTGTACCTGCCCCTCAGCAGTACCCAGAGATTGTCTGAAAAACGGGGGCTTGTGGAAGGAAAATGACCCACTGTTCCACAAAAATGTCATCAGCATATGCTGCTTCCAAAGATTTCCTTGGTTAATTACACCCTCTACGTTGTCTGCACTCCCACTGCTCCATCTGCACCAGTTGCTGCTCAACAGATACCACAAGGCACCTTCCCCTGTTGAAAAGGAGCAACAACCAGCTCCTGCCATATGGCCACCACCCCAAGCTGTTACTACACCAAGGCACTAGCTGCCACTGTGGGAGCACAGGAAAGGCAGCCAGGAGCATGGGGAAGGCAGCCCAGGGTGGTGGGAAGTGTCCCTGGAAGTCTCACTTTTGAGGCAGCCCCCCAGCCCGGCAGGATACAGGAAACCTCCCTCTGTCCCCATTCCCCTGCAACACTGCAGGGCTCCTCTGCTGCTTCCTCCTTGCCAAAGTACCTTTGCACAGAGACAAGAGGGCAGAAATCCTCACAGCAGCCTTTTCTGAAGGTCCCACAATGGATATTCCTGGCCCCTAAGGGAGGGTAACTCCACCCACTGCCCATACATAGGTAACAACCCTTTGTATGTAAGTTATGGGGACAAAGGAAAAGGACAGGAAGTGCCCTCACCAGGAATGCCTTTGAAGCAGAAGACCACAGCATTGCTGGAGTGCTATAAAGCTTGTGGAACCTGATAAAATACAGCTTTATGAAAAATGATTTTAAACAGGATTAAAACTATCGTGAGAGAAGTTCACAGGACCAGAAGCAGATCCCCAAAGGCCAGGTTCTTCTGCAGGACCCTCTATGAAACTATGGAGACAGCCATCCTACAATAGCTGCCGGAACTCACCATGCCTCTTGAAAGCTAAGCCACCAGCCAAGGAAACCAGCTGTGCTCACTTCCTGGTTTGATTCAAAGCTACCATACATGCCCTCAAAGACAGTTTCAGAGAATTCACTGAAATGCACATGATGATTAAAGTGATACGACAGAGAAGAAAACAGCACCATGTAGGTGGCAAAAATGTATTTGCAGACAAATGTTTGCCACTGACATATGTAAATGCTCTGTAACACCAGGAACAGAGCAGCCAGGCAAGTGCAAATAGAAACTGCTTTAGAAAACAAATTAAAATCAGGGTTTTGTTGTAAGCACATCTGAACTAACACAGAAAATGAATGTCTACCATAGAAAGTGTTCTGGAGCAAACACACATTTGGGAGTACAAATGGCTTGTTGGTTGAACTCAACAACTGCTTCCCAAACTAGATGGAGCTAAGCCAGAAAAAGGACATTTGTATTAGAATTAGAGCATCTAAACTGTGAGAAGATGTAGAACAGCTACTGGTAGATCTTCAAGACCTTCAAAAAAACCTTCAGGCAGGAGCCCTGAATTCTTGGTGCATAAAATACATCAGAATATTTGAATGTCTCCAAACATCAGCTATGGGATGAGGAAAGACCTTTCTGGGAGAGAATCAAGCAGGAGCAATAGAACAGTTAAAGTCTGATCCATTTATATGGGCCATTTTGATAATCCCTAATGCCACAGCACCTTTCTCCTGGACAGAAGCTTCTCAATACAAGTACTCCAGCTCTGGTGTTCAGTTGCTAAGCTTTCTCTTTTACACATAGTTGAATAAAAATTGTTATCTTCATCTTATTGGCACTGGATGACAGGATGGCTCAGAACCACTAAGGCACATGAGGAATTGCTGTGTACCATTGAGAAGACAATAAATAACCAAAAAAGAAATACCTAAGCAAGTGAAAACTGCCTTCTAGGGCCCAGAGGTATGCAAATACTGCAGTAAATCACACAGGGAGGGTGTTTGCTTTTTGCACATCACTACAAACCCAAGCACATCTGAGAATTTGTCAGAAGAACAAATGGCACCTTATGGCTGGCACTTGTTTGACCAGCTTCTGGGGCAGGTGGAGACACACAGACCCTGCATGTGCAGAGACTTAATGACCATAAAAGAGCCCCTTGCTTGTGACAATGAAGTTTATCACCAGTGAAGTTAGAAACTGGTAACACCATGCAGAGTGTTTCCTATTGTCATTTGTAAAAACGTCAAGGATCAACTTTTCTACCAGCAGTGCAGGAAACAGAGGTGCAGGGAAGCGATGGAGTTTGTCCATGGCCACTCAGAGTCCCTGGTAGAACTGCAACAGGAGCCAGTGCTCCACAGACCCAGGTCAGGCCTCTGGGCCATGAGCAAAGCTCAATCAAAACACACTCATGGGTGGTATTTAACCCAGGGGATTAGCCAAGAGAAAAAACCATCTCCCTTCATCTCCTGTCTCTCTGTGTCCCTCTGGATGGCCGGCTTGACCTTGAGTATATTGACAGCACTCCAAAATACAAGCCTGTTCTGGCCACTGCTTGTTGCGGTGCATGGTTAGGGGAAAACCTCAGCAACTGCTCACTCAGCTCAGGTTTTATTCATCCACAGACACCTGAGCCAGTTTCTAGAGCCACTTTTCCCAGTGAGATTCACTAGCCTGGGAGACGGTAGTCAAAGAACTCAGTGTGTCTACATTCCCCAGCATCTCCTATCCCCATGTCCACACCAACGTTCCCTCTCCTGAATCTTGCAATGGGGTTCCCCAGATTCAGCCCCAGAGGGTGCAGTGACTTTGCAGGACAGAAGCTCCTGCCTTGTGTTGTTACCTTTCAGTTACCTCTATACTTAAGCACTAACAAGTGGAATTTCCTGGGGCTTTTATCCTTGATGATGCAAAAAAGGCCTGCACAGCAGGGTGCTGAACTTCAACTATCAGGTTAGTTTATAGACAGCTTCCATCAGTGCTGTCAGCACAAATTACTTGTCCTGCCAACTTCCACACCTCTCCCAGGGCCAGCACAGCCCATGCCCTGACAGGTGACACTTGCTCCCAGGCACATGGGAAGGCATTTTCTATAAATGACACAGACCTTCCATTTGTCAAGACCAACCATATTCTCCACACACAAAGATTTCACTGCCTGGAACTGACAGAAAATACGGCTCGCAGTAACTTTGGGTACACGGTCTGTGTTCATTCTGTGGCTGTGTGAGCTGATTTAGGCTGAAATGTACTCCGTGTCTTCTAAAATTTAGGCATCCCGACGTTACCAAAGAGAAACAGAGTCCCTTGCAATTGCTGGAAGCATTCACAAGTTTCTTTACAGCTGATCTAGCTGTTCCTGCTGCTTTACAACTTACACCCACACAACACAAGGTATGACAGTCATGACTGTGAGGGCAGGGTACAAGATCAGCAATTTCTACTGGGTAAATCACCAGAGATTTTAATATGTGTCAGCTAAGGCTAGGGCCTGGTGTTTCTGCAGAGACATCTGCAAAGACACGCAAATGAGAGGCAACAGCAACCACCACAGTGTGAATGCCTGGAGCACCTGGAGAGCTTATCCTTTGAGGAAGAACATGGAGCTGAGTCACCACGCACACATCATGCTGAGCAACAAGACAAGCAGCATGGGCAACACTGCAGAACAACAGTAAATACACCATCACCACCACCCCAAGGCTCTCCAGAACTGCTGGGAAAGCAGCACATGGGGAAGGAACATCCAACACTTACCTCACAGATCTTTTCCAGCGAAGGGACGAAGAAGTCATCGCAGACAATTGCCAACGCGTAGAACATGTACACAGCCTGCAATGGAGAAGAGAAAAGGCTGAGGCTGGAGACTGTCACACAGAACTGAACAGCAGCACCCCAACGCATCTCAGGCTTGATTTGGTATAGACTTCTCAAGAAAATAAAATGTTCTCACATTAATAATTCATAGAGGTGTCTGGGATTTAATTGAAAGATGGTGGAGTATTTATCCAGAAGTTCTTATGAACTATCAAAAGCTGCCAAAGTTTTATCTTCACCGTAAAGACTGCTTCTTTTTTTTTTTCTTTTTAAATTCTCTGGACATTGCTAAGCACACTGAAGTATTTTTGCCTTCTTTTTTTTCCACACTGTGCAGTGCAAGGCTTTTTTATCACTGTGTTCTGTGAAAATCTAAACCCTGGAGGAGTCATTTTTGAAATCAAGTGTTCTGAAAAAGGGGAAACGAGTTTGTTTTCCTGGAATGAAGTGCCCTGCCATGTCACTTGGGTCCCAGTGGTAAATCTTGCTGAATTTCACATAGGAACAAATGAAACCAACTGGACTCGAAAGGACATCGAGCCACCCAGCTCTTCAATTTCATGCAAGAAGCATTTAACCTGGGTTTCTGTACTAGTAAATATTATGTGCTGGGGTCTGATCTCTGCCCCAAGAGGCAGAGGACACAGTTTGGCTGACATCCATGCAGCAAAGGCCCAGAGGGCAACCTGGCCCATCCTGCCCACAGGGAAGGAGCTCACTCCCCATCTCGACACAAAGACTGCCACTGGATGGGAAAATGCCCATTGGTATAGGGGAAAACCAGGGGAAAAGCATGGCAGGTACCAACAGAGGACAGCCATGCTGAGTCTGCCTCCCAGCCCACTCTGGTTTTCTGGCATGGACACATCCGAGACTTGCTGCAAGGTTCAAAGACAGCTCCACCTTTTTGGTGCCACCTGCCAAACACAAGCACAGAGTTACTCCTAGAAGCAGTGCAGCTCAGTGACTAACTATAGTTGAGAGAAGTGGTCAGTATTTGTAGAAAAACAGTGTATTAATCCTAGGGAACCACAGTTCCAAGCACATCACAAACAGATCCTCTGGTGTTTCTTGTTGTTGAAGTCCTGCAGAAGCTCAGGTGATGGGAGAAGACCGAAGTATTTTTTTCTGGGGAGAAAGCAGTAATAAAAATGGCCTCCAGGCTTCCAGGTTTTTGTTCTTGTTTTGATTTTCCAGGAACAGGTTTAAATCCCCCAACCTCATGAAAAACACAGATTCTAATTTGCCAGAACTACAACTCTGCTGCAAAAAGCCAGAAATTACTGTACATCTCAGCCATGAAAACCTTTTTAGCCCAAAAATCATTCAAGTGTATTTTTTTTTTCAGGATTAGAGATGGGAATTTCGTCGTAACAAATGATTTTGACACAATCTTGACACAACAGTCACTAGAATGTCATTTGGACAGTTTCTGTGCTTCTTTGTCCCTCATCATACACATGATTAAGTGTAACACAGGCTTTTTGAAAATCTTACACTGCGAAACAGCCCTGAGGACCACAAGAGTAAGCAAAATTCTAGTTCTTCAACTCTGTTGGGTGTAGCAAAGAACCTGATCTTGCAAAGAGAGTATCAGCTGCTGACACAATACCAACAGAGATAAAGGAAGAAAAGGGCTCGCAGGCATTGTGCATCATAGGAACAAGGACCAGAAAGAGCTCCAGAGAGTGATGTGGCCAACTTCCATTGAAATACAACAGATAGTGGATGCCTAACTTCAGCCTGGATTTTTGATCTGCTAATCATATTAATCTGCAGTGGGTCATGCCCTCGCTGTCCTGCCTAAACACACAGTAATGCCTCTCGAGAATGCCAATCTGTCCATCAGCATCATCCCTGTAAAGTGAGCGTGTCCTCTCCTTTCGACACAATCCATGCCCATGAAGCACAGGGCTCCACGCGGCTGCTGGGCTTCCTGCACCTCCCAGGGGCAGCCAAAGGAGTGGAGGCCAAGGGGAGGCAGCCACCACAGCAGCCCATGCCACAGAGCCCAAGCAGCTCACCCCAGATGCCCCCAACATCTGGGGATGGCCCAACATGTGGCACACACGCACTGTAGGTGTCCTCAGATGATGCTGAGCTCCGTGGGGCTCACTAGAGGCACCCAGGGCAAGGCACCCACCAGTTTTTCAGTTTAGAAGATTCTTTCTCTAGCTTTTATATGCACATTTAAATGATCCCAGGGGAGGGAGGATTTGTGTTGCTTCCAGTGCATGCAAGACTGCCAAAGCATCTCCATGTCCCAGCATTAAAGTGAAATCTCATGGTGTCGAGGTTTTTAGAGGGCACAATAACAACACCCTCCAAGGGTGACAAAGGAATTTTCTTTTGCCCACTCATGCTTTCTCATTAGTAGGATCAGGTACAAGATGAACGGCAAAAGGGCACTGAAATGAGTAAGGAACAGAAAAATAAATGTGAAGGAACTGCCTCCCCAGGCTCTTGCTCATCCTCCCCAGGAGTGGGGACTGGCCCCCTGCTGCAGGAGCCAGGAGCACAGACCCAAACCTGCTGCACTCCCCAGGATGAGCGCTGTCACCAGGCTGACAGCACTGACCAGGCTGAGCCCACACCACCAGTACACTCCAGCATTTACTTTAATAACGTCACTGCTGTCACAAATTTGGGTTTGGCTGTGAGTCTTCCCTAAGTTCATTCAAGTGGCTTGGGTGCAATAAAGTGTAAAGCGTCAGAATCCAAGGAGTATCTGGCTAAACCCCAGCCTTGTTCACAGACTAAACCACTGGAAGCTACCCACAGTCAGTGAACACATGAGGACAGTAAGTGTTACTTCCTTGGAAGTTCTCCAGGCTTTTTGGTGGGGCTTGTTTGCTTGCTCTTTAAACAAACGAGGCAAAGCAATGTTTAGAGTTTGCACCAGCAGGAACACAAGCAAAACATTTAATTTAATGTCAAGCCAGACTTGGAAAGAGACCAGGGACCAGTGCAGGCTTTTTTATGCAAGAGGGAGGAAGGAAGGGGCATCAGGGAGGCCAGTCTGCACGGCATGTCCCATGAGGAGGCCAACAGACACTCAGTATGATGAGGTGGTATCATCTTCCATCTAAGTCATCCTGAGATTCTACCAAGGAGTCCCATGGATTTTTCCTTCAGCACATGCCCCCCTGTCCTTGCAGGCACCATAGGAGCAGCAGCTCTGGGAAGGAGCAGGGCAGCACAGACTAAAGCCTGCTACACCTGAAACTGCCACTGGGAATTTAGAAGTGGTTGGGGGACACAGAACGTGGCCTGTGCAATGGCAGCAGACCACAACATGGAGAACTCAACACATAAAATAAGGCTCAGCCACAGCTTCACTCGGTTGTATTCAGCTCCAAGTGATGAGCCTTTAGCCAGGCAACACACTTAATAAAACACACTCACTCCTCCTCCCCCAAAGGACATAAAAAAACTAGAAAAATGCAATGGCCCTGCATAAAAGGATTATAAATGCCAGATTAAGTACCACATTAGGACTGATTTCAAATGAGGATTCTAACAAACAAACATGCAATTTCCACATCCAGTATCTTACTCAAAATACACTGCACAGGACAGAAATGGTCATTTTTCATGTTTATCCAGCAGTACTTTGAGCTTCCCATGACAGTCTTCATATTCAAACTAAAACTTGCTTCACTGAGCTAAAGAAGCTTTTCACAAGAGAGCATAATGCCATAGGAGCAGCAATCCCTACAGCCCTGCCTTCTTCCCAGAGGGCTTGGGAAGGCCCAGGTGACAGTCCCTGCTGCTGCTGCACAGACCCCTGCCCCAGGGGGCAGGACTAACAAGGGGCCACCCCTGAAACCACATTAACCAAGCACAGGTCTTTCCTCAACTCTGACTGCATTACAAACCCACTTAAACCCTCCATTGTTGGAGGGAAATTAAAAAACCTCAACCAAAGCAGGAAGCCACAGAGCTCGGGTTGACTCCAGCCAGCAGCTTGTAAACCATGATGTGCCCAGCAGTGCTCCCACAGTACCAGCATGGATGGCCAGGGCACTGGAGAAATCACCCCCTTAAGGAGACAGCTCTGTGCTGCAGAAATGAGATGTGTCAGGGTATTGACCCGATGCAGAAATAGATAGAGACAGGACCCGTCCAGGGTGACCCAGATTTCCCGAGCGCCTTGCAGGAGGGAGGCAGGTGCCTGTCAGAGACCCCGTTCCCATGGTTACAGGAAGCAGTGACAAGCCAGGATCAGGAGGGATGGCTGAGCACAGACACTGCCCCTCCATCCTGCTCGGTATGCAGGGCCCAGCTCTGCCCAGGGATAGGCTCAGCTCTGACTCTGCACAGGCTCCTCATGCTGGCAACCCAACATACCCTGGCACGGCACTCCAGATCTGCTAGAGGAAGCTGGGAAAAGGGGAAGCAACACTGTGCTGTCAATAACACCGGGATAACACAGAGACCCAAACCCCCATTCTCAGCTGCCAGCCAAAACCTTGGGAATTTCTCAGCAAAGCCATTTCCCTCCTGTCTCAAGGGGGTAACTAGTGCCAGTGCTCCTGAGCATGGCAGGGCTGAAGATCTGCACAGGGACATCAACTGGAACAAACTGAAAGGAAAAGCCTTAGGAAAAGGCTAAGAGAGCAACTACACAGCCTTCCGGTACCCAAAGAGACTGCAGGAGAGAGACTTTAACAAGGGCTTGGAGAGACAGGAGAAGAGGGAATGGCCTCACACTGACAAGAGGGCACGCTAAACTGGGTATTAGGAAGAAATTCTTCCCTGTGAGGGTGCTCAGGCCCTGGCACAGCTTGCCCAGAGAAGCTGTGGCTGCACCTGGATCCCTGGAACTGGCCAAGGCCAAGTTGGATGGGGCTTGGAGCAACCTGGGATAGTGGAAGGTGTCCCAACCCATAGGAGGAGTTAGAATTGGACATTGTGTAACATTCTTTCCAATCCAACCCAGTCTACGATTCTACAAACAACAATGTTAAGATTGTAAAAAGAAGCCCTTGGGTGCTGGGGAGCTCCCAGGCTGCAGGAACGGAACCAGTATTAAAATCCAGACCCTGGCCCCTCCAAACTGAACATCCCAAACCAGTGACTTAGTGGGGAGTTAGCAATCAGCCTCTTCTCAGAGGGGACATGGAAATAATGAATGGCAGCGAAGCAGTCAGCTGCTGAGCTCTAAAAAAGTATCAAGGAGAAATTAAACAACGTGACAACAACCTGTAATATGCCCTCAGTGGCCCACTTTTCCTTCAAAGTATTTTCAGTTCAGACCTAAAACTACTGCTGACCTGCCCAGTTTTTCCTAGATTTTTCAGTCTAGGGATTAACTTTCATCTTTGTGAAGCATCAGATCACGTATAGTAATTCACACAGCCCCACTGTGAAGATTTGCTGGGGTCTTTTGTCCCTTTTTATTAAACAATACAGAGAAGATGCCCTGGGAAGCTGCCTGCCCTCCCCCAAGGTCCCTCCTGCCCTCCCCCAAAGTGATAGCTTTTGTCCCACTCCTCTGGCTTCTGGTAAACCCGCTTTGCCTTGATGTCTTTCAGAAATAAACATAAAAGTACGAGCAAAGAGGCAGAGGAGAGAGAACAACATTTTTACTGAAATGAATAGAAACTGTTTAAGAGGAGGTCACTAACATGAGAAGCATGGTGACGACCTCTAATCATCACTGATTGTTCTCCGTACCATTACAGAGCCCCTTTTACTGTCCAATTTTCTCAAACCCATGAAGAAACCTCAGTGGAAACAATGAAACTCAGTGTCTGTATCCTCTTTTCTCCAAAAAAGTGAATTTCTGCTTGTGCTCTGATTCCATCACATGTTTGGTAACTGTATTTCCAGGAGGTAAAAAACAGAACTGGAGGTTCACTACCCCAGTATGAAGAGCACACCTTCCAACCCAGACTAGAGCCAGGCTGCTAAATGCTGACAGTTTTCTGTTTTCTCTGAGTATCTTTTCTTTTTTATCTGTCTTTTTTTTTTTTTTTTTTTTTTTTTTTTTTTTTTTTTTTTGGCAAGAGGTTGTCTCCAGTTATCTCAGCACTAGAGAGGCTGAATCCAGTCAGGTCTTGTACCTCAGCGACCACAAGGCAAAGAGCTGTCAGTAAATTTTCCTAAGTCCACAAAACTGCTACAGAGTACAACAGAGCACCAACAGATCGAGGGAGCTGCCTTGCTGTTTGCTAGCAGGGAAGAAACTGAGCACATTTCCGCTGGGACAGTGGATGCTTTTCTACTTCTCATTAAAAACATGTAGATAGTGATTTCCCCAAGGAAGAGGAAAACCCTGGAATAATTCGCTGGGAAACCCCTTTCTAAGTACAGTAAGCAAAAGGCTTACTCAGATGTTCCCTCAGTTCAAGCACGCAAATCGTTACTAGAAGGTTCCTAGTTCTTTTTGTTACCATAGGTTGATTTTTGGTGCAGGAATTCTAATATTCTTAATCGTTCTCCCCTATTGGACCCTTCCCTCAGACCCCACCTTAACTCCCCTCCCACACCAGGCTATATAAATATCCCTGTCTGGCCTCATGCTTTTTGGCCCCTTGTTACTGTCTTGTTCCAGTTCACTCTTATGGAGCGTATGCCTTACTGTTTGTTGTTTTTGTATTATTAAAATTCCTTTTTGGACAACTGGATCAAGGCTGCCCCTCTCTACCAGGTTGCCACTGGGTCAGAGTCCCAAGGAAACTCAAAGGCGTCTGGTCGTCCAGGCTTGGACCCCCAGGAGTTTCAAAAACAGATTTTTCTTTTTATTCTGAAGTAGACAGTTCAGTCCTCCAGACTCCATTTTGATACATGTTAAAGGCACATTCAGAACCAAATTCATATATGAATTTTTAGGAGTATTCTTGTCAGTGATATAAAATCCAGCTCAGGTCCAGTGCTCATTTTCCAAAACATTCCAAAGCTCAATGTTCCCATGGAAACTTGGGATTCTTGAACTTGCCAGGCATGGTCAATAGCAATGTTACTCAACAAATTTCTGCAGCTATTTAGCCAAAAAAAAATCCTAACACAGAGGGCTCACATTAAAATACACAAAATACAATCTAATTTATACTCAAAAAGAAATTATTGACCACTTCTCACAGCTAATGGTGACTGTTCCTTTAAGTTGAATAAAACTTGTTAAAAGCTTCTAAATATTTATTAGGAGCAGGTATTTTCTTGGCCACTTAAGAATGCCTCTAATGTAACTCATAGAGCTGATAAAACAAACTTTCCAATCCATGTAATCCCATGGATATTTCTATGTCAATTATTCTATCTCATAGAGTTCAGAGTGTTCCAGAATTACTTCTTGCAGAACTCTGGTATCTTTTAGCTCTCTGACATTTAGGTTTCATCTTAAAGATGCCAAACTGTTCCATTTTCAGAGACAACCTTCTCCTTCCTACGGCCTGACATGCTAATGGTGTCTACACAACGAATGACAACAGGAAGTGAGTTTAAACCACCCTTCCATTTTTGACTCCTTTTTATCAGAAGATCCCAAGAACAAAAAACTATCACATCCCTGACGTCACAGTCCATACAGGAGATGAAATTGCACCAGAGAGAAAAGAACTTCAGCCAGAGCTCTGGAGTACACTGAGTCCTGTCCATGCCAGCAGGAGAAGAAAGGCAAAGTCACAACACTTACACAGAGGACGTGCAGGACCACAGCTCCATGTCTCCTGTCCTCATTCGTGAAGATGTCATTGGGGAATTCATGGAGAGCTGCAAAAAGTGGGGAGGGGGAAAAGAAAGCTCAGATGTTTATTCAGCTCCTCACGCCCACCCCATGTGCTGTTCAGTAACACAGCGAGAGGCTGCCCAACCCAGCCCTGCAGCCACCTGCCAGAGGCTCTGCCTCACCTCTCTATGGCTCAGCTTACCTTGTCCTTGAGCACCACCTTCCCCAAATGTTTACTGTGCCATTTCCTTCTGTGGCCAGCACCACACTGTGACCCACAGATGCCCAAGGGGGGACAAACACCTCCCCCAGAGCATAGCACAGCTCCTTCCTCGAGGGAAGCAGTCAGTGCTGTCCAGAGCAGGTGCCTTATCTCCTGGAGGCGTTGGCAACTCTCTTCCCACTGCCCAACAATCCACAGAACCATCAAGAGGAGCATACCACGCACTTCACAGCCTTTGCTGCAAATGCACTGTCGCAAGTCATGGAAAGACAAATTCCCTCCATTTGCTAAAATGCTTTATTACTGCTATGGATGTATAAAGTTCTTAAAGACAGCCTGCCAATTAGGCTGCAGGAATGGCTCTAGGCTATAAACCAAAAAGCCAGTGTGAAGATGATGCTCTAGCGTTCAAGTGCTTCTCAGTAATTCCAGATTTTGAAACAACAGCTTTCTGCTAATGGTCAGTTCTTCACATTCGGCCATCTGCTGGAAAAAATCAAGCTGCCTTTGACATCTTTAGCAGGTTCTCTGCCTTTCACTTCTCTAGAATTAATAAAGCTCCAGCAATAGGAACTTAATTAGCAACTGCACGGAAGATTAAATGGATAAACAATCCAGCTCACTATCCCAGTTTTGCTGCCTCTGAAGCAATAATTGAGGAAGAGAGCTGCATTTTAATTTTGTTCCTCATGCAAGCAACATCTCTACCCAGGCACTGCACCTGAGGAGGAAAACACTCTTTTTTACATACAGTCTTTTGCCCAAAGGCTCGGGTTATTACTGTTAATTGTATTCCTATGGATTGGTAAATTCTATGTGTCCTAACAAACCAGCAGGAGCTATGGGAGCAGTACAGATAGCATCTTTAAAATATTCATAACAGAGGAATACAGCAATTCTCTTCTCCTTTATGAGAACCAAGGATGCCCGTGACTTTTTATCACCAGTCAGGACTCACCCAGCAGGAGCTGTGACTCCTTCCAGGAGCTGTGACTACTTCCAGGAGCTGTGGCTACTTCCTTCCAAGGCAGAACTAGTCCTGCCAGGCTGCCTTCCCCTACCACCACAGCACAGGTGCTGTGATAGAGCTTCCATAGGTTGCCAGAAACACCCTTAGGTGTGCAGCCTAAGGAAGTGGTCAGGGAGATACCAGAACAAGGACAAGCACAAGGTTGAGAAAAACCCCAACAAGCAACACAAAACACTATGGCAGCTGGGAGACAATGAAGACAGATTAGGTGGAAGGGATTCATCCTTCCTCAGCAAAATTCTTCATTATGTGAAAACCCAGTGTTTCCCTCACAGCTTTAAGAAACGTTCCTGACCATTCCTCAAGCAAAGGAAACACAGGAAAGTCTGCCTGCAGCAATAAGCAAAATGGTTTGCTAATACATGTGTTTGTGCTTCCCCCTCCTCCTGCAGCTGTCTCTGAGATTTTACATTCATTACAGACAGATGATAAAAATCCAATTCCTTTTGATTATCAAGAGTCTCTGGGAGGTTCAAGGAGACCAAAGTGCACCTAAGGTAAAGGTATGCAGGAAAAAACAGTACAAAAATAGCATAAGCTGGCTCTAGTGTCAGTGGCTGGGAATCCTGGCACTCCCTCCTGTGTGCACCAGAAATGCCCAGTGCTCCCTCAGGTTCAGGTTCCCACCCCACACTGGCAGGAAATGCATCCCCTTTTCAGAGAAAATCCAAGATGTCCATCAGCACATCCTCCATGACACCTTCTGAACACAAACACATTTAGTGGGTTACACTTGGAAGCATGCAATTATAAACTAATGTATGCAAATTTGAAATCTGCATTTTTACTAGCTGCATCAGGTGCAGATGAGTACAGATAAGAGGAGAGCTGTGCAAAACACAGGAGCTCCTTTCTGAGAAGAAATAAAGGGTGCTGCTGGAACATCACTCCAACAACAGCTGCCCTATTTAGCGGGTTATAAAAGCTCAGACAGTTTGTTATTTCACTAAAAGAGTCCCCAGCCTTTGCACAGAAAATAGGTGCAGATTTTGCCAGATTTATTTTGATTGCACAGAAAACCCCAACGACCCTGCCAATGAACCTAAACTCAAAGAATAAAAGACTTCTGCCTAATAATCCACTCTGGTCCTGCAGACTGGCAGGTATCAGCCTGGAGCAGCAGAAGGGCAGGATTTTCACAGAGCTCAGCACCTCCCCAGTCACCTCCTGCGTGGACATTAGGCACAATTCTGGGAGCAGCCCAGCACCCAGACCATTCTCAGCGCGTTCCCGAGGGTTCCAGCCCTTGGACATACACAACTCAGTCTCAGTTTTCAGCTCCTGAGGGTCACATTCCCAGAAAACCTAGGGCTGAAGTCTGCAGCTCAACACAACACTCCTTCCAGGGGCGCAGTTCTACCTTGCACTGGGGCAACTTGTAGAACTATGAATCAATATTAGGATTATTCACATTTGGAAGTAACTGGAATTAGATGGCCATTAGCAAGGTATGGATTGGCCTTGGAAAGGGAGCTAAATATTACAGGAACAGATAAGCATTAGGTGTGAGAAGCTATGCTGTTCTGCACTAGACTCCAGGTGTTCTGACAGGCAGTGGTTGATGTGCAGGACAGGGAGCCCACACCTTTTGAAGGCACCATAACAAGGGCACGGCCAGATTCAGAGGAAAAGTTTCGATCTACACCCAACAACAGAAATATTTATTTTAGTCATAATACAATGAGCTAGAATGAACTCTTGTCCTGTTATTCTCAATCAGTGTGCAATTCTCTAAAATTAGAACCCTGTTCAGCCCTGATCACAGGTGACTTACAGAAGGTTCTGCATCACACTGCACTCAGAGGATTGGCTGGCACAACACAAACCTGTCTCTGCCCAGGCCAGGTGTGCAGAGAAGGTGCTGTTGTACCACTCCTCAGGGGGTGGCACTTTTCACAACCCTCTTCCCAGCTACTCCTTTCCCTCTCACATTTAATGTTCCCACCTTTCCAAAAGGATTACTTTTCAAAAAACCCAACACTTTACTGGATCAATAGTTCTAAATGCTGCAACATCCACTTATTTTTTAAGAAGTCTTTATATTGCTAGCCAGTGTATCTACTCTGGGGACAAGAAAACCCTTGGGAAATTCTTCCACTCTCATCTTTTAAGAGACAAAAGATGTTCAGCCTGGCCAAAGAGTTACCAGCACAGAAAACTCAAATTTACAGCCTTGGTTCATTTTCTCATGCTGCCCCCACAATTCCTTCTCTACAAATTCTGCTGTTGTCAGCTATGAGTATCAGATGTTAGTGGAGCAGACCTTGTGACATGAATCCAGACAACATCTTCTGCATCCATTCTGATAGCTTTTTACACAGGGAAACAAAAGTAAACTTTAAAGCTATTAGTTACCTTTCTCCCTGTACACCCAGAATCCTTGTTCTAAATTCAAGCTCGAGATCACTGCTGGGTTCAGGGTAAACAACGATATCACATTCGGCACCTGCCTGCAGAGTGTTTCACCCAATTCCCTGACCTCCAGCCATACCCCTGGACAGCACCAGGTCTGCCTCTCTGCTGTCTGTCCCTCACAGGAAGCAGGGACCTGCCAGGGTGAACCTGCCAGTGCAGGAGGTGAGCGGGCTCACAAACTGCTGGATCCGTGCAGCCTCACAGCTCTCACTGCCTGGAGACCAGCTGAGGCACACAGAGCCCACCAAACCCTGTTCCCATGGGGTGTAACATTAAATCACACAGCACAGGCAAGGGACTGTGAACATCTTTAGCTGCCTTTAAAATCAATGAGACCAGTCAAATTAGTCAAATTCTCTCTGAAGGGAGGGTGAGTACCTTTTATAAATAAATAAATAAACAAACAAATAAATAAATATTTTACTGTTTACCAAGTGAAAATGGTGTTTGCATTGCAGTGGCATGAGCTAAAATGCAAAGAGAGGCAAACTATGGTGATACAACAATAATAAAACATTTTGCTAATGTTTCACTCGTGTCTCCACTTAACTGCTGCAAACCCACAGCTAAAGCAGCACGGGGCACAGACCCCACAGTAAATCATGCAGCACGCCCAGAGGCACCATCCCACACCTCAAAGTGGCTTTTCCAGACTCCATGCCTGGCCCCTGGGAGCAGCCCCTGGAAGGACAGACAGCAGTCATCCAACAGAGGTGGCAGCAAGAGGCAGAGTAGTGGGAGCACCCCTGCTGAAGCTACTGAGCCTGGCCAGGTACCTTTCACAGGTGTCACTTGGTGGGATGAGCCAGACAGAGCAGGTGTAGTGTGAATGAAATGGGAGAGGTCTTGCATTTCTCCTGAGTAAGTTATGCATGGGTGAAGGAAAAGGAAGGAGAGAGAAGATGGAGAAATATGAGATGGTGAAGCCTGTGCACCACAGGGAATTCAGAACTGGCAGCTCATTTGCATGGGGACTGAGAACAAACACTACTCCCCGCTGCTCTGGAGGAAGCACTCGAGAGAAATCACGGCCTGAAAGCAGCCAGCAGAGCAGCTCCCAGGGCCCTCCAGCCTCAGAGCAGCTGGCATTGCAGTCCTGGGAAGCCCCACTTCTGCCTCGCAGCACCAGCTCCAGGAAGGGCAGCTCTGGCCAGGCATGTGGGATTACACCAGGAGTGTTTTACCTAGGTGTAAACGTGCACACAGCTACAACACACGTGGTTCTGTGGGCATCCCCAACAGCTGAGCTGTCATTCCATACACATCTGACTGCCAACTCTCCAGAATTTCAGATGTTCGGAATTGCACAGAAATTGCAAAATGCATTTCCTTTGAAAGAGGCACGTGAAGTGCCCAGCCCTGCACATCCCATACTATGGGGTCCCCCTTTCATCTCTACTCTCCTGGCTGTGTGCTGGGTGGCACTGTGCCTGCAGGCTCAAGTCCTGCTCCATCATGGTGCTCTTTCTCCATGCCAGCTGCACACACACTCTCCTGATGCCTTCCTCCACTGCAGGAAGTGAAGTCTTGAAAGAACAAACCCCTAAACACAAGCACCCTTGTGAAGTCAAAAAGATTCTGCCTTGGCTTCAGTGCAAATGAGTTGCTTGCAAGGTCAGAGGTGCATTGAGATCCAAGGACAACAAGCAAATATATCTTCACATAAATGGGGGAGAAATCAGAAATAATAAGTAATATGCAACAGCATATGGTTCAGAGAGAGTTTACGTCAAATAACAGTAGCAAGTGACCTTTAAAGAGAAGGTTATACTTTCTTTTGTTCAGTACAAGAACTAATATCTGTCACAACAAGAATATGGCAATTGTTTCCCAGAATCTTTGAGCTTTTATATTCCCGTGTTTCACTTTACCATGCTATAGTTAAGCTGCTTAAATATATATATGTATGCTTAAACTGACAGGGGGCAGGGGTTGATTGGATACCAGGAAGAAATTCTTCCCTGTGAGGGTGGCCAGGCCCTGGAACAGGCTGCCCAGAGAAGCTGTGGCAGCCCCTGGATCCCTGCAAGTGTCCAAGGCCAGGTTAAATGGAGCTTGGAGCACCCTGGGATAGTGGAAGGTGTCCCTGTCCATGGCAGCGGGTGGCACTGGATGGGCTTTAAGGTCCCTTCCAACCCAAACCTTTCTGGGACTCTGCAGCAGATTTTGTTCTGCTCTGTGCCACTGTCCCCCATCCCAAGCACCAATTGCTCCCTGTGAGAGGAAGCACAGAGAGGTATCAGCAGAACTGCCAGCGGTACAACTTTTACAGACCTAAGCACAGTTGGTGTTGGATCAAGATGCAACAAATGCAATGCATCTCCAAAATAATCCATTATCAGCCACACACCCTGGTCAGAAATAGCTGGCACAAGTAAGGTTCCTAGTAAAACCACAGCAAGAAAAGAACAAATCCCTGGCTGGCTTCTGTCCTCACACGAACTCCCAGAAATTCCTAATTTACTGGCTTAATTACAGCTATTCTGGAGTCCCCGGACTTCTTTTGATCTGGAACGGAATACAGTCCCTCTTTCATTAGCTTTATTTTGGGGAACAAATATTTATATTGTGTTCATATCCATGGGCAGACTAACCAAAAAAGGCAACTTCACGA
Organism: Argya squamiceps; assembly: GCA_037834095.1. Taxonomy (NCBI): domain Eukaryota; kingdom Metazoa; phylum Chordata; class Aves; order Passeriformes; family Leiothrichidae; genus Argya; species Argya squamiceps. The sequence goes on along the minus strand of JBBMKD010000145.1, from coordinate 5,562,699 downwards.
GAAGCACTTCTATAAAGCCACCTGGAAAGGAAGATGCTGCTGTCACCTCTCTTTTCTTGGGGGGAAAAGGGAGGGACTTTTTAATCTCTCAGCATCCCAAGTACTGGATGCAGGAATGCCATGAGTTCAAACAAGGGGAGCAAATTCCCCTGTCTGCTTCAGTCTTAGCCCCATTACAGGAGTGGCTGGGAACCTGGACTGAAGCATACAAAAGAAAAAAAAAAAGCCAACAATCTCCTGCAAAGAATCCAACTTTTGGATTTTGCCAAAAACAAGCTTAAAGTTGTGGCTTAAACACATGGTCCAGGAAGAGAGACAGCTTACATGTGGGCCAGCCAAAGCCAGCCCTATCCAGCAAGCAGTAGGGTGATGCCATTGTGAGCACAGGGACAGCATCTTGGGCCAGAGGAAGGTGTGAGGGGGACAGAGACCCTAGAGTCACAGAACCCCTTAGGCTGGAAAAGCCCTCAAAGGTCACAGAGTCTAGCCCCCAACCCAGCACTGCCCTCCTGCCAAAGCAGGCTCTGCTCCAGGCCACCCCAACCCTCCCAGCCTGGAGGCTGCCATGGGCTCTACCTCCCACATGCCATCAGGGCAGGGATTTACTGCCCACAAATGAATTTCAGCATTTGAATTGTCCAGGCTCATCTGCTGAGCAGCTCTAATATGCTTTAAGCTCCCTTGAATGTATAAATGCTTAAAGCTATTACAATCTCTTTGTTATTTTACATTAGGCATCCCATTAACTATTTTCTTACTTCTGTGTAATTAGTGTTTACCGTCATTTGGAGATTAATTCTGGATAATGAGGACACACGGCCTGTCCCCTCTAGAGGACAAGAGTTGGTTGGAAAGGCAGGGCAGCCCTGCCATGAGAGGGAGCCCCTGTCCTGACACACTGGGGAGCACAGGACAGGACCTCAGAGCATGTTAAGGTTTTCCATTTAAGCTTACATGATACACAGAGGATCTGGTCCCTTCCCTTCTCAGCCACAACAAAAGCAAAGACATCCTTTCCCTTCCCATTTCCATCCCAACACAAGGTGCTTAAAGTGCTCAGGCACTTAAATTTTATGTAAATTATATTTAGCAAATCAGAGAGAGTTCCATACTTCAGACGTCCATCATTTTGTTCTTTGCATATAAAACTGGCAGGGAAAATCTCCATTCCAAGATTGCAAGGTTAAAATGGTACACCTACCTAAAGCATCTATAGAAGGGAAATTAGAGCAATCCTTCAACAGAGCAATGAAAGTACATTAGAAGGGAATTATTGGGGTGTAAACATTAGTGTGGGAGGGATTTTCAGGTGCCAAAGCAGCACAGCTCTCAGGATGATAGCTGGCCTTTTCCAAGGCATCCCAACATCTCTGGCTTCAGCTTGGCTTAGGATCAGCCACAAGCCCAGCTCCAGCTGCAGACAACTGTCTGCCTGGCTGAAACCCATAGCACAGAGCACTTATTTGTGCCCTTTGAGCATCAACACATCTTCTCGAGCCCCTTTTTCAATTCATTGGGATTTCTAAGCACCATTCTGCTCCTCCAAGCGTACTTCATACCCTAAGCTCACACACCCTGCACACCTGAGAGGTTCCCAGAGTTATCTGCTAATGGTCTAGGCATTATTTAATCCAATTTTTCAACTACTGCACCGTATCTGTTCATGTCCAGGTTCAACTGGGAGGTTTCTCAGCCAACTCATTACTCTGCCACCAGCAAGTCCCTTACTCCAGGCTGAGATTTCACCAATTTCTCAGCATTACATGCATTCATCATGCACTTGGCAATGACCATCTCAGAGAAGACTGACACTTGTGCCATTCCAAGAAATGGGATGAATCACATTATTTCTAAAAAGAGTTGGGGCAACTGCACACCATTCTGCTGGGAAGAGTCAGCCAGGAACTAGGGATGGCTGTAGAAAGAAGAGGATGCAGCAAGCAAGATCCTCCATGGATGGGAACAACCACAGCCCCGTCTAAACAAACTAATTGCTTTCCAGCAATTAGCACTGACTAAGGACCTCCAATTGACTTCAATCTGCTGCAATATGACTCCAGCAGCAAGGCTGTCACAACACCTTTTGGAATCAGTGCACTCAGAAGGCTGAGGTCAGTGAAACTGGGGACTCTGGCTTTCCAGCACAGCCCTGACAGAGTGCACACGTTCTGCTCCCCACATCTCAGCTTCTGAACTGCACAGGAAGCTCAAGAGATTTTTGTCTTTTTTGTAATTATCTATATAGTGCCACTCTTTCTTCTTGCTCTCATTTTGTCTGGAAGAGTGCCCCTGATGGAGGAGCTCAGTGCTGCTCAGGGGACCGAGCCAGAGAGTGAGCACCATCAGGGTCCAGATCTTTGGAAAACCCATACCCAGGCTTTGCCCTGCCACATGGCAGAGCTGGGTCCTGCCCTTTCCTCTGGGGTCCCACTGACAGATTTCAGCTTTGCTTTCCTGTTTTCCTCCTAGCTGGTTCCTATACAGCAGAAGAAAACATGGTTCAGTTTATTCTATGACTGTGGAGAAAAGTGAACATGCAGCACATGCAGATGAAGCAAAGTACATGGCAGGTCCCTCTACAGTCATGCATTTTCCTTTATGGTGACAGGCAGGCTTAGAGCCCAATCTCCAGCATAAAAATCACATCAATCAATGTCAACGTACTATTCATACATCAGAAAGACAACACTGGCTTTAAATAGATACCTTGCAGAAGACAAGGCACTTCCAGAACTCCATCTCCAGAGCGCCTTTCATCTCACCCAGAAACTGAAAACCCCTAAATATAGGACTACTGTTAAAAATTCATGAGCTTCAGCAGCTATTTATCAAAGTCATGGAAATAGGATATCTTCATGATGGTGAATGGGTTGACATTCACTACTAATAAGCAAATGTGCCCTTTATTACCATTTTAGAACAGAACATTGCTACTGATACCCAAAGAAGATTGCATTACCACTGGGCGTTGGCATTAGCTTTGCTACAATACACACATCATACCTGCCATCTGTATGCCTCACGCTTATTAGCTCCCAAATGATGATGTGGATGAGGCCAGCTCCATGGAGACTGACCACAGAAGGCTGCCAGGATGGTCTGTCCCAAAGGTGGGACTCCTCTCCACAAGCGGGGCCCCAGACCACACCTACAGTGATCCCTCCTCCCTCCAGGCCCCGGATGCTCTCAGCAGAGCTCGCTGGAGAGTCCCAGCTCCTCAGTGGCAGAGGCAACTGAACACAGGCGGCACCCCCTGCTCACTGCAGGGCTGCTGAGCAGCAGCAGTGACAGTAGCCACACGGCAGATGACAAGGCTGACTGGGACATCATCAATGTCGGCTCCTTTCACACCCCACTCACAGCCTCCTACCACAATCACTGCACCTTAAGGGATCAATCAGAATGCAGAAGTTAGTTCCTATCTGTAATGGTTTTTCATGTCTTTTAGATCTGAAAACTTACATACCCTTTCTATGCGGACATGGAAAAAGTATTCATTGCTGTCTGCTGAGAGAAAGGAGAAGCAGAGAGGAAGGAGGAACCCCCTCACCTCCTTCACATGACAAGAGAAAGCTGGACACAGAAACAGTGGTCTGATTTCAGTGGATCCCCGAGAATTTGTTCTTCCAAACAATCAGAGGGAGCTCCAAGGGGCAGCTGTAATTACATCTAAATCCCCACACAAGCAGGACTCTTTTACATGTGGCTGGAGAAAGGACCATCTGTTTTATGACGGTACTACTAGGCTCTTTTTTCATTTTCTTTTTTATCCCAATTATATTCTTTTCCTCCCCTTCCTCCCTAAATGGGAAGCATTGCCTTGATAATATCCAGAGTCTTAAAATAAGATTATCTTTTCAAATGAGAGAGTCTTTAAGTGGGATTATACCTTACAATGGCAAACTAGTCTTTCAATCAATTCCAGAGGATACACTTACAACTTCATTACTCTGGAGGGGCCTACATTTACCGGCAACGAATGAGAAGCATTTAGACCAAGTGCCTCCAGCCTCTCCTTTGCTGGGCACCCCAGAACTGCACTCTGGTGCTTCTTGGGAGCTTCAGCCTTGCCAGAGGAGGAGGAAGAGTGTGGTCCTGGTTTCAGAGGTGCCACCAGCCAGCAGGAAGCTGAGGATGGACAGGCCAGATGGCAGGAAGGGGACCGTGACACAGCAATCTGTGGGGGCTTTTAAACTATTTGTCCTCTTGTAACCCCTCCTAGCTCTGCTTTCTAGAGCAAAATCCTGTGTCATCGAAAGGTCGGCTTGTCGGGGTGTGCTGGCATTGCTGATGTTACAGCTAGTGCTGGAGACAGAAAAAGAGCACCCCAGAGATGTTCTCCCATCAATGCCTTACTTAATACCTTTCACTTTTACATCAATTATCATCTACCTCATCACCTTCTCCCCCCTCCTGCCGTCCTGCCTTCCAAGATGGAAAAACAAGAAGGCAGCATTCCTATTCTCAAGGAAAGTCTCTTTGTGTGAAGGCCTGATCCCTAAAGAAGTCAGACATTACACACATTTTGTACAGCCCTATCTTAGTTTGAAAGACAGGTGTTCACCATGGAAAGCCAGAACCTCCCTTTGAATGGAGAATGCAAACTCCCTCTCTCCAAATTATTATAATTATGAAATTAAGGGGGCTCTCAGGCAAAGGTATGGGGATAGGAATAACAGTTCTTTACTAGTACGTATAACAAGGCAAACAAAACAACAACTACAGCATTAGCAACAAAACAGAACCAGGAACCTCGCGACAGCCCTCTCGGCCGAGGCGGGAAGGGACGGAGGAGACGCCCTGCTCCACAAAACCCCAGCCAGTCCAACCTCGGTGCCACTGCAGGTCTCCGAGGAGCACCAAGCTGGAACGGCAGGAATGTGCAGGAATCGTGGGCTGGTGGATGAGATGTATCAGAAGCTCTGCAGTGGTAGCTGGAATGGCAGGGATGAGCACAAATTCCGGGCTGGTGGACGAGATGCACCAGAAGCTCCGTGGTGGGAGCTTGAACTGCGGGATGTCGTGGCAGGGCAGGGGGCACGGGGTCACAGCATAGCAAAAGGACCCAGAACAGTCCCAAAGAAGCAGCGGCCCCGCTCCAGCAAGGCAGGAGAAGGCAAGCTCAGAACTCCTGGACACAAGAGCCGATGGTGGCAGACCCCCAGGTTGGATTGGACTTGGGTGGTGACAGCAAACTTCCCCCCTCCAGCAAGCAACAACCTGGCCGTCCTCCTTCCAATGCTGAGAGTGAGAGAGTGCAGCTGCCCCCAGCCCCATCCTTTACCTGACCCCAAACTCGTGGTATCTTCCCCTTCCGAGAGAAAACTCCCAGAGACAAAAGAAGTGTAGAAGTGTAGCCAGGTGATACCCTCCTCTCCTCTGGCCACTTCTTTTTCTTTTTGCTTAAGTACCAGTAAGTACCCAGTAGTTAGCTTCCTTAGTAACTTATGGAAAAAAATTCTATAAGTAAAAAAGAAACAAATGTAACCCCCAATAAGCAGTTGCCTGCTCTTGGCAGGGCTGGAGCTGCAGAAGGTTCACATCATCTACAAGAATCCCCCATCGCATGTTGCTTCTCACTGAGCAAATTCCAGAGACTCCTGAAGAGGCACATGTGTAGACCAGGGCCATGAGCTCACATTCTTCTTTCTCTGGCAGCTGTGGATGCACTCCTGCGATGCAGAACACACCTGTACCCCACTGGGTCCAGGGCATTGACCACCTTCAGCTGCTGGGCCCAAACATTTACTATATGCTTCTGCCTGTGCCCTGACTCACATGAAATCCATCAATCCCATCCCAATACACAGTTTATGAGGGCAGTTCATTAAAACCGGGGCCATCACTTGTTGGCTGCTGCACAAATACCTGGGGAGGACAGTGCTGATTCCTACCAACTGGTCTGGAAACTTGGCTCTCAGCTATGACTGGGACCTTCCTGAGCCACGGGGGAAATGCAAATGCTTAAACTTCAGCCATTCTATATTGTAAATTCACAGTCCAACTCCACTTCCTAACAATGCACATACATGCTGCAGTAAGAAGTGGCCCAGAGCCCCAGAAAACATTAATACAGGGAAAATCCACTTGCACAACACGTGCCTTTTAGTTTTAATGGCTTCAAGGGGACAAAACACATTTAAAGCAAAGCCAGGGAGGATGGCAAGCATCTCTGTGCATTCTGTCAGGCTAGAGGAAAGCACTGTACCACTGAGGATGCTGAGCCAGAGGCCTGGCAAAGGCACAGGCAGCAGGAACAGCCAGGCAGCCCAGCAAATGACACAAACCATCTTGAGATGTGAGCAGGTACACAGAGGGGACACTCCAGAACCAGCTGCAGTGAGCCAGCCAGGCTGTGAGCTGCTCACAGTGATTCATCCTGTCAGGAGGAGGGCTCCCCTCAGCCACACAATGATCCAGGCTAATTTCCTCTGCTGACCTATACACCGGTGTGTCACACTCAGGGAACACATGCCAGACACTTTCAAAGAGCTTTGGGGAGGTTTAGCCAGAAGGGCAATGGATTTCAGTGGCAATCACACAGCTAAATACCACGTTTCCCTTGGTGGGATAACCTTTGCATAACTGTTACACTTCTCTGCCATCAATAATCTACAAACAGCCTTAAAAAGGCCTCTCATCTCCCTTGCACGAACTATTTCAGGGGCACACCTGCTAAGGGACCCTGTGCACCCCACTGCAGCCTCTGAGGGCATTATTTTTCAGGTGTCATTCAGCCATGCAGAGGCTCAAGCACAGCACCTCTCTCTGCCTGGTTACTGGTCAGAATGAGGGCAAGGATCCAGCGACATGTGCACACAACAGCTGGAAGTCCTGTCAGCCGGGGAAACTCTGGGTGTTTGCAGAAGACCGAGGGCACAACACAACACCATGCACTGCCAAGCTTCAAGGCACACGGTTGTGGTGCTTGGCTGCCACGTGGACCTTGGGGAAGTGGGAACAAAACAGTGAATCCTGCGGCTGCAGTGGTCTGGGAAAAGGAGATTGTTGAGAGCCAGGCAAGACATGCCTGTGCATGCTAACAACCTGCTGGATGGCAGCCCCCTCCAGAAGAAGCACTACTGGCAAAACAGCCAATGGCTCTGCCATATGCATATCAGGGGACTCTGCACAGCAGCATCTCTGTACTCACAGTTTCATACCCAAGGCACTTCCTTGGGCCTTACAGCCCTCTCAGCCCCACCAAGGGAAGTGGAGGACAAATCACAGCAAACAGGCATGATATCCCACGGGAGAACACAGCAGTAAACAAACAGGTCCCAACTCAAACAGGTTTTGTTGGTAAAGGAAGGAAAAGCTCTACAACATTTTATCTACACACTGCTGCCAGCATATCTGGGGCTAAACTGGATTTCCTAAAGCACAGGGGGCAACAGCAGAGTTCACTGTTACACAGGCGAGATGTAGGGACATCTCACAGACCACAGTGCTTGGCAATCGCCTGCTCTGTTCTCCAAAACAGCCTGAGTTTTTAGAGGCTTTCAAAGCCAGTAAGATGGGACCACTGTACAGTCAATGCATTTGGCTGGCCAGGAAGCAGAGTGGATGCAGAGAGAAGGCAGAGGCAAGGAATCATGAGCAACAAGGCATGCTTGCCCCTCTGCAAGCAGACTGAGGTGCCAGGGCACAAATCAGGCCTGGCAGAAAACAGTGCATGCACCAGCACCTTCCAGTGCTGCCTCCTGTCAGCTCTGAGCTGCTAATTCCATCGGATGCCCGCCCTGGGGTTGAAAGGCATCCCTTTTACACTACAGCTGAAGACACAAAACCTGGATACAGAAGACATTCAAAACGCAGCTCATTTCCTTCCCGCAGTTATCATTCCACATCAGTCAGACAGGAAAGATTATTACAGGGTAACAGGGTTGAGAAGAGAGTTGCTGAGAAGGGGGATGGCAAATCAGTCCCAACGTTCTACAGGAAGGGCCAACACACTTTGCTCTGGCTCCTGTGTGCTGGTTCAAGCACAGCAGCCTGGGACAGGGGGTCAGCTCATGTTTGGGGGGTTCTGCTCAAGTCCAGGCAGCCTCTGTAACTCCTGTGCAAAGTCACAGCCCTGCTGTCCCTCAGCACAGCCCAAGCCTTGCCCCTCCTGCAACCCAGGCAGCAAAAACAAAAACAAAAACAAACAAACAAACAAAATCTCATTTTCCTTTCTGCCTCCTGACACTCTCTTTTCTCATTCTCAAAGCTCCAGGATATCAATTCCACCACTGAGGTGCCTCTGCTGATGCCTGGAGAAGGAGAGTGTCCCCTCCACTTCCCTCCTGCCCAGGGGTGCACAGCTGCCACTGCCCACAGTGTGGCAGGCTGAGAAAGGAAAAAGCCCCAAAGAAGAGAGGCCACAACTCCTGACCCCCTCCCCTGTGCTCACGGCTGCCTTCAGGAAGTCTACGTGGTGAGGAATACTCTTCATCCCAAACACACTGCAAGTTGGGTTTGCAATGAAAGGCATTGATTAAAACTGGCATCTCCTGCTGCCAGCAGCCCCAGCCCTCCCAGGAGACAGGCTGTATGGCAAACACAATATGGAAACCTCCACAAGAGGAATTGGGTCCGTGCTGCTGTAAGCTGGGAGGAGCGCTGAGCTACTCACACAGGACACTGGTAAAGAATATAACTACTGGAATTAGTTGGGGACAAAATCTGCAGGAAAGCCTTTCTCTAGTGACCCAAGGCTACACTTTTTCAGGGCACATGGAAGCCCTTGCACCTTCTCTCTGATTCCTTTAGTATCAACTTTTGGAGATCACAGAATCACAGAATCACAGAATCACAGAATGTGTAGGTTGGAAGAGACCTTCAAGATCATCAAGTCCAACCCA